>OX941084.1:111517500-112150000 GCA_954870635.1 Arctium minus
ATCATTGACCAGCTTATATTTTTAGGAACATGGGATTCAGTGTGAGTGCTTAATAGTTCTTCCATGGATTCACGATAACCAGTGTTTCCTACCCCGGAAGAAATCCTTTGAGTGATTAAGGGGAGAGGGGTCTAAAAGAATTGAGTGTGGGAGTGATCTGAGGTAAAATGGAAATGAGAGATTGGTTAGATGTGAGCTTATATGTTTAAAAGAAAGAGGGTGTGAGAACAGAGTTAAAAGAATATCAGAACTATGCACCAAACATCTTTCTGAGTCGGGCAGCCACATTACTGATTGGTTCACATTTCTTTGGTGACCATCATTGAAATAGGCAAATAGCCCATGCCATCTCTTGCATTAACCCCACCAGCTACTCATTCTTTTCTTAAAAAGAGAATGTTTCATATTTTCTGGGGAAGCAGCACATAATCTATTGGTTCTTCTCTTGGAAGATACTGATATTGAAAAAGAAGGAAAGTTGCCCCACCTTCGACCCTTTATCATGCACATTGAGTCCATGTACAATCATTGTTGTCTCAGTGATTTACATACTTCGAGCCTTATGAAACACAATCATTGTGCTAATTCTTTCAAGCACAAGCACGAACACACAGAGAATTTGTTTTTCTGTCAGAACATTCATAGAATTACCTTGTGTTTTTCAATGATTGAATGGAAGTCCTGGGGAGTCAACATCAAACCAACTCCTTAAATTGTACATTTGTTGTACACAGTAACTTTGTTTTACTGACAGGCATTTCTAACTGTTTCATTTGTTGAATCAGGGTTACCACGTCCATTATTTCTGAATTTGAAAAGATTCGGATATATACTGTTCATGATTCGGCTCTTCAGATCAAAGTGCGCCTATTGTCAAAGGGGAGATTGTTATTTGGTTACAAAAGGGGTGATCAAAGTCTATGCTGAAATTGAAGAAATTTTGATGATTATGATGCTCTCAATCATCAAAAAGGGGGAGAATTATACAAAGATCAATTTCAAAGTTCAAGTCTGACGAAAGTTTGTTTGGATCAAGATCTTCAAAGTATGATGAAGAAATTCTGAAAGTTCAAAATGCTTCTGCTGTTACAAAGATAAATGTATCTGAAGAAGATTGTTCAAAGTTAATTCAAGATGATTTGTGAAAGTCTGTTCTTCCAAAGATGGTCCAGAGATCAAAGAGATGAAGATACAGAATCAAGTTGTTTCAAAGAATTTTCAGAAGTTTCAAAGTTTGTTTCAAAGTTGTCAAAGTTTTTCAGAAGATTCAAGAAATCTGTTTCCGAAGATTCAAGAAATATGTTTCCTGTTCAAGACATGTTGACTTTCAAAGCTTCAAAGATTAAAAAGACTTTTCAAGATTCTTCAAAAGGCTGAAAGTGTGAAGACTGTGAAAGTTTCAAAGCTGCCAGAGATAAAAGCTGAAGAATCAAGAGCTGAAGATCAGTATAAAATTTTCATTAA
The DNA here is from genome assembly GCA_954870635.1 of Arctium minus. NCBI lineage: Eukaryota > Viridiplantae > Streptophyta > Magnoliopsida > Asterales > Asteraceae > Arctium > Arctium minus. Next base: position 111,518,965 of record OX941084.1, read on the forward strand.
ATCTTGAATACAAAGGGGGAGATTGTTAAGTCTAAATATTGTATACAAGATTTAATAGGAAAGTCAAAGTTGTAAAAGTCAACATTGTCAAAGTCTTTCAATAGTCAAAGCTAGTTTAGCATTTCCTTAGCTGTTAAGTCTTGTTAGTTAGGTGGTTTATATATGTTGTTGGTGATGTAAGCTTGTAATAATGGAGCTCATATTGTATGTGTGAGATTTGTGACTCATGCAAGATCTACTTTCTCTCTCTAATTCTTGATCTTAATTGATATATTTTGAGTAATTGCTTGATTTGATTGGGATTTTATGATTAACACCAGCTCTTCGGTAGAATCTCAAAAATTATCGAAGTTCCTCCTCTACCTCCAAAGCCAACTCGCAGAAGAAAGTCTATCCCTGCCACTGATGAAGGACTTTCCCATAAGAACGAACACGTAGTAAATTCTCAAAGGAAGAAGTTATTGGTCCTCTTCCAAATCTTTCGAAGCTGGATCTATCTCTACCTGGCTATGGTACATTCAGTCACGGTTAGCAACCAATACATATACACATCATGTATACTTATATATATATATATAATATGGACCGACGGATACATATAACACATACAAAGGAGAAAACAAGAATAATTAATTATTCCGTCGCTAATAAACTAGCGACGGACATGTGAAATTTATTTTTTAATTTTTTTAAAACATAAAATAATGGATTTCGTCGCTAATGAAAGATAGACACTTTTCCGCCGCTAATTAGGGACAGATCTACGAGGGAATATGTTCGTGGTCAATCCATCGTTATTCCATCGCTATTTAGCGACAATTTAGTCCATCGATGATACCATTTTTCTAGAAGTGTTCATTAAATGTATTAGGTCAGACAAATATAATGAGAAAAATTGTACCTTCTTTATCGTCCATTCATGGACTATCCTCTAAATGCGAATGAATTTCATCTGAATCTGCATGTGTATGACAATCCCCTATTAATTATATTAATTTTCTTCTATTATAGATTATAAAACAAAAAAATGTGTTGAAACAATAGTCAATGAATGTTTGAGTTCAATAAGCATCCTTCCAGTGTAGATCAATAAAAGAAAAAAATTTGGGTTGGAATCAAAACCATGGGGTGATTGTAGTTAACAGATTTCTGACGGAGGTGTTTCTCCAGCGAAGTGAAGTGATCGGAAAGTTCTTTCCAAAGGAGAGTGCAGGTGGTCATGAGCGATGCCTGGCGTTGGAACTCATCGAAGCTCGTCGGAGGAGTTACCTCACCAGGATCAGGGATCGAAATCGACCCCATAGTTGATTCCTTGTGATTGTCCCTGTAAATTTCAATTTCTTATCGCATAAAACAATATAATCACAAACAAGAGATTAGCAAACCAGATTTGATTTCTCAAACAAATGATTACAAAACTCTCTTGAATGGATTTTCTCTCTAAGCTCTCTCTCTCTCTCTCTCTAGAGTTGACGGCTGCTTGTTTCTATTTTGGGCACACCTCTTCACACACTCACAACCCTAGCAACCTAGAGCCTAGATACCTCATATACCTATTTAGAGAAAAAGACAAAATACAAAATACAAGGAAATTAACTTTGACTATTTATTACAAATGACCTAGACTAATATTGAGAGTTTGACTTTTCAGCTTTGACCTCAGATTTCAATCTTCAGATTTGATGATCTTGAATCCAATAAATCTGTGCTCTAACAATCTCCCCCTTTGGATCAAGATCATTACTAAAAGGATTTAGCAATTCAATCTTCTCTTTAAGTTCAGAAGATGCAATCTCCCTCTTTGTCTTCAAAATATAACAATCTCCCCAAAAGACGAAAATAAAATCTCTTTCAGATGATGGAAAGAAGTTATCTCCAGTTTCAGCTCAGAATGCTTTAGCAAAGTATTCAGCACATCTTCATTCTTTGATCTTTGTTCTTTCAGATTTGCATTCTTTCACTGAGATCTTCAATCTTGGACATTTCTTTAATCTTGTGTTCTCCCCTATTTCTTGATTAGTTCTCCCCCTTTTTTGATTAATTGAGCATCGATATCATCAAAACTTTGTCACAAGAAATGTCTTTGACCATTCTGATCTTTCAAGAGCCACTGATTCACTGCCAATTCGAACAATATATTCATCTAGATCTTTTCAAATCCAGACAAAATAAAAATGTAACACCTGAATCAACAAATGAATCAGTTAATATGCCTGTCAGTAACATAAAGTCACTACGTGTAACGAATACACATTGGAAAGGAGCTTTTATGATGTTCACTCCCCCAGTGCTTCCATTCAATCATCGAAACACCACAAAGACAATTTCTATGAACGTTATGACAAATAAACAAATTCTTTGTGTGTTTGTGCATGTGTAGAAAGAATTAAGCACGGATGATTGCTTATAAAGGCTCAAAATTGTGTAAACCACTGAGACAACAGTAAGTTCAACACAGACTCTATGTGCATGATTGAAGTGCGAAGGTGGGGCAGACTTCCTTCTTTTCAATATCCAGATTTTCCAAATGAAAATTAGATGGTAAATGTGTTGCTTCCCCTTTGAAAAATGAAACATTTTCTTCTTAAGAAGAAAATGAGTGGCTGGTGGGGTTTCATCAAGAGTTGGCATGGGCTAGTTGCCTGTTTCAATAATGTTCACCAAGAAGTGTGAAACAGTAGTAATATGGTTGCCCGGCTCAGAAAGTAGTTGGTGCAGAGTCTGGTATTCTTTTACTCTGATCTCACACCCTCTTTCTTTTAATCATAAAGCTCACATCTAACCAAACTATCTTTTCCATTTTACCTTAACGCACAACCCACACTCATTTCTTTTTTACTCCTCACACTCAATCACTAAGGATTAACTTCTTGGGTAGGAAACACTGGTTAACGTGAATCCATAGAAGTTTCAATTAAGTCCTAGCACAAAGATCCGGTATTGTCCTATAAAGCATGTTGTTGCTCAAAATGATTTAACTTTATCAGTTAAAGCGCAAATACAAGTCAGATGTTTATATGCTCAGAATATAATCATGAAGATTTGAGCATTTGAAACATTGAAGTATTTTCAAACAAGTATATTGAAATAATGAAATGAATTCAAGAGATTTGTTTGAAAATCTGACATTGTATGAAAATGATCTGAAATAAATGATATAGCAATCAAGGCTTATGGTCAACAAAAATGGATATTGTCTATATGAATCAAAATACAGACATTCTTGAAATGACGTTTCGAAATGAAAAGACGCTCAAAATTCTTTGAAATACAAGCGGGGTGTATCACCATCAAAAACTTGGTCAATATGAGACATGGTGATAACTTTACAAAAGAATTAAACTGGTGTGTGTAAATACTTGAAAGTATATAGACAAGATAATACGCAAGTATTTATCTTTAGAAACACACGGTTTGTTAAAACATTGAAGCACAAATAAATCTTGAAAACATTTAAAATCACACTTCCAATTCATGAAATCTAATTAAGAATCGGGAAGTGGTTTGAACGATTAAGAACATGTTTTCTTATGATTGAAAGTTGTCCTTCTTTCAACCATATATGAGATGAAGATAAAGAATTATACCTTTTGCGTACAGTCTTACATCTCATGAAGTCAAGCTTAAAGTCATAAAGATATGATTTTGTAAGCATCTCTCAAACTGTAAAAGTCTTAAAGTCATAGTCAAATCAACTTTATTCACAAAAATTAAAAGACATAAAGCAGTAAAACAATTAAAGAACGAGTTCTGATCTGAATTAATCAGAAATCATAATGCTTTTACTCCCCCTGAAATTATGCATCAGAAAATTATCATTGTAAAAGATATGCATTAATTCCCCCTCAAACGTTGATCATCATATATGTCGGATGCATAAAATTTCAGACAAATATGTACTCCCCCTTGAATGTTGATCTTCTCAGATATGTATCTAGGAGTACACTATCATTCAGCTCAGGAGTAAGGTCTTTTGATCACTGAAGTACGAGTCCTAAACTGTTGTGTTTAGAAGTCATCCTTCGTTGAAGTACGGGTCTTAAGCTGATTTACTTAGAAGCCTCGATTCTCTTACTCCCCCTTGACAGTAGGTGCCTGCAACACAGAATCATCCTTTTTCTTTGGTACCCACTGGTATTTGGGTCCAACTGTGTTAGCACATGATTTTGGTACCCATTTAAACTTGGGTCCGTTTTTCCTTTGAAAATCATAAGAAGAATTAGAACGATAAGAGTAAACATGATATGTGTCGAACCAAACATCAGAATATTTTCGAGAAGCATAATCATATCTATCATAATTTGAAAACTTTCTAGCAGACGGAGATAACTGGAATAATTGTTGTATGGAATATTTCTTGCGAGAATCGACAAGTTTTGGTTTAGAAATAGAAATATTCGCAATCAAATCATCTTTACTATTAGTCTTCTTATTACAATCAGAACTAGAAAATGATTTAGCTTTCTCATCGAACTTCTGTTTCGGTAGCCATTCCGACTTAACTCCAATCCTTTTCTTTCTCAAATCTGAAAATTTTGAAACTTTAGAGTTAGAATGGTGAGAATCAAACAAATGCTTCTTCTTTGACTTACCAGTGTTGATCTGTTTCTGTGAATGCCCAGATTTCTTCTTTTTACCTTTGGCAACTTTGGCTTTCACAGGAACTGATTTATCAACTTTCGTTGATGTTTCACCTTTTTCAAACACACATCGTAATCCAAAAGAATTAACAAAAAAAGAAGAATGATTAGGAAGTTTAGCATTAAAGTCAAAATCACCAACACAGTCATCTAAACAACCATCAGAGTTCAGAAAATCAAACCCTTTAACAAGTAAACCAGACACATCAGCAAAGTTTGAAGCCTTGAATGATTTAGAAAAATCAGAATATTTAAACACGGTAGAAAAAATAGTTTGTTCTAAGTCCATCAAGATCCTTTCTTTTGACAGAGTATTCTCAAGTTCAGAAATTTTACTTTCTAAAACAAGAGGAGGAACATAAACTTTTCCTTCAATAGGCTTTGCCTCCAATTATTTTACAGAATAACTCTCAAAATAGTCATTTGAAAGAGATTTTGATTTATCAGAATGATAACTATTATTCAACCTCTCATAACGAAATGGAAGTTGAATTTTAGATGTGTTCTTTCTTTTCTCGGTTTCCTTGGCTTCATCCTTTTCAGACAGTTTGGTCCAGAAAACTTAAAGTTCAGGGTATTGAGGTGCCAGTTTTAAAAATCCAAAATCATATAGAGCAGGCACTTCAGATATACCCTTTTTGAGACATTGTGGATTCTCGTATCCGAGTCCCCAACCCTCTCTGTTCTCTTTGGGTTTGTTTAGATGAATGGTTTGTTCAGTTTGACCCAGAGTATATAATTTTCCTTCCAAAGCATTCACCTTTTCAATTAAAGATTTGTTTTCTTTTGAAATCGAAGAATACATTTTAGTAAGCTCTTTTGATTCAAACTCACACATTCTATATTTTGAAACAGTTTCAGATAGCTCTTTGTGAATTATAGTCTTCTCTTTCGCGCTAGTGTCAATGTTTTTATGCAACACTTCAATCAATACATTTTTCTCGGCAATATCATTACTAAGTTTATATATAGATTGATTTTTATCATTAATGACACATTTTTCACGGTTAAGTTTAGACTCTAATTCTTGGAGTTTAGTCTTCATAGCATGCATTTGTTTCAAAAAAATCCGATTCAGTCATATCACATACCTCTTCATCAGAATCAGCTTCGGTTTTTATCTTCATCTGACCCATCAAGCACAAGTGTGCTGTCTCTTTCTTCTCTTCTTTCTCAACATAATCTTGTTTCTGGATTTTAGCTTCTAAGGAAGAAATCTCTCCTTTTAGCTCAGAATTCTCAATTTCCAGAAACTTTACTCTTGAAGACATCTTTGGTCCTGTCATCATCTTCTCAATTTGTTCCCATAATAGCTTTCCTGTAGCCTTTTTGCATTCTAACTTGATAGAAATCTCCTTTGAAATCTCCTCGGAAATTCCTTGCAATATAAAAGATTTGGCTAAACTGTCAGCTTGATATCTTATTCTTTGCTCGTCTGAATACTTATCAGGTGATAATGGATACTCTCCTTTTACTCTTTCCATTGATCCCTGTTTAAAATAATCATAAACCTTCGTTGGAGTTTTCATGTTTCCTTCTCTAAGAGATATTCTGATATGATCCCCTAATTCATGTCTGTCAATGAAATCCAGGAACTGATTTTTCCATTGTTCGTACTCTCCTCTAAAAAGTACTAGTGGATTCTCATCCATACTGATTGAAGGAGCTTCGCTGGAAGTCATTCTGGTTTGAAAAATATGCAATAAGAAACTTGAAAATGATCGTTAGTCCAGATAAAATCAAATAAACTTCAGAAAATGAAATTTCGTAAACACACCAAGTCTAAAATTCGCAAATAATAAGGAAGAACCTTCAGAATTCGCAAGCTATAGGGAAGGACCAAGAAATTCGCAAGATACACAAAACACACAAAACTCGAAATGCGCTAAAGGAAGCTTGTGAGTTCTGAGGTTTGCGCTAACAGCAGCTTGCGAGTTCTTGAGGTTTACGCTAGATGAGGCTTGCGAGTTCTTGAGGTTTGCGCTAGATGAGGCTTACGAGTTCTTGAGGTTTGCGCTAGATGAAGCTTGCGAGTTCTTGAGGTTTGCGCTAGATAAAGCTTGCGAGTTCTTGAGGTTTGCGTTAGCTGAAGCTTGCGAATTCTTGAGGTTTGTGCTAAGGGCAATGGCGCAAAAATCAGAAATTCGCTGAAGGCAGAGGCGCAAACTATACTTTGCGTTAACGCTTTAGCAACCTGCGAAAACTTTATCCTTTGCGAGTTCTTGACCAATCTTGCGAGTTCTTCACCTGTACTTCGAAAAATCGATTCTGAAAATCCCAAAATCCTATCTAGACTTCGATTAGCAATCCCAAAATTTGACAATAAGACCACTAATACATCTAGAACTGATTACAACCATCTAATCTTAAAAACAAACATTCTAAGAATGAATCACTCGATGAAACAGTGCTCTTGAACTCGTGAAAAACAAAAACAACAAAATCATCAAATAGACGATCGATTACAGTGCAATACTCGATTAAATCAATACAAACTCAATCTAATACTGAAATCGACCTCAACCCAACTGATTTCTTATCAAATTTCACACAAAAATCCAAAACAGATCTGGACTTGCAATGAAACAGTGCCGATCAGAATATATTTTTGATTTCAATCTGGTTAGGCTCTGATACCAATTGATTGTCCCTGTAAATTTCAGTTTCTTATCGGATAAAACAATATAATCACAAATAAGAGATTAGCAAACCTGATTTGATTTCTCAAACAAATGATTACAAAACTCTCTTGAATGGATTTTCTCTCTAAGCTCTCTCTCTCTCTCTCTCTCTCTCAAGTTGGCGACTGCTTGTTTCTATTTTGGGCACACCTCTTCACACACTCACAACCCTAGCAACCTAGAGCCTAGATACCTCATATACCAATTTAGAGAAAAAGACAAAATACAAAATCCAAGGAAATTAACTTTGACTATTTATTACAAATGACCTAGACTAATATTGAGAGTTTGACTTTTCAGCTTTGACCTCAGATTTCAATCTTCAGATTTAATGATCTTGAATCCAATAAATATGTGCTCTAACACCTTGGCAAAGCAACAATTTTAGGGTTTTTTGTTTCCAAAATATGTGTTTGATTTCATGTGGTGAAATAATATATTGAAGAAAATTGTGTTTGATTTCATGAGGTGAAATAACATGTAGACAAAAATTATGTTTAGATTCATTAGGTGAAATAGATTATAGATGAAAAGTGTGTTTGATTGCATGTGGTGAAATATGAAAATTATGTTAGATTTCATGAGTTGAAATAGCAAATAAATGAAAATTGTGTTTTATTTCATGAGGTAAAATAGCACGGTGTATATGTACTTCATTTGGTGAATCTTTGTTAGCAAAACGACAATTATGCCCTTTTCATGTGGTGAAAAAGCTTTCAATTAAAACCATACGATCAAAACTAAATTAGGGTTTAGATCGGTTCTCACGATTTTCACTTTTTTTGTTCTCATTTGATTATCATCCTATAAATATATATATATATATATATATATATATATATATATATATATATATATGTGTGTGTGTTGACATGAAGACAAGACAAATAAAAGTAGTTTTAAGATAGTAAAAAAAATCAGCAAAGAAAGTAATAAAACTAAAGTTCGACCAAAAATTATCAAAGTTATCAATAACTGAGATGTAAGGGTGTGTTTGTATATCTTTGTGGTATAGGCTTCAAATCCTTGTATCGTCACTTTCTTTAGGTTTTAGTAGTAATAGCACCACAAGGCCCAGTTGATATCCCTTGGGCTTTGATACCTTGTGCCGACTCCCAGGCTGCCCACCCCTAGGGTCGACCCCTGTATGTGTGTGTCTGTGTCTGTGTGTGTGGCGTGTGCGTAGATATAAGTAAATTACATAAATCGTGCTCTATGCTTTGTGCAAACTCTGGCAACTGTCGTTATAATTTTGAAATTCCTCGAATGGACCATCATTTCAAGTTGCTTACACCAATCTTCGTGGCCCCAATGGGTGTTAAGTACATCCTTTAAGTGAGGGACATTTTAATCTTTTGTCTTCTTACATTTTTCTATTAAATAAAACAATGTCTTCCTTTTTTTCCCAAGACACCACCATAACCCACATGCAACCCACCACTACCCTCCATTTTTTCTAAAAATTGATTTCCAACAAACACAGTTACGAGGACCCAAACAAGAACCTACGACACCTGATCTTTGTTGATCTTTTACCCATTAAGATTTCAACTTCATCCTCTTGGAATATGAATAAAAAGAACCTATGGTACTCGATCATGGCTAACTACGAACATAAGCTCAAGGCTTACCCCCCCCCCCCCTCCCCCAAAAAAAAAACTATCTTAAATGGAAATCCCATGTTGAAGCTCTCCTTGTCGGATATGACTTGTAACACTTCAATGATGGTACTCATCCTTCACTACCTCCCACTGTCACAAAATGCAACAAAGTTGAACCCAACCCGATATACATGACATGGTATCAGACTTAAGGTCTACCACTAGGGATTCAATGCTCTAGGGAACTGTACCAGTCTATCCCCCTCTCGACACTCTATGCCCATCTAACCTCTATTGGAGGGGCTTGTTAGAGTCCCACATCATAATTTCTCTTCTATATATGTTGGAACGCCACTTCTCTCCTAAAGATAGCTCTTTTGGAGAGTAATCTAATGGGGTTTCCACATATTATCACACGTTCGTCCAACAACTCAAATTCAACTTCAACCCTACAACTCCTAGCATCAAGAACCTGATTCTTGACAAAAAAAACTCATGAAATTCTTTTTCAGAAGGGATACTCCCCTTCCTTATTACACAACCTCAAAGATAGCTTTGTAGATCCCTAATGGTTCAATCTCTGAGTTTTGTTTAAATTTCATACCTTATTTGGTTGAGGGAGTAATCATAAGTCACAGATGTTACATAAACCTACATAAACAACAAGAAATCGAAGCTTGAAGCTTCGTTAATGCAATCACCATCTCAAACATATATGGACGAACCTTAAAAACATATATGGACAAACCCTAAAAATTTGTGCAATCTTTAAACATATTTATGTATGCATACATAGAGAGGGGGAGAAAATGAATGCTTGTATATTGGTTGAGGTGGAGATGGATGGTGGTCATCATCATAGAGTAGGAAGACAAAGACACCATACAAAATGCCTTAACGGATTGACTTAAGACCAAGGATGATAGCTGAAAGCAAATGGAAACGGTGGAGGATCTGGTCTAATCTCGAAACTAGAGTGACGATTGACTGAGTTTGAACAGAACAAACCACATGGATAACATAATCAATGTAATTTACTCTCTTTCTCACTCTCCCTCTTTCAATAAACCTATAAGTTGAATTTGTAACGACCGGTATAATTCTGATCCAGCTTCAAACTCGTCTCAAGCCCGGCTTTAAGTATAAAATTTACCCATCACCGCCCCATTAACCATCAAGATGGAAAATCCCGACCCGTCCTTACGTACCGGTCCCACAAATCACATTTCCACAAATACATTTCCATCTCTACTTCTTTTTTGAACCACACAATCCCCATGGAATAGAGTTTGGATTTTGTACCTTTGAAATTATCCATTGACTTGGAGATCCGGTCTACGCAATGAAGAAAACAAAAGGAAGAAATGAAAAGAATACCGAAAAGGAGGAAAACACAGGGGCACTTCTCAACGGTCTACTAACCCCATTAATTCATTCCTCAGCTGAGGGAGAAGAAATTGGAGGTTTTCCGATAAATTGATCTGTGATTATGGTGCCATCAACCGACCGTTTGAGCTTACCGGTGTCGGATCCTTCTTCTCAGCAAAGAGGCGGCGCTGGTGAGCAAAGGCTTTTCAAAGGATCCACCATGACCACTCGTGGTGCTTACGCTGCCGTTTCTTACATGTCTTGCGCTGGTATTCCTTTATACGTCCATCTATTATCTATCAATAATTCTGTATTTTCTAAGTGTATTATTGAGTAAAGAAAGATTAAGTTTTGATGTAGGATAAGAATTATCGACAGTCGAATTACTAATTGATGAACTTGTCATTGAGTTGATATTTTCGATGAAGAAACTAGAGGATGCTGAGAATGGTTCGAGGGGTTTTGGGGAAATAGAATATATGTATCATGATTTATTTCTTTGCTCTATTGTAGGTGAGGTGTATCGGATCATATATATACATACATAATGTTGTTTTTAGGTGAATAATGTATTATATGGATTTGAAGATGGAAACCTCTGTATGTCAAGATTGATGAAAACTATATCAATTTGATGGATAAAAAGTTGAGTTTTGTAAGACCACAAACTACCACTATGACAACTGAAATAGTGATTTATTCCCAGTCAATTTCTTATATTGCCAATCAACAATATGATTGAAAATTGTTAAGTAATCCAAAATTTTAGTTTATAACGAACTTAAGAGAGAGTAGTGGTGAGAGATTGCGGTCGAAGACTTGGGGAATCAGAAAGTTTGCTATATGCTTTTAGTCTATGAATTTAGGAACCTAACATCTTAGAAATTGATATGGCTCATTTTTATCCATAGAACCCTTTTCATCCATAGAATGCTTTTCATCCTGTTTTGTAGATCTATAAGTTTTTATTTTTTAGTTTCTCAACCATAAGGAAATAAAATGGGCACTATGCTTGGTATCTTAAGCCATAACATGCTTACTTCAGCAATTTTGACTAGGGTGAGGTTTCCTCTTGTTTATTGTCTTAGTAAGCCAATTTGATTTTTTCTATAATAATTATAGGCAGGAGGCATATGGGTTATGGGTGCGTTAGATCTGCAAATGAGATTGTTTTAACTGTTAGCAGTCTATATGTTGGGAATTGAAATTCTGTTTGACACATTGCTTCAACGTTATTCTGTCATAAATGCATAAAAGGTTATCCCCTCTTTGTAAGCTATGACATGCCGTTTTAATACTTCTTTGGCTATGTTTTTAAACTAGGCTTCGCTTTGATTTTACAGTGATGCTGGTATTGTTCAACAAAGCAGCTCTTTCATCCTATAGTTTTCCATCTGCAAATGTCATCACACTATTTCAGGTACAAAAATACCTACTTTATGTACATAACTTGGTACATAATCATTTCAAGTATAAGTTCCTTTGTATATTCACTTAATGGGTAAATATGACATTGGTTTACTGGTTTATTGTCATGAAGACCGTGATCTTTGACTTGGTTATTTCTTTCTACATGTTGATTCTCATCCTAATTAAAGGTCACATAACAGAAAGAGCTAACTCTATGGATTATTTCTCCTCCCCCTCTCCATCTCTGTCTGTTACACACACACCCTCGTTGGAAGGGATGCCATGGTTTAGAAGACTGATGTGAGATGCTGATCTAGGTGCCTACTAAGTATCTTCACAGATCCCAAATTATACCGATTCATGCATAATTAACCACGTTGTCCATCAACCTGTCATGACTACATCAACTGGATGTAGTGTTGAACTTTTAAAATTTGCCTTTTTGCATGTGGGAACTTGACACCACTTTCCTTGGTTGATTTGTGTTTAGCAAATAGGGTTAAAAACTTTTTCCTAAAGTCTTCACATGTTGGACAGTGACTGAGGATTGCTATCATGTCATAGTATTATCATCCCACTCCATTATCTAGAAAGAGATACATTAGACTTTTTGAAGTCAGAACTAGTACTTACCAAATACTTCATTGATATGCTTTTTGTTACTACTTCATCACCATATTCTTCAATTTCTAGAAGGTGATATGAAGTTCCATATAGATGTCAAATTTAATACAAAATTTTGAAATCTACATTAATGGTGTAGTTGAACAGTTAAAAGTTCAATAAAAAGGCAAAACATATCTATTTGTATTTAAATGGAAGGAGTGTATGTCATTATAGGTGGCAACAAATAGATCCTGAGCATGTAGTTCTGATTGGCCTTCAAAGCATATTTTGGATTGAATCTCCCAAATCTATGTTGTTTGAAGGCTATCACTTTTTTAGAAATTGAACTCTTATCGACTTGGATATTCAAACCTCATCTCATAAAGATAACTTAAATTCTTTTTGAAACAACTAACATGTGTTTTCAACTGATGACATCAGAAGTAGTTCCACTGCCATTAAGACACCTGAGAACATGGGTCAAGTGTCTAAGTTCTTAAGGAATTCTTATGTACGCAATGACAAAAACAACAAAGCCTTTATCACAAACTCGATGGACCTCATTCTGAAACAACTAACGACAACCATTACTATAACTACCACTAGAAGAAGTATATTATTCCAAATTATATAGGGTAGAGTCCATTCCTATTTTGATGCTAGGAAGTTAGGTACGACTTACCAGTGTTGCATCCCCTTTGAAATGAGCTAGGATAGACTGCAAGATTGTGTTGGTGCTAAGTTTACTTCACTATATGGAAGGAGTTCCTCTAAACTGCTCAAATATGTGGATTTCCAATAGGTCCAGAATAAGGTACAAACGACATGAAATAATAACCTGAAGACTTGGTGCCAAAAAAGGATGATGACAAGATGGTGAAACCAAAAAGCAAAAATAAAGAGGTGACCCCTAGGTTTCAACTCATGAATGGCTTCCTGTAGTGGATTCCTCTCTAAGGGGCATATTCTATTTACAAGAATATCTCTTGTTTACTTTCAACATGTCCATCTTGGCAATCTCTACCTCTCTTGACAAGCTCCTCTTGATGAAAGTGGTAGTTCTCATTGTCATTGATACATCAGAGAATATGGGCCAAGTGTCCAAGTTTTTAGGGAGGCCTTATGTCGACAATGACAAGAACAACAAAGATTTTATTTTTAACTTGTGGAACATCATGCTCAAACAAGTACTATGACAAGAACAAATGCCACCACAGCTACCACCAGGAGAAGTCTACTACTAATTAGGATAATGTCCATTCCTATCCTGGATCCTAGGAAGTTTGGTACAACTTACAAGTGTGGCATCCCTTTTCATAAAAGCTAGGCTAGAAACGAAGATTATTTGGGTGTTAAGTTTACTTCACTATATGGAAGGGGAGTCTCTAAACTGCTCATTTTTATGTGGATTTCTCATAGCTCCGGAGTAAATTACAATTGATATTGAAAAGATGATATGAAGAATAGGTGCAAAAAAAAGACCATGATAAAAGAAAAAAGATGGTGAAACCGATAAGAAAAAAATAAAGAGGTGATTCCTAAGGTTTTAACTCATGAATGTCTCTACCTACAAGAATATCTCTTGTTTACTTTTTACATGTAGTTCTCGACCAATCTTTATCTCTCATAGGAAACTCCTCTTGATACAGTCATCTTTTTCCTATCAGTGCATTAAAAGGTCTAGGTTGAAAAATGGCTAGACCACCTCGAAGGTGTTGCCTCAGCTTCAGCCTTCTCTAGAATATTCTCATTTCTAGTCCTATCCCTTTCTCTGAGGCCAACATCCACATACTAAAAACCATATATATAAATATATACAAAATAGTTATTTAATATATTTAGTTATCCATACAAATTAATACTAGATTTGATCTACGTTAAACTGGTTATAGGATCTTTTTGGTCGCCCAACATTTTTCCTTTAATTACAGTTACAGGTGTTACTGCTGTCCTATATAGATTACCTTTCTAGCTCCTCTTATGGGATTATGGGAAGCTTCATTCATCCAAGAATAGTAATTGTCATCTGTCCACTGGTTATGACTAACATTCTCATCAATCTCTCCATCATTGTGTAATTGCAAATAACAAAATATGCCTTTCCTAATTACTTGCTCTTAGGAAATCCATAGTGCGTCTTCCACTTCCCTTTCAACGCAATAAAATTGTAGTTCAGATATTGCATTTTATTCCATCTTAATAAAATCTTCAGATAATAAAGCTTGTCTTGAAATGTCAATTGACATCAACACACTGCCTAATCTCACCAATCTATGGCATTGGTGAGATACAATCCCCTTAGGAGATTATAAATGTATGTTGAGAGATGATCGAACTTAATTGAGAACGACATCTAGAAATTTTCATTGTTCAACTCTCGTATCTAAGGTTGATTTTTTATTTATATTCTTTTTCCCGAGTACTCTTACCTGGCATGTAGTCTTACTGATCAACACTATATGTCTACATCATCGGCACAATACCATGCTCATAGGAGATTTAAGACTAGGTATAGAGAGAGAGAGAGAAAGAGAGAGAGAATGATTTACCCTAGTTGAGCATGAATATAAAAATTCTCGTTCTTCATACTCTCGTATCTGTGTTCAGTTCCTTAGTCTTATGCTTTTACCTTGCCTTTGTTCATGTCAGACTTAGCCTATCCGTATCTGACAGTGCCCAAGTCTTGGTGTAGTTATCGTTCCTAATGCATTGAAAGCTCAACATCAGATATGAATAACCATCTTAGAATACATTTCGTCCTTTCTCCTAAATTGATTTAGCTTATCAGTATTTCATTTCCAGCTCATCTTTATTACTCCAGATCTCCTCCACTATATTTATTCACGTTTTCCTCTTGAAGGTTGGATTCCAACTGATAAATTGCACATTTTTACTTGATCTAAATGTTCTCCTGGAAGCTCCCTGCATTCTTGAACTCCTGTTCTTCAAAATTTGTCAACATATTTTGTTTGCCCCTGTGAATCCACTAAAACTGCTACAACCTCCCATGTTTTTTTCTAATAAAGGGACATAGAGTTAAGAAAGAAGGCTGGAAATTAGAAATAGAATATGTATGTAAAATAACTTCAAAGAACTTGATGTGAAGACATACAAATCTATCATTTTAAAATATCCGACGAGCTAAAAGCTGGTGATGTTTTTTTCTGTGTTGAGAATCTTGGTGTATAAATTAGAGGAAATGGATGTTAATGTTTCATTTTTCTAAGAAGAAACGGCATGAGAACTTATCAAATGTACCACTCTCTTTATAAAAAAAAGGTATGAAACCAGTTACTAAGATTTGACTCATAAATAAAAATTTGATTACTTGGCTAACTATACTATACTATGCTTTTGCATTTGTTTTACTTATCTTCATTTTTGGCCCCTTAAGTTTAATGCTGGCGTATCTAGTGAAATGGAGTTGGCTTATCACATATTTGTAGTTAATCATTTAATCTTTCATTTTGTGCAGATGATATGCTCATGTTCTTTTCTTTACGTTTTACGCCGTTGGAAACTTATCTCTTTTAGTTCGGGTGATACGTTGCCTCTCACTGATAACTCAACGAGGCTCGTGTCATTGCAGACAGTGATTCACACGTCGCCTCTTGCTCTGACTTATTTGCTTTACATGGTATGTGCAAAGTCTAATTTAGAGCATTCCATGATAGGCATTTCTTTTATTTGTATTTATACATGTCATGTTCCTACCTTTTTGTTTCTTGTTGAAAGCTAGCTACTATGGAGTCCGTACGAGGAGTAAATGTACCCATGTACACCACGCTTAGGAGGACAACAGTGGTATTTACAATGTTTGTGGAGTTTATCTTGGTGGGTCAGAAATATACCCGTTCTGTAATCGGAAGGTAATCATTTATATTTTATTTCTATGTTTTCATGCGGCTCATCTATTTTTAGTCACAATGAGTGATGCAAGTAATCAAGCATCATTGTAGTGTTTGTGCCAATTCTGGTTAACAGTACTATCTAAAACATAATTCCTTTTATGTCAAAGGGTACACCATATTATTCTGAATGGAAATCTAGCCATGGATGGATGCTAAGGAGTGATGCAAGTAATCAAGCAACATTGTAATGTTTGTACCTATTCTGGTTAGCAGTAGTACAGTACTATCTAAAATTTAAGTCCTTTTCATGCCAAGAGGTAATCCATATCATTCGGACTGGAAATCTAGCCATGGATGATTACTAAGGCATGTAACTATACCTTATCATATATCTAGTGTGCTTATCTGAATCCATGTCCCTTGAGTACACATTTGTAACGTTTGCCCATCCTTTCCGTTTGGTATGCAGAACAGGGTGGAACAGGACAGAAAAGGCTTGTCCCATGTTTGGCGTGACCATATGTGGGACACACAAGAACTAAGTGGAACAAGCATGAGACACACTTATCCCACTCCAACCCCCTGGAACTAATTAGAACAGTAATATTTTGACTAATATACCCTTTGTTAAAAACCAAAACCTTAAACATGTCTTCTCATCATTCAAGCCTCCAAGCTAGGGGTGTGCAAAACCCGAATAGTCCGAAATCCGAACCGAAAATAAAGTGTTTTTGCAAAACCCGAATACCCCGAAATCCGATAATCCAAAACCCGATATTTGGGAGGATATCTGGGTTCGGATTGGGTTTGATCGTTGGCCACCCGACCCGTCCAAAAACCCGAAATAACATACATCTATATATATATATATATATATATATATATATATTTATTTATCTAATTATCTTTTAAAAATCGCAAATTATAGTCTCTTGAAATATTTTCTAAATTTTAAACTTGCTACTGATTTCATCAATCTTTCAATCGATTGTAACCATCCTAAAAAACGATTGAATTTATATATAACTTTTGCATTATATAATACCCGAATCCGACCGACGTCAATCCGAAACCTGACCAACCCAAACCCGAAACAACCTAAAATCCGAAACTTAAAATTTGGGTTTTGATTTCCATATCCAAAATCCAATCGTGATAATTAGTTTTATGTTTTTGATAATCCATTGCACTATGTATTAGTGATGTAATCTATGATTTTTCATCAGGGGTAAACTCGTCATTTAACCAGTCTAGTCCTGTTCTGTTCAGTTCTGTCATGTCTTGCCAAACACTGGACAACTGTTCTGTCCTGTCCTGTTTCATCTTGTCCTGTCCTATCCTGTCTGCGTACCAAACGCACCCTTAAAGGCTCTTATGGCTCCAAAAGTGTCACATCTGCTGCATGTTGATCTGAGTTATGTGCTTGATTGCTTTGTTGTTGTAGATATTGTTGTCTTGTATGTTGTACGTTTATCTGCATTACTGTCTACTCCCCCTTTATCGGTAACACACATTTGTATTTTTTTTTTTTTGCCCATCCTTCAAGGCACTTGTGGCTCCAAAAGTGTGCACGTTTGCTGCATGTTGATCTGAGTTCCGTGCTTGATCGCTTTCTTGTTGCAGATATTATTGTCTCATATGGTATATGTCTATCTGCTTTGACCTGCCTAGTCCCCTATATCAGTAAAGGTTCAAACCAAGATGGCCATATCTATAAAGAAAAGCTCTACTCTAACCTCAAATTTTAAATACTTCTTCCATCCAGAAAAGAAAATGCTAGATTTGGACTTCCAATGTCCATGTGTCAGACTGTTGGTTTCCAAATTTGAAATATATGCGGATTTAGTTACAAAGTCAACACCATAACACCACCAACATTTTAGTTTTGGTAATATGTATAAACTAGGTGTAGTTGTTGGAATTTTTGAAATATATAAAAAAATAATGTCGTTTGGCTTGTTTGAGACGAAAGTCAAAGTTTGTCTTTTGTGCTTCGTTTTAGAACAAAATATCCAATATTCTAAACTAATAATTTTTTTTCTATTTTACATTGGTTTTTGCCCAATTGAAGATGTGTGAACTTCTGAACAAAATTAAATAATTTCTTTAGACATGTAGCTCTATAGAAAACTTCAACCACTGTGATTTCTTATTGTTGTACAGTGTCCACACATTTAGCATTAAAGTGCAACCACTTTTTTGAATGTTCTGGCTCCTGAGAGTTTGTTATAACATATGAAAAAATCGAAGACCGAGTATAAAAACTTTTACCTGGGGAATTTTACAGGAAAAACCATGGGTGAGGGTTGAAGATAATCCACTGAACGTAACTGGAAAGTATAAAAGATGTAGCTCAACACAAAACACATTTGCAACCAAACCTAACTATCACACGATGCGGCCACTGAAACTCTTTGCATATACATCAAGACAGGTATAGGTATAACAGCTCCATGCTAAGGGGATTTTGTGCCCCTGCATTCCGCATCCCCACTACAGGATTAATGGTTGCCAAGTTCTTCACGACCACCACTTAATCTCATTAAGTTTCTCCTTTTTGGGATGTCATGAAAACATAATTTGAGTTGGTAAAAAAATCATGTCCATGACAGAATTTGAGACATTTTCAACCTAGTTTTTGGTTGTTAAATATGTGTGATGCAGTACAATTTAATGCTTCCAAACTTAATTTTGTGCCTTACAAATGGACTTGGATATACCGTCTGTGTAGAGGAATAAACGATTCAGTTTCATTCAAAAATCTTTTTATGGGAGCTTTTGTAGCATCTACTTGTGTAATTTGTTCTTTTGCAATATTTTCTGTTTGCAAGTATGATTCAAACTCCTGCATTTAACTCAAAAAACATAAGGTTTTATCAGTGTAGCCTTGATTGTATTTGGTGCTTTCGTTGCTGGATCTCGGGACTTGTCTTTTGACGCATATGGCTATGCTGTTGTGTTCTTATCAAATATTACTACAGCAATATATCTTGCAACAATATCCCGTATTGGTAATCCGCCCTCCTAGTACGATTTGTTGGCATCTTGATGTGACTTTATCATCACTTAATACTTAATCTTTTTTCAGGAAAATCAAGTGGACTCAATAGCTTTGGCCTCATGTGGTGCAACGGTGAGTTAAAGGAATCAGACAAAAACTTCTACATACCGGATTATCCTTCCTCTTTGTTTAGTCTTCAACTGTATGCTTCAATAAATAGTTTTGGTGATAATTTGATTATTTCGTATGTAGGAATTTTATGCGGACCAGTCCTGCTATTTTGGACATTCATACGGGGTGACCTGCGTATGACTATGGAATTCCCACATCTGTTTGCTCCAGGATTTCTGGTAAACATTGGGCTCCAACCAGTTGCATCCATTCAAGAACTCATTAAATGACTTCAAGATGCCATCTTTCACATATTTTAAAATGTTCTGGTATCCTCATTTATAGATATCGTCATCACCATTTTTGCATTTTACGCACTGATCACCTCCCAGTTAACGATCTCACTCAAAATAGTTTTGGGTCATCACTGATCTCAGTTAGCATATTGGTGAACTACTCCAGAAAATCAATCAGTGTCTATGTTTCCATTCCAGTTCAGCTTCTTAATAATATTCTAGGCCAGATCTACTGTTGAGAGTAACGACTTGAAACTACATACAATCAGGTTGCTATGGAATAGATGATTATGAAATTAATGTGGGTAGGGGATTAAAAATGTTTGCAAGGAGTAACAAGTAGAAGCTGATTAGAAGTGCCAGCTTTCATGAAGGTGTTTTTTGTCATTTTAGTTGGAAAGTAGTTTGTTTTCTCAAACTTTACATTATGTTTTTGTTGTCAACTACATCGAAATATTTGAATTGTTGTATCTGAAGTTCTGAACCATTTCCAAGAGTAGTAGCGTTCTTAAAGCTTCATGCAACATTTGTTACATGCAAGATAGATTTTGTTAATGATACGTATTGTTGCAAATCTTAATTTTCTTCATGAATTTTAATGGGCAGATCGTATTGCTTCTGTCCTGTGTGCTTGCGTTTTTCTTAAACTACTCGATCTTCCTGAACACAACCCTCAATTCAGCAGTCACACAGACGATCTGTGGTAATTTGAAGGTTTGTTCCCTGCTCCATTTTTTTTTAATAAATATGTTCCATTGGAATTCTAATTTGATAAAGATTTTGCCATTTATAATATTTCACTCAAAATCTGCCATTTTTGTCCCATTTTCCACTCAACAAAAACTTCACTACCCAATTGTGAATGCTTTTGGTTTCATGAATCAAGTTGAAGTATTTTCAAGGGTGTCTCTGTTTTAAGTGATAGGACTGGGTTTCATTTTCAAAGCAGAAAGTTTTAGCATTCTACTCTCTAACTTACAGGGGCATAATAATAAAAAGAACCTTAAAAATGTTGAGATCAAGTGAAACATGTATAGTTTCACAGTGTGAAACATACAGTATTGTTTCATATTGTGAAACAATACATGTGAAATACTATCTTGAATACTAGCCTTAGATGAAGATCATTGAATGGTCGAGATTGGTTTTCAACATTCGATTATATCCATATATCACATTTTTTATTAGACAAGTAACATATATAATATTAAAACTACAATCCGGTTAACTCTGTCTGTGTGTGCTTTTTTATGAAATTTTTACAGAAATCAAAGATAGTAATAACATTTTTCATGTATTTTTTATTTATATTATTTTATGTAGGATCTTTTTACCATCACATTAGGCTGGATGTTTTTTGGCGGGCTTCCATTCGATCTTGTAAGTATACATTTCCGCAGTGCATTTCCTTCGAAAATGGTTTGCACCAAACTTTCATCACTCTCTTTTCTAACATATTTATCTTTTCAGTTAAATGTTATCGGGCAACTTCTTGGATTCGTTGGATCAGGTTTCTATGCCTACTTCAAACTTTTCGGGAACTGACTTCCTCAAGATCCTAACGTGCCTAATCATCTCTCGATGAATTTCTTGGTTGCTTGCCTTCAAATGGTACGTAATTCAATAGGAGTAAAAATATACATCATCTCAAAAAGTTTGGGCAATTTTGTGCATGATATGATATGGTCTTGAGTTAAGGATAACTTAGAATTAGCGAGGGACCGAATATCTGGGAAGTTTTCTTTTGATTTTTCGAACTGTAAATTGGTGGCTCGATTTTGTCGGAATGGCTAGATCCTTTCGAATGAACAAACTCTTTCAACCATTTACTATAACATTTGAGCTCCCAACTGGGCTTAACCGGTCCTTGGGCTCGCTCCAAAAATCGGTCATGCCGGTCATTAACGGGTCATTGGAAGCTTGGGCTAGGCCTTAATCAGTTCATATGGTTTTTGGCTTGTTTTTTTTCTTCATTAAATTGTTTATTGAAATTTGGCTTAATATTGTTGGAAAAACATACCTTCATAAATTATATTATAGTGTTATAACTTTAAATTTAAAAATATATTAAATTCAAACCAAAAATGCTAAAATCATTTGTTTCTATTCGTCAACTTTCATTTTTCTAAGCTTTAGTTGCCAAATTTTTGTTTTTTTAAATATGAAAAATCTTTGCTTTTTATTCATCGTGTTTGAAATTATGCAATTCTTAAATTCTGTGTCAGTCATTTTTTTATCAAATCACATAAAAAAGCCGAGCTACTACAAAAATCCATCAAGCGGGAGACCAGATTTAAGACGACATAGTTATAATACAATATTTACAGAAACAAAAGATATACTATAACTCCAAAATCAAGCCTTTATATCACTTGGATCCACAATGAATGTTCTCCCAAGTCGTATTCAACGAAGAGAGGGATGGGGAAACGAGAAAATGAGGAATTATGGAGGCTAGAACCGCTTAAGGGTGCTAGGCATGCAACACGATCAGCCAGGCGGCTTAGGTTGCCCGACCCCATGCCACCCCAGCGCGAAGAGGTGAAATTCAGTCGGTGGTTTTCAGTCGACCTGAAACATCCTAAAACTAAATAGGGGTGTTATTCAGTCGGTGGTTTTCGGTTTGGGTTAATCGGTTTTTAAGTTTTTTAAAATTAACCAATAACCAAACCAAATAAGGTTCGGTTTAATCGGTTTTCGGGTTATTCGATTCGGTAACTGGTTAAACCGAATAAGGATTTATATTTTTTCGTTGGACATTTGCTCAAATAATTTTCCCAAATTAAGTGTTTGTTGTTTCTAATATATAATTGTATCATACATTCATACTCAACAATTGACTTATATTAAGTAAACACACCATCTATCAAAAAACAATATCTACTAACAAGCATTATTTTAACATGCGACGTTATAAATCAAGCAAAAAACGTAATCTAATAAAAAAACATTATCTAATATCAATAAAAACATTATATAGTAATCAAATATGTAAAATATTGATATCAATCATCTTTTTCAAACAATATTTCAAACATCATGAAGTTTTGTTTCCAACAAAAATCTACATATGACGAACTCAATAAATTTCATGTAAAGGAAGGGTCTAAAATAATGACGGATTTAAAAACTTAGGTGATTGAGGACATACCTACGGCGTCTAAAAATTTCGAAACTTATTTGAACCAAAACGGCTTTGGTTCAATTTCGTTTTTTTTTTTACTATTTCAATTAAAGCGAATAGCAAATTATATACTATTTTGGTATAATTTATTGGGAATTTAATTAAAATACCCAAACATCAAAAATCAGTTCCAAAAATGTCCAAAATCTTGAAGTTTTTACCAAAATACCCAACAACCCCGTGTTTTTGGGCCGTGTAAATGGGAAAACGCGGGGTTGAGTATTTTGGGCCATGTATTCAAATAAAACGCGGGCAAAGCACGGGGTGTTTCGATTTTGGTCCGTGTATAACGGCAAAACACGGGTTCTCGGGAAAAACACGGGGTTACCCCACGTTTTATAGATTTTACGCGGGGTTGGGGTCCGCGTTTATAACCAGTGTCCAAGTTTTCTTAGATCAACGGTGGGATTTCTATTTGAAGTAGGTTAAATGTGTGCTTCATACCTTATAAATTGAGGTCCCCCATTTTGAAACCCCACCACCATCACTCTCAAATATATCTCTTTCACTCTCTCAAATATATCGTGTATTCCACACGCTCGGATCTCGACTCGGTTCGTTAGCGTTTTTAGAAGTCGGATATGTCTCGGTCACTTTGTACGGTAAGTTTCCCTTAACCCCGTTTTAATTTTATATTTTAGTGA
Source organism: Arctium minus (assembly GCA_954870635.1). Lineage (NCBI taxonomy): Eukaryota > Viridiplantae > Streptophyta > Magnoliopsida > Asterales > Asteraceae > Arctium > Arctium minus. Next base: position 111,542,358 of record OX941084.1, read on the forward strand.
TTATGTGTTAATTTTAGAGTGTTGCGTTTATGTTGATAATATGTTAGAGTATTACGTTTTCTTGGAAACTATTTTTTTCATTGCGTTAATTTTAGAGATTGCGTTTTATTTAAAAAAATATTGTACAGATTGCGTTCATTTTAGAGATTGCGTTAATTGTAGAGATTGCATTTTTTTTTTGAAAAATATTGTAGAGATTGCGTTGATTTTGGAGATTGCGTTAATTTTGGAGATTGCGTTAATGGCTAGAGGTTCACGCTCTAGGGGGAAAAGGTCAGCGAATGGGGCTGACACTTCACACTCCGCTTACATCGAACAATTAAATGATGGAGCTACAAGGGTTGACTGGGGAGTACCAGACACAACGGAGGAATGGGCGCAGTTTGGGATGACTGCTTACGATGCACCAATTACGCCTCAGGAGTGGGAGTAGTTTGACAATGCACGAGAGACATACTACACTGCTCATGGGGGAGAATCCCCACCTAGGTATCAATCTAACCAGGGACTGAGTCTACCAATGTCTTAAGTACTGCCTGCAAAGTTGAAAGAGTCAGGTGATGAGGCAAATGCAGAGATACGAAATATAGGCAGGAAGTGGCCACGCAACATAGAATTGCAGAAAGAGAAAGAGGCAATTATTGCGGAGCAGAAGGAGTTCCTGGAGATGATGAAGCGCAATGTTAGGGAGAAGCAAAAGGAGATTAAAAAGTTAGAAGATGAAGTGATAGAAATCAAAGACAACTACACCGGCATGGAGGAGCAGATGAAGGAAAAGGATGGCTGGATCCGGAGGATCAGGGAAATCTACCCGTAGTAGGTTTCTCAAAGGGTGGTTAATCTACCCATAACGACGATTTAATGTTTTCTTTTCTGCATTAATGTTTACTTTATCGATGCTTTAATGTTGTATTGATGCACCTTATCGTTTTCTTTGATTTCAATAAAACGATGCTTTAATGTTTAACTTGTTTTTACACAGAATATAATTTCACAACCACGATAAGGTAGATAAAATCAACAATGAACATAAAAACAATATCACTTAGCATACAAGATGAGGTCGTTACAATCAATGGAAGTCAATGTTAAAGTAAATTCTATCATGCCTTAGGGTTCCATGTGGTTCTAGGTTCAATGGCCCTGAGAGCGAAATCTTTGGCTACTTGAAGCTCTACTCCTGGGCACGGTTGAAGGGGCAGGAGTTGGACATTCACCACGAGTATGTCCTACTGCTCCACACCTAGTACACGTTCTATGTATCGGATCCTCACCACGAGATGGACGTCGATCGTTCTTTCTTGGTCTCCCCGCACGTCTCTTGGTTATTAACGGTGGATAACATGGCGGAAGGGGGACGTGTGGCAAAAGCCATGATTGAGGGGGTCCAACAGGATAGATCACCTCATGATATGTTGACCGATAAGTATTGGACTTGTAGTAAGATATAGTCAGATCGCTGCAATCTCTACGATTCATATTCCTTGCAGCAGCGATGGCATGACCGCACGGTAAACCAGAATATTGCCATTGATTACATTCACAAGCACAGTTGGCCATATCGACAGTCGCGTGATAATGGATATCCCGAACGTGGAACTTACCATGTCCAATCTCTCTTACCCTCTATGTCCCAGACTTTCCCGACCTTCTGCGAATTATCTCATCCACCATTGGTGTGAGATCATTACGCATTTCATCTACAAATATGTGTTAATTGTGTTACGATTTATACAGAACATGAAAAAAACAACTAACATATAAGTTCAAGATTTCATAGTTTATCAACCTCCCTTTTGCCGTCGAAGTTGGTACCACTCTTGTTGAAAATCTCGGAAGTACTCCATAAGGCCGACAATCGGTAACCTGCGCGCAAAATGGGACAGTGCATTCACCGACTCTATACTATTGGAGGTCATTATGTTATACCCTTGTGCAGGAAAATAGGCCCTTAACCACCTCTCCTTACCAGCATCGTCCATAACTTGTGCTCCACGATCTACTTCATATCGTAGTCATTTATATAGATCTCAAACTCCCTAATCGTATATGCTTTGCATGCCTTCCAGTAGGTGGTCTTGTTTGTTGTAATACGCTTGTCCACGTTTTTCACGTTCATCTCCAAATGTCGACAACATAGGGCGTGAGGGGCGGAGGGGTACACGACAGAAATTGCGGCGCTTATGGAAGGAGCCCTGTCGGACATAAACACCAACCCTTCCGGGGCTCCGATACATTCCCTCAACATGTTCAGAAATCAACCCCACTCCTCCCCCGTCTTGGACTTGCCTACTCTGAAAGCCATTGGCACAATGTTGTTATTTCCGTCCATGGCAACCGCCAAGAACATCATACCCAGGTAAGGCCCCTTTAAATGGGCAGCGTCTATTACAAGGACAGGACGTAGATTTGTCAAAAACGTCCGGATCTGTAAAAAACGTACGTGGTTATTATGTGTAAATGTTATAATTTATAATATGTAAAGATACAACGTGCTTATATACATGCCGCACATCCAAGTGCAGCGAAACACAACTCGAAACGTCCATTTGAATCTGTCCTTATTTTGGTGCGTGTACCCGGATTCTTCAGCTCCAAGTTATATAAATACGTAGGGAGTCGTTCGTACGACTCCTCTGGAGTGCCTCTCACCAATAGTAGTGCCTTGCATCGCGTACGCCATCCTTGGTGGTAACCAATGTTGACCCCGTACTGCTGGTTTATATCGTTAACGATGTCCTTCGGCCGAAATGCCCTACTAGCATCAAGAAACTTGCATTTCAGTATGTGACCCAAAGTCCTTTTGTTGGCCTGTCGGTGGTTGGCATTCAGTTGCGTCCTCGAACAAGTGTGTACGTCGTTTAGCTTTCTAACGGCAAGCAACCCTCCTTTAGGGCCCACGGACTTCGCCGACATACGTCATTCACAATTTCTTTGGTCACAGACAGCCTTGTATCTGGTTTTATCGGATTTATTTGCTCTAAACACGAAACCCTCTTGCAAGAACTTAATTCCGAGTTGTATGGTCATTTCCTCCTTCGTATGAAATAGTTGACCTTCATGTATACTTGTACTGCGATTGTAAAGTGTGGGTTGGTAGGCTGGTATATAGGTCTCCGGGTTAGGAAGGGAAGGGGGCATATCAAAATAATCGTTTAACTCACCAAATGATTTATTGCTAGGGGTATATGTTTCTTCTTCTTCGTCCTCATCATTATCGGTATCTGATCTGTCCAGATCAGATATACCAGTTGTGAAAACATGGGTTTCGTCATCAGCAACTCCAACAAACCGTCTTTTTTGCTCTTCTTCTTCTTCTTCTGTTTCTTCTTCTGCTTCTAGTTACGTCTCCGGAACAACATCGGGACAAGAATCATTAGGACGATATGCATGATCAGAATAAAGTGTGGTGTCGTAGGATGCCTGAAATTGAGAATCAGGCTACAGTTGACTACCACCGACATGGATTTCGTCATCACCTCCGTCATCATCTTCGTCATCACACATCAATGATGCGACAAACACAAAAAGTTCTAGATGTCTTTCTGAATCGGCTGCAAGTTGCATAAAACCAAGGATTTCATCATCGTTGGTTAGCTCCTTCAGTGAGCCGTCTTCACGTCTGAACACCAACTTGCAAGCAGCAGAATCTTCGATTCAACACTTTCCCATGGCGTAATCAATAAACCTCTTATATGAAAGCATTATTGGAATATATACACCACACTTTGTGTAGCCAATATAATCTCACTCATTGTTGTTTTGCACCCATTGACCATCGAAACATAAATAGAGCTTAGCTCTTTCAACAGATGAACTCATTTTTTTAGTAGTATGAAAAATGAAGCAATTCAAATGGATGTGAAGAACGAATTTGCATGTAATCTTACTGATCTTTATAGACAAGATTGAAAGGAGAAGATGAATGTGAACCACAAATTCAATGATAATAGTACAATTATTGTATGACAATCAGACCAAAGTGTGGAAAAAAACAATAAAATCATGCAAAAAAAACGTGAAAAACAGTTGACAACACATGAAATAATAGACCCTGAAACCCTAATTTCCCAAACCCTAATATTGTGCCTGGCCCAACCCCGTGTAAAACCAGAAAAACGCGGCCAAACCCCGCGTTACACCATTAAAACGCGGGGTAACCCCGTGTTTTGTCACAATACGCGGACCAAAATCGAAACACCCCGTTCTTTGCCCGTGTTTTGTTGGATACACGGCCCAAAATACTCAACCCCACGTTTTCCCATTTACACGGCCTAAAAACACGGGGTTGTTGGGTATTTTAGCAAAAAGTCCAAGATTTTGGGCATTTTGGGTACTGATTTTTTATGTTTGGGTATTTTAATTAAATTCCCTAATTTATTTCTAGATGAATTAGTTTGAACATACAGAAAAATTACAATCAACTAGTAGAACAAATATACAAACAAGGTTGTCTAGAATAGAGTCAAAAATTCATGAACCCATAAAAGGTGGGGAAATCATAATTTGGAGGGGGGGGGGGTTTAATAAACTACCTTTTAGGGAAACACCGTTTGTAGTATTTATTAGCATCAACTAATTTTAATGATGTGAAATGTTTTGGAAGTATCGTTTGTAGTATTTATTCATTTTGGAAGCACCGTTTGTAATATTTATTTGTTTCTAAACATCGTTTGTAGTATTTATTAGCTTTTAGTTTTATCATATTAGTTTTCACGTTTGTTGTATTTATTTATTTACGTTGGGACGTTATAATATATCGATATTTACTTTTTTATAATATAAATAATTAAAAAAATAGACAGCGGGTACCCGGTACCGGAACCGACGGTTCCCAAATATAAAGAACCGGTGTAACCGGTCTGGGATTGCATGGGACGAAGTGTTTGCTCTTACACTTGTGGCACCATCTCGTCTCGCGACGGTTGTCTCCAACTCTTCCACTTGCAAACGGTTTAGATTGATGAACGGACCCAGATGGCCCTTCCCATTTCCGCTTTTCCCCAACTTGGCTTCTCTCTTCCTTCTCTGCAACCATGTCGTCCTCCACAAGCAAGGACTCTTCAATCACCTCTTGAAATGTCGACCCTCTGGGATTCATCACCGTCGTCCTCATCTCGGTCGGTAACCCATATTGATAAGCCTTGATCTTTGATCGCTCATCGGGGAGCAGATGTCCCACCAAATTTAGCTTCTCCAAGAAGAGCTTGGAGTATTCGGTAATAGACAGAGCCCCTTTATTCATATTCTTGAACTCCTCTTCAAGCTTGTCAAAAGATCTCTCACTACAATACTTGTCCATGATTTTCTTCTTGAAAACCGGCCAAGTTAACTTACCCAAAACTTCGGGAGTGAGGGCAGATCAGGTGAGATTCCACCAAATCAAGGCCTCACCTCGAAGCAGTTGGGAAGTGAACTTAACCCGTTGCGAGTCATCATACTCACTAGATTCGAAGTCCATTTCCACCTCCTTGAGCCAATACATGCAAGTGATTGGATTGGCGGAGCCTGAAAACTCCTTTGGGTTGCACCCTAGAAAAGCTTTGTAGGTGCATCCCTTGACCTTTTCCTTGCTCTTTGTCACTATCTGTTCTTCAGTTACTACAACGGTCGGTCCACCATCCGACCCATTCACAATATTCTCCGCCATAGTCGCAGGTTGTCGGTGGCTAGCATCACGATCCTCTAGTAACTTCTTAAAGAACTCTTGTTGTTGTGCCATGGCCGAATTCATGGCTTGCATCATGCTATCTCTTATCCTTGTTTCCATAGTCACTTCCTCAATGATTTGATTTGCAGATTCGAGATTGCGTCGTGGTACGTGTTCGGGTCCCCCGCCCAGGACGTTGGCCGCGGGTGGCCCTTCAGTAGACACGACCAAAGCAGGTTGATTGGTTGTAGAATCGTCTTTGACATGACCATCCGACAAGTTTTGCATTCTGCTTCGTGTGTTTACCATGGTTATCTGCCACACGCGTACGAGAAAGGAGGTTGAGAAAAGACTAAATGAGTTAAACTCATGGTACGTACTAATACACTTATCAATTATCATAACAATAGTAATTTCAAGCATGCTCACGTAAGGCACATTCATAATAGCATTAGCTACGTGATATTTTGATTGTGTTATACACACGGATCCATCGTTACTGTTATCACAATCCTTAATCAATGAAATTCCGTAATTCCTAACGCTCTCCCCACCTATGACTTTTACCCCAAGGTAGACAACCTACGGTCACACCAAAGCTTAAGTCTAGATATGCTAAGTCAATACCTAGTTCACTTAAACTAAAGCTCTGATACCAACTTGTAACACCCTAAAAATAGGGATAACAAAAATCCGAAAAAAACGGACATGTGGTATACTAAAATTGTCATAGCAAGAGTCTCCCAAGAAAAGGGGAAATATTTAAACCTGTTTAATTACAGTTGTAATTTAACGGAAATAGACAACAACCAACTAATCTAATTTCTATAATAGAAAAAAAGATTACAAAAAGGGTGTCGTATATAAATCCAAGCAATGCCTTCTCAAAAATGTGCCCCAATGCACCTTTCCCAAAATCTCACCAAGGACCGACTAAGCCTATTTAGAAGCGGCGCCACTAGAACCTGAGATACACATGGACACCAAACAAGTGTTAGGCCAAAAGAGCCTAGTGAGTTTGCACAAGATATAACATATTAAGTAAAGTACAATTCTTATCAGCAGTTAACCAAAGTTCATTTAAATGTGGAGTCAAAGGGGGAGACCCATAGCACCAATCAAGTTCCACCCAAAGAGTCGATATACCTTGATGCCAACTACCATGAGTGACATCCAAAAGTCTCGGTACATCCCAGGACTACAACCATGGCATTACCCCGAATGGCGGAGGTCTAGGCACATACCATTACAGTGGCACCCAAGACTATATCCTCCTAGTGTCTACCGACTTGGTTCGTCCACATTGATATTTGTAGGTCTCAAGGCTCATAAAGCACACGAATTAATGCAATACCAACCATGGGTATAAAATTAGACCATACCAAATATATGTTGCATATAGACCAATATAAGGTTATCATGAATGAGTTGTTTTAATGGAATCATGTTTCCATCTCTTGATGGCACAAATAACACATCATCTTGTTTTCCCATAGAACACCCTATGTCATCTAATAAAATCAACATATTATCATGTAAATGTTAAATAACCCATCTTCCCAAAATCTGGTCAAACCACCCAAGTTAAACCCTTAACCAAGTTTATTCCATACAAGTACCCTTGCCATTTATTTAAAGTCAAAGAGCCCCAAAGCCATCTTAAGGAAGTTTCACCATGTATTAATGAAGACTTAAACTTACACAAAATGGAACCCACAAAAACCCAAGTATTATGAATGAGTAGTTCAAATAAAGATGCAAGACAAGAATAGATAGGGAGATATGATGTGTATCTAGTTTTAACAAAGTTTAGCAACTCACAATCTAGGTTTTAGGTCAAAAACCTAGAAAAGTACCAAACCCTAGAGGTGTTGAGGAAGATGAAGATGATCTTTAGACTTGATATTCTTGGTTGAAATCTTTGATTAGGGAAGCTTGCCTCTTGCAATAAATGTAGTGGATGATGGTTGGAATGCTTCTTGAATCGATTTTGAGAAGTAATAAGGGAGGAGAGAATTTTGAGAGAAAGTAGATGGAGGAGTAAATGAGAAATGGGGATGAAATCCCCTTTTAATTCACCAGGGTTCGCGCGCGGGTCACGGCACGGTTTGACCCTCGCGGTTATCCGTGTCGGCCGCTGGAATTTCTTAACGGACAGTGCTCTGCGCGGTTTATGGCGCGGCTCCACCCGCGTGGCCATCCGCGCGGGGCACTGCTTTCACTGCTTTCTTCACTCCAATCCGAAATTAGGATGTTACAATCCTCCCCACCTAATAAAGATTTCGTCCCCGAAATCACGACGTTTCAAAATAGATGAGGGTATCGCCTCTTCTTGTCCTCCTCCAACTCCCACGTCACGTTCGTACCCCAGTGGTGTTTCCATTGAACCTTTACCATTGTTACTTCTTTATGTCGCAATTGTTTCGTCTTCGACTCCAAAATGGCTTCCGACTCCTTAACTCACCAGTTTCCGTTGTCTACCCGAATCTCTATCAACGGTATAATGCTTTCCTCTTCGGCCAAGCACTTGCGAAGGTAGCATATGTGAAATGTTGGGTGAATCCCATCCATTTCCGGCGGCAAGTCCAATCTGTATGCTTGAAGTCCAATCCTTTCTAATATCGTAAAGGGTCCAAGGAAACGGGGACTAAGCTTCCCGCGCTTTCCAAAACGAATAATTCTCTTCCACGACGATACTTTCAACATGACTCGCTCGCCTACTTGGAATTCGACTGGTCTTCGCCTCTTGTCCGCATAACTTTTTATGTCGGTCTTGATTCGCCTTCAATCTTTCTCGAATTTCTTTTACTTTGTCCGTCGTCTCTTGAACTATTTCTGGTCCGGCGAATTGCTTCTCGCCCACTTCAAGCCAACAAACTGGCGTTCTACACTTCCGTCCATACAACGCCTCGAATGGTGCCATTCCAATGCTGGAGTGGTAACTGTTATTGTAAGCGAACTCTACTAAGGGTAGATGTGAGTCCCAACTCCCTCCAAAGTCGATAACACACGACCTCAACATATCTTCGAGAGTCTGAATTGTTCTCTCGCTTTGGCCATCCGTTTGAGGATGGTAAGTCATGCTCAGATTCAGTCTCGTGCCCAACTCCTTCTGCAAACTAGCCCAAAAATTAGATGTGAACCGACTGTCCCTATCTGACACAATGGATTGCGGAACTCCATGTCTCGAAACCATCTCATCAATATATAGCTTGGCCAATTTCTCCATTGGCAAGGTCTCCCGCATTGCAAGGAAATGCACGCTCTTGGTCAGGAGATCTACGATCACCCATATAGTATCATGACCTCGCAAGGTCTTCGGTAGCTTCGTTACGAAGTCCATGGTGATGTTGTCCCACTTCCACTCGGGAATGGATAATGGTTGCAAACTTCCGTACGGTCTTTGATGTTCCGCCTTGACTTGAAGACACGTGACACACTTATCTACGTAGTTGTCCACGTCTAGTAATTCAACTTTAAGTACCTATACATCTTGGTGTTACTGGGATGTATAGAGTATTTCGACTTATGCGCTTCTTCTAGTAGTAACTCCTGATTTCCACCAAACTTTGGCACCCAAATTCGACCTTGAAAGAGTTTTAAGTCCCCGACCGTCTTCTGTCAAAATTTCCCTTTGATTCATCATAATTTCATACTTGAGGTTTTCTTCCTTAAGCGCTTCCTCTTGACACTTCTTGATGTTTTCCAACAAACTCGATACCACGTCGATTCTTGTGAGGGATAACTTGACACCGCCTTCATAACTCCTCCGACTCAATGCATCCACCGCCACGTTGGCCTTACCGGGATGGTATAGCAATTTACAATCATAGTCCTTTAGTAACTCAAGCCATCTTCATTGCCGCATGTTGAGCTCTTTTTGATCGAAAATGTACTTAAGACTTTTGTGAATGGTAAAAAGAGTACACTTCGTCCCATACAAATAATGTCGCCATAACTTCAATGCAAAGAACACCGCCGCCAATTCCAAGTCATGAGTTGGATAGTTCTTCTCATGGTCCTTTATTTTTCGTGACGCATAGGCTATCACCTTTCCCCGTTGCATCAACACATACCCAAGACCCATCTTGGAAGCATCGCTATATACCACAAAGTCATCCGATCCCTCGGGTAGGGATAGAATGGGAGCTTCGCACAACTTCTTCTTGAGCGTTTGGAAGGCTTGATCTTGCGCGTCGGTCCAAAGGAAATTGACATTCTTCCTCGTGAGGGAGGTGAGTGGCGAATCTATTTTGGAAAAGTCTTGAATAAATCGCCTGTAGTAACCCGCCAATCCCAAGAAACTCTAGATTTTCGTCGGACTCGTCGGCGGTTCCCAACTCATCATTGCCTCGATCTTTGCAGGGTCTACCTTCACTCCGTCTTTAGACACCACGTGGCCCAAGAATTGCACTTCTTGGAGACAAAATTCACACTTCGAGAACTTTGCATACAACTTTTCTTTTCGGAGAACGTCCAACACCTCCCACAAGTGTTTCTCATGCTCGGCCTCGTCCTTTGAGTAGATCAAGATGTCGTCGATGAACACAATCACAGATTTGTCCAAGAAAGGGCGACACATGTGATTCATCAAATCCATGAATACGGCCGGAGCGTTGGTCAAGCCAAAGGGCATTACCAAAAACTCGTAGTGACCGTATCTCGTTCGAAAAGCCGTTTTCGGAATGTCCTCCTTCTTTACTCTAACTTGATGGTATCCGGACTAAAGGTCGATTTTCGAAAAACATCTCGCGCCTTGGAGTTGATCAAAGAGGTCATCAATGCGAGGTAAGGGATACTTGTTCTTTACCGTGACTTTATTCAACTCTCGGTAGTCGATGCACATCCGCATAGATCCGTCCTTCTTCTTTACAAATAAAACAGGAGCTCCCCAAGGTGACGAGCTCGGTCGAATGAATCGTTTCTCTAGGAGTTCTTGGAGTTGCGTCATCATCTCTTGCATCTCGGTCGGAGCCAAACGGTAGGGTGCATGGGTTATCGGAGCTGCTCCCGGAGAAAGGTCGATTTGAAACTCCACTTGACGTTCCGGCGGTAACCCGGGTAAATCTTCCAGAAAGACATCCGGGAAGTCTTGCACGATCTTTACGTCCTCTACTGACTTCTTTTCTTTCTTTGCATCCACCACATAAGCCAGATACGAAGGGTAACCCTTCGCTAGAAATTTGCGACCCTTAAGAGAGGAGATGATAGGATTACACCTCTTCCCTTTCTCCCCATAGATGGTGACAGGGACGGATCCATAAATTTTTTCATACCGTGGCACCATATAACACCGACAATTTTTTTTACAAAAAACACGGTTTTTATCGACGTGTCTTCATCTTTTTACCGACGTTCAATATTGTCCGATGTGTTTGTAGCCTAATTCCACAATTTCGAGCGATTTTTATAGCTGTTTGCTTGATTTCGAGGGATTTTTAAGTTTTTTTTATCGATTTCGAGAGATTTTTTCGGTTTTTTTTGGTTGATTTCGATAGTTTCTTTTGGTTTTTGGTTGATTATGAGGTACGGTTGCACCTTCTTGAAGTTTTCAAAATAATACGGTAGCAACTTCCAAAACGATACGGTTGCACCTTTCATAAACCTAAAATTTTTTACCCTTCATCGTAGAAATAATACGGTGGCACGTGCCACCGTATTCAACAGAGTAGATCCGTCCCTGGATAGTGACTACACCCTTTCCTGCCATAGGCACTTGGATCATCTTCTTGGAGCAGAGGATGTCAGCCTTATGTCTTGATAACCAATCTATGCCTATGACTATATCGAAACCGCCTATAGACATAGGTAGTAAGTCTACTCCGAAGGAGTTCCCATCGATCTCTAAAGCACAACCAACGAAACACTCTCGAATGATCACCTGGTCACCATTAGCCACCTCTACTACTAAGGCATTGGGGAGAATACTACTAGGGGTGACAAATTGCTTAAAGAAAGTATCCGACACAAAAGAACACGTAGCACCCGAATCAAATAACACACGAGCAGGTAAGGAGTTTACTAGGAACGTACCCGAAACAACATTGGCAGTCTCCTTTGCCTCTTCGGTAGTCTTCCGGAATGCTCGACTCAGCGCTCTCAACAGTTGCTCGACTCTTGTCGTCGACCCAAAAGAACTCCCACGGTTGCTACCCACTAGCTTCATACAATCCTTCTTCATGTGACCCGGTTGACATTCAAAACATACCGGACCCCGGATGGGGCATTATCGGATAGTATGTCCTTCCTTCCCACACTTGGCACACTCAGCGAGCCGCGAATGAGGTCTGGGATTGCATGGGCCGAAGTGTTTGGTCTTACACTTATGGCACCATCTCATCTCACGACGGTTGTCTCAAACTCTTCCACTTGCAAACGGTTTAGATTGACGAACGGGCCCAGATGGCTCTTCCCATTTCCGTTTTTCCCCAACTTGGCTTCTCTCTTCCTTGTCCACAACCATGTCGTCCTCCACAAGCAAGGACTCTTCAATCACCTCTTGAAGTGTCGACCCTCTGGCATTCCTCACCGCTGTCCTCATCTCGGCCGGTAACCCATATTGATAAGCCTTGATCTTTGATCGCTCATCGGGGACCAGATGTCCCACCAAATTTAGCTTCTCCAAGAAGAGCTTGGAGTATTCGGTAATAGACAGAGCCCATTTCATAATATTCTTGAACTCCTATTCAAGTTTGTCCAAAGATCTCTCACTACAATACTTGTCCATGATTTTCTTCTTGAAAACTGGCCAAGTTAACTTACCCAAAACTTCGGGAGTGAGGGCAGATCGGGTGAGATTCCACCAAATCAAGGCCTCACCTCGAAGCAGTTGGGAAGCGAACTTAACCCGTTGCGAGTCATCACACTCACTAGATTCGAAGGCCATTTCCACCTCCTTGAGCCAATACATGCAAGTAACTGGATTGGTGGAGCCTGAAAACTCCTTTGGGTTGCACCCCAGAAAAGCTTTGTAGGTGCATCCCTTGACCTTTTCCTTGGTCTTTGTCACTATCTGTTCTTCAGTTACTACAACAACCGGTCCACCACCCGACCCATTCACAATATTCTTCGCCATAGTCTCAGGTTGTCGGTGACTAGCATCACGATCGTCTAGTAACTTCATAAAGAACTCTTGTTGTTGTGCCATGGCCGAATTCATGGCTTGCATCATGTTGTCTCTTATCCTTGTTTCCATAGTGACTTCCTCCATGATTTGATTTGCAGATTCGAGATTGCGTCGTGGTACGTGTTCGGGTCCCCCGCCCAAGACGTTGGCTGCGGGTGGCCCTTTAGTAGCCACGACCAAAGCAGTTTGATCGGCTGTAGACTCGTCTTTGACATGACCATCCGACAGGTTTTGTATTCTGTTTCGTATGTTTACCATGGTTATCTGCCACACGCGTACGAGAAAGGAGGTTGAGAAAAGACTAAATGAGTTAAACTCATGGTACGTACTAATACACTTATCAATTATCATAACAATAGTAATTTCAAGCATGCTCACGTAAGGCACATTCATAATAGCATTAGCTACGTGGTATTTTGATTGTGTTATACACAAGGATCCATCATTATTGTTATCACAATCCTTAATCAATGAAATTCCGTAAATCCTAACGCTCTCCCCACCTATGACTTTTACCCCAAGGTAGACAACCTACGGTCACACCAAAGCTTAAGTCTAGATATGCTAAGTCAATACCTAGTTCACTTAAACTAAAGCTCTGATACCAACTTGTAACACCCTAAAAATAGGGATAACAAAAATCCGAAAAAAACGGACATGTGGTATACTAAAATTGTCATAGCAATAGCCTCCCAAGAAAAGGGGGAAATATTTAAACCTGTTTAATTACAGTTGTAATTTAACGAAAATAGACAACAACCAACTAATCTAATTTTTATAATAGAAAAGAGATTACAAAAAGGGTGTCGTATATAAATCCAAGCAATGCCTTCTCAAAAATGCGCCCCAATGCACCTTTCCCAAAATCTCACCAAGGACCGACTAAGCCTGCTTAGAAGCGGCGCCACTAGAACCTGAGATACACATGGACACCAAATAAGTGTTAGGCCAAAAGAGCCTAGTAAGTTTGTACAAGATATAACATATTAAGTAAAGTACAATTCTTATCACCAGTTAACCAAAGTTCATTTAAATGTGGAGTCAAAGGGGGAGACCCATAGCACCAATCAAGTTCCACCCAAAGAGTCGATATACCTTGATGCCAACTACCATGAGTGACATCCAAAAGGCCCAGCACATCCGAGGACTACAACCATGGCATTACCCAGAATGGCGGAGGTCTAGGAACTTACCATTACGGTGGCACCCAAGACTATATCCTTCTAGTGTCTACCGACTTGGTTCGTCCACATTGATATTTATAGGTCTCAAGGCTCATAAAGCACAAGAATTAACGCAATACCAACCATGGGTATAAAATTAGACCATACCAAATATATGTTGCATATAGACCAATATAAGGCTATCATGAATGAGTTGTTTTAATGGAATCATGTTTCCATCTCTTGATGGCACAAATAACACATCATCTTGTTTTCCCATAGAACACCCTATGTCATCTAATAAAATCAACATATTATCATGTAAATGTTAAATAACCCATCTTCCCAAAATCTGGTCAAACCACCCAAGTTAAACCCTTAACCAAGATTATTCCATACAAGTACCCTTGCCATTTATTTAAAGTCAAAGAGCCCCAAAGCCATCTTAGGGAAGTTTCACCATGTATTAATGAAGACTTAAACTTACACAAAATGGAACCCACAAAAACCCAAGTATTATGAATGAGTAGTTCAAATAAAGATGCAAGACAAGAATAGATAGGGAGATATGATGTGTATCTAGTTTTAACAAAGTTTAGGAACTCACAATCTTGGTTTTAGGTCAAAAACCTAGAAAAGTACCAAACCCTAGAGGTGTTGAGGAAGATGAAGATGATCTTTAGACTTGATATTCTTGGTTGAAATCTTTGATTGGGGAAGCTTGCCTCTTGCAATAAATGTAGTGGATGATGGTTGGAATGCTTCTTGAATCGACTTTGAGAAGTAATAAGAGAGGAGAGAATTTTGAGAGAAAGTAGATGGAGGAGTAAATGAGAAATGGGGCTGAAATCCCCTTTTAATTCAATAGGGTTTGCGCGCGGGTCGCGGCGCGGTTTGACCCGTGCGGTCATCCGCGTCGGCCGCTGGAATTTCTTGACGGACAGTGCTCTGCGCGGTTTATGACACGGCTCCACCTACGTAGCCATCCACGCGGGGCTCTGTTTTCACTGCTTTCTTCATTTCAATCCGAAATTAGGGTGTTACAAATCGTCCAGGTGAGTTTTTATGAACTAAAACCTCATATGATTATGATGCTATTTATGCATGTGAGTTTTCTAACTAAGAGCTTTAAAAATGATGATGCCTTATTTATTGCATGCGAGATTTGTTCAAATGCGAAAGATATTTTATTGTTGTTATTTTAGTGGAAATGTATGCATACATTGTTGTAAGTGCGTTATGCTCAAAGTCGGGGGGGTGTCCCGCCTGTGCTCATACCCGGAGGGGGGGGGGTGTTCCGTTTATGCCATTGGGGGTGTGTCCCAAGTAAGGCAGTGTGAGCTAGACACGCTGTCACTTTCGGGTGGCAGTAGTGTGAGACGAGACGTGTATTGAAAGTGTAAATGTTTTATAAAGATGAATCGGTTTATTTCATTATAAATCTTTCATATGTTTGCTTGAGCTCAAATTATTGCTAGAGGGGACTCCCTAGATCGATGGTCTAACCCTCGCTCTTTCAAAACTAAAAACCTTTTCAGGCAGGCACGTTGTAGGAAGGGCAGATAAGGGCAAGGAGAAGGTGTGAGCTAGAGTTGGACTAGAAGACCGTCATTTTAGTTTTATTTTTCTCGTATTCTCAGTTGTGTATTAGGTTGATTTTCCGCAAACCGTAAGACTTCTTTGTTGGCTTGGGGCCGTTTTGGTGTGAGTTTCCTATATTGTTATTATGCTTAATTAGAAATGTTTGGGTTGTTATAATTGATATCAGAGCCATAGTTTAAGGGATTTAGGTGACCGGATGGGCCTAAACTTAAACTGTGGAGTAAAGGGACACAACTGAGATATAGGAAGTCCGTAAGGAAGACCTTGATCGTCGATAGTCGTGACAACGGTAGTGAGGACCCTCATGTAAGGTAAATTCAGAATTGCATCTGGCCAATGCCATTATGAATTTTCAGGTGCATGGGTACACTCGAATACTATAGTTGAGGCGATTGGTGGGAGTAGTATGGGTAGTGAGACCTATCATTGAAAGGATAGCGTTGTTGTGGTTTGTTGTTGGAGCTCGTTTATGGTATTAAGGTTAGTACCTTTAGGGTAAGTATTGTGCGGAATGTAGATATTTCGACTTGAGGAAGAACTTCTTGGGTTCAAGAGAGAAGAATAACCGTTGGGGGTAGGCTCCTAGTTTCTAGTGGGTCACTATTTTGGTAGTGGGTTACGTCGATCAATAGAGATCTTTAGAACTTCAGCTCAAGTATCGTGTAGCAGAAGTGAGCCCTGTTTAATCAGTTACTGGAAGGGTGGTTGCAGATTAATAGTTAGACTGTTTGATATTATGGAGTAAGGATAGGATGGAGACGAGCTATTGTTGGTAAGATTATTGGGTCAAAGTGAAGACGTTTGATCTGCAAATCTTTAGTCGCGGTGGTAAAAGAGTAGTTGGACATGCAATCATGTTGGGAAACATTGGTGCTGAAGGTGGTTGCGATTGTAAGGACCTGACTGGTTGGTCGGAAGTAAGGGACGGTGATAAATTGGTGTGAGTGTAGGCGGTCGACCTTATGAGAGTGAATAGCCTTCAATGAAAAAGGAGTCCCATGCATGGTGTTTTCGAATAAGTTGCTTGAGTCTTTCATGTCATATATATTGGTGTGTGTGCACCTTATGGGTCATTTGTTTTGAAAATGAGATAGCGCGTGTAAACGTGTGTTGGTTTTGGAAAAGGGCAAGTTTATTGCATGGGGTGCTAAATTATTGAACCCGATAATTTGAGAACTATTTCATTTCTTTTATAAATGAGTTAACTTTTGTGGAAAATATAGTATCATTTAACCGCGCAATTTTATAAGGGAGACTGGTATGGACATAGTCATGCCACAAAGGGTAGAAGTCGACTGACTCGCTCGGTATAAGTAATTTTGTTATAATTTCATGAATCGCTTGAGTAAAGTTTCATTGAAAATATTTTCAAATGTGCCAACATCGATTTTGGTTGGATAAGGTTCATTTCTTCGTGGAGTCGAGTGAGAACGATCACTGAAATCGTCTCGCATGGCTATTCAGTTATGCTGGAGTAGTGTCGCGTATACTCAAGCTTGTATCGTTTTGAGGTACTTTCCGGATTTCAAACGTGTCAAATGTTTTCAAACTAGTATCTTGTCATGCATCAAGGCTATGAACTCTCTAGGTCATAAGAAAGCATTGCGGTTAAGGAGGAGGGAAGGTGTGGAGAGTGAAGGGTGTCGTTCGAGCCGTTGCTGGTCGATTCATGACCTTGGCATTCCCACTAGGGAAAGGCAGGGATTAACAGGAGCCTTAGCCTTTGAAGTTGAGAATTATTCGCTTTGTGGTAGCATGCACTTCGGTCGGTAACTGGTGATATGGTAGTTGACGGGTGGTGGTGTCGGGGTGGAATCCGAAGCCGTTAAGATACCTCTTTTAGCAGCATGTTGATAAGTAGCGTTGGGGTTTTTGGATGAAAAGTCATCGACGTCGAGCCAGAGTTTGAGGTGGTTTAGTAATCATATTATATCAAGTAAATCTTGTGCCTTCAACGTGCGAAGTCGGTGGTGCACCGAGATAGTTATGATGTGTTGGAAGGAGTAGGTTCCTTGGGAATCCTTGTTGGTCGGTAGTATTGTTGAAGACATCGGTCAATTGTTGAGGTCATGATCGAGAGGTGAAAAATGAGGAAGTACCCATGGTTATTTTTTGCTGAGTGTTCGTAAGAAAGCAAGGAGTTGTACGGGAAAGGTGTGTACCTGGCATGGTGTCGGACCACCTCGTGGGGGTATAGAGAGAATGAAAAACAACTAGTTTGGTCAGGTGAAGTCCTATGAGGTTCTGATGGTTTTTCTAAGAGTGAAGTATCTATAGCACAACAGAAGTGGTTGTGCTTCGAGCATTTAGGTCTGCGAGGTAGTATGCTTAATCTTATAGACTACCTGAATTTGCTTCTAGCGGATCGTGATGAGCCGACCAGGAACGAGATCATATTGAGTGGTTTAAATGATCATGATTTTGTGAGTGATCCAGATTTGAGCAAGACAAAGTCGTGAAACGACTTTATCTCAAATAGTGGTGTTACGATCTACATGAAGAGGATGGTATCTGGTATGGGTACCAAGTGTTGCGGAGATTTTGATGGTATGGTGATGATGTGGTAGGGTGATAGATGTTTAGATGAGTTATTGTTATTTTATGTCAAAGTGGTCGTACAAGTCATTATGGTGGTAAGGAGCTTCTTTGAGGCCAAGTATTAGACTTGTGTTGGTGTTATAGGATGAACATTGGTGGAAATCCTTGCTCAGAGATTCTTGGTGAGCTATTCGAAAGTGTCAAGTATGTGGCGGAGATGCATGGATGTTGGTTGGGTTGGTGATATTGCTAATTTGAAGTTTATGGGTTCGAGTGATAGTTGGTGGCAACTTCATAGAGGAACCTTGGGTTCCTGGGTCACGAAGAGTTGTTGGACAAGTTCATCTTATTCCAGTGATATATTAATGGGAATGTCGAACGATTTAGTTCATGATGGGTTGTAGGAGACAGGGAAAATCCGTGAGAATGTCGAAGTAATCTTTGAGCATGAAGGAACCCTACAGATAGAGAAGGAGTGTGAGAAGTGTGCAGTGTCTTCGAACAGTGGGTAATGTTTTGGGAGAGCATGATTAGATGTCTCGCGTGAGGATTGTCGGTAACCGTTTGGTGATGTGTAGTAATGTAATTGTGTTTCGACGCATTGAAATTGTTGGAAAAGTGGGTAACCTGAGAGTAAGAAGTTTGGCAAGTGACTCAGAAATGAGAAGTTATGTTTTTAGAAATTCTGATACCGAGTTTATGAACCCTAGTAAGGGTGTGAGAAATGGGATTAGAGTGTATGCTATGGTTCTGGTGTTGAGAAAGCTAAATCGTGCGGTTGGTCTAAAAATTGGGCTAGCTAGTGAGCCTATCATTAGAAGCATGTTTGTTGTTTTCGAGAAGGAAGTGGAAAAGGTGGTTGGATGTAGTGCTCGGAGTGAGTCAACTTGGTAATTGCGTGGGAAAGGTTCCAAGTGAACCCGTCTTCCAGTGTTAAGTTATTTGGAATGGTTTGGTAGGAGCATGGTCACTCTATGTTAGAGCGGGTGAAGCTGGGATTTATTTCAAATATGATCGGACAATTGTTGGATGCAACAAGAAATTGAAGTGGATTTCATTATGATTCATTCAGTTGGAACTAGTGGGCTATGAAGGTAAGGTAATGTGGATTTTTCTTTTATTTATGTGGGATTGGAGTGATGACCTTTGGGGCGATGTATGTTTATTGCGTATGAGTTGGGTATCACCGTTGGGATGTGAACAATATGGTTTGGGAAAGGGAGTGTTTTTACGTTCGACGTATGCCGTATTGAGAGAAATTACTTTGCAATGGCTGGTTACTGGATGAAGAAACTCATAATTGTGAGTTTATTGTGATAACTAAGGTTGACTATATGTTATGTTGGCGAGTTGAGTGGTTATTGTTCTAGTCAGGAATGCATGTTGTCGGAGGAGTTGACTCTGGTAAAATTCTTCTTTTAAGAAACGAAATTGTATGTGAAAACCTTATCGTGGGGTGTTTTTAAGAATCGGTAGTCCAGGTGTGGGCGAAGCAGAAAATATCTGGTTTAGTTGTTGGGAGACATTACAAGTATATTAAAAAAACAATCCATTCCGACATAAGAAAGTTATGGTTAATCGAGGGGTGAATCCGATGGATATTTGCGTCTATGTAATTGATTTGGATGGCTTGGGCGACTAAGTGGTAAGTTGATTAGATTGAAAGTATGAGTCTTGAGTTCCAGGTGGAGACAAAGTAATGTTAAAAGTCTCACTTTGGAAGTATGTTGATCATTCTAGGAAGAAAGGGAAGTTGAAGTCTAGGTGTGTCGGGCCTTTCACTACTATAGCACGAGTGGGAAAGGTGGTCGGTAGACTGGATTTACCGAAGAGTTGCAAGGTACCCATTCCTTTTTCCATGTGTCGAACCAGAAGAAGTGCTTAGCAGAATCCGATGTGGTTGTGCGTTGGATGATTTTCGCGTGAATGAGAAGTTAAGTTATGTTGAGGAGTCGATAACCATCTTAGACCGCAAGGTGAAGAAGTTAGGGGTTGAAGAGATTCGTATTGTGAAAATGCAATGGTAATTTCACAAAGGGGATGAGGCAATGTGGGAAATGGAGGCGGGCATGAGATCCCAGTATCCTAGTTTGTTCAGCGATGGAATTCGGGGGACATAATTCTTTTGAGGGGGGAATATTATAATAACCGTGTTCAATGAATAATTTTGAAGTTTGGGGTGCCTAGTGGACCAAAGCCCAAAGTTTGAGGGGCTAGTTGTAAATTTGAGTAAGAGGGAATAAACCCTAGAAACCCTTCTCATTTCTTGTAGCGGCTGAAAGTTTTGGTTGAAAGGGGGCTTAGAGGTGATTTTGGAGGAGGAGGGCAAATGAGCAAAGTTCATTGGGATTCAAGGTCTCATCTATCTTTTTCAAGGTAAGTTTCCCTATGTTTAATGCCTTCTATTACTAGAAGTTCTAGTGACAGATTTTAAACTATTATGGATTTGGGAAGAGGCAGTTGTTTTGGATTTTGGGTTTTGGGGATGGAGTTCTACCTTAGCCGCCTAAGATCCTTGGATCGTTGAGTTGTATTCTCAGTGGAATCGTGCGCTGTTTTCTGCCGCTCAAAAGTCGCATCTCCTGTGGTGCGTGGTCGAACCGCTGCTACCATCGGGGGCGTCTGTTGCGTCTTTGGCCGAAAAGGGGCCAGGGGTCGGGAGTTCTCCACCGGATGAGCCCGGGGGAGTTCTCTACCAGGGGAGCCGAGACGTGTATTGAAAGTGTGAATTTTTATAAAGTTTAATCGGTTTATTTCATTATAAATCTTTCATATGTTTGCTTGAGCTCAAATTATTGCTAGAAGGGACTCACAAGACCGATGGTCTAGCCCTCGCTCTTTCAAAACTAAAAACCTTTTCAGGCAAACGCATTGTAGGAAAGGGCAAATAAGGGCAAGGAGAAGGTGTGAGTTGGAGTTGGACTAAAAGACTGTCATTTTAGTTTTATTTTTCTCGTATTCTCAGTTGTGTATTAGGTTGCTTTTCCGCAAACCGTAAGACTTCTTTGTTGGCTTGGGGCCGTTTTGGCGTGAGTTTCCTATATTGTTATTATGCTTAATTAGAAATGTCTGGGTTGTTATACATGTTACTTCACTACACTGATTATCATCGAAAGAAGCACTTGATGTCTTCATGATCATCAACATGACAAGTTTGAAGTTTCTTTCAGTCACAGGAATCACAATGTCTTGATGATAAACTTCCGTAAATATGATGAAATGGAAATAATATTATATTTACACGTGAATAACAACATTCTCAAGAGGCTCGTAACATAAAGTGAGTCACCTTTAAATCCTTTATATACTTATACTATTATATCTTATACCATGTTCCAAACAAAGTACGCATCTACGAACTTCAATTCCATGTCAAAAAAACTCCAAACAAACGATTGATATTCGGTTGTCAATCGCCCACTGAAAGCATCCACAATGGTGACTCTGAAGAACCTCAAAATTTCAATTTTTTTCTCACGTAGCAAAGCAAGAACCTAAAAAACTTGACTATGGTAAGAATTCCCTCCAACTTCTTTGTGGGTCCCATATACTTTCCACCGTCAACTTCTGTTTATATTTTATAATTACATCTATTAAAACAAAATAGAATAAAATTAAAAGCTAGAAAAATCACAGATTACAAGATAAGAACTCGGGTTCTTGTACAACAACTCATAATATGTTGATGACTTGTAAGAACCCTTCACAATGGTAGTAACTTACAACAATCCCGCTTTTTTGCTTATAAGAACGCCTATTGTGGATGCTCTTAGAAAAAAATCATACTACATCTTCATCACAAATTAATGATGGCCAATTCAAGCAGTTTGAGACTATGTTGCGAATCTCCTATTGTAGGGTTAATAACAACATTCTTGATACAATCAATAACTGGAGAACCAAGATTTATATATTTTTATCAAATTGGCTAAACTCATTATACACTATTAAAAATAAGTGAATAACAGATAATATCATTGCTTTTTTCGTAATTAAGATCGACCCTTTCATCAATACCATCGTACCTTTCCAAATTTCAGGTGGAGATACCGGATGAATTTGAACAACCAAGCTCCTTGTAACTTGAATCACGACCTTTTTGTCTGCGGTATGAAAACAACCGTCTCAACAGCTGACCCCAGCTGCATTCACATGTGACGTTAACTGCAATGTCGTCCTCTTCATCTTCTTCATGGTTTTGCAGATTTGAATCATCTTGCACCTCCTCTTTCTGCGTGTGTTTGTATGGTTCTGGTTTGCTTGATGACCTGTCAAAATCCCAAAATTATTTGCATCACATACTTGCTATCTTTTATTAGAAAAGGTACCCCATTTGGATTTTGAGGTTAAATACTTGCCAAAATTCAGATATAGTAGCTTATATATATTGGTTTCTTTGATTCTATGATTTTGACAAACGTGGCAATGCGGTTTAGTTTTGAATGACATAATCAATGCATTCATATGTCCTCAACAACGTTGTCATTGCCGTCAAACTTTATGAAATCTTTAATGGATTTGCTGAATGGACAAACATGGCGTAAGATGTGTGCAACGATGCTGACATGGCACTGGAAATGGGCGTTTTAACCCACGGTTGCTCAGTTTAAAAGCTTATGATGTCCATTTCTAGTGACACAATATTAGCATAAGGGTGCACATACTATGCCACATGTGCGTCCGGTCAACAATTACCAAAATAGCCAAATTCAAAACTGATATTATCAAAGATTTCACTAGCCCGGATGTGAGGTGTGCATACATCTTACCCTCCCAGACCCACCTCAGGGTGAGATATATTGGGCTCGTTTGGTTTGGTATAAAAATCCTACAAAAGATATTAACAGATCATATCGATGAACCTTCAAGTCAAATGTACATCTTCATCTCAAAGTGAAAGGAGCATATCTGTTGTTTTGCTAATATGAAGCAAAGCCTGAAAGGAAAGTAATGCAAGAAAAACATAGGGAACTTACGCCTCGGATTCTTCCAACTCATAATCTTGCTTTTTTGGTCTTTCCTTTACAAGATTGTAACAAATGGATGTATGTCGAACAAAGTGAAGCTGCATGCAAATTTTAAAAAAAAATTGATTTTTTAGGAGCAATTTGTTCAATTCTTTTATGGGTATTGTGATTTCAGAAGAATAATAAACTTTATTCAGTTGGTTAAGAAATCCCAACTTGTCGATATGGTCAAACCGACTTAATTCTTTATAAATACGTGAGGTTATTTTTGTAAGAAGAAACGCAGTTAATGGTCACTTTTAACTATGTACAACAATAACATGAAACTCTAATATACTGCGCAAATTAACTTTTACAAATTAGATTTAAAAGATAGTTGTTTGGTTTCCCCTTGAATACAATGATTCTAATCGTATATAGTTGTTAAAGATCTAAGTTCCCGAAATACATGCAAAAATGTAAGTTTGTATGTAAAAAACAAACAGCAGATGTTATGATCCAGAAAAAGCAGAAGTGGGAATAATGATCAAATATCGTTACTGGAGGGATGAAAGGTTAACCTGATCACCATCCTTGATCGAATGAAGACCGGCCGAATTTTGGTCTTGAAGGAGCTTCTGACCCTCGAAACATAAGCAGAACTGTGCCCATACATGTGACCTTTGGACATGATCAAAATTTCATTATTCAATACTCCCTCCACCTCAATATAAGTGTCCACATTTCTATTTTAATTTGTCCCCTAATAAGTGTCTCCATTCAAAAGTAAGTCCCTACTTTCCAATTCTACCCACAATCATAAGATTGAGAAATTCATTTCTCCCTCTATTATTGAGAGTAAAATTGTCATTAAGTTGATTAAAAAGTGTAAAAACTATACATTTCTAAAACCGTGTTCATTTTCAGAAGCCAAGGGTCTACACGGAAACAGTCACTCTACCCTTTGAGGTAGATGTCCGGTCTGCATACATTTTACCCTCCCCATACCCCACCTCCGGATGGCGTACATTGGGCTTGTTTGGTTCGGTTTGGTTTACATTTATCTTGGGAGGGAGGGAGTAGCTAATTATCATGCACATATAAGAAGGATCGCCAAGTAGTGGGATAAACAAAAATATAACAACGCTTCCATTTGTCGAGTTCGTCGTTTCTAAAGGGGAAACCTAATGGGAGACCAAAATAGTCCATATGAAGTGAATCCTAGATAAAAATTGTGAACTCTAACAAACCTGGAATTACTTGGCTTACAATTCAACAATCCAAACTCAATTCCCTAACTTCCCCCACTCATCATGACCCCAAAATAGGAATTTGCATACATATACGAGTAAACTTAGGTTGCTTGTGGTAGCAGCACCACTTCTACCTTAAAATAAGACCATTCCATATTATTCAGGTGTAACCTTGTGCCTTATGAAGATTTCATATTTCAATTCAGGATTTATTTATTGAACCATTTAGTTTGTCGCCTATAATTTAGCTAATGCTAGTGCAATGCAACTTTACAAATTTACACTGGCACCATTCATGCACATCAGCACATTGACACCCATTTAGGTCATAATGCCACAATTTTGTACTAATTTTGTCCATTTGCATGTTTCTGTTATCCAAACATCCAATGATGGGAATGGCATGCCTATAACTTACTTGGATGTGCTTTTGTTTTCGCATATTTGAATGTGTTTTTGTTTTCCATTATTGGATGTTCGATGCAAACAGGAGGCCTTGCAGAACAATGTATGTAATGTTTGTTCACCTTAATGTACAATCTTAACTTTAATGTACAATCTTAACTTAACGTACGATTCTAATTTTGTCTGGCAGTTTTAATCTTAATGGACAATCCTAAGTCCTAACTTCTTATGCATGTGCATACTCTTTTCATTTTGAATTTTAATGTACAATCCTTACTTCTTAATCTTCTGTTCATCTTTTTATTATTGTTGTTTCCATGGTTTTAATGTTTGTATCCATTATTGTTTGATGCTTTTTGCATACATACATTATTCATGGTAAGTGACACATTGCCATCAATTTAGGTACAAAAGAAATTGTGTACAAGTTACTTGTATACGGACCGAAGTCAAGCATCGGAAGATGGTTGCGCATGGAAGTTGTGGGATAGTTGGATGTTCAGAGGAAGGAAACATTTCAAATGAAGTCATTTGCCCAAAAAAGCCATCAACTAATAGTAAAATAAAGAACACAAATGTCGAAGATGGTAATTAAAATGTTTTAATGGCGTAGATGATAGTGTGGAAGTGGTGTTTATCAATGTTACGATTTTTTGATTGAGACATGCGAAGGGTATGATAAAGATGCATTTGTGGAAGAAGTTGATTCAAAAAATGAAGTTCTCCAGATGAAGTCAAATGAATTTCCTATACACGATCCAAAAGTTCCTTGGATCACTACCGTTTACACGGTTATTAAGACATTCCACCACTTTTCATTTTTGGCGGTTTTCCCCTTAACCTCACCCTCTCTCTCTCTCTCTCTCTCTCTATATATATATATATATATATATATATCACAAAAAGAAAAAGAAAAAAAAAAGACAATCAATTTCCATCATTCATTCCTAGAGAAAGAAACTATCCTTTTAGAGAGAGAATGTGGGCATACCAAGAAACCTTGCCAATTCCATGTTTGGGCAGATGACTAAAAGCAGCCTCGACTGCCTGCTTCAGCTGTGCCACCGTAGGGTTCTTGGCAACAGTAATATCTGTATCAAACAATTTCCTCATTTTCAAATATATCAAACAAAACTGAAAATGTGAGAGATGAATTATGATCAACACAAAACTGAGAATTATTTGTGGCATTAAAAATAAATCAAACAACTAGAGAGAATCTAGTAAAGATTTTAGTTTGGAAAGAAACAAGTACCGAAGGAAGATCCATCTAATTTGAGAACAGTAAGTTTGATAGGTTCTAAGGGTAGTTTCCCATATGAAAAGCTCTTGCGAGATAAGTTTTCGATAAGCAACAATGGAGAAGAAAGAATGCTTAGAGTTGAACTGGACGGTAGTGATCCATTTATCTCAAACAAACAGTTATGATTAGTATCGATATCACCATGATTACACGAATCTTCCTCCAAAATTCGCATATCCCTTAAGTTATGAGCAGAGCAGCTGATGATGAAGTGATTGGACCAACATTCAATCAGGAGATGATTTCTTGATCATTATAAATCCTTCAAAAACTTGATAAAAAGAAGTATATGATTCTTTGCTTGAGAATTGGGTGGGGGGTTAGGGTTAGGGTTTTGCTTTTGGATTTGGAAACCACTTTGGATGGATTCTTTCTGTTGGGAGAGGATCCTCTGCTAGTGCGTTGTTTCATGGCCTCGTTTTTTTTTTCTTGTAAAAGAAAAGAATTTTCTAATGTAAATAAGTGGTATCAGAGCGTTATAATATTTCTCTCATTATTTGGTATAGCATTTGTTTATGCATATTAGGTGTTCGATGAAATGTCTTAATGAAGTAAAAGCAGTATCGAGGCTAATTTTGATCTCAGCTAATATGTTAAAGATCCTATCGTTATATATGGTTTGTTTTTGTTTATTGAAAAATGGAATGGTGAAAGGCGGTTTTGAAAAACTATAATGGAAAGAAAGTTGTGTGTTAGAGGCAAACTGTTGTTACATAGTCGGGTACGATCCGGAAGATCATGAGCCCGACACTACAGTACAAGAGTTAAAAGGAGATGGAATTGTAGGTCAAGACTAAAAGGTCGTTTACTAAACGTTTACCAATATCATTTACCTTATTGATTGAGCATGACGAGGACTAAAAAGCTTACCCGGTAAGAGACAAGGGAGGGACCGAGAGTCTTACTCGGTAAGTGTCGGAAACAACTCTTACCCGGTAAGCGCTTACCGGGTTTAAAATGCTTACCAACAATCCATTTTCATGGCAAAAGATGCTATATGATAAGGTAAATGAAGATGAATCTCTTGTCGGTAAGCGTTTACCCGGTAAGAATTTGATAAACGGCCCCTAAGCTTCAATCGACTATGTAAGATAACGTGGTATCTAAAACTGTAGCAGGTATATGGAAAAAGTTTGACAAACTTTGTATGAAGAATCCCCTCATGAACCAGTTGATTTTGTTTAATTAATATCTTCTTCACATATAGAAAGAGAGCCGGTCCTAAGGCTTTTTATGCACATGACGTAAAGGCTAAAGAAATACCCTTATTGTATGAAAAACAAAACATACTATTTTTAAAGGGTACAAAACCTAGTCAAAATAGACGGCTCATACAAAAATATATATAGATAAAAGTCTCAACAATTTAAGGTGGACTTCTAATCAACATGCTTTAAAAGTGCAAGCATGAATGGCAGTAAGCTGAAAATTAATATTATGTTATAAGCACAAGAAGCTAGTGTAATATTTTGAAATAACTAACAAAAAGTCACTTGGTTGGCATGGTTGATTTATCAATTATAAACAAATGTGTGTATTTTTATATTATAGATATGAAAAATGTAAAAGAAAATGTATGAATTTAAATAAATATATTATGATAATCTTGTATGAATGTTTATAAATATAGTATAAAGATAATGTATGAATATTTATAATTACAATAATATAAATATTTTTGGTGATTGGTATAATTTACTATAATTAAGTAAAATCTTAAACGTCCATTTTAGGGGCAATATGGTCATTTTAACATTTATTTCATGCGATGTCTGGTTTTTAAAACATTATACATACAACTTGTCTAATCATGTTCGAGTCGTACCAAACACGAGACAAACAACTGGTCCAATCCAATTCATCTTGGTCCGATCCAATCCAGTCTCATTCGCATAGTAAAGACAACCCGAAACTACATATATATAAATATATATATATATATTTTTTCCTCTGTGATGATGATCTTCCTCTTCTTGAGCACAAACCACCCGGTTTGTAGCTAACATTGCATCCTCTAACTCTTACTTAGCGTTTGGTACGCACACAGGACTGGACATGACATAACTGGATAAGACAAGTTTGAAAAAAAACTCGAAATTTGGTGGTGGAGGAAGAGGTAGAGGTGGGCGACGGTGGTTGGTGATGGTGATCGGTAAAGGTGGAGGTGGTTGACAATGATAGTGGTAGTAACGAAAAAGCACAAAACACAAACAATGAAGGGCCGGAAAAGCACAAAACAACCAATCAATACAAATATGTTTTTCTTGCAATACAAACGTCGTCAACGGTCTTTTGAATGTGACTTCACAACGGGATCGACTATTGAGTTGAGTGGTAAGTAATTTTCAAATGCAAGTCGCTTATGGATGTGCAACTTAGTAGAGAAGTTGATACAAAATCAGTAACAAAGATGAGATGGTTTGGTATCACAAAATTGATTCTATTTTGTTTGTGTTTAGAATACAACACTAAGAAAAGAATATTTTCCACCTTAGTAGAGCTCATCTCAATTTGCAGTGAACTAAAAAAACAAACACCAAAGAAAGCAAAATTAATAGCTCTTTTGAAATAGAGTTAAAAATGGCCACTTATATTCAACACTACTCAATTTGCAGTGTTGATTTCGATTTCGGTTTCTTCAGGGCTGGTACGATCCTTTATGCATCGATTTACAAGTATCTAACCGTAAGTTTTTAACCATCTAAACCACATTCACAATACAAACAGCAATTATTTCGTTACTTATCTACAACACAACGAAAACTTACCCCCTAGAATCCACAGAAATTCCAGCCTCTTGGATGAGCTTTTCGGTCAAATCCGAAAGCCTTGCAACTTCCGTTTTCAGTTCAGAGAAAGACTCATCTTCAATAGCACGAACCTCCTTTTCAGGCATGTTTCGTGCTGAAATATCGAGATCGTAATCAGCCTCGACAACTAAACTAGTCGAACGTAAAAGGTCTCTACTCATCTCCGTGATTTTCTCGAGAGCATTTGTCGCAGCCTCAACTTGGAGTTGAGCAGCTTCTAACTGCAGTTTTTCAATCGCCAGTTCGCCCATGCTTTTCTCACCAATTCTCTCCTGCGCCATCGCATAAAGCTTCCTCAAATCGTCAGCATCTTGAGTCAATTCTTGTTTCATTTCCTTCATCTCCTTCTCTCGTTCGTCTAGTTTTACCAAAACCATTTTAAGCTCGTTGTCTTTGATCGTTAACGCTCTTCGAGATTGCAAAACTTCCATTTCTCTTGACCTCAATGTTTCCCTCATCAATTCGAGTTCATTTTCAAGCTGTTTCTTCTCCCACTTGAAACTGGATTCAGTTGGTTTCTTCTCTTTGTAGCCTTCCTGTTCAATAGAACTGACGACTTTGTTGGTAAGATCAAGAATTCGTTCTACGACACTTGTGGCTTCGGAATACTTCATTCTTGTCTCGTTTAGGTCGTGCTGCATCGTATCAACCTGTTCCTCTTTCTCTTTCAGTAAATTTGTCGTTTCAGTAAGCTTGTCGTCTCTAATGCTCAGAAGGGATTTTAGATTCAAGATTTCTTGATTCACTTCACCCAGCATTACTTGTGCATCAGATAGTTTTGATTCTTTCTCCTCCAACATAAGCTCAAGAAACTCCTGCTCGGATTTTAAATGTTGAATCTCGAGTTTTGCTTCCACGAGTTCAGATTCTTTGGACTCGAGAAGATTTTGCATTTCCCCATATTCTGACTTTCTTCGGTCTAGTTCATCTCTAAGAACGGACATTTCTTCGGTTGCTTGTTGCAGAGAAAGTTTTTCGTCCCTTAAGTGTTTTTGTAGCTCGTTGATTAGGTCTTTTTCCATGGATAAATCGCGTTCGAGCTCTTGTTTCCTAGCCTCTGCAAGTCTGAGCTTAACTCTTTCACTTTCGACTTCCATTTCAGCATCTCCGAGAGTTTCTGTGTACAAACTCAAGCTTTTCTGATGTTCTGCAAGTTCTACAAGCTCCCTTTCAAGAATCTCTTGTTGATCTTCCATTTTTTGTCGAGATAAACTCAGAGATTTCTGCGATAATACTAACTCTGACCTCACATCAGCAAGTAGCTTTCTCACCCTAGTAAAATCCTCCAAAGATTCTTTAACTTCAACTGTGCGCTTAGATGCTTCCGCTGCTAGCTTCTTCATTTCTTCCTGCGCCACAAGCCAATCCATCGTCTGCTTCTCCAAATTCGCCTCAACAACTTTTAGTTTCTCTTCTTCAGATTCAAGAAGTGTTAAAGAAATTTGTAGTTCTTCGTCCTTCTCCCGAACTGCTTTTCTCAGTTCTTGAATCTCGAGCGTTTGCTTATCCAAAATTTCTTTCGTCTCAACCAAAATCCTGGATTTGGACCTAAGTTCAGATTGGGTATTCGCAGCTTCCTCTGTTTTTATCCTCAATTCATTAACCATGATATTCACTTCATTTTCTTTCAATAGAAGTGCCGATTGGGCTGCAGTTGTTTCCTTATCTCGCTTTTCAAGTTGAAGCTTTAAATCTCTGAGTTCAGTTGCTTGGGAAGCCAAATCAAGATTAGCTTGTTTTAGCTCCTCTTCGAGTTTCTCCTGCCTCAGAAAAGCAGCTGTTATAACTTCTTCCCGCTTACTCAGTTCCTCCTTTGTTTGGTTTAAATCACGATACTCAGAAAATATCTTGTCTTCTGCATCCTCCAATTCTTCTTCTTTTTTTCTCAAGACAGCTAGGGCTGTTTGAAGATCTGATTCCAGCCTTCCAAGATTCAGTTCCAACTCGATATCCTGAGATAGATTCAGATCTTTACCAATCTTCTCTTCGAGCTTCTGTGTCTGGGCAAACAGTCTCTCAAGAAGAATCCGTGCAGGTTCTATTGCCTCATCACCATTAATACTTGATTCTTTGTTGTTAAGCACTGATTTGATGATCCATGAAGAATGAGCCTTCCTTTTGCAACTGAAAGACCTCCGCTTAAACCTATCTAACCTCACGAAGCAAAACTGCAACATGGTGGTTCACCAAATATTAGATGATTATAGAACACATTCATATCAAGCACCATCCTATTTATAACCAAACCAAACAAGCGTAGTATATCCCACCCGGAAGTGGGGTCTGAGGGAGGGACGGGGGTGGGACGTACTCAGACCTGACCTCTACCCTAAAGAGTAGAGCCGTTGTTTCCGTGAAGACCCCTGCCTTGTGCAATGTGTGCAAGAAGTAATATCAAAACATACGATAAAGAAGAACTTAAAACAATATAGGTAATGCTAAAATCTGAAAAGTGGTTTAGTAGCAAGCAACAACATTGATACATACAGCATACAAACAGATAAAACATACAAATAGAATAAAGCATAACAAAGGCATTGGTCTTAATAACATCTTAAATTGAGAAACTATATGTCGTCCATTTTCTTTCTATGCTGATTTTATTAGTTCCTAATGTTGGACATAAATGTAATTTTGAATCATGCTAATTGTTAATAAGAGTAGGATAACATTACTGATATAACTAAAACACTTGAATACATTTATTTAAGACAGTTGATGCACTAAGTCGAAATACTATTTATGGGTCACATAATTATCATCCTCTAAGTCTTGTAATCCAACATTCTCTTCCACTTGCTTGAATACTATTTATGTACGAACCTCCAATACATTTACTCTTTAACATAGCCAAACATCAATTCCAAATCTATACCGTTAAGATAAAAGCATCAGGGAAAATAAACCTAACCACACATCACATTGACTGCACAATTAATTTACACACACTTCTTAACAAGCCATTCTCTAACTTATGGCATTCATTTTATATATGTCAATGTTTTTTTACAAAAGCAAGATTACATGCCTCGAAGTTGTGTGAATTTTCCTGGGAGAAACTTTTCCTTGTTCTTAAAAAATCCTTGCTGTATTTAGGAGCCTTGCTTTTATGGGATTTTGTAATAGTCAAATGAGCATCATTAGGTTTCAGCCTTAAGCCTTTGTTCTTCGATTCAAATGATGATTTACTCGCTAATCATCCTTCTCTTTTTCCACATATTGCAGTTCAAATAAACCAAGTGACATCCCACACAGAGGTAGGGTCGGGGAGCAGGTAGGATGTATGCAGACCCTTGCCTCTACCCCAAGGGGTAGAGAGGTTGTTTCCGTGAAGAACCCCGGCTTGCAAAACAAAAGTTACAAGGATACAAGTAAGGCAAGTAGCAGAAAGTATGTGCAAACAAGCAACAGGTATAGTGAACTAAAAAAGGGAGCAAGGACACATGAGAGGGACAAAACATAAAACCAACAAGGAAACCTAAAGCAGTAAAACTAAAACTACCTGAGCGGGAATGAAAACTAAGCGAGCTTACATGAGAAGTAGAAGAAAACTAAAACAAAATTCTCTATCTAACATAGGGATCTAGTAAGCTTAATAGCCTAAGTGCCAATCTCCACCCCTCCCTTGCCCGCTCTCTACCTTCCCCAAACTCCTCCCCTCCCTCCCTCTACCCCACCTAAATAACCTAAGATACAGGTCCGCTCACACAATTCGTTACCCTAAAAAGATAATCATTTAGTGAACTAGAAAACACCAAGATATCCCCAATTGCATTCCCTTTACCTTAAGAGGCCATGTCATTCATCAACATCAGGTTTACATACTCCACTAACCACATCATCCCCACTTGTGAGTTGTGAGTAGTTGCAAATAAGGATACATGACTTTTAGAAGAACCCTTAAATTGGTCTTCAACTCAAATTAGGAATTATTTTACCTTTTGAGAGTGAGGAATGGATTATCAAATAGCTATCAAGATGGAGTTCTTAATTATACTTTTTGTAGTTAGCTTTTTGCTCAATAGAGCTTGTGGCATAAGTATATTAGGACATAAATGTAATGCCTAGTCCAAGTCCATGATGCCGAGAACTATTTTCACTCTCTTTCCATAATTCCATCAAGTAGTTTAGTTGGGTCCAAGATTTCAAATACAGACAAATGACCAAAAATAGTGACATGAGTTAATGTCAAAACATAATTAAACTTAAAAATATGCTAGAGAAGGACTAAAATAAATCCACGATCCACAACAACAAATACTGATTGATTGTAATAATAATCAACAATAGCGCAAAAAGTTTGTAGTATAAAAATCTATTTAGAACATCCAATAATAGTAAGACTTTAATGACCATTTTGTGTATAGTAATCAATCTTTCTTGGTCCAATCAATACTATGCTAATGAAACCTCTTCAAAAATAATGCAAAACCGTTGAGTCAAACATCACTATATAGCAGGAACAGAATAAACATGGCACTTGGGTAAAAGTTCTATTTATAAATCACAAAGTTTTATTTTCCTATAGGTAAGTTCAAAATCATCCTAAGTGTAACATAATGTGACAGCACTATTTCAATTGCTTAAACCAATAACTTTTCTTTAGACTAGTTATTAGTTTTAACAATAAAAGTCACACAAATTCTAGTACTAAACTTAATATATCAAATATCTAACTGATGACAAACTAATCATGCTTGGATCCTAACATTATATATTGCACAAAATGAAGCAAACTATAACAATCTTCATGTACATATAGAAATACGTTAATCGTTATCATATGTAAAGAAACAACATCTCTTGTCCTGTTCTTCGTATCTACTTTGTTTAGTTTCATGTACTCCCTCCTATGTTTTCACTGTGCTTACCTGTTTTACCCTTTTTCTTATTGCCTGTGTCAGTATTCTATTCTATGAAGAAGCACAAATATTTTCATAACAAATTTGGTTCACAATATAATTTAGATCCAGCTTATCACTGAGTAAGAATATAATAATATTACGTATGTGTTTGGAATGCTTACATGAAACACCTTGAAGTTGTAGTTTTTCCAAAGTCACATTCTCTTTATCCCAAGGGTGAAGGTCTTCAATGGTCTTTGTCAATCTTAGGATGGATATGTAGGTGTGTTTACAAATACTTGGGAGATAAATTGGAAATTCAACCCTATGTATCTATTTCTAGTGAGACTTGGGGTTAAAATAATCCAACAAGAAAGTAACAATAGGGTCTAGCAACTTACAAAAATAATACAGCCCCATAAATTAAGTAATTTTTTCATTATAGGTTGTATAGATAGCATCTCATGTATTGCCGTAACTAATCGAATCAACACAATACGTAGGTCAACATTCCATAAATAGTAAAGATCACATGAGGAAATATATTAAACTAAAAAAGAATCCCAATGGCAACACCTAGCTAGGCATCAGCCCTAGAAAGCCAACGGGGGAGTCACTACCAATCACTATTCCATATTCACATATACTGCGAAATAAATAAATAAAGATACAGCTAGAATAAGGTAACCTATGAATTCTCTACTGAAACGACAAAGATGGTGCAGTGCATGGGATAGCATGTCTTTCTACAGGACATGACCATAGGTTCAGTGTAGCGACAAAATCTGGAAAAGATACAAGGAAGATTGGTCCTCAAAAAGAGACAGCTGAAGGCCAGTAGGATTTTCCAAGTGGTTGGGACTCCTAAGGACAACCTAAAGATCCTGAGTTCGGAATCCCGCCTTTGCGTTTTACCCAGTAAATAACCGTTAATACATCAATGGGGATGCTGCAAAATGTTCATCTCCTTGGGTGTGTGGTTTCCAGTCTTTATGAAAAGGTGATAACTGAAAGCTACTTGCCTGTATGTATCATATGTATGTGTTCATTCCAGTAACTCAGTAAGTGTTTATCCTACTGCATATGAGTGTGTGTGGGCATTGTTTGCTCAACAATGGCTGCCATGTAAAAGCATATAAGTGCTTTAGTGGCATGATGTGACAAAGGGCTCGTGATCCCTGACATATTATTGTATGAGTATGTAGTTCCCTTTTCCTTTTATAAGGTGTAAAACTACACCTTGTGTTTGAGCATACTGAAGAGTTGAGAAATACTATTTGTCAAGGTTCTAAATGGTGTGAGGCGTGACCTAGCGGCGAGGCCAAGCCTCAAGCCTTAGGCACCACAGCGAAGTCATGGCGTTTTCAAGACGTGACTTATGGCGTCAAATTTTTAATTCATATATAGTATTATATATAAAAACGTATGTTTTGTAGTGTTACTCAATGAGTCAATAGTAATAAGCAAGTTAAAGGGAAAAGTTTTAAAAAACCCAATGGACTTTAGTGTTTGGAGTGATTAAGTCACTGATTCACTGGACAATTTTTTTGAACAAATAAGTCCTTGGACATTTCTAAACCTGTTAAATAAATCCTTAGACTTTTGATAACATGTTGAATACATCCTTATTACTTAAAAATGTAACTTGCAATATAGCAGGTAAAACTATAAATTAAAAAAAAATGTCCACCTATTTTATCCGTCTACAAATTAAAAATTGGGAAATTAACTAAATATTGTTTTTGAACTTAATCTTATATTATTCAATACCATAAATACGTATGAATTATTTTTAATACTTACCCTTTATACCTTTATAGTTACAGATTAATCTTATATTATTAAATAAATAACCTTAAATAATAGAAAGTGTAAATATTAAATATAATTCGTACATATTTATGATATTTAATAAAATAATATTATTAAATCCAAAAAATTCAATATTAGGCTCATTTTAAACGTATTGATGAGACAATTATAATGGTGTAATTTGTAAAAAAAACGTATTTTTTTGTTGTATTTTAGTTAATATACGATTATGTGTGTTAATATAATAAAGGGTTAAAATGAAAATAAAAAAGTAAAGATAATAAACTAAATTAAATAACAAATTATAAAGATGCTTTCTAATTATTTTTTTTTTCCTTTTTTTGCCAAAAACAATTCTTAAGGCAAAAAAAAATTATACGTAAACTTTGACTATTGTAAAAAGACTTTGAAAAGTGCTTAAAAATGAATTGTGTTGATGAGATTGGTTATTTTAGTTAATTTTCCCATTTTTTTATTTGTAGGGGGATAAAGTAGGTGACATCTTTTTTTTTTTTTTTTTTTCAATTTGTAGTTTTACCTGTTATGTTATGTAGGTTGTAAGTTACATTTTTAAGTAATAAGGACGTATTTAACATGTTTTCAAAAGTCTAAGGATTTATTTAGTGTGTTTTGAAATGTCTAAGGACTTATTTGTTCCAAAAAATTGTCTAAGGATTTAATCAGTCCAACCACTAAAGTCCATTGGGTTTTTTTAGACTTTTCCCCAAGTTAGATTATGTTATATATTAAAAACTTGCAAATAAGACATTAAAAACGTAAAGAAAAATCAAATATTTCATTATGATAATTGCGCATTAGGCCATAGCGTGCACTTAACGTGGCGTGACACACAAGCCTTGGTGCCATGGCAAGCCTTGGTGCCATGGCACGCCATGGCGGCTGTGCGGCGAGTTTTTTAAAACAGTGCTATTTGTGGAGTAACAAATATCGTACAATGTCGAATAACAAGATATTCTTGTTAAGTATACCTTCCTTTTGCTTCTCGTTTACCTTTTTGTGACTTCTTCTTACTAAAGCCTCACTCTGCTCTCCAATACACACTTTGTTAACTAATCAAGGAGGCGCATGGGGATCAGAATAAAGAAAATCACAGAACTGAAATTCCAACACGGAGAGGCTTCCTTTGCAGGACATTGCATTCATTACAAAAGCTTATAAGCTATTTGAATTCAGAATAGATGCTTATCACTGCTTATAAAATGTCACAAAACTTCACTCAAACTAAATGTAACCATTCAAATAATAGCATTGAAGTTTGTAATCAGATATTATATTATTGATTTGTCTTATAAATACAATGAAAGAATACAAGGATATATATAGGCAAGAAAGCTAGGAAAAAAAGGAAACCCTAAGGGCCACGAGCTAATTGGGCCTAAGTAAAGAAATTACTTATTTTACATTCTAACACTCCCCCTCAAGCTGGAGCATATCATGCCCAACTTGTTACAGATAGAAGAGATCCGCGAACCAAGTAAAGCTTTGGTAAAGACATCGGCAAGTTGACTTCCTGTTCGAACAAAGGGAGTTGAGATGGTTCCATCTTCTAGCTTTTCACGAGTGAAATGGCA
Organism: Arctium minus; assembly: GCA_954870635.1. Lineage (NCBI taxonomy): Eukaryota > Viridiplantae > Streptophyta > Magnoliopsida > Asterales > Asteraceae > Arctium > Arctium minus. Next base: position 111,579,402 of record OX941084.1, read on the forward strand.
GTCCACTTCAATATGTTTTGTTCTCTCATGAAACACGGGATTATTTGCAATGTGGATAGCCGCCTCATTATCACAATATAGATTCATTGGTTTAGATTGAGCAAACCCAAGTTCACCTAGCAGATTACGTAACCATATTAGCTCATAAGTGGTTTGGGCCATAGCCCTATATTCAGATTCAGCGCTTGACCGGGAAACGACATTCTGTTTCTTGCTTTTCCACGAGACTAGATTTCCTCCAACTAACACACAATAGCCTGTCGTAGACCGCCTGTTCGTAGGATCTCCATTATAGTCAGCATCTGTAAACCCTTCTATGACATGATGACCGTGATTTTGATAAAGAATGCCAAGACCAGGGGCACCCTTTAGATACTTCAGTATATGTCTAACGGCCTCCCAATGTGGAGTTCTTGGAGATGACATAAACTGACTTACAACACTCACCAGAAAAGCGATGTCAGGACGTTTAATCGTCAAGTAGTTTAGCTTTCCCACAATTCTTCTGTACTTTTCTGGATCCTCAAGTAGATCTCCATCGTCTGCTTTCAATTTCATGTTCGGAATCATTGGGGCCTCACATGGTTTTGTTTCAATCATCCCAGAGTCATTCAATACATCCAAACAATATTTCCGTTGAGACAAACAGATCCCTTTCCGAGTACGAGATACTTCAATTCCCAAGAAGTATTTTAAAGGACCTAGATCCTTTGTTTGAAATCGAGACGCAAGGAAATCTTTCAGCTTCTTGATCCTAATCTCATCACTCCCAGTAATCACAATGTCATCAACGTACACCACTAGTAGAATGCATCTAGAAGGGGATGAAGTAAAGAACACAGAATGATCATAAGAGCTCCTCCGTAAGCCAAACTCAGTCACTACAGCATTGAACCGTCCAAACCCAGCACGAGGGGATTGCTTTAAACCATACAATGATTTACGCAACTTACAGACTCTGCCAGACTCCCCCTGAGCAACATACCCAGGTGGTTGCTCCATATAAACTTCCTCATGTAAATCACCATGCAGGAATGCATTTTTCACATCCAGTTGGTGTAGGACCCAGTCATAAGTAGCGGCTAATGAAATAAACAAGCGGATGGAGGGTACCTTAGCCACAGGATAAAATGTCTCGTAGTAGTCGACCCCATAAGTCTGAGCATATCCTTTAGCTACCAACCGGGCTTTCAGACGAGCCACTGATCCATCTGGAATACCCATTTTCCGCCAATTGCCTTTTTACCTGTAGGTAACTCTACCAAATCCCATGTATTATTATGATCTAGAGCATTAATCTCTTCAATCATGGCATCCCGCCATCCAAAATGAGCCAAAGCTTCACCAACCGTTTTAGGAACAGAAAAGGAATCAAGTGTAGAGATCAAAGAGCGAGAACGAGAAGAAAGTTTATCATAGGAAACAACAGAAGAAATAGGGTAAGTACATGAGGGCTTACCTTTCCGAAGGGCAATGGGAACATCAAGATCAGGATCATGTGTATGGGAAGGTGGTGGATCACTTGAAGCAGGAGGATCATCATTAGAAGGATTTGCAGACGATGACGAAGATGGTATAGGGTCGGGATCTGACGTAGATCGTTGTTGCCTATTATACACATGAACTATCGGTGGTTTAGTAGGCTCTTGATGTTGTGTCGAGTCGGATAGGATAGGGGATTCGGGAACTGATACGGTATATACCAACAAATCATCGTTATCTCTTGGATTGCAAGGAGTGGACACAGGAAAGAAAGGTATATTCTCATGGAATGTAACATCTCGAGATACAATGTATCGATTAAGCGTGAGAGAAAAACACTTATACCCTTTTTGAAGTCGAGAGTAACCAAGAAAGACACATTTAAGAGATTTTGGATCCAACTTATTTATGTGTGGTCGGGTATCACGGACAAAACAGGTACTACCAAAGATCTTTGGGTCGACAGGAAACAATGATTTTGAAGGAAACAAAACTGAGAAAGGACTTCTTCCATCCAAAACAACAGATGGCATTCGGTTGATGAGAAAACAAGCAGTAGCAACAGCATCAGCCCAAAAGTGATGCCCAAAAGAGTTTTAGAACAGTCATGTGAAATAATAGAGCTCGAGCCACCTCTAAGAGATGACGATTCTTTCGTTCAGCAACCCCATTTTGGGTTGGTGTGTCAACACGGGAAGACTCATGAAGAATACAATTTTGAAGCATATATGACTGAAATGTTTGAGACAAATATTCTTTTGCATTATTGCTACGAAGAGTTTGAATGGAGACTTTAAATTGTGTTTTAATCTCAGTATAAAATGAACAAAAGTGGGTAAACACCTCAGATCGATTTTTCATAAAGTAAAGCCAAGTAGTACGAGAGTAATCATCAACAAAAGTAACGAAATACTTAAATCCAAATTTTGAAGTGACCAGACATGGTCCCCAAACATCAGAATGGACCAACTCAAATGGGGACAAGGCCCGCTTATCACAGACTCTAGGACTTAAATGAATACGTTGATGTTTGGCATACTGACAAGACTCACACTGTAGTGAAGATAAAGAAGAAAACTCAGGACACAACATCTTCAAATTCTGTAAAAAAAGATGACCTAATCGACAATGAACTTCAAACGGAGACGATGATTTGGAACAAGCCATAGAGTAAGGTATTTGATGTTCAAATATGTATAGGCCGTTAGTTTCCCGCCCTTTACCAATAATCCTCTTCGTTGACAGATCCTGAAAGACACAGAAATCAGGAAAGAATGTGACAACAATTTAGAGCATGGATAATTTTGCTGACGGATAACAAATTGAACGAGAAATTAGGTAGGCTCAGTACAGAAGATAACGAAACAGATGAGGTAAGATCAATGGTGCCAGAACCAAGGACAGGTGGGGTAGATCCATCAGCAATTGTGACATGTGATGGAGACGTGTGTTTATTGAAATTAGAGAAGAGAGTGAGATTACCTGTCATGTGATCTGAAGCACCTGAATCAATGACCCATTTGGAGGCAGAACATAATAGGCATGTACTAGAATTACCTGTCTCAACAAATGCAGCAGTCGGAGCAGTGGAATTTTCAGTCCCTAAAAGTCGAGCATATTCTTCCGCGGCTTTAGTAACCGTACTATCAAAGAAGCTGGAGCCATTAAGCTTGTTGTCAGTGAGTCTAACGTTTACTGGAAGTATCTCGAGTACCCGTGGACCACTGTTACTACCAGATGATTTGTCTTCTCCAGCCATCTTCCAATGAATCACGAACCAGAAAGTCGAAGTTGGACAAAGAATGCACTCACAGGGCGCCAGAAAACCGACGAACAAAAACGAAAACGAACAGCACACTCACAGGGTGCCAGAAGACGAACAAAGATGAAAAAGGGGGGGGGGAATCTTTAATCCAGACAAAACGTACCAAGCGAACTTTGATCCAGAAAAAACGTACCAAAAATCTTCGGGAGGCACTGTTCACGCCGGAGTACTGTTCTAGCCGGAGTTACTATTCACGCCGGAGTTACTGTGATGGCAGAAAGTGGGACGACTGCTATTAGGGTTTTGGGAGCGGCGGCTATTAGGGTTTTAGGAGCAGCGGCTCTGATACCATGTAATCAGAGATTATATTATTAATTGTCTTATAAATACAATGAAAGAAGAGTACAAGGATATATATAGGCAAGAAAGCTAGGAAAAAAAAAGGAAACCCTAAAAGAGAAAACCCTAAGGGCCCACGAGCTAATTGGGCCTAAGTAAAGAAATTACTTATTCTACATTCTAACAAAGTTAAACTTGAAGCAGCCTCTTAGTACTACAGATACATTCCATTTACATCCTTTATCTGCCATACAGCCAACAAGTCGGTGTAAAAGTTAAAGTGACACACCCATCAAGGAGCTAAGAAGGATCCAGGGACCAAGTCACACTGCCTGATTCGTGAGTTTCTAGATAGTATTGGGGTAAGTTTGTAAAAACCAAAAGTGCTCATCTGTTTTTTTAATAGCAAACCAACCGAATCCCTAAAAGGGAATCTAGCTTAGATGGTAAAACGTATAACTAAGATCTGAAACTTACAGGGTTTGATTCCTTGGATTTCCATTCTTTTCTTCTATTTTCGTTTCATTCTTCCTTTGTTTTACTTTAATTGCCTATTTTCCATGATTTTTCATATAATACATGCTCTCATGTTTTCTCATTTGTTTCTTTTTCCATTTTTCTCTTTCTGGCTTTCCTTTTCCTTTAATTTTTCTATTCACTATTCTTTTCCATATAATACTTACTTCCTTGTGTCCTAATTAGAATCCACCTCTGGTTTGAAGTTCCTACCGAGTACTATTATATATACTATGCATATATTAGCTTTGAAATGTATCTATTGTAATACATTCATGTATCTTAATTTGACAACCAATTTTTATTTTCATATATCATAGAAATTTCTATCAAACTTCAAAGGTAATTTATTTGCTGCACAAAAATCAGATGTGAGCTCTTCTTTATGGGACCAAGGGGAATGCAGACTTAGTTGCTCTACAGTCACCGTAAGGATGTAGCATTTTTTGCATATACTTTTATACATCAACTTTTGATGGACATGTAATTTGCCATATTGACCAGAGAGGGAAGTTCCATTAGGAACCTCATTTTCCTTGAGAAAACCCAGGGAACCAAAATATATCTCACGAGTATTTTTCATGATGAATAACACTGACATGAATAATTGGTTCCTCGGGTTCTCAATGTAAATGAGGCTCCTAACATAACCTACCCCTATTGACATCATATTTGATTATCACATGACTATTATTCATGATGAATAACATTGGATTACTATTCATGATGAATAATATTGGATATTATTCGGTGTTATTCGTCATCAATAATTGGTTCCCCGAGTTCTCAATGAAAATGAACGGAATCTACCCATGAACGAATGCACCTTATGGGCTATGGTTGCCCATGCAACCACAAAAAAAAAATGAAAAATGTTAAGGGTTAGGGGTTGTTCGACAGTTGTTGAATAGTTTGGTGCCAAATGATTAAGTGGTCAGAATGATTAAAAGGATTTTATGATATAGTTTTTTTGGAAGGCATAGCGGCATCGAACCAACGAACGACTACCACGAACACACGCACACACGCACGCACACCTCCCCGGCGGTATCGGGCATCCACGGGCAGCCCACTAATCCGCCGCTGTCCCGGCCCAGCTTACGTTGAACCTAGAGCCCAACCACAGTCTAAGACTGGGCTGCCCCCAACCCAGTCAAAGACTGGACCAACCCAAGGACTGGGTACTCCTCATGCCCTCAAATTGACTCCCCTTGGATTCGAACCCGGGTAGATTGGGATACCATCCACAATCCCCCCAGGATGTTACCGCCCTTGGGGAAACCAACTGAGCTAGACATGATTTGTGCTTTTATGATATAGTGCAAAATGACATGGTTGTTTGGTAATTGTTTAGAATGAAATCAGGGTGTTGAATGGTTAAGGGAGGCCCATGATATAAAATCATTCAGGGGGTTTTAGAACCATTAAGAGACAGACTTTTTTTCTGCCAAACAAGATTCACCTCTTAGCGATTCAGAGGTTGCCTCTTAATTGCCTCTTAATGGAACTATTAAGAGGTAAACAAACAGTCCCTTAGTTACATTTGATCCTTAAATGTGAAACCATAGATTTTTTTTGGGTGAAACCATAAACATTGAAAGTTTAAAGAATTGAAGGTTAATATTATTAAAACTTCAGGTTTGAAAAGCCCAAGCAAGTAAAAAAGAAACACTTAAAAAGGACTACATGATGTATTATTTAGTTTTAAAAATTTGAAAAGTCAATTAATAAAACTTCTTTTAAAACCCCAAGATTCCCTCCCAACCTTTTTTTCTCCCTTTTATGTTTGAGGTTTGTACTTCTTTTTATTTTTTGGAAGGGTGTCCTAGGCTATGCCTAGACTAATCCCATGGCAAATTATGACTATAAGACATCAGCCCTATTAAACCTCAGTAGCCACAATTGTTGTGTACGCCTGGATTTGAACCCTTGGCAGATGGGATATTCCACCACATCCCCCAGGGCCTTAACCAGTACGCCACAACCCTTGTGGTTTTGTACATCTTTTCTTCACTTCTTCTATTCTTCAACTCCAATCTTGAAGGTGTTCATTTTTTAATTTATTTTGCATTTCTATTAATAACTAATTTACTATTCTTAAGGTTTATGTTATATATTAATTTATATTTTATATAGTTTTTTATACATTTAGGGGTTGTTTGTTTTTTTTAAAAACCCTCTTAATGACTCTTAAGTCTGAATCGTTCAGACCTTTCTACACACCACCTCTTATTAAACATAACTAAAATAAGACTTTAGACTTTAGACCTCTTAAAAAACAAACGACACCTTAGTGTTGGTTGATATTTACTTGTAATGTTAATATTTAAGGCTAATTTTGTAGATTTTAGGGTTAGTTCGTTAATGTCCTTAATTCTTTTTCTTGATTGTTTGAAGATGGAAATATTTTTTTAAAGAAAAATATCAAGTGTTGCATTCGAATCTGATCGTGTAGAACAATCAAATGGAAATCCTCAACAATTGATTTAAATGATCTTCCTTGGGATCATCGGAAATACCAAAAAATTTGACTTATTTTGTGACACCATACCAAAAAATTCCTGGATCCGCCTCTGAATTACCCCTATTGACATATTTGATTATAATTTATAGCATTCAGGACCGACACAACTACAAGCAAGTTCAAGGCTAAAACTAACTTCTTTTATATTCTTGAGATGAACCACATGTTCATGTCACGTGGCTCAAGATTGCTTGCACTAGAGATAACAAGCACCAGACGGGAAAGCACACATGCTCTCGGCAGTAGAATCTCAAAAGAGACGCATTAATCAAAAAATGCTATCCTAAAAACATGACCATATGCACCCAAACCCGTTTCGAAGTTACATGTTCTTGTTTTGAAAAATTCCTAAACCATACAACACAAAACGTTTAACTCTCGCCATTGATCTATTCTACGAAATAAATACTTCAATAACCAAAAGAAATAAAGCAAACCAATCAATCAATTAGCACATTAAAAATTGTTATTGCTCATCGCTCAACAAGCAACAAATGATTTAATCTGCGTTCAACAAGCAACAAATGATTTAATCTGCAACGCATTTCAGAACATGATACAAAAACGTTTCAGAGAATGTTTACCTTAGAAGATGAGGCATAGAAATTGGCCTGCAGAGAAGGTGATGACGCCGCCATTGTTCCACTTCCGTGCACATTCGCCCCTCCTTTTCTTCGGTAAAACTCCCAAAACCTCAACAAAGTTTCGTTCTGTGTGTTTGTTGCGTGTAATCACTGTGTGTGAATTGTGATACTGAGAGAGAAAAGAGAGAAACTGAGAAACTTGAAAATGGGGGAAAGGATGGCAGAGGGAAACGGGGAAGGAGAAGGGGAAAGAGAACGAAATGGCGTATTTTAGTAGGGATACGGTTGCTAAAGTGCGCCAGGTGCAAGAGTTATGTGTTTTTTTGTCCTGCAGGTTGCCAAGAACTGCCTTCCAACTTTTATCCGCTGAAAAGTGTCAATTTACACCCTTGTACTTTAATATATATTATATTTAGGTCCTTTTACTTTATTAAAACACCATAAAGCCCTTGTACTTGAAGGATTGAGTCGACAATCGACATCGTACAATTTTTATACACAAGAGATGATTTTCTTTTTTTTAATTTTCCATTGGTTTCAAGACATGTTCGATTTGTGGAATCAATTTTCCCTTTTAAATCCCATTTTCCACAAAAAGTCGCACTCAGAAGGAACCGTTGTCTCTTGGATACCTCCCGTCATTCAAATTAGTACAGGTCCGTCCACGCTCACACCACCATCTGAAGTTCACCCTCCACTGCAGCTCCCACGTGAAGCCTCTTCACATGTTACCTCACCTGTTACCACATATGTTACCCCTACACCTGACACATCTGAAAATTCTGCTGGTGCATCTCCTCTAAGTCCAACCAACAACCACATCCCACCCCATGAATCAATTCCCACAACCTCCTTGCCTGCCAACACTCACACAAATCACCATCCAGCACACTCAAACCATCCCATGCAAACCAGAGCCAAAAACAACATTCATAAGTCTCTTCAAAAACTAAACCTTCACACCCAACTGTCCAACCACTCTAATCTTGCACCTACAACATCGAGTCAAGCTCTTAAAGATCCAAAATGGCGTAAGGCCATGTCCGAGGAATATGACGCTCTTGTTCGAAATGGCACATGGGTACTAGTGCCTTCCCATCCTGATCAAAATGTCGTGGGTTGCAAGTGGATTTTCCGCACTAAACGTAACTCTGATGGATCGATTAGCAGGTTCAAAGCTCGCTTGGTTGCGAAAGGGTTTCATCAGCGCCCCGATATCGATTATTATGATACTTTCAGCCCGGTAGTCAAACCTACTACCATCAGACTAGTTCTCAGTGTCGCTGTTACTAGTGGTTGGACACTCCGTCAACTTGACGTAAATAACGCATTTTTACAAGGAACCCTCACCGAGCATGTGTATATGACTCAACCTCCGGGGTTTATCGATCAAGATTATCCATCTCATGTCTGTAAGCTACAAAAAGCTATATACGGACTAAAGCAGGCGCCCCGAGCATGGTATCAAGAACTCAGATCATTTATTCTTCAATCTGGGTTCAAAAACTCTCATGCTGATACCTCCCTATTTGTACTCAAATCTTGTGGACATCTGATTTATTTACTGGTTTATGTGGATGATCTAATTGTTACAGGGGATGATGAACACTTAGTAAATCGGTATATTAACCTGTTGGCTGACAGGTTCTCTCTCAAGGATCTGGGCAAACTTTCTTACTTTCTTGGGGTTGAAATTATTCCCAATTCTCACGGCCTCCTGCTGTCCCTACGTAGATATCTACTTGATCTTCTTGCTAGAACTCATATGTCTGATGCAAAACCTATTCAAACTCCTCTTCCATCAGGTACAAAACTATCAATGAGCTCGGGGGAAAAGCTAGCTGATCCTACAGAATTTCGAGCAGTTGTCGGGAGTCTCCAATATCTTCTTCTGACGAGACTAGACATAGCATTTGCTGTCAACAAGCTTTCTCAGTTTATGCATATGCCGACAACAGAGCATTGGACACTTGTTAAGCGACTACTTCGCTATCTTAGTGGCACTCGTAATCATGGGCTTCAACTTCATCGATTTTCTCCTTTATCCTTGCATGCTTTTTCAGATGCCTTACATGCTTATTCCGATGCTGATTGGGCTGGGGATCCAGATGACTATTCCTCTACAGGTGCCTACATCGTTTACCTTGGCCGTAACCCTATTTCCTGGAGCTCCAAAAAGCAGAAAACTATTGCCCGTTCCTCTACCGAAGCTGAATATCGGTCTGTTGCAAACACAGCAGCAGAACTGAACTGGGTGCCCTCTTTGCTATGTGATCTAGGTATTCAATTACCTAGAACTCTAGTCATTTACTGTGATAATGTTGGCGCCAATCAGCTATGCTCTAACCCTGTTTTTCACTCAAGAATGAAACATGTTGCTATCGATTTCCACTTCATTCGGGATCAAGTTCAGAAAGGAATTCTCAGGGTTGCCTATGTGTCATCAACTGACCAGCTAGCTAATATTCTTACCAAGCCGTTGCCAAGAGCTCGGTTTCTGCTTCTTCGGGACAAGATTGGCCTCTCATCTCGAGCTCCATCTTGAGGGGGCATAATATAGATAAAGCCTTTTTGACTGGTTCTTTGGAGATAATGTATAGCTGTAAATCTCACCTTTATCTGTTGTATATTATAGCCTCATCTTCCACATATGTAGGCTTAACTCTAGATAGGTTGTTAGCCTTTCTCTACTATTTATTGTACGTCAGTTCCTTCATTGAAATGTAACATTACCTTTTCCACAATACTCTGTTATCTGGCACATTTAATTCATAATTATAAGTTATATTGTATTATGTATATTATAATTATAGAGGAAGGTTCAAACGAGAACGCTAATTATTTAAGAAAAGAAAACAGTAAATCATGTGCAAAATCATATATGATTCGGCATTAACTGCCAAATAATGGGCACGCACGACTTTGACTTCGACTTAAAATCGCAGGTAAAGTTGCGTGAATCATATATGATTTTGTATGTACTCAATCGTTCTCGTGTTTTCTTAAATAGATATTGTTATCGTATGAATTCACCTCTATAATCATATTATATATATATATATATATATATATATTATGTGGTTATGGTATGCACAGTATTTGGTACATAATAAAAATATTCAATATCTATACTATATCATTAAAATGTTTATAAAAAAAAATCTAAAAACAACTTATGAAGTATTTGATCTTGTTTAGTGGTATATTATGCCTTAAATTTCAATTTTACAAGTAATTACTATATAAGTGTAATTTCTTAAAGCTTTTTAAACTCCATTAAGCTAACTAATAATCAATCGATAAATATATTTAAACACTAGATAATCATTGAGCCTTAACAAAATACTTTATTATTATATTTATTTAAAAATAATAATTGATCGTTGAAACTAATAATAAATTATATATGTATTTTTAAGTCCAAAACATATATAATTGAGTTGAAGACTAAAACATGTGTAACTAGTAGGACTAAAAGCTAAAACATGTATAATTGAGCCCCCAAAAAATTTTGGAGGCTATTTTCATATCTCACATTGGTACACCCTCAAGCACGACTTTGTCGGTTAATCATGTAAACCTTCTGCCTAATACAACATAAGGGTCTGATTTAAAGTTGTTCATGGATAGGACGACACGCTAGATACGTCCTATTCGATCTGCTGGAAAAGCGAGCTTGGACTTTCATTCTCGAAGAAATGGGCAAGTCCGGACTGATGTGTAAAAATTAATAGGCAGACATGGGAGTTGTAGAAAAAAATTTGGGCAGGTCCGCCCGACCTTTTAATATTTTTATAATTAATTAACTTTTATAATTAAAATTTAAATATAAAATTGAAAAATCTTGATACTTAACCCATTCCCACATCCCACTTAATTATAACTCATGAGAGCATCTCCAACAACTTCTCTAAAATGGAGAATATGGGGATTTTGAGCTATAATTTTGCTCCAACAGCTTCTCCACAACTATCCACAAAATGGAGAAAATAGGAGAGAGAAAAAGTTTTTCTCCAAATATGGAGATAACCCTAAAAATGATTACCAAGAGAGAGAAACTATTTTTTATTATATCTCACCAATGAGAAACTTTGAAATGAAATTTTTAGGTGAGATAAATAATATTTTATTAAATCTATAGATTATTTTAATATTATAATCAATGATTTATTTCCAAAATGGAGAAGCTGTTGGAGATGGATATAAATTTTTTTGAAGATTTTGACTTTTGATTCTCCATTTTGGAGAAATTTTAAGGAAGTTATAGGAGATGCTCTGATAACAACACTCTTTACAAGTTTAAAAACATAATTACCTCAATTGATCAATTCCTTATCATCTCATTTGGTTGTTTCCACTATAGATGTTCCATATTTTGCGAAACATTTTTCTCAAAAGTTATGAACATTGTTATGTATTTTAAAATATTAGACATAGCTTCTTTTTATTTTATTAAAAATGTAAAAAAAAAATATTAGGTCCGTTAACCTATGGACAAGCCCGACCTGTTTATAAGACGGATAAGGGCAAGTTTTCAAGCCCCACAAAAAAGGACTTGAGTTTGCTATATTGGGTCTGTTGGACAGGAAAAATAGGCTAGGTTCAAGCTTGTACAAGATCAGTTTTAGTCTGATGTAAAAAGAATGTGTATTTAAGTATTTAGTTTAAACATGTATTATATATATATATATATATATATAATCGTGTATATCCAAGTCGACCTGCGTATATACCGCGATTAATCAATCATACATGGTCCTAAAATTAACAATCAAACAAACCTCTTATAAGTATTTAAAAAAAGCTCAAACTAATGAATAAATCCAATATTTCATCAATTAAGGTCAAAGGTGTTACTTGGAAGAAAAATAGAGGTCCACCAAACAACAGGTAAGCATTAACTTCCAAACTCTAAACAAACATCATTACAAACGTGAAATGGTGAAAGATTCCAAAACCACTTTTCCATCCAACAAAACAAATTAGAATAAACTATGATTTAGTGAAAATTTTGAAAGTGGGACCTAAACTTTAATAAACGTAAAAATCATCCTTATAGTTTTTATTTTACTCTGAAAATAATCGATCACTACTTTTGTTAATTATATCCATCAAAGTGTGGAATGTTTTGATCATTTTCTTATTTTTTAAATCAATAATATATATATATATATATATATATATTATTTGATATATCGATAATATAATATAATATAAATCCTGATAATAATATATATTATTTTATTATATTAAATATATTACTCTATATATTATTTTATTATATTTAATATACTATATTTCATAATATATAAATAATAATAATAATAATATAGTTATTTATTTATTTTTTTTAAATGAAAATTAGTAAAAAAAAGTCAAAAGTCAAAAATATCCCTCATTTAACGGATACTTTTTAGCGAAGTTAGTGATCAGGGACCATTTTTAAAGCAAATGTAAACCATAAGAATGTTTTCTGGACTTATCAAAGTTCATGTTCCACTTTCAAATTTTTCACTAAACCTCACGGACCAAAATTGGAGTTTACTCACAAAATTATCTTCACCATTTCTCACCCATCAAAAATAAAAAAGATAAATAAATGGTCCTTCAACTTTAATTAAATGTAACTTCAACCCTTATATCTTTTAGGTTTCTACCTATTATGCCCTTTTTTGTTCTTTATATTACAAAATGGTTTCAAACATTATGTTTTGTTTCCAACATTTAAACTGTTCGTGTTGATACATTTTCTTTTGTTATTCACTTCTATATCAATATATTTGATGAACTAATAACTATATCAAGTTACTAGTTTTCAGGTATACTTGTTGGGTACCCGCAAGTGCATGGGTATAAGGGGGCTAAAAATTAAGGTTTATGACTTAATACTAAGGGGGTGTTTGGGATTGCTTATTTGAGGTGCTTATTAACTTTTTGCGTTTTCAAACAGCAAATAAGTTGTTTTGAGTGTTTGGATTGAAAACTGCTTATGACTTCTCCACTCCGCTAATAAGCAGTTTTTGATAAGTCATTCTCAACTGACTTATTTAAAACTCCTTATTAACTTATTTAACCAAATTACATATTTGCCCTTTCTTCCTATAAGTTAATAAGCACTTTACAAATAACCATAAGTTAATAAGCACTTTTGCAAATAAGCATAAGTTGTTTTAAATAAGCAATCCCAAACACCCCCTAAGAACTAATGTGATTTTTCTCAATACAAACAAACCATTCAAAACCCTCACAATACATTCAACCCTCGAGAAAGCAACCCAACCAAAATTATCGATCTGGTGGTCGTGTGCAACTTTAGTGATCACTTGCAAATCTCTTATGATCTTGCTCGATTCCACTTTTCATACAAGCATGACTTAGTGCAAGTTGTCTAACAAGTCGTTCGGTTCATTAGTTGTATGCGACTTGGTGTAAGTCGCTTGCAATATGCTTAGAATTGTCCCAACATCGACATGACTTTTAGATGCAAGTAGATGAAAATTGTCTAGCAAGTCGCATAGGATACATGAGTTTGAACACAAGCAAGAGCTCACCTAGTATATCCCTAATAGCATCAACAAATATGACATTGCTAGCAATATGACCTAAAACTAGTCACTGGATAATTGTAAATGCAAACAACTTAGTTATGATGAATAAATATATTGTCTGTATATTATGTGTCCTACCTTGTGATGTATGATTAACATGATGATAACATTAGAATATGAATTTAAAACATCCTTAGGGGTTGTTTGTTTATCTTAAAAAACCTCTTAATGACTCTTAAGTCTGAATCGTTCAGACCTTTTTACACACCACCTCTTATTAATCATAACTAAAATAAGACTTCAGACCTCTTAAAAAACAAACGACACCTTAGTCAAGAACATTAAAACTGGTGTGAGAGTCAATCATGTGGTTTACTATTTAACATATATGAATGGTCTATCATACATTGATACTGTATTAGTTGTCAATTTGTGGTCTATATAGTTTTGAAAATGTATATAAACATACCTCCCTGAATCATGGCCCTTTTATTGTCAATTACTTCATTTTAACCCTTCTAGTTTTTCTTTTTTACAAAATCCACCCTCATATTTATCGGTTTTGTCAAATTAGCCCTTATGCAAGAAAATGGCAAACTTAGGTCGACAAACAAAGTCATGTGTCTAGTTGTCAAAAAATCTTGAAATTGATGGGTCAATACACTTCCATCCAATAGTATTATTTCATTTCAAGTCGACCATTTTAAGGTTTTTTAAATTGTAAATTTAATTATTATTTAAAATTCATAAAAAACGGATTTATTTGAAAATATGGTCCCATACGAGGGTACCTTATGTGTCATTATTATGTGTCATTATCAGTTTTCTTGAAGTAGTGGAAAAAAAAATTACAACTCTTAAAAGTGACAACGTAATGATTTAACATGTGCTACCATAGGGTATCATTGCCGAAAAACTGATACGCTAAATAGCATATTGAAGTTTAAATTTGAGTTATGATAGTTAATATTGTGGAACACAAAATCGTTGATATTGGATCTGGTTTTTTGATGTTTTGTACTGTATTTTATAACGACAATTATTAAATACTACAACAATTATTTTGTGTCACGACTGAATTTTTTTGGATTTGTCTCCTTATGTACCAACATTTTTTAATTTGGTCATTAGTCCCTTCTTCGGCATCCTCCTTATAATCAATACATATTTGGGCAAGACGAACTCCTAAATATAATAGATGTTACGTAACAAAGCCGAAGACGAAAATAAATATTTATATTCTTTTTGGGAACCCAATTGAAAAATAAAACTGAAATTTACTTCCAAAAACACACACTGCCTTTCTAAAAAAAGACACACATACGAATATATTGAATTTAATTCACATAAGTTCACATAAAATCCATAATTTACCAATGAAATTTTCAATTATTTATGGAAATCCATAAATCTTCAAAATTAACATTTTTATAGAGTAAATTATGGATATGCTCCCTAAGGTATGTCAAAAATTACAGATTTATCCCTTAACTTCTTTTATGATTTTTATGGATTTGATCCCTGAGGCAAATGGTCGTCTATTTTATCCGTTAAGTAAGAGGGCAAAATGGGTATTTTGTATTTTTCTCAATTTTAGCTTTTTTAATTACTTTTTTGTCCTTTACTTCCATCTTCATCTTCTTCAACCACCCCAATCAAAACTCATATGAACATGAAGAATCCAAGAACAAACGAGAACAAACAAATAACATTCCGGAAATCAAAATCAAATAAACAATCAAATAACACTTTTTTGATGAATTTTGTCTTCATTATAAGAACATCAAGAAGAACCCTGAAACCTAACTTAGAAACCCTAAATCAAAACCAAAAATCAAATACCTAAATCTAAGCCCAAAGTTAAAGTTAAAAACCTTAAATCAAAATAATGAACAAACCATGAGTCAAAAACCCTATATCAAATCCAAATAAAAAACCTAGTGTAGATCAAACCATAATCAAGAGATCTCAGATCCACAAGATCTCGTCTCGAAACCAGCAAGCACTCAGGTAATGCACAATGTCATCTCGGAACCTGTAAGCAGTCAAGAGATCTCATATCCAAATCCATCGAAGGTGTCATCCACAAGCAAATCTCAACCTTGAAGCCGTTTGGAAGCACTCAGGGAATTCTGAACCAAATCTCAACCTCAAATAGGCATGGGAATGGGGCGGGGACCCCAATCCCCATCTCCGTCCCCGATCTCAATTTTTGTCTCTATCCCCGTCGGGAAATATGATCACATCCCCATCCCTGTCCCCAACGGGGAACAGGGATCCCTAACGGGTAATCGGGGATTTTCCCCATTTATGTGATATATTTTAAATGGAATGTCTTTAGCACTATATTCGACCGATAATGGTCCATGTCAAAAACTCAAAAGCTCACATATTTCTAAAATTTGTTTTTATGGACAATCAAATATTCATGTGAACAAAATCATACGTAATTGTTTGATCAAACGCTTTCGGCTCTCCGTAGTTTTTATCAAAAAAAAAAGTAAGACAATTCCAAAAAAATGTAACAAAAAAGATCAAAATACAATTTCTAAATCTAAAAGATACTACATCTAAATCTTTATAAATAATATATTTGAAAATAGATATACAATATATATAGTAATAATCATATAAATATATTTAATATACGGGATGGGGCGGGGATCACGTTACCTGTCCCCATCCCTATCCCCCGTTTTTAACTTTCGGAGATCCCCGCCCCCTCCTCGATCCCCAGTTTTGTGGGGAATCCTCGTCCCCGTCGGGACGGGTATATCGGGTTCCCCAATGGGGCGGGTCTCATTCCCATGCCAAACCTCGAAGCCAGATCTAAACCAACACCTGACCTATCATCGTGATATCTTAGGTGAAGTCTTCGTCTGCAACAGATCCATCGATGAGAGAGAGAAAAAACAACGACTGCAGAGATCGGTGGCTTCAGAGATGGATTTGGTTGGTGGTTTCACCGGCGATGGATGTGGGCTATGATTTACTATCAATTGAGGTGGCCGAAGGTTTGACACTGAACCTACTATTTATACCTACTATTTGGTTTTACTCGTTTCTATATTATACCTACTATTTTTAATATATGTAACTGTAGGAAAGGGATGAAATGAATTGGATTTCATATAGGATTTGGATTTGGATGAATTTGGATTTGAGAGGATTTGGAATATATTTGTGTGTTTGGTTTGTAAGATTGGAATGAATTTGAATTCCAATATTTATAAAAAAGACGTTAAAGAGATTATGAAAAAATATAAAAGTAAATAAATTACCTTTTATTTAACTGATTATTAGAAAACAAGTGTTTTTAACATATATTTAAAAATTATTATATACAAATCCTATGAAATCCCTTGAAAACCTAGCCATTCCTTTAGGATTTCAAAATCCTTTGTTGGAGGGATTTCAAAGAAATCCTAGGATTTCAAATACGGGCAATCTTGCAAAACCAAACACGGGATGGGAATGGATTTGAAATCCAAATCCCTCCAATTCCAATCCAGTCCGACAAATCAAACGCGCCCTTAGTGTATATATCAATGACATATGAACAAATATATAATGTATTATATGCAATAATCCGCATGCTTTTATAATACACTTTTCAATGGGCTTATCATCTACAAAAATCATGCAATTATAAATGGGAACAACAAATTCTAAAGTTATTTTTTTCCAAGCTTTGCAAAAGGACTGTGAGTCCGTGATCGTTACCAGATAATCAAATAACAAACAAATAGAAGATAAACCAACCTGTTTCGATAACAAACGATGATTACACGGTTGATTTCTTGATATGGTTTCTCTCTGTTTGTTTTTCTCTCTTTACACCTTTTGCTATGTGTGTTGTGTGTGTGAATTGTGATCTGTGTTGTACGATAATACAGAGAGATAGATAATATCTATTAGTTAGATATTATCAAAACAAATATAAACTAATATTATAACTAAAAACATAATATCTAAATAATAAATATCTAGATATTATAACTTTGACACTTATTACAAATTAGACCCTAGACTATGGTTGAGAGTGACTTTCAGCATTAACTTCAGATTGCGATCTTCGTATTGGATGATCTTGAATCCAATGAAACTGTGTCTTAACAATCTCCCCCTTTGGATCAAGATCATTACGAAAATGATTTGTCAATACGATCTTCTCTTTCAGCATAGAAGATGCAATCTCTTTCTCTAGCTCAGAATGCTTTAGCAAAGTATCTTCAAAGAAAATTTATCTGAAATCAGCTTGTCTTCAGAATACTTTGATCTCGCATTTCTTGGTTAGCTTTTCTTGTAATGAACATTTCTTCAAGCTTTATATTCTCCCCCTTTTTGATGGAAAGTGCAACGACTTCATCAAAACTTTGAGTAAGAAATGTCAACCACTTGGAGTCTCTGATCCATCAATTCAATAGTTATTCATCCTGATCTTTGCAAATCTAGACAAAATAATCATGTAACACCTGAATCAACTAATGAATCAGTTAACATGCCTGTCAGTAACACTAAGTCACTGTGTGTAACGAATACACATTGGAAAGGAGTTGTTTGATGTTGACTCCCCCAGGGCTTCCATTTAATCATCGAAACACCACAAAGGTAATTTCTATAAACGTTATGACAAAGAAACAAATTCCTTGTATGTTCGTGCTTGTGTTTGAAATAATTAAGCACTGATGATTGCTTATTGGCTCAAAATTGTGTAAACCACTGAGACAACAGTAAGTTAAGCACAGACTCAATGTGCATGAGTGAAGTGCGAAGGTGGGGCAGACTTCCTTCTTTTCAATATCCAGATTTTCCAAATGAAAATCATATAGCATATGTGCTGCTTCCCCTTTTGAAAAAAGTGAAACACTTTCTATTTGAGAAGAAAATGAGTAGTTGGTGAGGTTTGATCAAGAGTTAGCATGGGCTAGTTGCCTGTTTCAATAATGATCACCAAAGAATTGTGAATCACTAGAATCGTGGCTACCCGACTCAGAAAAAGTTGTTGCAGAGTTATGATATTCTTTTAACCCTGTTCTCACACGCTATTTCTTTTAAACATTTAGCTCACTCTAATCAAACTTAGTTCTTTGTTTGACACACGCATTTCTTTTGACTTCTCACACTCAATCACTGTTAGGTCTGTTTTTTTAGTAATCATTGTATTTATAGGGCTTGGTCATATACTGTGTTTAGTGCTTATTCTATGTTGTATTGACCAAGGGTATTTAAGTCCCTTTGGTCTTTGTGTCTTGTAAGTTTCACACACACAATATTGAGATAATATACTTTGCGCTTTCAAGTCTCTCTCTCTACTTTCTCTCTCTAAAGAATCAGTGATCTTGGACTCACAATCACTATGGATTAACTTCTTGGGTAGAAATCACTGGTTAACGTGATTCCATAGAAGTTGTGTTAAGTCCTAGAACAATGATTCCTTGTTTTCTTATGATGCACGTGAATCTCAGATTGGTTTAACTATTTCAGTTAAAGCACAATTTAGATCATGAAAACATTTAAAATACACTCCCAAAATATAAAATCTGTTGAAAGAAAAAAAACCGGGAAGTGGTTTGAACATGAAAAACAATGTTTTCTAATGATTGAAAGATGTCCTTCTTTCAACCATTTATAAGATTAAGATAAAGGATTGTACCTTTACGTGCGATCTTACATCTCATGAAGCTAAGCTTAAAGTCATAAAGATATGATCTTTTAAGCTTCTCTCAAACTTCTGCAAAAGTCTTAAGTCAAGTCAAAGCAAAATTTATTCACTTAAATTGAAAAGACAAAAAGCAGTAAAACTTTTTAAAGTATGAGTTCTGATCAGAAATAATCAGAAGTCATATCCGTACTCCCCTTTATCTTGAAGAGCTCCCCCTAAAATCTTGCATTACAAAAAAAAATTGGCATTAAAAGGTACATGCAACATTTTATGAGCTCCCCCTCAAAGTAATATTGACCAGATGTCAATTTCTTCTCATTCTCCCCTTTGGATCATGAACAGAATATAGAAGTGCAAATATCAATCAGAGTTAAGAATGAAGTAATGATGAAAAAGTATAAAATTAGAAAACTTTGATAGGTAATTACTGGTTATACCTTGAGATTTAGCATACCAAGCTTAGAGATAAGAAAGGTAAACCTCTTTTCGTCTAAAGGTTTGGTAAACAAATCGGCAAGTTGATAATTAGTCTTTACAAAGAAAAGTTCAATTGTTCCTTTCTCTACATTATCTTTGATAAAGTGATACTTGACATCTATGTGCTTAGTCTTTGTGTGCTGAACAGGATTCGATGTTATTGCGATGGCGCTCTTGGAGTCACAGTATATCGGGATCTTGTTGAAGTGGAAACCGTAGTCGCGCAATTGAGTTCTCATCCATAAGACCTGAGAACAGCTGCTAGCAACAACTACATATTCTGCTTCGGTCGTGGAAGTTGAAACACAAAGTTGCTTCTTCGATGCCCAACTTACGAGTTTGTCACCGAGGAACTGCACATGTCCTGACGTGTTCTTCCTGTCTAACATACAACCTGCATGATCTGCATCTGTGTAGGCTGTTAGTTCAAAACTAGTATCTTTAGGATACCACAGACCAAGATCTGCAGTGCCCTTCAGATACCTAAATATGCGCTTCACAACAGACATATGGATTTCTTTAGGATTGGCCTGATATCGTGCACATAAGCATGTTGAGAACATTATATCTGGCCTACTCGAAGTAAGATACATTAAAGAACCTATCATCCCTCGATAAGTCCTAACATCAACAATCTTACCCGAAGGATCGGTGCCAATCTTAGTACCTGGTGCCATTGGGGTACCAATCATTTTTGAATTTTCCATTTTGAACTTCCGAAGAATATCCATAATGTATTTTGATTGATTGATAAAAATACCCGTAGAAAACTGTTTGATTTGCAATCCGAGAAAGAAATTCATCTCTCCCATCATGTTCATCTGAAATCTAGACACCATAAGGTTTGCAAAATTCTTACAGTACTTAGTATTTGTAGAACCAAAGATAATATCATCTACATAGATTTGAATTAAAATGATATCACCTTTTTCCTTTTTGATAAACAAAGTGGTGTCCACCGTACCTTTTGAAAAACCAGACTTGACTAGAAATTTGGAAAGGACATCATACCAGGCTCGAGGAGCTTGTTTCAGACCGTAGAGTGCTTTGTCGAGAATGTAGAAGTGATTCGGCTTCTCTTGATTGACAAAACCCTCTGGCTGAGAGACGTAGACTTCCTCCTTCAGAATTCCATTCAGGAATGTTGTCTTCACGTCCATTTGAAAGACCGTGAAGTTCTTGTGGGCTGCATAGGCTAGAAACATTCTGATTGCCTCTAATCGCGCCACAGGAGCATATGTCTCGTCATAGTCGATTCCTTCCTCTTGTCTGTATCCTTTGGCTACTAGTCTTGCCTTGTTTCGGATAACGGTACCATCTTCGTCTTTCTTTATCTTGAAAATCCACTTCGTACCTATAATTGTTTTACCTTGAGGTTTCGGTACGAGTCTCCAGACTTTAAGTGCATTGAACTGATTTAGCTCTTCTTGCATTGAGATCACCCATTCTGGATCAGCAAGTTCTTCCGATACGCGTGTTGGCTTGAACTTGCTCAGAAAGGAGTCATGCATGCACAGGTTCATTGATGCTGACCTAGTTTGCACCGGTTTTGATGGATCGCCAATTATCTGGCTTATCGGGTGCTCTTTGGTCCATTTATGTTCATGAGGCAGTGGATTAGATGAATGTATGTCAGTTGTATCATCTACAAATCCACTTGTACCTTCGTCAGTTTGTTCAGGAGGAATTATGGTTTCAGTTGAAGTGGCAGGTTCAGAAGGCTCAGCAGGTACAGCTTGTTCCGGCTGTAGATTGATCTGAATAGTATCTCCTACTGTTTCAGCTACTTCTGTCTCTTTATCATTTGTCACTTCTTCAACTGTTGGATTCGGCATTTGAATTGGAACTTCTTGTTGAATCGGGGCGTTGGATTCAATAGAGTCATCTGAACTGGTTGGATGAGTAGTCGTTAAGTCTTTCATCCTGTCAACCACAACAAATTTCTTTACATTAGATCTAAGAAATTCATCGTAAAACAATTCAAATAATAAATCTAAATCAGATAAATGGTTAGTAGAAGTTGATGCTTCATCTGATTTATTCTGTTGAGACGCAGGTTCTGGACTGAGTTGCCCAGAAGCTAGTATTTCTGTTATAACGGGTTCTGAACGGTGTTGTTCGGAAGCCATCTCTTCATCAAACGAGACGTTGACGCTTTCAATCACCGTCTTTGACTTCTTTAGATAAACACGGAATGCAGTTGATGTCGAGGAATATCTAATGAAGATGCCTTCGTCTGCCTTAGCGCTGAACTTGTTGAGATTCTCCCTATCGTTTAGCACGAAACACTTACACCCAAATATATGGAAATATTTGATTGTCGGTGTTCGGTTGTTGATTAACGCATAAGGAGTCTTCTTGAATCTTCGATGTACCATGGATCGATTCTGTGTGTAGCACGCGGTCGATACAGCTTCTGCCCACAAAAATAGAGGTAAGTCTGATTGACTTAGCATAATACGAGCAACCTCGACTAGCGTTCGATTTCTTCTTTCGACCACTCCATTTTGTTGAGGCATACGGGCAGCAGAGTATTGATGTGAAATCACGACAGATTCCAGATATTCTTCAACTTTATTGTTCTTGAACTCTGTGCCGTTGTCTGTTAGTAGAAACTTGACCGGTTTCTGCAGATTCACCTGGGTCGTCTTTAGGAATGTGATGAGAATATCAGGAGTCTCATCCTTTGAACGTAGAAACTTGACCCATGTGTATCGCGAGTAGTCGTCCACGATCACGAGTATGTACTTCTTGCCGCCTAGACTTTGAGTTCGCATTGGGCCGCATAAGTCCATATGCAATAACTCTAACGGAGCGCTTGTACTTGGTTCAGGCTTTGATTTTATGAGGTGCCCTCTTCATCTTGCCCTTTTCACAAGCTGCACAAAGATGTTCTCTTTCATATTTGAGCTCTGGAAGTCCTTTGACGAGCTTTCCACTGACCAGATTGTTGATGTACCGAAAGTTGAGGTGAGAGAGCCTTTGATGCCATAACCAACTTTGTTGCATCGAGGCTTTCGTCAGTAGACAAACTTGTTTGTCAGTCTGGACATTTGATAAATTGATTGTGTAGAGGTCTGATTCTCGAGTACCGACCAAGAGTTCTTCGCCTTCTTCATTGCGAATTGAACATCTCTTGGCTTTGAAGTTGACCTCTAAGTCTTTGTCACAGAACTGGCCTATGCTGAACAAGTTGTGTCGTAAGCCTTCTACATAGCTCACCTTCTTGATCGTGAAATTGTCATGTTGTACATCACCATATCCCATTATTGGAGAAAACTGGTCGTTGTCGAATCTGACTGTTCCGCAATATTTCTCTTTAAAATTGGACAGTATCTCTTTTTGCCCTGTCATGTGCTTGGAACATCCGCTGTCCAAGAACCATGTATGACTAGTCTGCATAAGAGAAATTACAAATTTAGATTTTCATACGACAACATTGGAATAAGCACTTTGATTATCGAAGTGCGGGTCTTGAACTGATTTGTTCAAAAGCCTATTTTGACTTTGATGTTCGGGTTTTGAACTGCATTATCCAAAAACCTATTTTGACATTGAAGAGCGAGTCCTGATCTGTACATAATCAGAAGTTGATTTCTCTTTAAGCTTTGTGTGCCTGCAACACAGATTTAGTCTTTGGTACCCATTGGAATTTGGGTCATTCTGTGTTAGCACAAGATTTTGGTACCCATTTCAAATTGGGTCCTCTTTTCTTTTGAAATGTATTGGAAGAATTAGTATGAGATGAATGCACATGATAATTGCCAAACCAATCTTCAGAATCTTGACAAGAAATAGAAACATGTTTATCATAAATAGAAGACTTTCTAGCAGATAAAGATAACTGAAATAATTGCTTCATTGAATATTGTTTACGAGAAACAATAAGTTTTGGGTTCAAGACAGCAATATCAGCAATTAGGACATCTTTACTAAGCGAAGTCTTATTACAATTAACACTACTAAACGATAAAACGGTCTTGTCAAGCTTCCGTTTGGGTTGCCATTGAGAATTTACTTCTGGCCTTTGCTTGCTCATATCTGAAACATGTGAAACTGGTGAGTTAGACCATTGAGCAACAAACAAATGCTTCTTTTTAGAATTACCAGTAGTGTTCGGTTTCTGTGAATGCTTAGATATATTCTTACCTTTAGCACTCTTAGCATTCACAGAGACTGATTTATCAACGAAAACTTTCGTTGATTTTGCACTGTTCACAGGCATTATGGTTTTTCTCAAAGATTTCTTAACAAAAGATGAATAGTTAGGAAGTTTTGCATTAAAGTCAAATTGTTCAAAACAATCATCTAAACCACCGTTAGAGTCCAGAAAATCAAGCTCTTTATTTGCTAGACCAGACATGTCCTCAGAGTTTGAAGTCTTTGAAAGAACAGAATTTGAAAACACAGTTGAAAAAATGTTTTGTTCAATATTCATCAAAAGTCTTTCATCTGATAAAGAATTCTCGAGTTCAGAAATTTTACGTTCTAAAACGAGAGGAGGGACATATAGTTTACCTTGAATAGGCTTCGCCTCCATTTCTTTTTCAGAATAACTTGGAAATAAATCACTTGAAAGAGTTTTCTTCTTTTGATATATTGGATTTTCATTATAACTATTATTCGTCTTCGCATAATTAAATGGAAGATGAACTTTAGATGATTTCAACCGTTTTTCCGTTTCGTTGGCTTCATCCTCTTTTGACAGTTTAGTCCAGAAAGTTTTAAACTCAGGGATTCTGCGAGCTAATTGCATTGAAAGATGATCATAAAGTCCTGGCACTTCAGACATCCCTTTTTGTAGACAGTGAGGATTCTTATAACCGATTCCCCATCTCTCTATTTCCTCTTTGGGTTTGTTCAGAAAAATATTCTGTTCAGTTTGACCCATTTTGTATAACTTCTCTTCCAAACTTTTTAATTTTCCAAATAAAGAAAAGTTTTCTTTGGTACAAGAAGCATGCAAATTTTTAAGCTCATATAAATAAATCACACCTTTTAGCAGTTGAGACTTGAGTTCAGAATTCTCTTTAAGAATTATTGTCTTTTCTTTTGCGTTGGTGTCATTTTCTTTATGTAAAATTTCAACCAATACTTTCTTCTCAGCAATTTCATTGCTAAGTTTCTGTATCAATTGGTTTTTGTCAGTTATGACACCATTTTCTTGCTCAAGATTAGATTCTAACTCTTTTTGTTTTAAACTCATGGCATGCATTTTATTCATGAAATCTGAATCTGATAAATTACATACCTCCTCTTCTTCATTATCTGAATCAACTTCAACATCTGATTCTATCTTGCCCAACAAGCACATGTTGACAACTTCATCCTTCTCTTCATCCTCTTCTTCCTCATCTGAGTGATCGAGCCAGTATTCATCCTCAGCCATCAGTGCCTTGCCTTCCTCCTGTTGCTTTGTAAGAAGCATCTTGTTCTTGTAGTAGTCTGAGTTTCTGACTTTTGATCTGCAGCAGTCCTTGGCAAATGACCTGTTTTGCCACAGTTGTAGCACGTAGGTGGTTCTGGCTGACTGGATCCTTCAGCTTTGAACTTTCTCTCTTCTGGTTTCCTCTCCTCTATACTCTTCCCTTCAGCATAATACCTTTTCTCTTCAGGTTTCCTCTCTTCTGTTCTCTTCCCTTCAAATCTCTTTCCTTCATACCTACTTCCTTCAACCCTTTCTTTATGAGCGTAGTTGTTGGGACCAGAAGAATATCTCTGATTGTTTGAACTTGGCTTTGTGTATAACTTTCTCTGAAAAGCACTTGTCAGCATAAGCATTGCTTGCTTCAGTTGTTCATTTTCATCCGTGTCAGAGTTTGCATTACCTTCATCTTCTTCTGACTCATACACAATTGTCTTGTTCTTCTTCTTTCTGACAACAAGAGCAACTGTGTCTTCAACCGTCTTTCCTTTCTGTCTCTTTTCTTCTAGAATTTCATCCACCTCTTCTTCATTTTGTCTGAGGGTTTCATACACCTCATGAAGTGGAATCTCATTCAAATCTTTGATCTGCTTCATCTACCTAGCAAATCTTTTCCATTCCGGTTGAAGAATACTCAGGAATTTGACGTTCAGCTCAATTTGAGATTTGTGGACTTTGTTCTTGCTAAGTTCGTTCAGCAAAGTCACAAACCTGTCATAGGTTTCTTCCAAGGATTCTCCCACTCTGCCTCTAAATTCTTCATAATTATTTAGGCAGTTGGAGATTTTAAGCTAATTTCCAACCTTTGAGCCCATCATCATCTTTTCGAGCTGATCCCACATTTCTTTGTCGGAGGCCTTGTAGCTGTCAATCTTTACATATATTTCGTTTGGAATTCCTTGTAAAATGTATGACTTAGCTAATCTGTCGCCTTTGGCTCTTCTGAGGTTATCATCTCCTAACTCATGAAACTTAAGTTCAACTTGAGTCGGCACATTTCCAACCAAGCGAGTCGTCGTGACTGGTTTCATAACCCCTTCTTCTATAGATTTCCTGATGAATTCACCCAGCTCATGTCTGTCAACAAAGTTCAGAAACCGATCCTTCCACTGTTCGTATTCTCCTTTAAAGAGAACTGGTGGCTTGGTGTCAGTTCCGATTGCAACGGCTTCTCTGGATGTCATTTTGAATAAAGTTCGAAGTCTGGAAAAACTTTGCGTTTTGAGAAGGTTTGCACGAGAGGTTGATTGCGCAAAGTGAAGCTTTGACCGGTAAGACGTAAGAACCGATAAAATGTAAAGACCGGTAAAATTGATTGACCGGTAAAAAGATTGGACCGGTAAATGGTGGGTAGTTGATCGACCGGGAAGTTGTAAAACTTGAATTTGGGTCGACCGATATGAGTGGACAAAGTTTACTTCTATTATAATGTTAAAATAGATATAGAGCAAAAGTGGACACTTGAGATTAGAAGTGAGTGGTGTGAGTGCCACGATATAGAAGTGTTTCTAATTAGAAGTGATTCTAATTAAATATGAAAGGTGGCTGCCACGTGGGGTAACAAAAAAAAATATATATATAGATGGTTTTGGTTCTAATTAGATATGAAAGGTGGCTGCCACGTTAGTGTAGTGTGAGAGTGTAATGTGAGTGGGTTTTGTGTGAGTGGAGAGTGGACACGTGAGGTTATTTCAATAATAGTGTGAGAGTAGTGAGGGTTTGACCGGAATTGAAAGGTTTGACCGATATTAAATGTTTCTAAGACCGGGAAGTGAGGTTTTCGACCGGGATTAGGTGTGAGTTTAGGTTTGACCGGGATTTGTTTCTAAGACCGGGAAGTGATGGGTTTGACCGGTAAAACTTCAACTTTGACCGGTAAATTGATACCAAAGACCGATAGTGGAGAAGTGTTTGACCGAGAGTGGGTTTAGACCGGGAAAGGGTTTGTGAGATTCGATCGGGAATTCCTTTGGGGTTCGACCGATAAAATTGAGAGTTTGACCGGAATTGGTTGTGAGTGATTCGACAGATAAACAAACAATTTGACCGGTATTTGGAGTGTTCTTCGACCGGTATTTGCAAGAGTCCGGTCGAATGCTTAAGACCGATAGAGTGTTTAAACTAAGGTTCGACCGGAAAAAAAAAATTATCGGTCAATTGGCTTAGACCGATATATTACAAAGGATCGGTATGTCGTCTTCTCCAATTAAATCGACCTGTAACTCTAAAATTAACCCAACTAGAGGTCGTTTTACCACATCAAATTTTGACAGTTTATTCTCCTTATCAATAACAACAATACACAACATTTTGATTTAAAAAATAACCGCAAAATCAAGTTTTGATCTAAAGATCAGTGTTCTTCAAAAATGAAGAACACAGAGAGTTGAAATTTTTTGATTTTGATCTGGATCAGCTCTGATACCAATTGTGAGTCCGTGATCGTTACTAGATAATCAAATAACAAACAAATAGAAGATAAACCAACCTGTTTCGATAACAAACGATGATTACACGGTTGATTTCTTGATATGGTTTCTCTCTGTTTGTTTTTCTCTCTTTACACCTTTTGCTATGTGTGTTGTGTGTGTGAATTGTGATATGTGTTGTACAATAATACAGAGAGATAGATAATATCTATTAGTTAGATATTATCAAAACAAATATAAACTAATATTATAACTAAAAACATAATATCTAAATAATAAATATCTAGATATTATAACTTTGACACTTATTACAAATTAGACTCTAGACTATGGTTGAGAGTGACTTTCAGCATTAACTTCAGATTGCGATCTTCGTATTAGATGATCTTGAATCCAATGAGACTGTGTCTTAACAAGGACTTAATAACATATATAATTGTTATTTTCTTAAAAATTATATATTTTTATGAGGATACATGTCTATGTTAATTATAGTGTATGAAATGAACATATATTCACGACTTGAGCAATGCATTTGGGTAAATTATATATATTATGTTTGCTTTGAAGTAGATGATTTGTTAATTTGAAAAGATATATAAATTTGAAGAATTTTTTTCTCCCTAAATTACTTTGTCTTTTAATTAACCATGCAGTTATCTGTTGTTGTTAGAACAATTTTTGCCACTTCCATGTTAGAACTTCTTAGGTCATATATATATATATATATATATATATATATATATATATAAGGAGAGGTTCATTTGAGAAATACATATATAAGAAATATAGAAGTAATCCTAGCATTTCATTCAATCAAGATCGGCTTTGACCGGTCAAATATTGCGGCTTTGACCGGTCAACAATTACGACTTTGACTGGTCAAAAGTTACGGCTATTCCAAAAATAGAAGGACAGTTTCGTAATTGTTATAAATATACGGGACACGTTCATATATGAACATGTATGATTCACATATTCATATATAAATATACATGTTCATATGTGAACAGTGTAATTCATATATAAACCAATTAACTGATTTACACATGAACCAATTAACTGATTTACACATGAACTAATTAACTGTTCATATATGAATCAGTTATAAGAGTTCATATGTGAATTACACTGGTTCATATATGAACATATAATTCATATGTGAATCATACAGGTTTATATATGAACTTGTCCTGCGTATTTTACAAAACTACTCCTCTATCTTCTACAGACCACACAAGGAATTATCCGGTGCTTCACGGTCAAAGCCGCAAATGTTGACCAGATAAAGGGCTAAGATCATTTCTTTATTTCTCATATTTTTAGCATTTCTCAAATGAACCTAATCCTATATATATATATATATATATATATAGTTAAAACAAAACCATTTATTTGTTGTTTCCTATTAGATTAGGGCATGGTACTTCATCAATAGAAGTTGTTAGATCGTTTAACTTCATAGCAACAACTTAGTGTAATACCAATATACCAATACCATTGTATAGGACATGAAATTGTTCGTCCTAAAACATTAAACTCACTCTCAACACCATGTTAAAACGTCCTAAAACCCCATTTTACCTCTTATATTTCACATTGGCAGCACCAAGTTTCATCACGTTTGGCTCCATACCCTTATTAGCCATAGCCATGAAAGCTCTGGTACTCAACACCAGATCTGTCTATGTGTTCTGGTTCAAATCTGTCACTATCACTTGAGTTCTAGACTTGGAACACAACTTACCATCCATGCATCTAACCTGCAAAATGACATTTATAACCACAGATTCACAGTGAAATGAATACATAACACAGAAGTCAAATGTGTAAATTTGTACCATCTGTTAGAACTGTTAAAGTGTCTACACTACTTGCTCACAGGTAAAAAATCCCATAAGAAATCAACAATGGAAAGACGCTTTTCAACCATAATGGCCATCCAACCAGGGATGAAGAACCCATGAACGGTGCTTGTGCAAGTTGTAGATATGCAGACAAGCAAAGTTGGTAGTAATTTCAGAAGGCTACTATTGACAGACTCACAGGTATACTTTCCACACCTAGCTGCCCATTGTAATAAGACACATTCTAATAATTGTGTTTACATTTTACACTATTGAAAACAAGGAACGAAGACAACAACAGTAATATATGCAGCTCACATTAAGTTCTTCCTAAAGACCTTCAAACCTCATAAAAAATACTACATATCAAATGTTGTAGTAACGAAAGCAGACTTGCGCTTCTTTGTTAGTACGTACCCGCACTCATGGACTTTGAATAACCGAACCCTTGTGGAGGAATACATTGAACAGATGTCACCTGTCCTCTCTTGCACTTTTCAGTTCACACCTTTTATAGAATTGGCAAAACACGTGGAAACGAAATCACATCAGAGTAAGCCAATTTACACAAAATCCATACCTTCACACTACTGAACAACACTTTGCACAAATAAAACTTTGTAATTTCCATTACACAAACGTACAAGTGATAGTTGCCAAATGCTTCCCAAGTGAGGAATAGGAACACGCTTCAGGATTCATAACGAAACAAGATGTAGTCATCGTTAATAGAGAGTATGTTGAAACACCATAACAATTACCTCTTACGTTACGCTTTCATAACTAACTTTGCAATATCTTTGTCCAACAGAAAACGCCCTATGATGTTAACCTTGTGGAATTACTTCGCGGACACTGAAGGACGAATCTTGGAGAATTTGATAGACCCACCAACAATGATATTTGGATTGAGATTGAAGGTCCCATAATTTAATGGTAAGTTACGCTAAGTAAACACAATAAAACCACAATAATAGGACACGAACATAATGACTTACCCCAATCCATTTACTATTTATATTCCATCACAGGTTTGTCACTGACAACAAGGAATGGATCTGGCATTCTCATCAACCCTTTCGTCTTTGAGGACCTACAACTGAACAACTGGTACATACCAACAAATATTTCGTACTAAATCAAATTCTTCGAATAAAAAAATTAAGTAGGCCTAGATGACAGATACCATAAAAATAGGGATGACTTAAAAAGCTACTTGACCAAAAGGCATTCTGAAACATGGATACGCTTCTTCCACCACCAGAGCAGACTGACATCATACATATTACCACATATCTAGCAAACTTAAAAACCATAAGCTACTATATCTTTTACTAAAACATAGACAAGTACATCATCAATGAATCATCAAACATCATAACTAATTTCCATGTTTCACAGCAAAACACATCATAACTAATTCAAAACTCAACGTAGAGCATTTGGTATAATTTGCATTTACTGCATTTTATTTGAGAATTACATGTTTTGAATGCGCTAGTTCATTCGTTTAGAGTCATGTAATGTTTTAGACTATAATGCAATGGATCCATAGTCACTTGAGTCGTTACGATCAATGTTGGGACGATTGGTTTCCCTCATTGTAGCATGGATAGGCATCGAGATTCATGGTAAGTAAGATGTGGACCTGTGGGGTCGGGCATTGTCCCATGAGCAGTAAGGTGTAATCCAAATGTGCTTGTATGTTTGGTATGAATTTGGTTACCTCAAAGTATAGACCTAGAGGGGTTGAATTTGAGTCTCCATGGGAAAAAGATCTAGAGGGGTTGAGCTCGATATGTCTTATGAGTATAATCCATACTTTTAGTTTTCTACATAGTCATGTGACCTACTTTTGTGTTCCATCACGTGCAATATAATCGGGTCTCCCCCATCGCCGAAAGGTGTTGTTTGAGTATGGAGTTTTATAATCCATGTTTTCGGTGACATTTTGAGTAAGGGTTATTACCCATGTTCGGTGGTTTTGGGTATTGAACCTTATCCATGTTTTTGGATATTTTGGAGGATAGAGTTTATCTACGTTTTCAGTATTTGATTATTAAAGTGTAGGTTATGTTTTACATGAATTTTGGGTTTTGGATTTATATTCGAGGAAATGTTTTGTATTGTGGTCTTAATAAGGAAGATGGTGAATGTTGAAAAAGGGATTGCTTCAAAATTAATGCATTTCATTTTGATTACCTGCAGACTGAAAGTATTTCATTTTGGAAGTCATGATTTAAATAGCATTCTTAAAGTTTATTGTTTTATATGTTTATGATGAAAACTCTTGAACTCACTAGGCATAAAGCCTAACCTTTTATTTGTCGGCATGTGCATCAGGTTTCGGTTGGGAAATGGTGCTAGCAACACTGTGAGCAGATGAGTGTTAGTTATATGCTTGAGAGAGTAGCTTAGGTGAAGTCTTCCGTATTTTGAGATAACGACTGTTATTGGGTTTTAGTAACACCCGTACCTATTATAGACCTTGTATAAGGTTTGATTTGTACTTTTGAAGTTAAACCTTAAATTGTTAGTGTAGGTGAATTAGTTATCGATGTATTTAGGAAATTTTAAATTGGTTGTTGTTTTCAGATTTGAGTAGGAACATGCATTCTAAAAGCAACATGTGGTAATAGGTTCAATATTATAATCACAAACCATCAAAAGGGGGAACAAGTAAAATCATTACTTTTAGGTTTCACAAACCTACAAGTCTACTGTCTACAACAACAAGTCAGCATGTGAGCAAGACAATAGTTCAATGTATGCTTTAGAAGTTAGAAAAGAAAACCTGAACTCGATTTAGGGGGCAGAACTAGTAGTCAATTTATAGCATAACCAGAGCAAGAAACCAGTCGATTTATGGCAGAAATAGATGCAAGAAGACAACAACCACAACTACAGTAGTCGTTTTAGGGCAGCAAACCACGCCCCATAATTACAATGCTCGATTAGGGCATCCACCGATAGAGAAATTGAGAAAGACAGAGTCACAAAAGATAGAACGTAACGAGAGTGATCAAGAGTCTAGAGATTGAGTTTCCTGTCGCTGTTCGATCTGTTCTGTTTGTCGTGTTCAGTTCGTCGTGTTCGTGTGAGAGACGCAATCAGTAATCACACAAAGAAACTTTAATCGGTGGTGCCTTCTGCCTTGGTGGATTACTTCAGAAAGACCATGGGCCCAAAACTAAACCTAATATAATAGAAGTGCCACTAAAATTTGGATGCCCTCATGGGGCCCTGCTGCCCATGGCCTAAGCCACAACAGCCAGGGTCGGGCCTAGAGACAACGTATCAGCGACAACTAGAAACAAGAATATTTATCATCAATGGACACAATACCAATGAAGGAGAAAACTCGCATATACTGTAATATCCGGATCCAAAATTTATTTAATTTTGGAGTTGGGGGAAAAGTTGACCTTTACCCAAAGTTCAAGGGGGTCAAATGTAACTTGGGTTATATAAATATAAATCAACTTTAGATATTTTGAAAATATCTCATTATCTGATATTTTGATATGGGAGAGTGAGAGAGAGAGAAGCAGGGAGAAGAAGAGATCGATCGTTTCGTTCAAATCAAGGTACGAATCTAGCTTAAAGCTTTGATATGAGTGTTTTCTACCGTATAGAATCTCGTTGTTAAGGTTTTTAACCGTTTCATTTCGAGATTTATGTATTTTTGAGTTTGGATCTGGGTTCTGAGAATGTCTCTGGCGTGTTCTTGGTAATCATCGTATAGGACCGGAAAGAATGTCTCGACCGGTATGTCTCGACCGGTATGTCTCGACCGGTATGTCTCGACCGGTATGTCGTCGACCGGTATGTGTCGACCGGTATGTAGATCGACCGGTATGTCAACCGGGGAAAGCAGGGTTCTTCTGTTCTGATGTTTTAAGCTCTAGTCAGAGGGAATTATCTGCGTTTAGCTTATCGATTTTATCGGTGTTATCGTAGGTAGCGATCGTTAGAAACCGGGCCTTTAAGCAGGAAGAATTCTGAGGTGAGTCTTTTAAAATAAATCCGTCTATATTATAAAAGCTATGTGATAAATGTATTTGTTGAACTTTGGATAATCACGATTTTGGTATGGTATATTGTTGTCGGGTAATGTTTTCTAAATCCCATCATTTACAACTTTCTTTACAAGAATCAAGATTTATTGAATTGAACCATTGTTCATATGAATTGCTTATATGCTTGATTTAATGTCAGTATGATATAAAATGACATGCTTTGGCTTTGAGTCTTAGTGCAATGGATCCATAGGCACAGTGTTCCTATGTCCCCGTTTTGGGCATTTGGTTCACGTTTTGGCACGGAATAGGCATCGGGTTGCCATGATAAGTAAGGTGTGGGCCTATACGGTTGGGCAACGTCTCATGGTGCAGTAAGGTGTAATTCCATATTGTGCTTGAGTTCCCCTGTTTTGGAACTCTCAAGAATAGATCCAGAGGGGTTGACTTGATGTTTTGAGCAATAGATCTAGAGGGGTTGAGCTCGTTATGTGATTTGGTGTTATTTGTACCATGTTTAATCACTAATGTTTTATTTGGTTCCTTGACTTAGCTCATGGCTATACTCACCGCGTGACATCGATTGGGTTTAATACTCCTTTTTATTTGGCTTGTTCTCACTAGGCTTTAGCCTAACACTTGCTCTTGGTTGTCATGTTGGCAGGTCATCTTAACAGTGGGGCACGCCGGGACTGAGGAAACGACCTTGGGGTCGTGAGTGGTCTTTTTTGAGGATATCTAGTGACCATCGTACAGTGATTTTTGAAGATACACATTTTGGAAGGATAGCGACACCCGACCCTAATCTAGTTAATAAATCGTAGATTAGTAGGTTGTCGTCTTATGCTTCATTCATTGACCGTGTTTATGTCTAACCTATACTTCGTTTGGGATGTTTTCGTATGTTGGAATTGTAATACTTTATTCCGCAAGTTTAGTCTATTGCAGAATTTCGATTTTTTATTTTCCGCTAATTCTTAGGGTGTTACAAGTTGGTATCAGAGCCTTGGTTTAAGCGAACTAGGTATGGCTGTAAGACGCCTAGACTTAAGCCGAGACTATTAAGCTATGACTCGTGAGATGGGGTAGACTTTCTAAGATAGGATGGTCTTAGGGTCAATGGAAACTTGCACAAATTGAAAGTTGTAACGATGGTAATAAGAACTCTTACGTATTATGTGTTCATAATTTCACTTAGCTAACGTTATTATGAAAATGTTTTACATGGGAATACTTAAAATACTGTTGTTATAATAATTGATAAGTGTAGTAGTACGTTCTTTGTGTTTTCTGTAATCCTTATCCCGTTCTTTTGCATGTTTGCGTTCAGAAGAACCATGGTTAATACCAGGAATCGTCCGGAAGGTCAGGAGGCCGAAATATTTGTGGCCGACCATCCGCTGGTGACTGAAATGGGAGTAACCGCGCGTGTGGGTAATGTGTTGGGTGGAGGACCCGAGCACATTCCTCGACGCAATTTGGAGGCTGAAGAGCCTATTATTGAGGAAGTGACAGCAGAAACGAGAATGATGGACCGTATGATGTTGGCCATGAACAGGGCCATGGCGCAACAGCATGAGATGTTCTTGAAACTCCTAGAGGATCGAGACGGCAACAACCGTAGGCCCGAAGCGGTTGGCGAGATTGTGGTTGTTGCGGGATATGGGGCCCCTGGACCTGTAATTCCCCCTGAGGTGACCGCAACCCGGGGTGTTGGGCAAGCGACGCGGACTTGCACGTTCAAAGCTTTTCTGGGTTGCCGACCGCCAGAATTTAAGGGCTCGGAAAATCCCCTAGATTGTATGGGTTGGGTTCGAGAGATGGAGCAAGCTTTTCGCTCAAGTGAATGTGGGGAGGAGCAGAGGGTTATCTTTGGTTCCCTAATGTTACGGGGTATGGCTCTTACCTGGTGGGACGTGTACTCTGCTTCGCTTGAGCCGACTATTCTGGATCAACTGTCTTGGTCTACCTTCAAAGAAAAACTGCTAGAGGAATACTGTAACGAGAGGTCGTTGGACCGAATCACGGAGGAATTTCAGAACTTAAAGAAAGGTGGTATGTCTGTGAGGGAGTACAACCGTCTCTTCATGGACAAGCTGGGTTTTGTGGGACGCTTGGTCCCGACAGAGAAAGATAAGATCAAGGCTTACATCAAGGGCCTGCCATCGGACATGATGTCGATGGTGCGTGTAACAAAGACCTCCACCCTTCGGGAGGCAATGGAAGAAGCTCAACTCATGGAGGATGCTTACAGTCTCGGCAGGGATCAAAGTGGTCGCCAAGTTGAGAAGAGGAAATGGGAGGGAAGCTCGATGCCCTCAAAGAAACATTATTATGCCAACAACAACGCTCAGCAGGGAGCCGATCTTAGACGTGATGCCAAGTGGTGCTCCAAGTGCCGAAGCAAACATTTCGGCCCATGCAACTTTGTTCCCGGAGTGTGCTACAAGTGCGGAAAGACGGGTCACATGTTTCGAGATTGCCCTCTTAAGGGGCAAATATGTTTCGAATGTAAGGAACCGGGGCACGTGAGGGCGGAATGCCCGAAGCTCAAGACCGGAGGATATGACGGGAAGAAGATGGAACCCCCGCGGTCGACCGGAAGGGCTTTTCAGATGACATCAGAGGAATCTAAAGCATCGACCGATGTGGTGTCGGGTACGTTCTTTCTAAATTCCGTACCTACACGTGTGTTATTTGATTCTGGTGCTAGCTACTCGTTCGTATCCGAATCGTTCTGTCAAAGGTTTGCTATGTCTAAGAGTATGCTAGAGAATGCTATTGTTGTAGAAATAGCAAATGGAGGTCAAGTTCTAATCCATAATATCTTTAGAGATTGCATCTTAGAGCTTAAAGGAAAGAAATTTCCCATTAACTTATTGCCTATGCAAATTGGCGGGTTCGATGTGGTTGTGGGTATGGATTGGTTATCAAAGAATCAGGCCGAAATTGTGTGTTCCAAGAAAATGATTCGTTTACCCATGGCAAACGGAGAAGCGACAATAATCTACGGCGAAAGAAGGAAAGGCGATGTGGCGATTATTTCAGTGATCAAAGCTAGGAAGTGTTTGGCGAAAGGATGTTCATCTTCTCTGGCTTATGCTATCGACACCAAACTTGAACAACGGGAACTAGAAGATGTTAGGGTGGTGCGCGAGTTTCCCGATGTGTTTCCGTAAGACTTGCCCGGTTTGCCACCCGATCGTGTAGTGGACTTCCATATTGACCTCAATCCTGGAGCGGCTCCAATTGCTCGAGCTCCTTATCGATTGACTCCTACCGAAATGCAAGAAATGATGGCTCAACTCCAAGATCTTCTTGAGAAAGGTTTCATTCGACCGAGCTCGTCACCTTGGGGAGCTCCGGTCCTGTTCGTCAAAAAGAAGGACGGTGCAATGAGAATGTGTATAGACTACAGAGAACTGAACAAAGTGACGGTGAAGAACAGGTATCCGCTTCCGAGAATCGATGATTTGTTCGATCAACTTCAGGGAGCAGGTTGTTTCTCAAAGATCGACCTTCGATCGGGGTATCACCAAGTGAAGGTAGCAATGAGCGACATCCCAAAGACGGCATTTAGAACACGCTATAGACACTACGAGTTTTTGGTGATGCCATTCGGCCTAACCAACGCACCGGCAATATTTATGGACTTGATGAAACGAGTGTGCCGACCGTTCCTTGACAAATCGGTAATCGTGTTCATCGACGACATCCTAGTTTACTCCAAGAATGAAGAAGAAAATGAGCAACATCTCCGTGAAGTGTTAGATGTGTTAAGGCGAGAAAGACTTTACGCGAAGTTTTCAAAGTGCGACTTTTGGCTCCCAGAGGTACAATTTTTGGGGCATGTGGTTTCAAAGGAAGGAGTAAAAGTGGATCCCGCAAAGATTGAGGCGATGACGAATTGGGAACCTCCCAAGAGTCCGTCTGAAATCCGAAGTTTTCTAGGCTTGGCAGGGTACTACCGGAGATTCATACAAGACTTCTCGAAGATAGCCTCGTCACTGACGGCCTTGACCCGAAAGAACGTGAAGTTTGTGTAGACCGAGAGGCAAGTAGAGGCGTTCCGTACCTTACAAAAGAAGTTTTGCAAAGCTCCTATCCTATCCTTACCCGACGGGACGGAAGATTTTGTGGTGTACAGTGATGCATCAAAGATGGGTTTGGGTTGTGTCATGATGCCAAGAGGGAAGGTGATCGCTTACGCATCAAGGTAACTTAAAGTGCACGAAGTCAACTACCCTACTCATGACTTGGAATTGGCAGCGGTGGTGTTTGCACTGAAATTGTGGCGACACTACCTTTACGGTACGAAATGCACTCTTTACACCGATCACAAGAGTTTGAAGCATATCTTTGATCAGAAAGAGCTAAACATGAGGCAGCGGAGATGGTTGGAGTTGTTGAAGGATTATGACTGCGAGTTTCTCTACCATCCGGGTAAGGCAAACGTTGTTGCCGACGCCTTGAGTCGGAAAGTCTGCAGAGGAAATTCTAGTACTACCTTTGCACGGGTTGATATAACTTCAACACTCATTGATAGAATCAAGGAATCGCAAGTCGAAGCCTTGCTAGAAGAAAATCTCAAAGGAGAAGTCATGGAAAAACAACACCTTTTGTTGACTGAAGATAGTCGAGGGGTGAAGCTTTTCAATGGGCGAATTTGGGTGCCTAAGATTGGGGGTAATAGAGAACTTCTTCTCGAGGATGACCATAAGTCAAAATACTCTATTCACCCGGGAAGCACGAAAATGTATCGAGATTTGGAATTGCATTATTGGTGGCTAATCATGAAGCTTGATGTGGCACACTGTGTGGAGCAGTGCGTAGTTTGCTTGCAAGTAAAGGCTGAACACCAAAGACCTTATGGAAGTTTGCAATCCTTGGAAATTCCGGAATGGAAATGGGAACACATCACGATGGATTTCGTGACGAAGCTGCCAAGGACCTTGAAAGGTCACGACACCATTTGGGTTATAGTAGACCGCTTGACCAAAAGCGCTCATTTCTTGGCCATGCGGGAGACCTTACCAATGGATAAATTGGCGAAGTTGTACATTGATGAAGTAATATCCCAACACGGTGTGCCGCTATCTATTATCTCTGATCGGGATAGTCGGTTCACGTCGCATTTTTGGGACGGTTTACAAAAGGAATTGGGTACACGTGTGAAGTTGAGCACGACCTACCATCCTCAAACTGACGGCCAAAGCGAGAGGACAATACAGACTCTAGAAGACATGTTGAGATTGTGTGTTATCGATTTTGTGGGTAGTTGGGATACGCACCTACCTTTGGTAGAGTTCGCGTACAACAATAGCTACCACTCAAGTATTGGAATGGCACCGTTTGAGGCTTTATACGGTCACAAGTGTCGAACTCCCGTGTGTTGGCTCGAAGCAGGGGAGAAACAATTTACCGGACCCGAAATCGTACAAGTAACTGCCGACAAGGTCAACCAGATTAGAGAAAGGTTAAAAACAGCTCAAGATCGTCAGAGGATGTATGCAAACAAGCGGAGGAAACCGATAGTGTTTCAAGTGGGAGACAAGGTTATGTTAAAAGTCTCGCCCTGGAAAGGGGTGGTCCGCTTCGGAAAGAAAGGAAAGTTGAGACCGAGATTCGTTGGACCATTCACAATTGTAGCACGTGTTGGTGAAGTGTCCTACAAGCTTGACCTACCTGAGGACTTGCGTGGGATCCATCCCACCTTTCATGTGTCAAATTTGAAAAAGTGCTTGGCAAAAGCAGATGTGGTGATCTCTTTAGACGACATCCAAGTGGATGAGAAATTGAACTATGTTGAGGAACCGATAGCCATTTCGGCTCTCAAGGTAAAGAAGTTAAGAAACAAGGATATTCGACTGGTGAAAGTACAGTGGAAGTTTCATAAGGGGAAGGAGTCAACGTGGGAAGTAGAGGCTGATATGAGATCTCAGTATCCCCATCTTTTCGACAATGGAATTCCGGGGACGGAATTCTCTTGAGGGGGGGGATATTGTAATATCCGAATCCAAAATTTATTTAATTTTGGAGTTGGGGGAAAAGTTGACCTTTACCCAAAGTTCAAGGGGGTCAAATGTAACTTGGGTTATATAAATATAAAGCAACTTTAGATATTTTGAAAATATCTCATTATCTGATATTTTGATTTGGGAGAGTGAGAGAGAGAGAAGCAGGGAGAAGAAGAGATCGATCGTTTCATTCAAATCAAGGTACGAATTTAGCTTAATGCTTTGATCTGAGTGTTTTCTACCGTATAGAATCTCGTTGTTAAGGTTTTTAACCGTTTCATTTCGAGATTTATGTATTTTTGAGTTTGGATCTGGGTTCTGAGAATGTCTCTGGCGTGTTCTTGGTAATCATCGTATAGGACCGGGAAAAATGTCTCGACCGGTATGTCGTCGACCGGTATGTCTCGACCGGTATGTCTCGACCGGTATGTCTCGAACGGTATGTCGTCGATCGGTATGTTGATCGACCGGTATGTTGACCGGGGAAATCAGGGTTCTTCTGTTCTGATGTTTTAAACTCTAGTCAGAGGGAATTATCTGCGTTTAGCTTATCGATTTTATCGGTGTTATCGTAGGTAGCGATCGTTAGAAACCGGGCCTTTTAGCAGGAAGAATTCTGAGGTCAGTCTTTTAAATTAAATCCGTCTATATTATAAAAGCTATGTGATAAATGTATTTGTTGAACTTTGGATAATCACGATTTTGGTATGGTATATTGTTGTCGGGTAATGTTTTCTAAATCCCATCATTTACAACTTTCTTTACAAGAATCAAGATTTATTGAATTGAACCATTGTTCATATGAATTGCTTATATGCTTGATTTAATGTCAGTATGATATAAAATGACATGCTTTGGCTTTGAGTCTTAGTGCAATGGATCCATAGGCACAGTGTTCCTATGTCCCCGTTTTGGGCATTTGGTTCACGTTTTGGCACGGAATAGGCATCGGGTTGCCATGATAAGTAAGGTGTGGGCCTATACAGTCGAGCAACGTCTCATGGTGCAGTAAGGTGTAATTCCATATTGTGCTTGAGTTCCCCTGTTTTGGAACTCTCAAGAATAGATCCAGATGGGTTGACTTGATGTTTTGAGCAATAGATCTAGAGGGGTTGAGCTCGTTATGTGATTTGGTGTTATTTGTACCATGTTTAATCACTAATGTTTTATTTGGTTCCTTGACTTAGCTCATGGCTATACTCACCGCGTGACATCGATTGGGTTTAGTACTCCTTTTTATTTGGCTTGTTCTCACTAGGCTTTAGCCTAACACTTGCTCTTGGTTGTCATGTTGGCAGGTCATCTTAACAGTGGGGCACGCCGGGACTGAGGGAACGACCTTGGGGTCGTGAGTGGTCTTTTTTGAGGATATCTAGTGACCATCGTATAATGATTTTTGAAGATACACATTTTGGAAGGATAGCGACACCCGACCCTAATCTAGTTAATAAATCGTAGATTAGTAGGTTGTCGTCTTATGCTTCATTCATTGACCGTGTTTATGTCTAACCTATACTCCGTTTGGGATGTTTTCGTATGTTGGAATTGTAATACTTTATTCCGCAAGTTTAGTCTATTGCAGAATTTCGAATTTTTATTTTCCGCTAATTCTTAGGATGTTACATACACAACTGAAAACAGACTCCAAGAAAAGGAAATCAATAGAAACAACAAACCTTTAAAAGACCACGCAGACCGAGGTCGACAAAAAAATACCAACCAAGAAGCAGAAGTAACCACGTGAATGATAATAAAAGGATTTTGCATTTTGAACTCTTTTTGGCAAATAGATTCAGATGGAAACCAAAACATGTGCAAGTAGGATGCATAGGCCACAACCAATAATACTTTTGTAAAGGAAAGTATGTACTCGCTAAAAAAGTGGATAAAACCTACATCCCAATGTCTTTTGTTAACGATAATATAAGCGTC
Organism: Arctium minus; assembly: GCA_954870635.1. NCBI lineage: Eukaryota > Viridiplantae > Streptophyta > Magnoliopsida > Asterales > Asteraceae > Arctium > Arctium minus. The sequence continues at coordinate 111,620,971 of OX941084.1, forward strand.
TATAACACGTTCCAAATCCAACTATTTGCATTCATACATTTAGTATCCAATCATAACATTGCACTTTATAGGACCCGTGGGCAGAGGGACGTCTAAGGACGACCGAGATCATGCCTAATATATATATATATATATATATACATATATATATATTTATTTATTTATTTATTAGTCCAATTTATAGCAGAAAAATATATCCATATATATTAGTCCAATTTACAGCGTAAAGCCCAAAGTTAATCCAAATAGGTCAAGGCCCAATTAATTCAACTAGGTCGATCAATACGTCTCAATAAGCCCAGTTGCACGAGTACACTGAAACAACTAGATCAACACTTTCATTGCATAAATGAACATATGAAGTATAATTTCAAACTAGAAGTATGAACATAAATGGACATATGAAGTATGTTTCAAACTAGAAGTTGGAACCATAATTTTTTTTTCATTACATTGATGTTGTTAGAACCTCGAACGTTTGGGATCACTTTTCAAAAAAGGACTATGTTTATCATAGTAAGAGAGTTGATACAAGTTCTTTGTGGAATCACTATCAATGATAATGAGGTGTCATTTAATAAAGAGAAATGTCGAAAAATCGTGGCTATGTTTGTGGTTAAGGATGAACAACTCTTTAGTGTTGTAGAGGGTAAAGGATTTAAGGAACTTGTTAAAGAATTGCGACCTAAATTTTGTATCCCTAATAGAGTGATTGTTGCTAGAGATATTTATCAGTTGTTTTGCAATAAGAGGATTAAATTGATTGATCATTTGGATATGATGTTATCATTCAAACTTTTGAAGTTTAATTCTAATACTTAAGGATTTTAATATATATTTGGATGATTGTAATAACTAATAACTTTTTTAGGTATATTTTAATATTATTTAGAGTAACACCCCAAAAATTGGGACAAACAAAAACTTTCAAAAAATGGTAAGTGTGATATATAGATATTTGCCAAAGCACGAGCCTCCAAAAAATGAGGAATAAATAACACCTGTTAATTACAACTAGTAATCAAAGTAATTGGAAATGACAACCTACTAATCTAATTTTGCTAGAAATAATATTACAAGCGAGTGTCAACCAAGCCTTCTAAAAATATGAAGAATCTTCTATCATACGGTGTCCCAAAAGTTGCTCCCCAAGCTCACACTAACCCTGACTAAGCCTTCTTAAAGTCGGCGCCGCTAGAACCTGAGATACATGTCGACACCAACAAGTGTTAGGCCAAAAAGTGTTAGGCCAAAAAGTGTAGTGAGTTTGAACAATTAATAATATAAAGGAGTAAGATGAAACATGTTGGGTCATCAAGGATTTGAAGATGACCTCCCTGTTGGGTCATCAAGGATTTGAAGATGACCTCCCGAATTCCACTTACACTCTTTGAAAAACATCTTTGTACTTAGAAAATATATGTGGTTCTTTGTAATAGATTCGTCATGCTTTCAAAGATCGGTGAAGTCAAAGACTAGCCGAATTCAGCAAGAAGTAAATCTTCAGATATGGATCAAAGATGAGCTTCCAATCTTCAACTAAGCTATTCCTACCTACCGATTTCCTCATGACAAATCCGTAGGATCCTCATTCTTGGAGGATCCTCCTTTATCCTCTTACATAGAAGATCTTCACCAAATCATGGAATGATAGGGACATTCTATGAAGAATCAGAAAAAGGATGTTTGTCGTTTACATCTTGTTTAGGAGTTGTCTACAACAAGGTCCGAAGGTCAGCTCTGTTCCATGTCTAGACAAAAGGACACTTTGTCTTTTTGAATGACATCTCTGACATTCAATCCTAAAGTGACAAGTGTCCTAAGCATTTAATGCACATGGTAGTATATAAAGGTGAAGATCCCTCCCATGCAAGGTTACGCTTTTGAAAAGAGATATAAGTGCACTCAAACAAAAAGTTGGCAGATTTGTTTCTCTCTCAAACTTCATAGCTTTAATCTTTGTGTTTTCAGGTTGTGTTTAAGTTTTCTTGTTTCTAAGTAACAGATTGTTAGGACAGATTTATCTGTTCTTTTCCGCAACAATCTTAAAAGTTTTATGTGTGTAATTCTGGATTTCATATCAATAAAGAATTAAAATTAAGTGAAATTTTTGTGTATTATATTCAACCTCCCTTCTTCTACAATACTTGTTATGTATTGCCATTACATTTTGGGACTAACAAAATAGCATTTTGACAAATAAATATCCCAAGATTGGAGACAACGGGGGAGACCCATAACACCAATCAATTCCACCCAAAGAGTCGATATACCTTAGTGTCAAACTTCCATGAGTGACACCAAAAAGGCTCGGCACATCCGAGGACTACAACCATGCCATTACTCTGAATGGCAAAGATCTAGGTACATACCCACAATGTGGCACCTAAGACTATATCCTCCTAATGTCTACTTGACTTTGTTCATCCAATAGTTCGAATAAGTCATAAGGCATCATTATACATGTGAAGTGTGATCATTTCCATCATAGGCTACTAGCGAGTAAATACCACATTGGTCACAAAGAAACTTCACCCAATAATCCAACATTTACACTTGAGCCAATAATGGAATTATATTCTCATAGGAGAGATATTCAGACTACCTAACCTGATTTATGCATATAAGGACACCATAATAATTATCAAAGTCGTCCTTGAATAAATTTGCACTTCATGGGGTCATATTGTCATTTTAGGTCAAAACTCTCAAGTGTGGGTATTATCATGCCAAGACTAAGTATCAATCATAAATTTATAATGGAAACATTTATGGTTACCAAAAGCACCAAATAAGACATTATTCACCATCAAAACTCATGTGTTATCAAAATATAAAGATAATGACATTTTTAGAAACTCAAGTGATCTTTGCAAGATATGTAAGAATGATGATGAGAAACACACAATAACATTTATCTAGTTTTTAACAAAAGTTTAGAAACTCACAATCTAGGTTTTTGGCTAAAAACCTAGAAAACTAGAAAACCCTAGAAGCTTGAGAGAGGGGAAGATGTTGATTCTTGGATCTTGCTTAAGCCTTCACAATGAATGATCCACCAAGATGATTTAATGCTCAATGAATGAGCTTACCAAACCCTAGCTTGCAATAAATGAGGAGAGACCTTAGAGGAGAGGAAAATCGTCCACCGATCTTGAGAAAAGGGGAGCAAATCTAATTTGGGAGGAGAATGGGTCAAAATCGGTCAACTCTCTATTTAAGCCCCAGCATGTTGCGAGCGACCTTTCCCGACAACTATGCCCCATGGCAATGTCGCCGGCATTGTCGTCATGTGACCCCGACTCTCGGTGCATCCCCCACGAGAGTGACTGCAACTATGCCCTATGTCACAATCGTGGGGTAATGTCACCCTACGCGTACTGCAGGCTTCCCCGCTCTGCGACCTTGCCATGCGGCTATGAAAAATGTCATAGTCGCGGTCATTGTCGCCCCCGACCTGTGGACTCCTGATTTCTCACTTTTCGACAATTCGTGTGACCAAAATAAAAGATCCAAATAGTCGGGCTAGATCCCACTGGTTAACGAGTTACACTACATCCAACGAAGAAATAGAATATAATAAGCGAGGAATTACTTAAGGATTTTCCAGGTGTTACATTTAGTGTATTTCATTCATCAACTTTATGTATACTACTAACCCGTCAACCCAACCCAACCCGCCCTAACCCACAAGGGTTAGGTTAGTTTGAGTTATACTTTTGAATAGGTTGGTTGGGTTGAGATTTTCCAAACCGCCGTAATTGGGTTGGATTGTAAAAATGTCAAAAACCGCTCAACCTAACCCGCATACACCCCTAGTCTGGAGTCATCGTAGGTGAACCAAACAATGGCTCAATAGTTAACCCTTGATCCTTAGATTTGGATTTGGGTTTCTTTGTTTCTCACTTTCTTGTTCGACAATGACATCCTCACCAACAATTTCTTTTATTATTATTATTATTATTTTTTTTTTCTAGTCAATCTATAGTTTTAGTATAAGTGTAACTTTAAAACAATTGAAACTGTCTTGTTAAACATCTTAAAACACTAAATTGAAGTTCTAAAAATATGTATCCATAATAAAAGTAGAAACAAGTTAAAGTTGTAGAAGTGAGAAACTCCTAAATTTGTGGACATGAGAAAAAGTGAAATAATGGTAGTGGATGGAAGTCTACTTACCCATCACTTTCAAAACACTCAAAAAAGACAAGTATGTATATAACTTTCTTTGTAGACCAAAATATGACACTATTATTTCATGAGGGCTAATTTGACAATACCCATAAACATGAAGGTGGATTTTAGTAAAAAGACAAAGAGGGTTTTTTATTAGGTTGTATAAAAGGCCATATTAGAATAAATAATAAAATAGTTATAATTCCTTTCAAATTTAATATTGATTTTAAATTCTTTTTACTAAACTAATACACTTTGGATAACGTTTACTAAAGAAAACGTGTAATGTGCTAAATGAGTTTTATAATGTTTTTCAAAGTCGCAAAATTTTTAATGGTTTTAGAAATATGCAAAGTTAATAAAAACTAATTAATTTTTCATTTTAAATGATGAAGCCTTTAAATTATTTTTAAAAACTATTAAACTTTATCATTTTGAATAAGTAGGTATCTAAACTTTTCTTCTTAAATAAATATATCATCGAATTTTTAGAAATTGGTTATCTACATTCCTTTAACCCAAAAAGACCACCTAAAACTGGCTATGAAGGTTTTAAAGTGAAAAGAACCTAATTCAGTTTTACCATTCCTAAACCCTACGTTATTCAAACTCCTTGCCATCCCTCGTCGTTTCTTCGTGATCCGCTCTCTATCACAACAATTGGCCTTCGCCATCGATCTCCACTTTTTTGATCTTTTTTTTTGTTTTTTGGTTATCCATCTATTTTATATGTCTATACATGCTCCATTAAATTGTTATAAAAGATGGATAATCGAAAGACAAAAAATGGATAAAAAAAGAGAGAGATCAATGACATTGGCCAACAACGATAGATGTATGGAGTTCGGACAAGGATGGGTTGACGAGATCATGAGGGGGAGGGATGTTGTTGTGTGCGTGGGGGTTTGAATGATTTAGTGTTTGGGAGCGGTAAATTGATTTAGGTTTTTATTTTTATTTTTTACTTTAAAACATTTCTAGTTGGTTAACTATAGCTTTTTTTTGTTAAAAGGACAAGAGTAACCAAATTTTAAACATTCAGTGGTTTATTTATTAAAAAACCAAGGACTTAATCATTCAAAATGAGAAAGCTCAATAATTTTTTCATTTAAAAAAAAATAATTCAAAGGTTTAATCATTTAAAATAGAAAAGTTCATTAGTTTTTTTTTATAAACTTTTGCCTTTAGAAAACTGAATAGTTTTTTAATATTTTTAAATTTTGAATGATATTAATAAGATATTTCCGAATAAAGCCTACGTTTTATTTCAATTTGCACCATGTAAAAGATAGCATATAAATCTTGATAATATCCTAACCATAATTTTATTTATTTTATGAGCTTATTAAAAAATGTTATGTATAAACTAATTTTTTGAAAAATATTATTTCAGATGGTTGTTTAATCTCTTCCCTTTTTATTTTAATCATGTCTTCTATATTTTAGAAATAAGTATGCAACCTGTTTTATAGATTATTTTATACTAGAAGTGTACTCGCGCAATGCAGCTAGATACATCACGATTTTAATGTTTCATTTTATTTTTTGTCGATTTACATTACGATTTTGGATGGTTGTGAGAGAGTGATAATGATTTTTTTTATATAAATTTGTTTAATTTAGATTTAATAATATAATGTAATTTATTTTGGTTTAATAATATAATTTATTTTATAAAATATTTTGTTAGATATTTTTAATTATATTTTAGATTTTTTATATTTAAAATTTGATTTTTATTTTATATTTAATTATACTGAGAGTTATTTTAGGGGAGTTAAAGTGGGAAATGATTTTAAGGGAGTTAAAATGGTTAAAGATAATGATTGAAAATTAATAAATAACATTAAATGTAGTACATACAGCTTTAATGATTGTTTTTTAAGTAATTAGCATTAAATAGCTGTACATTAAGCTTTAAGACTTGTTTTTAAGAGTTTTTTTATGTCATCTTTATAATATAGTATAGATTTTCATTTGATTTATTGACTAATTTTTATGAAACGTGATTAATTTATAAGGTTTCAAATGACGTGAGGCGTGATGTGGTGTCGAGATCAAACCTCAAGTCTAATGGATTAGGGTGTGGTCACAACATTTTTCAAGGTGCGCCCTAACGCGGCATATATATATATATATATATATATATATATATATATATATATATATATATATATATATATATATATATATAGAGAGAGAGAGAGAGAGAGAGAGAGAGAGAGAGAGAGAGAGAGAGAGAGCATCATTTGTTAACCATCCATTTCTTGTTAACTTTATGAACTTTGCTCAACCAATAGGAATTCAATGATTGTTGATATTTAAATTATTGAAATTGTTAATGTTAAAGGGTATAATGTCATTTTATTTCTAACAATTTTGCATTAATTTTATTAGGAGTTACAAAAAACAAGTTTCCATAATTATATGGTAGGTTACGATTCTTGTATTATCTCCATATCCTACATTTTTCTATATCATATCAATAGGATAAACATATTTCGGTGCACATGTTTGATAAAATAGTAGATCGTATAGTCGTTTTTTTCAAGAAATTTATCATATATTAATCATCATTCGTAAATCACACGAACATTCATATATTAAAGATGAACATATGTGTTTTATGCAATGTTTTATGTTTGTAAGGTGTTAATCGATGTTCCCATCTATCAATGTTTTATGTTTGTAAGGTGTTCATCGATGAACATTTGTATTCATCTCTATCGATGTTCATCGTTGTTGCGTTCATTTCAGGGATGTTCATGTGTTTTCTGAATTAAAATTATTTTTTATTGGGGGTTACAAAAATGAAGCTTCCATAATTATATTGTATGTTATGATTAAATCATTTTCTTTTCCCCATAATAAATGTTTCATATGTAATGAAATAAATGTAATAAATGTTTATCCATTTCTATTGTAATGAAATAAATGTTAAATTAGGCGTTTCATATGGATTAATACTATAAACCTTTTTTTCCCATAATATCCTTGACCAGTCATGTTCAACTTCATATGTAATAAATGAGACATTTTTTTTTAATAAAAATTAAGTATTAATTTCAATCATCCAATATCAAGATGGATGACTTGGATTAGTTCACATAGTTAACATGAATATGAAGGTTAACAAAAGAACTCAACCCTATATATATATATATATATATAGAGAGAGAGAGAGAGAGAGAAAGAGACGTTCAAATGTAACTCATTTACATGATACAACTCTTCTATCCACCACACATTTTATGTAATTGAAAAAAAGAAAAAAAAAACTAAAAGTAAAATATGTGGTGGGTGGGTGGGTGGATGGATGGAGAGAGGGGTAGGTTATTATGCAACCCTTTACATGGTGCAACCCCTCTATCCACCACTCATTTTATTTTTAGTTTTTTTCATTTTTCTTAATTACAAAAATGAAAATAAAATGAGTGGTAGATAGAAGGATCGTATCATGTAAAGGAGTTGCATTTTAACCCCCCCCCCCCCCCTCTCTCTATATATAGGGATAGGTTCAAATAAAAACTAATTCTTCATTATACTAAGGGAAAATATTGACCATTGATCAAAATTTAAAAATTAATCAATGGTTAAAACATAAAATGATTAATTAAAAAGTGATTAAGGTTAAAAATGGAACTATGAATCATATGCCTACCTTATTTGACTTTTTTTTTTCTTTTTTAATTAAAAAAAATTACCCAATTTTTAAACTAAATTACCTTAAAAATAACTAATATTTTAATCAAATAAATTATAGAGTGAATTGTGGATTTGGTCCCTGTGGTTTAGTGATTTCTTTGACCATGGTCCTCATTCTATTATTATTGTGGATTTGGTTCTTGTGGTATTCAATTTATTTTGGTCATGGTCCTTCTGACTAACACTTACATTAACTTTGTTAAATCAAGAACCATTTTAGCCATTTTACCTATTTTTTGTTCTTTTTTGATAAGAAAAATATAAACAATATTTTTATACACACATGCACACACACATGTATATAAATATATATATATATATAACGATATTAAAATAAATAAAATAAGACATTATTGTATGATTTAATTGTTTAATTTTTTTAAATTAATTATATTAAATACGATTTAATTTTATTATTTTATTGTAATTGTGGAAAAATGTATATAGTTTTATTGTTTTAATGTAATTAAAATTTCAATTTAAACAAATCAGATCATAAAACTATATCTTATTTTATTTAGAGTGAATAAAATAAAATATGGTTTTATGATTTGATTTATTGAATTAAAATTTTAATTAAGTTAAAGACGATTTAATTATATTGTTCTTTTATTATCATTGCAACAAACAAGCTTATTGTTGATATTTTAACACAAAAAAATCATTAAAACTCGTTGAGAAATGAACTTTAATTTTATCATACTAAAAACAATATGAAAATTGATTTTGAGTTTTTGACTGAAACACAATATGAAAATTGGAGCTTCTAATTTTAAGATGATAAAATTATAGTTCATTTCTCAACGGTTTTCAATGATTTTTGGTGTTAAAATATCAACAATAAACTTGTTTGTTGCAATGATAGTAAAAGAACAATATAATTAAATCGTCTCTAACTTAATTAAAATTTTAATTCAATAAATCAAATCATAAAACCATATTTTATTTTATTCGATCTAAATAAATAAGATATAGTTTTATGATCTGATTTGTTTAAATTGAAATTTTAATTACATTAAAACAATAAAACTATATTTTTTTTCACAATTACAATAAAATAATAAAATTAAATCGTATTTAATATAATTAATTTTTAAAAAATTAAACAATTAAATCATACAATAATGTCTTATTTTATTTATTTTAATATCGTTATATATATATATATACATGTGTGTATGCATGTGTGTTTGTGTCTATAAAAATATTGTTAATATTTTTCTTATAAAAAAAGGACAAAAAATAGGTAAAATGACTAAAATGGTCCTTGATTTAACAAAGTTAATGGAAGTGTTAGTCAGAAGGACCATGACCAAAATAAATTGAATACCACAAGAACCAAATCCACAATAAACATAGAATGAGGACCATGGTCAAAGAAATCACTAAATCACATGGACCAAATCCACAATTCACTCTAAATTATATCAAAAAATTGATCATCTCATTCATTTCGATTTACATCCATGTCGATATATATATTTTGTTTTAACCGCTTTTACATGAAATTATATATATATGTTATATTCATCATGGATAATTAAACATGTTCATATGTTTATAACAACTCTGTGATATTCATACATTAATATGATATTTATCATGAATATACAACTCAATATAACATTCATCATGAATAGTTATGTATCTTCACGTGCTGTGGGGCGGAACACAAGCCTTTTGACATCGGGGGCCGAACCTAATTTTTTTGCGTGTCACATGGACGACTTTAATTTGATTTAATGTAATATACTAATACATAAAGAGAGAGAGTTTCAAATACAAATCATTTAATTGTTACAAACCTTACAAGCCAATTACACAATTATATATAGAGTTTGTAACAATTACATGGTTTGTATTTGAAACTCCATATATATGTGTGTGTGTGTGTGTATGTCATAAAAAAATACAATATTCAAAATTATAACATATTAAAACTCTAAAGCAAGACAAAAAATATGAAACTGTTAAACATCATTCATCTAAAAACTCGTTGATCTTTTGGAGCTTTGAGTCTTACAGAATATCCTCCAAACTAAACTTTTCAGTAATTGCCCTTCCGATGAACCAAACCGAGTCACTCAAAACTAATCATCTTTTATTTTTAAAGAAATTGTTAAATAACAACCCAATAATCTAAGAGTAAAATTAAATAAAGAATGACTAATCTAATAATGACTAGATCACTAACACAAAACTAGTATCTCAAATCCTTGTAAATTCTAAATGAGTCTTAAGCCCCTATTCACCGAAAAACCTAAAGAAGCCTTAAATGAATTTAAGAATAAACAATGAACACTAGCTAAAAAATCAAATATTTTGATATGTTAAATATGATTTTTATATATTTGTACGTGAAATTGTTGTGAATAGAAATCCAATTAATTTTTTTTGGGTTTATATTAGTAAAATTCTGATGTTTAGACAATAGCAAAAAATATATATATTTTTTACACTCTTTTTAGCTCCAGTGGCCAAAATATGAATTTTAATAAAGAAGCGGTAGTAAAAATATAAATTATAAAACACAAGGGAGAAAGTTACAACTTTTCGTAAGTGTTTTTAAATACCCAACATTAATTGGGTCATCTTCTTAACCCATCCATGTAAAAGCAACCACCTCCATAGATAAATTTTAAGGCTTTAAATTTTATTTAATTTTTGTACAATTTCACTCTAGGAATTTTGTTCCTTACTCTTGCTAAACCATCTATAACAAATGGCATTTGAAAAGAAGCTAGAAAGGAGGACTTGAGAGGTGCAGGGGTCAAATGAAAAACCAAGTAAAAGTTCACTTGTTTACAAAATCAAGCCTACTAGATAATGAAAAAAGAGGGGGAGAAGGGGGTGCATCACTATGACATTCATCATTAATATACATTTTCACTATAAAATTCATCATGAATATTATCGTATGTTCACATATATACAACAACTTTTCAATATTCATACATTAGTATGATATTCGACATGAATATACGTTTTCTCTATAACATTTATCATGAATATATATATATATATGTATATATATATATGTTCACGTGTATACAGTAACTCTTCAGTATTCATACATCAATATGATATTCATAATTAATGTACATTTTCACAAAAACATTCATCATGAATATACATACTATTCATCATGAATAAATAGTTATATATGTTCAAGTGTATAGACCAAGTATTTATACATTAATGTGATATTCATCATGAATATTTATGTATGATCACGTGTATATACCAACTCTCTAGTATTTATATTAGTATGATATTTATCATAAATGTTAATTTTCGCTATAATATTCATCATATACACATATTATTCATCATGAACTACAATTTGAACTCTACATACTCTAGTTTTTTTCTTTTTCTTTATTGGATTCTCGATTGATCTTCATGAGTTCCCGATTCATCTCGATAGGTTTCCCCATCCATCTCATGAGGTTATTATTTTACGCAAACAAACACACAATAAAGTAATCTATAGATTTTCAATCGGTTTCGATAAAAAATGAAGGTGTTAGGTTATATGATTTTACACACACAACCACATACCAAGTCAATAAATGGGTTCTTGATTAGTCTCGATTGGTCCCGATGGGTTCTCGATCGGTCTCGATGAGTTTTCGATCAGTCTCGATGGATATTGGGTTACGGTGATGAAGAACGTGGTGTCAGACTTGGTATTTACGGCATTGAAGAAAGTATTAAAAAAAGTATGTCGAGTTACGAACTTACAGTGTCGAGCTGTAGTATACACCTTAACGTACATTAGTATTTATAATAAATATTACACTTACGTAATATTTCATGTAAAAAATTGTTAAAACGAAGGGAAAAAAACTACATCGAGATGGATCCATATCGAAAATAATGAAATTCTAATTCTTTTGATATAATTTGTTTAATTGAAATATTAGTAATTTTTAAAGATAATTTATTTTAAAAATTAAGGGGATAAAAGTTTTTAATTAAAAAAGAAAAATCAAATGTCAAATAAAGTAAGCGTGTGAGATTGAAATTGTAACACCCTAAAATTTAGAGATTATTGTTGCTTGGCCATCGCTTCATTCATCATCTGCATCAGATTAGCCATCATCTCAGATTGGGGAGTTACCTCCCAAAAAACTGGGTTGGACGAAGCCAGGTCCACCCGTGGAATGGTCTCAGGCCCTCCGCCTAGCAATGGTTGGGTAGATGGACGCACAACGGCCTCAACCCTCTCCGGTTGATCAGTCGTTGAAGCGGTCACCTCTCCACCATCCACTCATGTACGCGGTCTACCGCGCGTACTAACCATCTTAATCTGCCATGCACAACAAGGAAAGGAGTAAGAGAGAGATTAACAAAATTAAACACGAAGGAAACATACTACTACATTCACCAATTGTCATAACAACAGTAAACCAAGCACTCTCACGTAAAACATCCTCATAATAACGTTAACTAAGTGAAAGTATGAATATATGATGCGTAAGAATTCTCGTTACCGTCACCACAACGCTCGATTAACATAATTTCCGTCGACTCTATGACCAACCCATCTTAGAAGTTCTACCAAATCTCGCAAATCATTACTTAATATTCTCAGCTTAAGTCTAGACATCTTACATTCATGCCTAGTTCACTTAAACTAGAGCTCTGATACCAACTTGTAACACCCTAAAGTTTAGAGTAATTTAAAATTCGAAAATTTGGCAATATAACGTTTATAAATGAAGTAACCACCCAAACGGGTAAATGTAATATAACGTTTACAAAATCTGTAGATAAATATAAAAATCTACAACAAACTAATCTAAATAAGTTACATCTTGATTACATTGGTTGTCAACCCAAATCCCAAAATATCAAAATCATTTGATCGCCATGACTCCAAATATCTATTATCCCAAAAATGCCTCAAGCACCCATGTTCATCACTTAAACCTTCGGTGACCCACCGCTAAGGGAACCTGTTATACACGTCATTTAAGAAAAAGTGTTAGGCTTAACGCATAGTGAGAACATACAGCTTATATAATGATTTGGAAATAATTTAATCGCAACAATAAGTAACATTCTCAAAGAGTTGGGTTTACGATTGAAATAATAACCACATACTGACCTAACGGTCCAAAATATATCTTGCGATGACGGGGGAGACCCGATTTTCCTAGGATTGTGGCGGAACAGAAAAATAGGCCACTTTCCAAGTTATTAAGCTCACCATACTAGGATCAAGGCCATGAGCTCGCCGGCTCGTACTCAGATGTGGGGGATGGCACCCAATGATCCTAATCATGCTCATTCGCCAGGATTTACATTTACGACCCACGGCTAGTATCCGGTCCCACTTAACCGTGCCAAGTGGCCACCTTAGGGTCTAATGTCTCGACTAGCTACAAACGGGGTTTAACCCAAAAATTAAGTCGACTCTATACCTATAGATACATTTGTAATAGTCTAGACTTGTCACAATTACATTTGTGACCAACTATAATCAAACCTATAGCTTTCAGTAACATTCATTTCCCAAAATGTATTTCTTTGTATAAACAACACCAAAAAAAAACCAAATCCATTTAAGAGCCATAATGTGTCCATTTTCCCATTTCCAAATATGAATTCTTTACCAAGAACACTTTTCGAGAGTCATACCATTTTAAAATAGTCATAGACCACAACAACAATAATCCATTTATTTTCCTCTCAAAAGTTGATTAAGTAAAACCCAACCATAAAATGAGAATCATAAATGTGACAAACATATATTCCTTCAAGTATCCCACCATAAATATTCATGTAAAAACCTATTTTACATCACATATTATGAAAGCCTTCGTTTTAGTTGAAAATGATAAAAACCCTAAAATCTCCAAAAGTACAAAGTTAGGTCAAAATCATTCAATCATGGATATAACAAGGAGAAGTTTAGGAGTTCAAAATGTAATGTTTTTAACATGTATAAAGTTTAAGAAAATGAAGTATGAACTCACAATGTGGGTTTTTATCAAAACCCTAGCAAACTCTAGAGAGAAAAGGTTGGAAGTCTTGAACTTGAAGGCTTGGGATCTTCTCACTTAATGCTTGACAACCCCAGAATGAACAATAAATGACCTTAGGACTTCATTTATTATAAATGAACGAGGAGGGAAGATGAATCTCACCTTGGGCACTAGAAAATCACCCAACCAGATCTGCAAATCGAATAAATGAGCAAGAGGTCAGCTGGGTCTAATTTATACCCAATTTCCCCGATCGCAACCTTGCCCGGCGAGAGTGACATTGGTCACAATCGCCGGCATTGTCACCCGCTACACCAAACCCTCGGTACTTCTCCAACGAGAGTGCCAGGCGAGAGTGACGTTTGTCACAATCACAGGCACAATCGTGCCAATTGTACCGTGAAGTATCCCCTCCTCGCGATTGTGACTTGCGACATCGACACGGTGTCATAGTCGCTGGCACAATCACCAATCCTGTACCAAGGCTCAATTTTGCTCCCATTAAAACCTCGAAATCTTATGGTTACGACATTGAGGTTAAAGGTTCACTCAAAACCAAGGTAAAACTATGAAATGGGGTTCCAACACGCGAAAAGGGTAAGATAAGAGTTCATAGAATGCTTACCGAAATTCCAGGTGTTACAATCTTCCCCAACTAAAAAACGATTTTGTCCCCGAAATCCCAACTATTCGAAAAGATGAGGATATCTTCGCTTCATATCCTCCTCGGATTCCCATGTCACATTGGGTCCACGATTATGCTTCAATTGCACTTTGACCATAGTGACTTCCTTGTGGAAAAGTTTCTTTGACTTTCGTTCCAAAATGGATTGGGGTTCCTCTACATAACGGTTACCCTCGTCTACTCTTATCTCCGAGAGGGGAATAACGCTCTCCTCTTCCGCCAAACACTTTCGGAGATAGCAGACATGAAACATGTTGTGAATTCCGCTCATTTCTGGTGGAAGTTCCAATTGGTAGGCTTGCAATCCTACACATTTAAGCACCATGAACGGTTCGAGAAAATGGGGGCTCAACTTCCCACGCTTTTCGAACCGGATAATACCTTTCCAAGGTGACACCTTAAGCATCATACAGTATCCCACTTGAAACTCTATCGGTCGCCTCTTGTGTTAAGTCAAGATTGTATTCAAGATTAAATGAGGGTCAAAGTGTAATTGTTGTAAAGTGTATGTAGTTTTGTTGATAATTGATTTGTAAGTCAAAGGGTTTGACCTTGACTTTAGTTAGTTTGAGAGGTCATGTTGACCAAGTATAAATAGTCTTGTCTTTGTAATTAGAATATGCGTGTGTACAAGAATTGAGAGACATATGGATTCTAGAGAGAGAGGATATTCAGTAAATAGGTATATGGCACTGTGAGATATTCGACACAAAGAAATCATTGTAATTGTTGATCCATTAATCAAAGATGATTTCTACTTGATCAGTGTGCATTTAATTAGAACTTGGATTGGACTTTCAGTTGGTATCAGAGCCTAATTCGAAGAAAATCAACAAAATGAAGAACTCGCACCCTGCTTGAATATTTTTGATCGATTTTGTAAATTTGTGTTGTAATTGTTCAATATATCGATTGTATTGTGATCGATTAATGTTTGAGATGTTCCCTGTTTAGATCAATTACACTATAGCACTGTATTTTCGATTCAATTTGAGGTTTTTGTGTTTTTCAAGTTTTGGAGTTCTACGCATTGTATCTCAATTGAAAATGTATTCTTGAGTCAATTTGTTTGTAATTCATTGATTGTAATATGTTCGAGTAATGTTGGTGATCAAATTGGTGGATTTTCATAAGCTAATTCGAAGAATTGAATGGATTTTGGATCAATTTGAGTATTTTTGGCCGAACTGTGAAGAACTCGCATGAAAAACTCGCAAGATCTGAGAAATTTGTACAAAACTAGCAAGAATTCGTATGGCATTGATTTTTGGAAAAGCCTAAGTGAGGAATTTGCGTGTTTCATATGAGAAGTTAAGAATTCGCATCTGCCTACATACGAGAAGTTAAGAATTCACATCAAGCTTTATACGAAAAGTTGGGTTTTGTTTTTCTAAAGTACAAAATTCGCATCGTGAAGGATACGAGAAGTGAGGTTTTCGTACTGTGAAGCATACGAATTCTGATAATTCGCATCTCATATCATACGAATTCTGAGAAATTTGCATAAGGAAGCCTAAATTTTTCTAAGTACAGAATTCGTATCGATACGAAAAATTTGTGATCGAAATTTTGGCTAAGTATGGAATTCATATAAGGATATCGTGCGAAAAGTTTGATACTTGAAATTTTTATAAGTCAACAATTCACATCTCTAAGTGTGCGAATAGTTGGAACCTGCATCTCGAAGCGTGCGGATAGTGGGAATTCGCATACAGTTACGTGGGAAAAGTAACTACTCGCATAGAAAGGCATGCAAATTTCTGTTGGTGTGCGAATTTTGAAGTATTTGGCGTGCGAATTGCTTGTGGTGTGCGAAAAGATTTCTTGTGGTGTGCGAATTGTTAAGGTTCACAGTGGTGTGAGGATTTCTAACTTAGAAAATTTTTGGAAAATTTTTTCTGGAAAATTTTCTGAGTTGTTGATTTGTCGAACTAACGATCATTCCAAGTTCTTATTCTTCAGATTCCAAGACGTCAAAAGATTTGATTTCCATGGGGTCTCAGTCCAAACCGCCAGTTCTATCAATTGGTGAATACCCTCAATGGAAACGCCGGATGACTCAGTTCTTGAATCATAAGAACAGAGATTACATGAAATCAATTATTGATGGCCCAGTTTGCCCGGTGGTTACAGTCCTTGGTGAGCCATCCATAGAAACTTTTCCTGAGATTTTGGTCAGATACGTGCCTAAGCCTTACCAGTATTATAGTAAACGGGAGAAGGCACAAACAAAGATAGATGAAGAAGCTCTCATTTACTTGACTATGGTCATCCCCAATGACATCTACAACTGTGTAGATAGTCGTGACTCGGCAAAGGCAATGTGGGATGAGCCGAAGAGACAATTCCAAGGCACTGACCGATCCATCAAAGCGAAGCTGAATCAGAGTATAAATGCTTATGAAGGATTCCGAGCAAATGAGGGTGAAGCACTGGTAGACACCTACAATAGATTCAATGTGATTTTGAATGATTTGAGACAGAATGACATGAACAAGATTGTGTCTGAGATTAATTACAAGTTCATAAAGAATCTCAAGCCGGAATGGAAGAGCTATGCCATTAATCTTCAAATGTCAAAGGACATGGACTTAGAAGATGTGAATGATATCTTTACCACTTTGTCTAAACACGAAGATGAAGTAAAGATGTTGTGAATAGAAGAAAATGGTGAAAGAGTCATTTCAAGAATTTCAAAGTCAGATTTATGATTGATCTTATCAAAAATGGGGAGAAATTTTTCGAAGATCAAATTTAGAAGATTTCAAAGTCAAAGTAAAAATCAAAATGTCAAAGAAAGTTGATTGTTGAAGAAAGTTCAAAGTTTAGCTTCAAACTATGATCTACCAAAAGGGGAGAGTGAAGAAATTGTCAAAGTTCTGAAGATTTCAAATTTGTGTTGAAAAGACTTTCAAAGAGAAAGATTTTTCAAGACTTGGAGCTGTTAAAGATTTCACTTTGGAGATTTTGCAACTAGAAGATGACGTAAAGATTATTGTCAAAAAAAAAAATTTAATCTTGAATCCAAAGGGGGAGAATGTTAATTCAAGATTAAATGAGGGGTCAAAGTGTAATTATTGTAAAGTGTATGTAGTTTTGTTGATAATTGAGTTGTAAGTCAAAGGGTTTGACCTTGACTTTAGTTAGTTTGAGAGGTCATGTTGACCAAGTATAAATAGTCTTGTCTTTGTAATTAGAATATGCGCGTGTACAAGAATTGAGAGACATACAGATTCTAGAGAGAGAATATTCAGTAAATAGGTATATGGTACTGTGAGATATTCGACACAAAGAAATCATTGTAATTGTTGATCCATTAATCAAAGATGATTTCTACTTGATCAGTGTGCATTTAATTAGAACTTGGATTGGACTTTCATCTTGCCGACAGAGCTCTTCTGCCGATCTTGGGCCGCTTTCAACCGTTCCCGAATACCCTTTACCTTATCGGCCATTTCTTGCATGATTTCGGGTCCGGCGAACTGCTTCTCTCCCGCTTCAAGCCAACACATGGGAGTCCTGCACTTCCTTCCGTACAAGGCTTCGAACGGTGTCATTCCAATACTCGAGTGGTAGCTATTATTGTAAGCGAACTCCACCAAAGGTAGGTGAGAGTCCCAACTACCCCCGAAGTCGATGATGCAAGACCTTAACATATCTTCTAGCATTTGGATAGTCCTTTCGCTTTGACCGTCGGTTTGATGATGGTAAGTCGTACTCAACTTTACTCATGTACCATGATCTTTCTGCAACCCATCCCAGAAGTTTGAAGTGAACCGACAATTCGATCTGATACAATCGACAAGGGCACCCTGTGCCTCGAAACCACTTCATCGATGTAAATCTTTGCCAACTTGTCCATCAGTAGTGTCTCGCGCATGGCCAAGAAGTGAGTGCTCTTGGTCAACCGATCAACTATCACCCATATGGTATCGTGACCTCGAAGAGTTTTGGGAAACTTAGTCATGAAGTCCATGGTGATATGCTCCCATTTCCATTCGGGGATCTCCAAGGATTAAAGGCTCCCATACAGTCGTTGATGCTCATCTTTCACTTGTAATCACGTTACACAACGCTTCACGTAATGTGCCACATCAAGTTTCATTACCGGCCACCAATAGTGTAGCTTCAAGTCCCAATATATCTTTGTACTCCCCGGGTGGATGGAGTACTTGGACTTATGGGCATCCTCAAGAAGTAGTTCCTGATTGCCCCCAACTTTGGGCACCCATACACGGTCGTTGAACAATTTTACCCCACGACTATCTTCCGTTAAGAGCAAACGTTGCTTTGTCATAACTTCTTCTTTGAGATTCTCTTCCAACAAGGCTTCTACTTGAGATGTCTTGATTCTCTCAATGAGGCTCGACACTAGCTCGATTCTTGAAAGGGTAGCCCGATTGCTTCCATTATAGTCCTTCCGACTTAACGCATCGGCCACCAAGTTCGCCTTACCGAGGTGGTAAAGCAACTCGCAATCATAATCTTTGATTAATTTGAGTCACCACATTTGCCTCATATTCAACTCTTTTTTATCAAAGACGTATTTCAAACTCTTATGATCCGTGTAGAGCGTACATTTCGTGCCATAGAGGTAATGTCGCCAAAGCTTCAAAGCGAACACCACCGCCGCTAACTCCAAGTCATGGGTAAGATAATTCTTCTCGTGAACCTTGAGTTGTCTTGATGCGTATGCAATCACTTTGCCTCTTTGCATCAAAACGCAACCCAAACCCATCTTGGAAGCGTCGTTGTAGACTACGAAGTCTTCCGATCCCTCGGGTAGCGACAAATTGGAGCTTCACATAACTTCTTTTGTAAAGTTAGGAACACCTTCTCTTGCACTTCGGTCTAAACAAACTTCACATTCTTCCGAGGCAAAGCCGTCAAGGAAGAAGCGATTTTGGAAAAGTCTTAAATAAATTTCTGGTAATAGCCCGCCAAACCCAAGAAGCTTCGGATCTCAGACGTACTTTTAGGAGGTTCCTAATTCATCATTGCTTCAATTTTGGAGGGATTCACCTATTCACTCCATCACGAGTGACAACATGGCCCAATAATTAAACATCTTCAAGCCAAAAGTCGCACTTAGAGAACTTGGCGTATAACCACTCCTTCCTCAACACCTCTAGGACTTCACGAAGGTGTTGCTCATGTTTCGAATCACTCTTGGAATACACGAGTATGTCATCAATAAATATTATGACCGACTTGTCGAGGAATGGTCGACACACTCTATTCATCAAATCCATAAACACCGCCAGTGCGTTAGTTAGACCAAACAGCATCACGAGAAATTCGTAATGGCCGTAACGCGTTCTAAAGGCCATCATCGGGATGTCCTCTTCTCTCACCTTCACTTGATGATATCCCGAGCGTAAGTCAATCTTTGAGAAATAACCCTATCCTTGGAGTTGATCGAAAAAGTCGTCGATCCTCGGAAGCGGATACTTGTTCTTCACATTTGCCTTATTCAGTTCACCGTAATCAATGCACATTCTCATTGTGCCATCCTTCTTCTTGACAAACAAGACCGGAACTCCCCAAGGCGACGAGCTCATCCTTATAAAACCCTTCTCTACAAGCTTTTGGAGTTGATGGCGCCAACCGGTAAGGGGCTCGGCGATCGGAGCCACCCCCGGTATAAGGTCAATTCGAAACTCTACCTGACGATCGGGTGGTAGACCAGACAAGTCGTCCGGGAAAACGTCGAGAAACTCGTGTACCACCTTCATATCCTCCAGTTTCTTATTCTCAAGCTTGCATCGATCACGTATGCTAGGTAGGATGAACATCCTTTCACCAAACATTTCTGTGCCTTGGCCATGGTGATAATTGCTACATCTCCCTTCCTCCTTTCACCATATATCACTACCATCTTGCCGCTCGAGATGGGTAGCCGGATCAATTTCTTGGAGCACATAATCTCAGCTTGGTTCTCCACTAACCAATCCATACCGACTACGACATCGAAAGAAATAGTAAGTGGAAGCCCCATATTGACTTATCTTACTTGTCACAAAACTATGTATTTTTTAAATTATCACAAAGCCAAGTCACTACTCCCAAGGAAGCGAGACCATATAGGGTGTAGTCTTTTAATTCCTCCCCTCCCGATATCTCATAGGATCCCCTTTTTTACGTCCCCATGCCCTCTGTGTGGCGACATGGGGGCGACAAGGGCCCCTTCATTGTCAATCGGATGAGCGCAAATCACTCCTTTTCTTCAAAGGAATTCGCTCCAAAGACGCTTTTAATCTCTCCGTTGGTGCGATCTGGTCGAGAGGTTAAACCGCCAATAACCATAGGCATTAAGTTTATCGAGAATTTCTTCCTTCAACATTAAACGTGCAACCCTTCAAGACGTTACGGATCACTACTTGACTACCATTCTCTATTTATACCACTAGACCCTATTCTAAGCTACTAGTGGGCATGGCAAGTTTATGAAAGAAAGCATCGGACACAAAAGAGAAACAAGCGCCAGAATCAAATAACACACGAGCAGGTATGGAGTTTAGGAGAAACATACCCGATACCATGTCGGTGGATGCCTTGGCCTCATCGACCGTCATCTGGAAAGCTCGGCCAGGAACCCTTGGAGGGTTCTTCTTCTTCTCCGGGGCACTCCCCGTCTTCCATTTTAGACAATCCTTCCGGAAATGTCCCGACATCTTGTATTCAAAACAGACAATTCCCTTGATTGGGCAATCCTTAGCAGTATGATTGGATTTTCCACACTTGGCACAAGAGGTGGGGTTGGAGTTACAGTTGCTGCAGTGCTTGCTTCGGCATCTAGGGCACCACCGCGTCTCTAGACGATTGTCAAAACTTCTTCCCCCGTTAAATGGTCTTGGCCTCTTGGGAGGCTCGGGGTGCTTTCCCACTTTCTCTTGTCTCCCACCACCACAACTTTCTCCACCTTGTCTCTAGCATAGACATCTTCCATGATCTGCGCTTCTTCTATTGTCTCACGGATATTAGAGGCTATATAGTTTTGGATCATAGACATCATGTCCGCCTGTAGGCCCTTGAGATAGGCCTTTATCTTCTCTTTTTTCGTCGGGGCCACATGCCCCACCAGCCCCAACTTCTCCATGAATTGATGGGTGTACTTTCTCACCGTCAAGTTTCCTTTCTTGAGAGTCCAGAACTCTTCTTCGATACGGTCCAAGGCCCTGTCATTATAGTATTCTTCCAGAATTTTCTTCTTAAACCCGACCCAAGACAGTTGAGCCAAAACAGTAGGGGAGAGGGTGGACTTGGTGACATTCCACCATGTGAATGCCATGTCACGCAGCACTTGAGAACCGAATCTCACTATCTGACTTTCCTCACACTCAGATGAGTCGAAGGCCTGTTTGATCCCTTGAATCCACTTCATGCAAGCAACAGGGTCTTCAGAACCGGAGAATTATGGCTTGCAACATAAAAAGGACTCGTACGAGCAAGCTCTCTTGCCTTATCTTACCTCAGTAATTATAGGTTCCTTCGTTCGGTTCACATGACCCGTACCACCGGATCCAATTACCTTAATGTTCTCCGCAATTGTCTCATTCCTCCGCTTACTCACATCACGGTCCTCAAACATCTTCAGAAAAGATTCTTGCTGCTTGGCCATCACTTCATTCATCATCTGCATCAGAATGGGGAGTTACCTCCTGGACAACTGTGTTGGACGAAGCCAGGTCCACCCGTAGAATTATCTCAGGCCCTCCGCCTAGCAATGGTTGGGTAGATGGGCGCACAACAGCCTCAACCCTCTCCGATTGATCAGCCGTTGAAGCGGTTGCCTCTCCACCATCCACTCGTGTACGCGGTCTACCGTGCATACTAACCATCTTGATCTGCCACGAACGACAAAGAAAGGAGTAAGAGAGAGATTAAAAGAATTAAACATGAAGGAAACATATTACTACATTGACCAATTGTCATAACAACAGTAAACCAAACACTCTCACATAAAACATCCTCATAATAACGTTAGCTAAGTGAAGTTATGAACATATGATACGTAAGAATTCTCGTTACCGTCACCACAACGCTCGATTAACATAATTTCCGTCGACTCTATAACCAACCCATCTTAGAAGTTCTACCCAATCTCGCAAATCATTACTTAATAATCTCAGCTTAAGTCTAGACATCTTACATTCATGCCTAATTCACTTAAACTAGAGCTCTGATACCAACTTGTAACACCCTAAAATTTAAAGAATTTAAAATTCGAAAATTTGGAAATATAACTTTTATAAATGGAGTAAACCACCCAAACGGGTAAATGTAATATAGTGTTTACAAAACTTGTAGATGAATATAAAAATCGAGAACAAACTAATCTAAATAAGTTATATCTTGATTACATTGGTTGTCAACCTAAATCCCAAAATATCAAATTCATTTGATCGCCATGACTCCAAATATCTATTATCCCAAAAATACCTCAAGCACCCACACTCATCACTTAAACCTTTGGCGACCCAACCCTAAGGGAACCTGTTATACACGTCATTTAAGAAAAAGTGTTAGGATTAACGCATAGTGAGAACATACAGTTTATATAATGATTTGGAAATAATTTAATTGCAACAATAAGTAACATTCTTATAGAGTTGCATTTACGATTGAAATAATAACCACATACTGACCTTACAGTCAAAAATACATCTTCCGATGACGGAGGAGACCCGATTTTCCTAGGATTGTGGCGGAACACAAAAGTAGGTCACTTTCCAAATTTTTGAGCTCACCATACTAGGATCAAGGTCACGAGCTCGCCGACTCATACTCAGATGTGGGGGAGGGCACCCAATGATCCTAATCATTCTCATTCGTCAGAATTTACATTTACGACCCACGTCTAGTATCCGGTCCCACATAACCGTACCAAGTTGCCACCCTTGGGTCCAATGTCTCGACAAGCTACAAACGGGGTTTAACCCAAAAATTAAGTCGACTCTATACCTATGGATCCATTAGTAATAGTCTAGAATTGTCACAATTACATTTGTGACCAACTATAATCAAACCTATAGCTTTCAGTAACATTCATCTCCCAAAATGCATTTCTTTGTATAAACAACTCCAATAAAACCAAATCCATTTAAGAGCCATAATGTGGCCATTTTCCTATTTCCAAATATGAATTCTTTACCAAGAACACTTTTCGAGAGTCATACCATTTTAAAATAGTCATAGACCACAACAACAATAATCCATTTATTTTCCTCTCAAAAGTTGTGACTATCAAGTAAAACCCAACCATAAAATGAGAATCATAAATGTGACAAACATATGTTCCTTCAAGCATCCCACCATAAATATGCATGTAAAACCCTATTTTACATCACATATGATGAAAGCCTTCATTTTAGTTGAAAATGATAAAAACTCTAAAATCTCCAAAAATACAAAGTTAGGTCAAAATCATTCAATCATGGATATAAACAAGGAGAAGTTAAGGAGTTCAAAATGTAATATTTTTGACATGTATAAAGTTTAAGAAAAGGAAGTATGAACTCACAATGTGGGTTTTATCAAAACCCTAGCAAACTCTAGAGAGAAAAGGTTGGAAGTCTTGAACTTGAAGGCTTAGGATCTTCTCACTTAATGCTTGACAATCCTAGAATGAACAATAAATGACCTTAGGACTTCATTTATTATAAATGATTGAGGAGGGAAGATGGAGCTCACCTAGGGCACCAGAAAATCGCCCAACCAGATCTGCAAATAGAATATGTTAGTGCACAAATATATTGGATCCAAGATCATGGGATTGAAAGTCAAATGCCCTAGTCAAAGCCTCATTGCAAAGTCAAAGTCAAAGAGCTTAAAGAAGAAAGTCAAAGTACAAATCAATGTGTTAGTTAATTTGGTTAGGTTTTGTCTTTGTATTTTGTCTAGGTATAAATAGTTCTTTTCTGTTTGTAGATCATCCAACACTATTACAGAGTGAGTTTAGAGAAAGAAATATTTCATCGAGAGCATCTTGTAGTCGTTGAATTCACAAATCAATAATATGGCAATTGTAATGAAAATTGTTGTTCATCTTGATCTGATTTGCACTTAGTGGGAGACAAAATTGGTATCAGAACAGGCATTGAATCAGAAAATGGATCAAAAGTTAGAAATTTGGTGATCGACTGCAAGAACTCACACGACTTACTGTTTCGGAATCGTATCCTTGTTCTAGTGTTGTTGTTTTTTTTGTATTTTGAGCACATTGTACTCGTTTTATGGTCTAGAACTTTTTTGATTTGTGTTGATTGTCCATATTCACAACAGATTGTGTGAATTTTGGATTTGAGTGAGTTTTTGTTCGAATACTGTTCACGCACTGTATTTTGAGATCAATTGTAATTTTTTGTTGATTTGATTGTAATTGGTCAATTGTAATCTGTTCGACTTATAATTGAGGACAATTTGACAAAGTTTCATGGCCTAATTCAAGAGTTTGGATCAAATTTGGGTCAATTTTGAAGTTTTGGGCCGAGATCTAAAAGAACTCGCATGATGATGAAGAACTTGCATGGTGAAGAAGAACTCTCGTGAAACTGTAGTGTGAAAAATTGCTAAGTCAGAAACTCGTACAATGCAGTGTACGAGAACAAAGAAATTCGCATCTCACTGTGGTTAAAGAAAAATCTAAGGACAAAAATTCGCATATGGTTATGTGCGAAAAGTGAGAAATTAGTATCTCAAAGCGTGCAAAATCTGAGAATTTCGTATCTCAAAGCGTGCGAATTCTGAGGAATTCGCATCTCAAGTCTGAAAATTTTCTAAGTCAGGAATTCGCATTGATACGAAAAGTTTGAGATTAAGAATTTTTCTAAGTCCAGAATTCGTATCACAAGCTCATCGTGCGAAAAGATTTCAAGTTGGTGAAAATATTAAGTCTGGAATTCGCATATCTCTATATGCGAAAAGCCTGAAATTTGCATACTTCCTTATGCGAAAAGCTTAAAATTCGCATCATTCAGCATGCGAATCTTAGGAATTCGTATCCTTCTTTGTGCGAATAGTTTGGTAATTAAGTCTTTGGTGTGAGAATTTCATCTTTTGTGCGAAAAGTTTCTTCTTTGGCGTGAGGATTCTATACTTGGTCATTTTTCTGACTGAGTTTTTCAAAACTTTTGATATTTTCTGATTTTGTGTTTAAAGTTCTGTGCAATTATCAAGATGACTTCTCGAGATGCTTTGGCAATAGGAACTGATGTCAAACCACCAGTACTGTTCAAATGAGAGTATGAACAATGGAAAGACAGGTTTCTGGATTTTATAGACAGACATGAACTTGGTGAGTATATCATACTATCTTTGAAAGAAGGGCTCATGAAATCTCCAACAAAGCTTCTCACTACAGAAGAGGAAGCATAAGAGGTAGTTACCAAAGAATATCTTATGGATATAGATGAATATACCGACGAACAGAAAAAGAGGCACAAGGCTGATAGACTTGCAATATGATTTCTACTTCAAGGAATTCCTAATGAGATTTATGTGAAATAGACAGCTACAAAGCTACCGGGAAACAGATGTGGGATCAACTTGAAAAGATGATGTTAGGTTCAAAGATTGGTAATCTGCTGAAGGTTTCTAATTGTCTTAACAACTATGAAGAATTTAAGGCAAAAGAAGGAGAGAATTTAGAGGCAACTTATGACAAATTCGTCACTCCTCTGAATGAGTTGAGCAAGAACAAAGTAAAGAAATCTTAGATTGAGCTGAATGTAAAGTTTCTGAGTATCTTACAACCTGAATGGAAAAGATTTACTCGACAGATGAAACAAATGAAAGATCTCAATGAGATTCAATTACATGAGGTTTATGAGACTCTACAACAGAATGAAGAAGAGGTTGATGAGATAAGAGCTGAGAAGATGAAAGCTGAGAAACCAGTGGTTGATCCAGTTGCTTTGGTAGTCAAAAGGAAGGAAAAGAGATCTGTTAGCCTGAAAAAGAAGAAAGTGATTGTTTCTGAGTCTAAGGAAGAGAATAGTGATGAGTCTGATTTTGATGATGGTGAGAATCTGAAGCAAGCAATGCTTTTACTGACCAGAGCATTCCAAAAGAATTTTTACAAGAAGCCAGGGTCAAACAATCAACGATATTCCTCATGTTCAAAGAATTATGAGCATAAAGAAAGAATAAAGGGTAAAAGGATTGAGGAGAAGAAGCCTGAAACAAAGAAGTATGTGAATCGGTACGAGGAAAAGAAAGAGATTGAACCAGTAAAATGCTACAAATGTGGCAAGATCAGCCACTTTTCCAAAGATTGTAGGAAGCCTAAGGTAAAGAATTCTGATTATTATAAGAACAAAATGCTCCTGGAAAAGCAAAAAGAGGCGGGTAAAGCTCTTATGGCTGAAGACGATCATTGGCTGGATGTTACCGATTCGGGAAGTGAAAGAGAAGAGAATGCCCATATGTGCTTAATGGGACAGACAACTGCTGAGGAGAATTCAGATGAAGAGGATTTTGAAGAGGTAAATGATATGACTGAATCTGATTTTCTTTCAAAAATGCAATCCATGATGGTTGAACTTCAGGATCTGCAGTCTAAACTAAAACGTGAAAAATGTATCATTGAAAAGAAAAATCAAGCAATACAGAAGCTCAACAAAGACATTGTTGAGAAGACTGTAATGATTGAATCTTTACATAAGAACATTGATTCCTTTGGAAAAGAAAAGACTGCAATCTATGGTCAATTATATGAAACAACATCTAAATTTAAAATGTGTGAACGTGAGTTGAAAGAGGTTGCAAAGAAATGTTTATCTTTGAAATCATAAAATAAAACTTTGGTTGAAAAAGTAAATGGTTTGGAACAAAAACTATATACTCAAGGTCAGACTGATCAAACTATTTATCTTAATAAACCAGAAGAGTTCACATCTTTCAATGAGTATTGAGGTATTGGTTACAATAATCCTTATTACTTGAAGAAGGGTATTTCAAAAGTGTCTGCTTTATATGGTTTTGATTTTCTAAAACTGGCACGGAAACATTCTGAACCCAAAGTCAAATGGACAAAATCATCGGATGAAGTAGAAGCTAAGAAAGATGAGAACAGGAAAAATAAAACAAAAATGCAACTACCATTTCGTTATGAAAAGTTGAATTCTAGTTACAATTCTAAACAGTCAAAATTTATTTCAAATGATTATTTTCAAAGTTATTCTACAGAGGAAATGGATGCAAAACCTATTGAAGGCAAGATATATGTTCATCCACTCATCTTAGAAAGTAAAATTTCTGAGTTTGAGAATACTTTAGTAGAAGAGAGAATTTTGCTTGATTTAGAACAAATGATATTTTCCACTGTTTTCATAAACACTGACTTCAAATCTGATGTTTCAAAGGATAATAAGTTATTTTAAAATACTTCCAAAGCTCTTATATCTAATGATGATGATGTTTTGTTTGATGAAGAGATTGATTTTTTGAACTCTGATGGTTGTTTTGATAAATGTGTTGAACAGTTTGATTTTAATGCAAAACTTCCAGATCATTCTCAATTTGTTATTTTTTCTAATGGTTTACCAAGTGTGTATGAAAAAGATGAATCACCAACGAAAGTTGATAAATTAGTTCTTGTGAGCACCTATTATGCCAAGGGTAAGAAAAGAAAGAATAAACACTCACAGAAACGGACGAACACTGGTAAATCAAAGAAGAAACAATCTCACAAGTCTCACAGTTCTAAAATGCAATATTCATATGTTTCAGATCTGAAAAAGAAAAGGTCCGAAGTGAAACCTGAATGGAGGCAAAGAAGAAGATTGATGAGTCTACAAAATCATTTTATGAATTCGAATGTAATAGGGTTACTGATAGTGTATCTGATGTAGTTGGTCAATGTGCTCTCATAAACAAAAACTTGTACATCCTTACAAGTCTTATACAACAAAATAATTGATCCAATTATATCCGTCTACTACTCAGTCTTCCACATCTCGTAGAAATGATTTTGTTACTCGTCAATATTCTGATCATTGGTTTGGTTCATATCGTGTCTATCATAATTATGGTTCATAAGTTTTTCAAAAGACTAGAGGATCTAAATTTAAATGGATGCCAAAATCTTGTGCTAACTTGACAGCACCCATCTATAAATGGGTACCTAAACCTATTGTTACTTGATTTCTTCTGTACAGACCCGTCATATGTGGTACTTGGATTCAGGATGTTCCAATCATATGACAGGGCAGAAAGATATATTGTCTAATTATATAGATAAATTTTGCGATAATGTGAGATTTGGAAATAACCAGTTTTCACCTATACTTGGATATGGAGATGTCATGCAAGAGAACATAACGATTAAGAAGATGAGTTATGTTGAAGGATTAGGACACAATCTATTTAGCATTAGACAGTTATGTGACAAGGATTTAGAGGTAAATTTCAAGGCCAAGAGGTGTTGTGTTAGAACTGAAGATGGCAAAGAACTTTTGGTCGGGACGCGAAAGTCAAGCCTCTACACAATCACTCTGTCGAATGTCAAGCCAGATAATGTTGTGTGTCTACTGTCTAAGGCCTCTATGCAACAAAGCTGGTTATGGCATAGAAGGCTATCTCATCTCAACTTTAGATATATTAACAAGTTGGTGACTAGAAATTTGGTGAGAGGACTTCTAGAGCTGAAATACGAAAAAGAACATCTGTGTAACGCGTGTGATAAAGGCAAGATGAAGAGAGCTTCCCACAAGCCTAAGCCTGAACCAAGCACAAGTACTCCTTTAGAACTGTTGCATATGGATCTCTGTGGTCCAATGCGAACGCAAAGCATAAACGGCAAGAAATATGTTCTTGTGATCGTGGATGATTTTTCAAGATACACTTGGGTCAAGTTTCTGAGATCAAAGGATGAAACTTCGGAGATCATTATTTCATTTTTAAAGCCCATTCAAGTGAACTTGCAGACGACAGTTAAGCTACTCAGAACTGATAATGGCACAGAATTCAAGAACAAAACAATTGATGATTATCTCAAATTGGTTGGGATAACTCATCAGTTCTCTACTGCCAGAACGCCGGAACAAAATGAGGTAGTTTGTAACACCCTCAAATTTGGTAAGAGCAACTAATAAAAAAATTCGATACAACATCAAATAAAGACAACACATCTTCCTACAAATCAAAACTCATTCCGGATTAAATACAAAATTCGATAAATAACCTCAACAATTACAAACTTCACTAGTATACAAGGGCTAGACTAAAGTCGGTGTTACTTAACCCAAATACAAGTTTCTCTCTTATAAATAAACGTGGAAGACTTTACCACACTATTCATATCTCGAGCACACGACTAGCACTCATCTCTTCACGGTCTCACTAGAACTATTCCCAACCGGAACCTGTTGCACATGCCGACAAATAAAAAGGTTAGGCTAACGCCTAGTGAGTTCAAGAGTTTTCAGCATGAATAAATATATCTTTGAATGGGAGGGATGCAATTAAAATCATACTCTTTCAAAATGATAAGCTTCAACTATGAAAACGACTCGTTGACCAATAATATGCATTTTAGGCAAAGGAATCACCAAAATAAACGTTTTCCAACCCAAACTATTTTAAGGGCGAAGATCCCAATATGAAACGTTCTTTTGTAAACTAAATTCAACCCAAAACTCACTCCAAATGAGAATAGAAATCAAACTCTCAAGAGATGAAAAGCGGATAAAACTTTATATCCCGAAACACCCAAAACACGGGTGGGCGTAATACTTAACCCATAAATCATATATATAAAATCCATAAATGTAAAACGTCACCGAAAACATGGATACTAAACACAATACCCAAAACAACACTTTTCAGTGATGGGGGAGACCCGATTCCATTAAATGTGACGGTACACAAAGTAAGCCCCATTTCATGTTGTTAAGACTAGTCATATAAACAAGCACACATAAGGGATGTTAGGCTCAGTGGCTTTAAACTTACACCCACGGGATATCAACTTCAACCATAAAAGGCCCTTACGTTGAGTCCCTCATCCAATATCGCGTACTAGCACGTAGGACTTATAGCCCAATCCGATGCCTAAATGTGCCTCAATGTGGAAAACTAGCGTTCTATCATTGGACGTAATGATTCCAAGCACAAGGGATGTCAGGCTCGGTAGCTTTAAACGTACACCCACGGGATATCAACTTCAACCATAAAAGACCCTTACTTTGAGTCCCTCATCCAATATCGCAACCAAAGCTCGAAGTCGAGCTATCAAAACTGGACAGATGTCCTAAAACCCAATCATAATAAAATACCGAGCCAAAGGCTCAAACAACCAAATGACTCATTGTCAAAGGAAATATAATGTAATAAAATGCACCCGACCAACATTTATGAAAACACATGCTCCAAAGTACACGACCAACTCCAACACAACTTAGAATAAAATAGATCATTTTCCAAACAAGATTATACCATAGACACGTGCTCAATTGCTCAGAGTTTACTATTTGAAATACTTAAAATGCATCTTTTCCCCAAAACAGAGATTTGAAGTTTCCAAAAATGTGCACAAGGTCGGAAATGACCAAAACCCAAGGACTCATCCATTGTTGTTTTCAAGCCTCCTATAACCCAAATTATGCCTATTTCCAACCAACACGAAAATGCATTTTACCAAATAATTCATGCATGAAATGAAATAATAACACACTTTAGTTTATAACTTATTCATCAAAATGCCCAAAAGTCCCAAATGTGGGTGTTTTATAAAGTTTAATAAGCTAAACACTTCAAATAATCAAAAGTTACCAAATAACTCAACAGTTGATAATTTCATGTAAAACACATAAATGCTTTAAAATAGACAATGTTTTCACAAATCAACTTGAACTCACC
Organism: Arctium minus; assembly: GCA_954870635.1. Classification (NCBI taxonomy): domain Eukaryota; kingdom Viridiplantae; phylum Streptophyta; class Magnoliopsida; order Asterales; family Asteraceae; genus Arctium; species Arctium minus. The sequence goes on from OX941084.1 coordinate 111,652,390, forward strand.
TTGCTAGATTTTGGTTAAATCTAGATTTTTACCCCAACTTGAGCTTCCTTGAATAATTCCGAATCCACAAGCCAAATCCTTCCGAAACTTAGATACACAATTTACACCCATAAACAAACACATTCAACCATCCCGATCGATCCCCAAACACTTTACATTAAAATTTCTATTTTGGTCAAAACCCTAATTTTGACCCAAATCTTCCAAAATCTTCCAAAACCGAAATTGAAGAAACATAACTAGGAAATCATCCATGGGTGATTATAACTCATAAATAAGCTCATAAATGGAGGGGATGAACTTACAATGGTTGGTGTTGGTAAACCCTAGAAACCAAGAAACTCTCAAAATGGTAGCAACCTTGACCTTGAACTTCTAGGTTGACAAATCTTGGATGAGATGATGGTTTATCTTCTTGAAATCCAAGTATTAGATGTTTTAGAAGAGCTTAGGGTTTGCATTTAATGAGAGAAAAATGAGAGAGAAAGTGAGGTTTTTTGGTAGGTGAAAGTGGGAAATGAGAAAGGATTGGAAAAAGGCATTAAATCCTCCTGCAGCCCGTCGACGAGAGTGACATGTGTCACTTTCGTTGGGCACTCTCGCGGAGAATGTACCACGGCCATAAGGCCCTCTGCGAGAGTGACACGCGATTGTGACACATGTCACTTTCGCTGTCACTTTCACCAGACTCCCCGAAGCCCGAAAATCTGATCTTTTTCGACACTAAGGCCCTCGACACTCTTTGGAACTTTTAGTAGTGTTTTTCCAACATGAATCCCACCAAACACAAGGTACAGAAATGTCTGGTTGCCCCTATACTTACCGAAAATTTCGGGTGTTACATAGTTGAACGACAAAATCAGACTCTTGTTGAGGCTGCACGAACGATGTTGAGCCAATCCGATCTACCTTTATTTTTGTGGGCTGAAGTTGTCTCAACTGCATGTTATATCTTTCAATCATTCATCGTTAGTTTGGTAAAACTCCATATGCTTTGATAAACAATAGAATACCTAGCATTAAACATTTTAATATTTTTGGATGCAGGTGTTTTGTGCTGAATGATAAGGAGAACTTAAACAAGTTCAGTCCCAAGGCTGATGAAAGAATTTTCATAGGCTATTCTCAGACATCTGCTGCATACAGAGTTTATTTGAAGAAGTCGAAGATTGTGGTTGAAAGCATAAATGTTACACTTGATGAAGATATGGATTCTGAGCAACTCAGTTCAGAACCCGTGATAACAAGAGTATTAGCTTCTGGACAGACCAGTCCAAAACCTATGGTTAACGTTTCTAATTGTGATAAAGCATCAACGTTTACATATCATATAACAGAATTAGATTTATTGTTTGAACATTTTTACGATGAGTTTATTGGTTCAAAAGTGACTAAATCTGTTGTGACTGACAGATCTGAAGATTCAAGTAGTCATCATCCAATCATATCATATGTATCGGCTGAATCAAATTCCCCGATTCAAGAAGAAATTCCAGTTCAAACACCTACTCAATCAGTTGAAGTTGCACATGATAATGCAGAAACAGAAGTTACTCATTCAGTTGGATGTACTGTCATGCCTACCCAACAGACATCAAATGTCCAATCTATTGGAACTTCTGCACCAGTTACTTCAACTGAACCCCAACAAGAAGAACATACTGGATACTTAGATGATCAACATGATCAGTCTACATCTAATCCACTCCCTCATATAGGCATGATAGGTTCATTAATGTAACGGCTAGTCAGTCTGATATTATGTTTTCTACATGATTATGTGTTAGATATCAAGCTTCGCCCAAAAAATCCCATCTTTCGACAGTTAAGAGGATATTTAGATATCTGAAGGGAACCGTAGATCTTGGTTTGTGGTATCCTAAAGATACAGGTTTTGAGCTAACAACGTATTCAGACACAGATCATGCAGGTTGGATTCTAGACATGAAAAGCACATCGGGTCACATTCAATTTCTTGGAGACAAGCTCGTAAGTTGGGCATCAAAGAAACAACTACGTGTTTCCACATCAACCACTGAAGCAGAATATGTAGTTGCTGCTAGTTGTTGTTCTCAAGTATTGTGGATGCGGACATAGCTTTGAGACTATGGATTCCAATTCAACAAGACTCCTATATATTGTGATTCGAAATGCGTCGTAGCCATATAAGCTAATCATGTTCAACACACAAAGACTAAACATATAGATGTGCGATATCATTTTATCAAAGATAATGTCGAAAAAGGTACAATTGAACTTTACTTTGTAAACACAGATTATCAACTTGATGATTTGTTTACCAAGCCATTGGACGAAAAGATATTTACTTTTCTCATTTCAAAACTTGGCATGTTGAATCTCAAGACATAATCTATAGTTGCCTAGTACAGTTTATTTTTTGTTCTTTTTCTACATTTATTTATTTTTAATCTGAACGATATCTACACTGAAAGGTTATGCTCATGGTTTCAGGGGGAGTGTGACACAAAGTTTAGATGATCTACATTCTAATGTGAGTATGAGAAATTGCATATGTTTTGTACTGACAATTTTTTTATGATGCATATGTTTAGGGGGAGTAAGGACATTGACTTATGATTACATCTGATTAAAACTCGTTCTTAAACGTTTTACTGCTTTTATGTCTTTATTTTTCAATAAATGTTTTTGGTTTCTATAAGACTTTGTTGCTTTGACGTCTTTTTGACTTTTTCCAGAATTTGAGGGGGAGCTTACATGATCATATTATTCATGTCTTTGGAGCTGACTTTATGAGATTAATGTTGAGTGTAAGGATTATTTTACTCTTAATCTCATTGTGTTTGGAAGATGGACAACTTTCAGACATGAAAACATGTTTCTAAATGTTCAAACCACTTCTCGATTCTTAAACATTTTTCATGAATTCATAAGTGTGATTTTAAATATTTTTATTTTATGAGCTTTATTGTTAACTAATCGTGTGGTTTCAAAGATAAATACTTGTGTGTTATCTTTTTCCATATACTGTCAAGTATTCATACACACTAGTTTAGTACTTTATTGACTATGTTCTTACCATGTCTCATATTGAAACTAATTTTCGATGGTAAGACACTCCTATTTGTATATTCAAAGTTTGTTGAGCGTTAATTCATTCAAAGCGTTTATTTCAAGAATGTCTATATTTGGTTCTTATAGACAAAATCCAATTTTTCATGACCTAAGCTTTTAATGATACATCACTCATATTTGATCTTTTCATACATTGTCAGATTCTCAAAACATATCTATTGATTTCACTTCATTCATTCAATTTCTTTGTTTTGAGAGAATCTTCCATGATTAAAATGCTCAAATCTTCATGATTATTTTACTGAGCATACAAATATCTGACTTGTATTTTATAATGTGCTTTAACTGTTAAAGTTAAACTATTGAGAAACATTTGCTTTAAGGACAAAATACATGGGAATTGTATGAGGACTTAAAAGAACTTCTATGGATTCACGATAACCAGTGTTTCCTACCCAAGAAGTTATCCCGAGTGATCGAGAGGGGAGGGGTCAATATCTGAGTGTGGGTGTGTGATGAGATAAAATGAAAAGAGAGATTGGTTAGAAGTGAGCTCAATATTAAAAATAAAGAGGGTGAGAGATCAGAGTAAAAGAATATGAAAACTCTGCACCAATTTTTTTAGCCGAGCAGCCACATTACTGTTGTTTCACAATTCTTTCCTGAACTTCATTGAAATAGGCACTAGCCCATGCCAACTCTTGCTTTAAACCCCACCAGCTACTCATTTCTTTCTCAACAAAGAGATGGTTCAATTTTTCTTGGGGACGCAACACATATTCTATCTCGTCTTCATTTGGAAGATGTGGATATTGAAACAGAAGGAAATTTGTCCCACCTTCGCATTTCGATCATTGAGTATGTGTATTACTATTATTGTCTCAATGGTTTACACATTTTGAGCCTTCTATAAAACATTAATGTTTAAATTCTTTCATACACAAGCACGAACATACAGAAAATTTGTTTTTCTGTCAGAACAATCATAGACCAACCTTGTGTCATTCTATGATTGAATGGAAGACATGGGGAGTGAACATCAATAAAACTCCTTGTATAGTACATTTGTTGTACAAAGTGGCTATGTGCTACTTACAGGCATTTTAATTGATTCATTTGTTGATTCAGGTTTTCACTCTTATTTGTCTGAATTTGAAAAGATTCGGATGAATATATTATGAATTGACGGATGTTTCAGATGTTCATATGGAAGATCATGGTCAGATATTGGATTCATGACATTTCTTGAAGAAGTTTTGATGATTTCTATGTTCTACATCATCAAAAGGGGGAGAACTAATTTCAAGAAATGTTGTCTAAAGAACAGTTTGTAACGGTTACGAGGAGAAAGTGATCAAGAGATGACAGATTTGAAGTTTATATTTCCTAAATATGTGGAGAATGCTCATAATGAAAGAGAAAGTTCAAAAGTTCAGAAAGTTGGTTGAAAATTTGCTGAAAATTTCTTTGGAGATTATATGTGGAAGCAAAGTGAGCTAAGTCTGAAGATAATTTTGCTTCTGAAGTCTGAAAGAGGTTTTATTACCTTGGAGGAGATTGTTATAGTTTTTGAAGAACACATTCACAGACTTTGGGGAAGAATATTGTAACTTTGAAGATTTTTTTTTTTTTGGAAAGGATATCCTGGGCCTTTGGCCCAGACTAATCCCTTGGCAAAGAAACCGACTGAGAAAGCATGCATCCCTGAGGTTAAACCCAGTTGCCAAAAAGTTGTGAATGCAGGGAATCGAACCCGGGTTGAGCGTTATGAACTCCCCAGGTGATTACCGCTACACCACAAGCCTTGTGGTTCATCTTTGAAAATTGTTTGTCAAGACATAAAGAGAGAAATTGTTCTGAGGTACTGAAATTTCTTTTGATTTAAAGGTTTATCTTTGTAAAGATGCTAAAGTGGGAGATTGAAGTTGTTATAGATCTACAAAGGGGGAGATTGCTCGTTTGTGCTAAATTTCTTTTTGAAGATGATCTTGAATCCAAAGGGGGAGATTGTTAGTGCATAAATATATTGGATCCAAGATTATGGGATTGAAAGTCAAATGCCCAAGTCAAAGCCTCATTGCAAAGTGAAAGTCAAAGAGCTTAAAGAAGAAAGTCAAAGTACAAGTCAATGTGTTAGTTAGTTTAGTTAGGTTTTGTCTTTGTATTTTGTCTAGGTATAAATAGTTCTTTTCTATTTGTAGAATCATTAGGCACTATTACAGAGTGAGTTTAGAGAGAGAAATATTTCATTGAGAGCATCTTGTAATCGTTGAATTCACAAATCAATAATATGGCAATTGTAATGAAAATTGTTGTTCATCTTGATCTGATTTGCACTTAGTGGGACACACAGAATAAATGAGCAAGAGGTCGGTTGGGTCTAATTTATACCCAATTTCCCCGACCGCGACTGTAACACCCTCAAATATGGAAATATCAATTAATTTAAAATTTTCTAAATACATCAATAACGGAATCATCTACAACAACAATTTAAGGTTTAACTTCAATAAACACATTTCAATCCTTACACACGAGCTATAATAAGTACGGATGTTACTAAAACCCAATAATAGTCACTATTTCCAACTGCGGAAGACTTCACCAAACTACTTACCCTCGAGTAAATCTAGTGCTCATCTCTTCATAGTACTGCTAGAACCATTTCCCAAATTGAAACCTGATGCATATGCCGACAAATAAAAACGTTAGGCTTAACGCCTAGTGAGCTCAAGAGTTTTCCATAGATATATATAAAGCAATAAATTTAATGATGTTATTTAAATCGTGATTTCCAAAATGAAATACATTTAATTTGATAGCAACCAAAACGAAATACATTAATCTGAAAACAATTTCTTTTTCAACATTAACCATTTTCGTGATTAAACCATAGAACAAAACGCTCCTCCTAGAATAAATCCAAACCCAAAACTCGCATAATACAAAACTGGCACTTTACTAATCAAATACTGAAAACGTGGATAACTCTATCATCCAAAATACTCCAAAGACATGGATAAAGTTCAGTATGCAAAACCCAAAAACATGGATAGCAATCCATACTTAAAACATCACCGAAAACATGGATTATAAAAAACTCTATAACCAAAACAACACCTTACAATGACGGGGGAGACCCGAATACATAGTATGTGACGGAACACAAAAATAGGTCGCATAACTATGTAGGAAACCAAATCATATGGGTTATACCCATAAAACATACCGAGCTCAACTCCTCTAAGTCTATTGCTCGAAAACATCAAGTCAACCCCTCTAGGTCTATTCTTGAGAGTTCCAAAACAGGGGAACCCAGTTCCAAAACAGGAACTTATGCACAAGGGAATTACACCTTACTGCCCATGGGACGCTGTCCGACCGTATAGGTCCACACCTTACTGACCATAATGACCCGATGCCTATTCTGTGCCAAAGTGGTGAACTTATCCAAAACGGGACAAAAGAACATCGTGCCTATGGATCCATTGCACTAACTAAAACATTACATGACTCAAACGAATGAACTAACGCATTCAAAACATGCAATTCTCAAATGAGATGCAATAAATGCAAATCATAACCAAACGCTTTACAATGAGCTAATAAAATCAGACAAGTGTCTTCAAGGCCTAACAAAATCCAACCCGATCCATAAACTCAACAAATCCAAAAACCCATCGTTGAAAATCATAAAGTAAAATCAAATGCAAATGACCCACATTATGTAAACCCATACTCCAAAATATATAAACAACTCCAACGCAGTTTAGATTGGGACAAATCGTTTTCCAAGTGGGTTATATCATTTACTCTTTAAAAAACATCCCATAACACAAAATCAACACTTATCTAAAACAAACCATAAAATGCATTTATAATCAAACTCTATTTCATGAAGTAAACCATTAAAATACCAATGTGTATGTTTTATTTGTCAAAATGCTTAAAACCCCAAACATGGGTGTTTTACAAAGTTTATAAAACCAAACACTTCAAATAATCAAGATTTATCAAATAACCCAACAGTTAATAATTTCATGTAAAACATGTAAACACTTTAAAATAAGCATTTTGGCATGTACATCGTTTTCACAAATCAACTTGAACTCACCTTGCTAGATTTAGGCTAAATCTAGATTTCCCCCCAACTTGAGCTCCTTTGAAGAAACTTGGATCCTCAAGCCAAAACTTCCAAAATAAAACCTACATCCACAAGTTTCCAACCATAAATACACATATCCAAGTGTTTAGAATCATTCCCCAAACATTTTATATCTAAATCTCCATTTTGGTCAAAAACCCTAATTTGACCTAACTTTTCTCAAAATCTTCCAAACCGAAATTGGAGAAATAAAACACTAGGTTGACATCAATAGAGAATTTATAACTCATAAAGAAGTTTGAACGTGGAAGTAGTGAACTTACCATTTAGGTTTTGGTAAAAACCTAGAAAACCCCAAAATTCTTGAAGATGGAGGTGATGATGATGAGCTATTGTCTTTGCTTCCAGTCCACCACCAAATACTCTTATATATACCTAAAACAAATAATATAACCTTAAAAATATCTCAAAAATGAAACCATAGCAACTTGAATCGCCAAAAACGGAGTTGAAATGAGAGAGTTATGAAGAAATGAAGAATGGGGCTGAAAATCGCGAATTTATGCATTTTGATACCTCCAGGCTATTGTGCCAAGCTATAGTTACAATGTCACAATCGCTGGCACAATCGCCGAGATTGTACTGAGAGTTTTTGGACTTCAGCTTTGTGCCAAGCTATAGTGACAGTGTCACAATCACCGGGCACTATAGCCAAGCATGTACCGAACACTGTTTTGGCCATAACTTCTTCGTTTTAGCTCTGATTTCGCTCCGAAAAGAACCATTGGACTCGTAATTGAATTCCTCATCAAACAAAACCATAAAATCTATAATTTAATCCCAAAATCCCATTTCCTCTATTTCCCTCAAAAGATCGATTTCTATACTTACTTGAAATGGAACTTACTCAAAATTTATGGGTGTTACACCATTGTCATAAATATATGGAACATTAGTTGGGATGACCAACCACTTGGTAATCTCCGTCTCTATTGTGACATATGTCACAACTGCATGACACTATAGCCGGGACTACCACACTTTCAGTACCATTGGTGCTATTGTGACAGACGTGACAACCTCATGTCACTGTAGTCGTACTCCATATGTGGTGTGATTCTTCCTTTACCGATTCACCCAGTCCAACATTCTTCTTCAATTGGGATGAAATTCAAGGTGTTACAACGACCTTGCCCGGCGAGAGTGACATTGGTCTCAATCGCCGGCATTGTCGCCCGCTACACCGAACCCTCGGTACATCTCCAGCGAGAGTGCCAGGCGAGAGTGACGTTTGTCACAATCGCCGATACAATCGCGCCAACTGTACTATGAGGTATCCGCTCCTCGCGATTGTGACATGCGACATTGACATGGTGTCATAGTCACTGGCACAATCGCCAATCCTGTACCGAGGCTCGATTTTGCTCCCAACGATGCTTAACCCCCTTGAAATCTTATGGTTACGGCATTGAGGTTAAAGGTTCACTCAAAACCAAGGTAAAAGTATGAAATGGGGTTCCAACACGCGAAAAGGGTAAGATAAGAGTTCACGAAATGCTTACCCAAATTCCGGGTGTTACAGAAATAAACTTTCTTTTTTACCCCTATTCACCTTAATTAATAATTTTAATTAAAACTCTGTTTAATGTGTGTTGTTGGATCAAATATAGATGGAGGTCCAAGATTTATCCCTTGATTTATCCTTGCGTGGTCTATAGAAGATAGAGAGGTAGTTTCGTAAAATACGCGGGAACGAATTCATATGTGAATCAGTTAATTAGTTCATGTGAGAATCAATTAATTAGTTCATATGTGAATCTGTTAATTAGTTCAACTGATTCACATATGAACCTACAGTCAATTAGTTCATATGTGAATCAATTAATTGATTCATATATGAACCACAAAGGTTCATATATGAATCAGTTAAATGAGTTCATATGTGAATTACACTGGTTCACATATGAACATATAGTTTATATGTGAATCATACATGTTCATATATGAACTCGTCTCGCGTATTTGTAAAAATTACGAAACTGTCCTTCTATTTTTTGAATAGCCGCAACTTTTGACCAATCGAAACCGCAATTCTTGACCAGTCAAAGATGCAATATTTGATCAGTCAAATCCGATCTTGACCGTAAGAAATGGTAGGATTACTTATCTATTTCTCACACATTTAACATTTATCATTTGAATCTATGGCTATATATATATATATACACACATGTCTGCACACACCAGCATAGTGTTAAGTAGTATTTTGAATGATACCATAAGACAAACTAAATTTATATAAATTAATAAAACTAAAAAAGAGAGAAGAATCATTGATACTAAATATATAGATTGTATAAAAATGATTCAATAGTGTAAAATCGGGATTAAATCTCTTGAATATCTACTCACTACTTTATTCAATTTTCAAAGAATTCGTGTTCGACTCTTTGTGTACGTAAGTATTTACCTATTTAGGGTTATAGTTTTAAGTTTTCTTTTCATGTTTATTTAAGTATTAGGTCCGATACATATTTATTATTTATCCCTCAAGTTTTATATTAAAAATAACCCCACATCTTACAAAATAACGTGTCATAAAGCACCATAACGAGTAGGGGTGCTCAAAAAACCGACCAACCAGATCAAACCAACCCGAAAAACCCGGGAAAAATCAACCCGAGGTAACCCGACATATAATCGATATAAAATTAGGACAACCCGAATCTATTGGGTTAATATTGAGTTAGACTCAAAGTAACCCGACCAACCCGTTAACCCGATAAACGTCTTAGCGACTTCTCTAAAATTATTTGTTGTATTTCTCTTTAATATGTATAATTTACCAAAAATAACTCGGAAATAACGAGCAATGAAACTAATAAGAGAACATTATTGAAAAGTTATATATAATACCTAAATATTTAATGAACTCGTATATTCTTTTGAATGATAGATCGTATTTCAAAGAAAAATTTTCTTATTTTTATATTTTCAATATTGTTTTTACTTTGTTTAAACACAACCCGACCAACCCGAACGAGTTGGGTTGGGATGCACTTTTGTTTGGGTTAGGTTGGGTTGAAAATTCTTAAATCGCAAACATTGGGTTGGGTTGTTGAAATGCCTTCAACCCGATTAACCCAACCCGTAAGCACCCCTAGTAACGAGGCTATAACGAATTATTTAGAACCATGTTAATTTATCAGGTAATAGTTTTACAGCTCCCAACTAACTTATTAACTAATTTATCGAAGAAGAAAATAAAAGTTAAAGAAAAAACCCTCAAATCATCTCCAATCTCTAACCCTTTAAAAAGCTTTGTTACTTTAGTTCACTAACTTTTATTTAACAAAAACATGTTCCAATGAAAAAATCATTTCAAAAGCTTTTCTAACAGTAACATTATTTTCTTATCTACATGTGAGTTATGATTATTCTTGAAATTTTAATAGGTATTATTTTATAAGTTAATTACAAGTTTTAAGCATCACAATTAGGGCTGTAAATAAATCGAACGTTTAGTGAACCGTTCGTAAACTGTCCGGCAGGAAGTTCGTTTATTTAATAAATGAACGAACATGAACACATTTTTTTGTTCGTTTAGTTAAATGAACGAACATGAACAATTGTCTCATTCGTTCATTTTCGTTCGTTTATGTTCGTTTACATCCGTTTTTATATATATATAAATATATTAAGACATTAATATGTAAAAGCATTACTTAAATCAATTATGAGAATTCTTTTTCATACCTTAAGTTTACCTTTTTTTTAGTTATGTTATTTTTACGAACGAAATGATGAGTAACGATGGTTGTTTTTTGTTCATTTGTGTTCGTTCATTTATATTCGTTTATGTTCATTTATGTTCGTTCGTTTAGATCTTAATGAACTAACTTAAACGAACACGAACAAACATATTTTCTTAACGAATGAACATGAACACAAAAAAATTCGTTCTTTTACCGTTCGTTGTTCGGTTAAGTTAAACGAACGAACACGAACAAACCTCCGTTCATGTTCGTTCGGTTCATTTACAGCCCTCTTGATTTCAAATCAAATCAAATCATTTTTAATTTTTAAATTACATTTTATGTCATTAATTATTTAATTTACTTTATATCACCTACTTTTTTATTTTTTATTTTACACCCTTATCATATTAACACAAATAATCGTATATGAAGAAAAATATATTCAAAATATGTTTTTTTACAAATTATATCATTACAGTCGTCTCGTCAATACCTTTAACATGAACTCATTAATATTGAATATTTTTGGATTTAATTTACTATTCAATATCATGAATATCTACGAATTAATTTATTTTAAATTCTTACGTTTTATTTTTCACCTTTAGCATATTAAAAATACATAATTATATTAACTAAAATAGCCTATGGCGTGTAGCATACGGATGTCCGAGTAAGCAGGGTCAGATATTGGGACGGTGTCAACCTTGTGCCTAGTATTAACTAAAATACATTTCTTTTTTATCATAAGTTATAACATTATAATTTTTCTATCAATATCTTCAAAATAAGCTCATTGAACATTTCTGGATTTAAAAGTATTATAAAATAGCATAAATTTATAATATCTATATCTTTAGTATATTTAATAATAAGCATGTACAACGGTTATTATAATATTTATATTAGGTATTCTTACTTACATCTATTCAAAATTGATACTCCTACAATTAGTATCGTTATTGACAGGGAAAAAAAATGAAACATAATTGACATATTTTATATTTTCGGTTTTAGATTGGAATGCACATCACGGCATTACACGAGCACCTTACTAGTCTATTTAATAAAGCTCCCTCCTCTAAATCTTCTTCGTTTCTAAGCTCACATCATACCTCTTAGAAACAAAAAATTAACGTTAACATTCAATAAATAATAATAATATCTTTTTTTAAATTTATAATTTATGCTTACAAATTATATTCTATGACTAATTGGTTATTTGGGCAAAAAGTTGATTACCCATATGAGTAATTGGTTTAAAATATTGAATCAATCTAATAAAAAACCAATAATAATATCCACTTATCTTCATCACTGAATTAGACCGAATAAGTTATCCAAAGTTAATTGGATTGGAACGATCGTCAAAATTCAACATCCAATGGATTGGATTGGTTCCCTTATGGCACGTTTGGTTTGCATGAATGAATTGGAATGGATTCGCATTTGGTTTGTGGGATTGGAATGGAATGGATTGGATTTGGAGTAAGGATTTGGATTTGGATTTGGATTTGGAAGCACAAAAACAAACATAGCAATTTTCAACAAACCACATGGACAAAAAAACCGAGTTTACTCTTTTTAAGTTTTATTCCTTATCGACAAACATCAATATCTTCCACAACAGACTTGACAAAAACGTCAGAAATTTAAACATAAACGTCCAATGAAAGCAATGGGCATATGAGTTCGATTCCTAATATTCAAGCATGATATCTTTAACTGCAATCAGCCATTGTATATCATCATCCAACAAACATGAAGATCGTCTTCATCTCCGCCTACACTAAACTTGATCTCCCATCCCCAGTTCAAATAACAGAGGATTAAGTCCCATAAAATCTCATATATGTATGTATAATGTATGTATGTATAGTGCAAAAAGCTTAGCTGAGTAACCATAACAACTGTTAAGAAAACAAGTTGGTCAAATTACCCACAAAGGTAATGTTAGTAGATCACCATATTTATGTATTTACAGCTCTCATCGATGCTTTCATCTTGTATCTAAACACTTGTTTTCTACAGATTGTTCCGAAGGCGTTTCCATGTCTTTTGTTGTTACGATGCCTACTTTGAGAGCACGATGAACAAGAAGACTCACCTGTTTTCTTAGACTGATGTTATCTACAAGGATCTCTGACACCATCTTCCTAAGTTTAGAATCACCATCCTCATCATGCATATCCCCACCACTTGAAACATCATCTTCTGCCAAGATCTGTGCCTGCAGAAATTCCCAAATCAACATGTATAAACAACTTAGATATTGTTCACAAAACTAAACAGATCCAGTAAATCTCACGCAGAGGTAGGGTCGGGGAGAAAGATGTAGGCAGATCTTTAGAGCATCTCCAACAGATTCTCCAAAATAGAGAAAATAGGGATTTTGGGCAAAGTTTTTGTTCAATAGATCCTGTAAAACTTTCTCCGAAGCAAAGAAAGTAGGAGAGAGAGTGTGAAATTCTTTAAATTTGGATAACTCCCTAAAAATGAATACCATGAGAGAGAAATATTTTTTTATTATACTCCTACCAATAGTAAATCTTGAAATTAGTGTATAAGAAATAAAAAATTATTTATTAAATGTATAGAATATTTTAATAATATAACTGATGTAATCTCCAAAATGGAGAAGTTGTTGGAGTTGAATGTAATTCTTTTTGGAGCTTATGAATTTTGATTCTCTATTTTGGAGAATTTGTTGAGATACTCTTACTTCCACCCCAATGGGTAGGTAGGTTGTTTCTTTGAATACCTTCGGCTTGCAAGTAATTATTACATATGAAAAACGGGTATTATAATGCATTACATTGCTTTCACATGATACAACTATTTCATGCGGAATGGATTGGTGAGACCTGTGCTGAGTATTTACTAGCCATAAAATAGACTTAAATTTGGTATGAAAGTAGATGTGGTGCTAGTCAAACTTGATGCTATACTTCCATCATCGCAGATAAAGATCAGCAAATTTGTGTTTCAACGGATACAACCAAGTAAGAAATGCTGTTTATCTGCTGCCAATCATAACATGCAAGTGAAATGTACCTGTGCAAGGAGGGCTTCTATCCGATCATCCGATATTTCTACGAGTTCTAAAGCATCTTGCACTGATGGAGAATCAATGACTAGTTTATCTTCAGTTTCATTTAGCAAATTCATGCTGCACTCTCGAAGCCGATGTCGAAGAACATCACATTCATGGAGCAACTCCATTCTAGCAAAATTATCATTCTCGTACTTCTGCTTTTCTTGTTGGAGAAGTTTCTGGGCACCACAAATTTCAAAACGTAAAATGAAGTATAATCGGTCAGAGTTCAAACAAAATAAGCGGAGTCCATACTACAACGATATGAAGATCTACTTGTTTACAGGATTTTGGCTTTCTATTAGGTAGGCCATTTTTACCTTTCCATACTAGGGAAGTCTTTGTGATTCACTTAATGAAAAGAAGTCAAGAACTATAAGGCAAAACTATTTATGAAGTTAAAAGAACAGGTCCTAATCTTTACACTTCCACTGTCCTAAAATAAATTCAATAATTTCCTTTTGGGATCAAGAAAAGATGCAACGTTTAACTTTTCAGCACAGTTATTATCCGTAGTAACTTCTTTTCCCATTCATGATCATCACAAAGTAATGATAGTATTGGTTTTTTCAACAAGATTCCCTACTTATATAGGGGGTATTTTAGGTATTTGCTAATAGTCGAACACTTTAACCAAGCTTGTTGGTTAAACATTGCATTTGTTTTGGAACAGAAAGAGTGTAAGTTCTCTTTCTAGCATAAATTCTGTCACAACCAACGAAGTACGTAACCACGCTTATTTGATATATGAAGTGATGAAATACCTCTGCATCTAACTTTTCGACAAGTGATTGATTCAGCTGCTGTTTCAATTCGGCTTGTGAACTTCTAAGGGATTTAACCTCTTTAACAAGAATTTTGACATCCGCTTTTGATTTCATTTCTAGTTCTTGATGTTTCTTCAATAGTTGCTCAAGCTTGCTTTTAGTATCATCCAACTCCTGCAGTAATTGATCTTTTTCTTGAATAACGAATGTTTTTGGCAATTCTGTTTCTTGCTTGTCATCCTGGAAATATTTCACTTGTCAATTATTATACATCACAGAAGTTACGTGATTCAATGTGAAAGAAAGCAACACGGCATTATAAAACCTTCTGAGACTTCAATTTGAACTCCATTTCAAGTGATCTCCGTCTAAGTTCTTCCATATCCCACTGCATTTGAGTAACTCTTTCTCTTTCCATCGATATAGCTTGATGAAGGTTTTCTTTACTTCTCAGTTTGGTAGTCTCAAGTTCCTCCTCCAAATCCTTAACCTATGAATACACATAAAGTTGCAATTAAATCAGTATATAATCATTTTTAATGCCATGAACTTCAGTTTTCCCAGAGTAGCAAGAAAAGGTACTCAGTTTCTTGTCCTTCCCCGCAAATCTTTGTAAGAGCATGAGCTTTACCATACTAATATTATAGCTACACAAACCCATGAACATATATCAAATAATCCGTTTTTAAGGTGCAGATGTTTGAATCTAGACAAAGTTCAAGATTAAGATAGTTGCACAAGCCTGGAAGATGAACATAATATGCAATTTATATTTTAGTATCCCTGATACAATGGTGATTATTTCGGTGCAAGCATACATAGCCAGCTTACGGGCACAACATACAATGTTGGTCCAACAAAGCATATGCTATAGTGTACATGCTAGAGGAAGGTCATGGGCTCTGGGCTCGAGTCACAGAAACAGCCTCTTTGGAAACTACAAGGGAAAAACTTTGTACAAAGACACACCTCCCCCAACCCTCAAAAGCCAGGGAGTACCAAGGTCGACCTTTTTAGCATAAATCTAGTGGTAAGGGAAAGGCTATCTTTTAAATTCCTTAAGAGAAAAATATTAGCATCCCACTTAAGGAACGGAGAAAATTATTGAAGAACGAGCAGAACTTTTAACATACCTTCGTCGTAAGGTAATCTTTCACTGCTATTTCTTGGTTCAATCTTGATATTAGATCTTCCATGTCTGTTTTTGCAGTTCCCAGTCTCCTCTGCATACTGATAAGAACCCTATTCATCTTTTGCTGCTGCCCTAACGGAAGAACTAAGTTTATATCATCTGATTCCATGTTGCCAAGAAACCCCACAGGTTTTGAAACCTCGGCAACTCTTGAAGGAATTAGGTAGCTGTCTGCCAATGAACTAGGAAACTCCGTATCCACCGTTACGCTCCTTCTCAATGAGCTTGTCCCTCTCCCAACACTCCCATTTGAAAGCTTTTCAGAATCGCTAATAAACTTTCCATGTTCCTGTTCTTGTTGAGGCACACAATCCCCTCTGTCTCTGGTAAGATATGCAGTGTTAGACCCATTCCCATTTTTCTCACCGCTCCTCATAACTTTGTTAATCTCTCTAGCATGAATTGTATGCCTGGGATACCCTTCGACCTGCTCTAAAATAGCATTTCCTATGAATAAACCCTCGTCAATATTGGACATACCATGCTTGACAAGTTTTTCTAGTGGACCTGTCAACTCTTCATCCAGAGACAAATCCTCTGTACCAGCTTCGGATATATTATCTCTTCCAAGGCTTGAAGTTCCAATTTCTGAAGTCTCATAAGCAGTGTCACTACCATAGTCTGGTGTGAGTGGAGTACTACCAGAAGCCACGGATTCGTTTGAATTAAGATGAATCCGTGGAGACGCAGTGTTACTCACAGAATGGTTTCCTTGTACAATTTGTTGGTTTTCATCTTGAAATGCTGCACAAGAATTATGACATGCAATCAGAAATCGAAGTGCTAACGTGATAGATGATGAACCGGACGCTGAAAGGGAAAATTCTATAAAGCACGATAATGTGTTCAAACTATTCAAGGCGAAGTAAGCAATTACATACAAGACCGAGCAGCAGATTCTAGTTCAAGAAACGATGCCACTACAATGCTTCTTGATATATCGATATCAGATAGCAATTTTGTCATCCACTCCTCCAAAGAGCCACGGCGCTGCATAATATGAAACATATGTATCTTAAATATCCATTCAGATCGTCTGACGATATATTCAACCATAAGCAAGGTTAGTTACTTTCATCAAATTTCTAAGCACATACTCAAGCTTGGTTAACATTTCTTGCTAAATATTCATCCTCCCCAAAATTAATGCAATTTTTGACTGGGCGTATATTCCAAATGAAGTCTTTTACTATTAAGCAAATATCTAAAATAAGCATCAATAATAACTAAATTAATGCTATCAATGATTTTGCACCTAATTGGCAAAATTTAATGTCGAATTGAAATTTTGCTGAAAAGGAAAGCATGGCATTTATTTTGGAAAATCCTAGAAAGGAAACTGGTGCATCCATTTTCAGATGAAGTACAAGATTATAAAAGTAGAGCTTTTAACCCAGAAGATCAAAAGTGAGAACCTACAGTGAATAAACCAACAAGGAGCAACACAAATAAGTGTACAATAACCCTTCAGTTATCACAAGCTGCATATTCAGGATGATAATTAGAAAAGTCTCCTATACAAGAAGTTGCCACCAGTGGTACCTCCATGGCAGCAACCAGTTACTTCTCTATACTAGGTATGGTTTCAAATAGCTACCTCTTCCAATAGCGTTCGACTTTTTAACCGCAAGAGTCCCTTTGGTGGTGCTGGTGGGAGATTCTTTTTGGGAAATGCTTTCCTAAGCTGCAGAAATTAAGTTTAAAGTAATATGAAACATAATGAGAACATCAAAGTACTTATCAAGTCCAGCAAAAAAAAAATGACAAAAGTTAGTGTACTTACAGCAGCAAGTAACTTTAAGAAATCATTAAATCTTCTTAATACCGCTCGTGTCGTCGTGACCCCTTGAGGTGATTGTAGACCAACCTGAACCCTGTAGAACTGTTCTAAGAATGTTAACATGGAATAAACCTAAAACATACAAAATATAATAAATATGTACTCTGTGTCAATAAGAGAAACAAGTTATCAGATACCACAAAGCACATTGACACCAAGTGCAATTTTATTAATCACTCAATGTTTAGGATAAGTACATCCCTCCACAGTTCATTGGACGAAGTTTAATGAAATTCAATATAAGAACACCAAAGGATCAAATTTGAAAGCTCAACTAATGGTAATGATGTTAGCACATGAAATGCAATAAAAATCTTCATGACATAACAAAGACAGACATGAGGATACTCGTAAATTGCCAGAAAACACATTTTTATCTATGATCATTCTAATACAAACTAAAAAGTCGGGATCAGAATATTTTGAATATTTTATTTTATTCCTAAATCCAACAAGTTTATGAGTGACTTTTCCTAATTGAAGAATTTCACATGATTCAAGTCTCTTAAGTTTGAAGAAAGTGTGTGTCGCTCATCTAGAAAAGAACTAAGAAGAAAAAAAGTAGCTCGCTCCCCATCACCAGAACCGTTATCAAACATCCCCACCCATCCTCATGGTTCAACATCATCATTTATACCTCAAAGAAACCTTGCCATTAGTTTTCTGAATGACAGCCACAATCAAAACAAAACATTAAATTGCCAAATTGAATCCTAGATATGCAGACTCACTATTTACCATAACATCGCAGAAAGATGCCTGACATCCATTGGAATGTTTATCCCTGATTGAGCCTCTAAACACACCGATAAAGAGAGGTTGGTAACTAACACAGTATCTCTTTTTGTTTTTCTTAGTAAGCTATGACATGCATTCTACTAACATTAATTCCTACCACAAACCATTCCAATAAACATTATATTCTATAACTAGAACACTTGATGATATTTAACTAAGTGCCAGAAATCAGCATGGTATCTTGTACATCATGTGCATGAAATTCTACCTTAACAGATCATGATACTGCTTTTGTGGTGTTGGAAGATTTCTGTATACTTTAATGCTACATTTTAGTTATTGGGAGAACCCAAGTTCTCTCTTCCGGATTCAGGAAAGAACTCTCATAGATCTTTTAAACTATGCTCCTGTCGGTTAGATGGTGGTCATTCTGAATGGTTAAACTACAGACCTTGGGTTAACAATGACTCGAGGATTGTAAATAGTAGTGAACCTATGAAGTACTTCTCAAGTAATATAATTGTAGTAAAATAGTAAAAGACATTAATATCATCAATCACAAATTTGCTTTGCAAAGGGTGTGTTGGTCTCAATCTTTTGCCTGTCAATACACGTAGTTTAGACCTACTGTCATTCTGGATCTGTATAGAATAGTCAGTCAATAAAGAAAACTTGATTGAACATTTCTGTGTAGTGCATCCCTTAACTGTCCAAGTTTAACAGCAAAAAAGTTAAGCAGATATAGACACAAACAAATAAGTTACATGTCAAGAAAAGAGAAGTCAAATTTGATAACCCATTGGCCATATCTTAAGTGTTCCTTAATGCATCCAGAACAAACGAGAAGGCTTTAATGTGTTTAGACCAATATCACATTCAGTACTACAAACTTTAAACATAAAAACCTAGGCTTAAAATAGTTAGATTACAAACAAAATGGATGAAGTCTTTTTTTAACAAATGCTAATCTGTGTTTTACAGCAAGAGTCCCGTTTGCCATTAATCCAAAACAGATTACCTTGATGTAAAATAGCATCCTCAAGTTCACTGCTACTATATGCATTTAACTTTGCAAATAATATTAAAGTGGCTATATTTGTAGAAACACGGAGTTTTCTGACCTTGTCACAACAATTGAAATAAATAGAGTTAGTTGAACGCTTCCTCCAGATACAACAGTTAAAACAGTTGATAGTGCTAGTGGTTTGATGTAACCAGGCCAATTTGGAGTATTGAATATTAAACTCTATATTTCAACAAGAAAAATAATAGAACTTATAGAAGAAATGTGACCAACTCATTTTGTAATATAAAGAATTATACTTGCACATTTCAATGACAAAATGAAAATTGGACTTACAGACTCGTACTTGGCACCTAGGGTATAAATAGATAATCCTAGATGGAAATCAGAGTGATACCATGTAATATTAAGATGTGCCACTTTAGTGTAATAAAACAATGAGCTAAAAGTGCCTAATATTTATTATGCATAGTGTTAAATATGAGAAACTAAAAGACTTATATAAGAAGGCAGATTTGCAAATAGAATGCGTACTGCTATGCACGAGGGAGTTGTAAAAAATTCTAACCATTCTTGACGTGTACCTTATGCATAGTGTTAAATATGAGAAAACTAAAAGACTTGTATAAGAAGGCAGGTTTACAAATAAAATGCCTACTGCTATGCATGACCGAGTTGTAAAAATTCTTACCATTCTTGACATGTACTGGCATTTTTTGACGAATTAATTGCAATGAGCAGTACAGACACTCCCAACACATGCTTTGATATTCTTTTATATTAGTTTCTTACAGAGAAGGTAGTTTCGTATTGTCCTTGACATAAGAAATACTTTGAAATAATTTATGATCTGTCAAAAGAAAATGAGAATTTGCAATAGATCTTAATATGATGCTTAACGTCCTAAGAGAACACAATCAAAGGATGAAATCAATTTAAGTAGCTAGCAACCTCTAGTTCAGCCCAATCCTGTATTTTATCCGTTACTTGATGTTTCAAGTTCCTAATGCTGATCTGCTCCAACCTACTATATTGTTACCTTGCCTGGAAATTGAATTTAAAGCTCACAAATAAGGAAGGTAAATCATATACTGATTTCACCAACTATCACGATTCTCACAGAATTCAGTAGGAAATAGCTGCTTGACCTTGTATAGACTGATGAGAATAAAGCCACAAAGGGAAATTTTTGGAACTTTATAGTCGACACAAGGAACAATTATAATGTAAATCAAAACAGAGAAGAGCTCCGCATCAGCATCTTCTCCCACAATCATTGTAGAATGTAATTTAACTTGATCCATGGAGGAAAAGGTTGGTTAGTAACAGCATTGGCAGGAAAAGCAGTCCTACCAATTTTGTAATTTAAATGATCAGAACTTTTTGCAACGAAAAACTGTGCACTTTCACATACATTCTAGTTTCTAATCTCAGATCCCAATTCATCAAACCCTATGTTCTCGATTTTCTTCACATTCAGCTAAGGGATACTTTTGACCTTATCAGCTCAAACTGTCTTCCTCACAATTTCCTTGATCGAAATGGAAGTTAAGAATGAGTTCTTACAAGTCCTATACAGCAGCAAGATAGATAAGATAATAGGAATCAACAAACTTGCTTTGTTTCCCGTTTACAATGTCAACATTTTTAGAAAATTCAAATTAGAAAGCAAATATTTAAAGGTTCAAGAACCAAAAGAATACATGAAGTTAACTTTGTCAAGATATTGCAGGTCCAATATTACAGCATAAATCATCATCTAGCCATTTGTATAGATAAATAATTGAGATATCATCAGTGTGTACCACAACAGGGTCTGAGTCTCTAGACTTCGAAAGGACAACCCAGGTTGGGATTGTGATGCAGTAACTCCATCCTGTGCGAGGATCATGTGGCCAAACTGTATCCCGCCCATTCTGCAGAATATGGAGTTTTCAGACAGGAATTGACATAAGAAGATCTATGATATACAATGAAGAATGGAACATATTACCAAAGGGCCATTGGCCCCGCGGTAAACAATAACCCCACCTTCCTGGAGGTCAGGGGTTCAAGTCTCATTATAGGTGAAGTGTGTGTAAGCTTAATTTGCCATATATAAATATTCTATACTTCAAAAAGAACAAGAAACAAAAAGAGTGGATATTATAAGTAAAGCAAGACTACTACCGCAAACAGAAGACATGACTAGAAATAGCTTTGAGGAGAGCTGCACTAACATTAGAATCTTTTTTAATGTATCACCTAAACAGAGGAGCAACTACCATACTGCATGAATATTCTTAAAGAAAACTAAAATGAGAATGTGGCATTTCATTAGCATAACAAGAAAAAGATACTTTCTAGATATGCATGAGACTCCTTAGATTCGGATATACAGATCAAGTTATGTAATCAATTAAAACATGAAAGAATCTAAATGTCCAGAATTATCCAGGTCCAAAAACATGCTAATATCATTTCCATTATATAGTTTCCTAACGCTGAACCTTGGGACAGCCTCCAATCCCCCTTCTCTCTAGCCCACCAATACCCATGTTAAGGCCTTAAGATAGCAAGGCTATGGCCTTCCATGACTTAAAGACTCTGCTATCGATGAACTGTGGCTCTAGTAACCAAGTACTCATCCTGGCTAAGTGTTTGCCATCTTGATTACAGAACCCTTTCTATCAAACAAGGTCTCTGGTAACGGTGTTCATATGCCTTTTTTAAAAGCCAAAATGCAGATAAATTATTATTCTTCCCTCTGGTTCGTTTACAACTCTTACCATCATGATTCCTATTTTCATTAAAACCCTACCTTAGCCCAAGGCACCTTAAACCTCCTTACCATAAGATATCTTCTTCCATTAACACTCACACCCCTTTTTCCCGTACAGAAAACAAATTCCTACACTTGCAGACAAATACCTCTGTTTTACAAATAAATGAAAAGATAAGAATTTGAAATCAATGTAATTTACGCACATTCAGCTTCCGGCAACCTTCCTTTTTTGAGTTATAATCTACTTTCAAGATGGTCACCATATTAAAATCCACGATGACCTATTTTTAACTTTAATAATTCATTCAAAGTCTTACAGAACTGAATGTTTGTAGCATTAATACATTTGATGTGAGCAAGATGCAAAAAAATTGTCCTTAACATATGGTTGTATCTAGTGTCTGACAGAAAATGTACTACCCTGATGCAATTATGTTTGCAACTGTACGATCAATTTCCTGAGGCTTCCCTGCAGCATAGTTTTTTGGGACTAGGTTTCTTTGTAAGGTAAGCCCATTGACTGCTAGCATTACTTGAAACTCATTGCTCTTGTTCAAAGAAGGCATTTTCATGATTTATATCCTTGTGTGGAAGTGTCAGCTAAAGGAATATGGTCAATAAATGTTGCAACCTTCTCTAAGTGACTCTAATTTATTCATCACATATTAAGAAGGAAAATACTTGCATTTAATTTTTTCAGTAACGTTCTTTGACAATATCAATCACTCAGTTGTCTCAACAAATATTAAACTGTCACCTAATTTAACTAAAGTATATAAAAGAAATGACTAAATCCTTATTAATGAAAGATGCTAAGAATAGGGTGCCTTAAAGTTATACTTCGGACTTGGTATATGTGCCTCGGCAGAAACAGGAGAAGTCAGTAGGATGCTACAAGGTATGCTTATGATGCACTATAAATTGCATGTAGCAACCTCTAATCAAAAGCAGTAGATACCTTTTTTGCTTTGTTGTTGGCTTTTTCCTTGTTTATCACAATTTCATTGAACATCATATCTTAGTCTAAGTTCATGGTAGATGGTACAAGTACTCGTTATGGAGAAAGATTATATTGTGTCTTCATATCTTAAGTTTGAGTGAGAATGAGTACTGCAATCAATGCTTTAAATATTTTGCATGCATTTCAAAAAATCATATGGAATAATGCTTGCTGTCATTAGATACTCCCAACAAGTTCAACAAGTTTATGAGTGAGACTGAGTACGCAATCAATGCTTGCTGTCATTAGACAACCCTCAAGGTTTCATCCTATTTTGACGGTTACCTCTTCCTCTTAGTGGGCCTATCAGTTTATTGGAAAATTCTTTACCAAAATGAAGGAACCTAGAAACCTCAGACATTCAAAAGGGCACTTTATTAATCCTTGCGAGCTAACTCATGCCTCAGCAAGTACTTTACAGATTCTTAGTCAGCTGTATTGTAAAACAGAAAAATATAGTTTTTCGCATACTAGTGGAGCATTCAAATTAGTGCATTACAGATTCCTTGCCCATCTGAACAGAAAGAACAAACATCAGAGTAAGTTTAACAATAAATGATCTTGAAAATTTACAATAAAATGCTAAGGAAAGGTGCTGCAGAAGCACTAATCAGGCGGAAACTTCACAGTTGGGACATCCAGAACATGAGCAATGCAGCTCAATTTCTAATGAACCTCTTACGTAGTGCACAGCGCATGTCTTTGAAAAGTGGAATAAGTTTCTATTTGTTCAATCGCCAATACAAGCTCTATCAAATTGGAGAAATGTCCAAGTAACATAACAGGCAAAGGAGCTTTAAGAATTAAGATGATAACCATGTTGTGATAAACGCATTCTAGGCTCCATGATTCACAAGATCACTAGCAAACTGCATCTCATATTCTACATTAAAATCCAACCAAATCTAATGTTGTCATCTTCCTCTTTACAGAATATACTTCTTGATAAACTTTACATCATAATACTAATATTTGCATCAGAAAAGCACATCTTTGGACCATCTCCATTTGCCAATGGCCCCAGAAATCCAGAATACAGAAGTTTTCAAACAATTGCATCCCATTTCAGTTGTAAACAATACATTTGACCAATACAAACAAGTTCTCACCGTGCCCTTCTACAGTCTTATGGACAATATACTACAGACCATAATGATGGCATGTATGTAAGCTAATGGACTAGCATAAACCAAGACAAATTCCAAACTATTGAAAGCAAAAGGGAAAAAAAACATAAAGGGAACGTTGGGAATTCCAATTCCAGGGCTTGAAATTGAAATTAGGAACAAAAGATTTGAGCTAGATAGATGAGCTGCAATCTCAACAACTGAATTCCAATTAAACTACCACATATAACATGCAACGGAATTCACATTCATTCTAATATCCCAATATAATTCGACATCAATGAGCATCAAAACGAAAAAGAAGTAAAGAATCAACTCAAAATTCTTCGATCAGAGCTAAAGCAAATTAAAAAGTGAATCAGACTTTAATCTTCAAAATACCCATTTCTTAGGTGGAGGGCTCCAATCCATCCCTAAAGGCAGAGGCGAAGTCCCATCGTGTCTATGCTTCGGAGGACTCCTCCGATGTTCCATCTTCCGATCAATTTCTCTCCCCTCACACACCCTAATTTTATCCAAAAATTGACTAATATAAATTGATTGTATCGAAGACAATAACCCACTAGGGTTTTTGATGAAAATTGATCAGATCGGGGAGACCGAAGTAGAGGAAGAAACAAGACTGGGAAGTTGACAGGTGGCCTGACTCATTACAAGTGTAATTGTTGTCAGTATTCGCATTACTTTTTGACAAATCCAAGTCTTCAATTCTCCCTCTTCGATTGAGATTCGAAAGAGAGGAAAATTTGCTTAATGGCGAAGGAGACGAGAACAATCAGGTTTTTGGGAGAAATTGATCAGAGCACGTGATCGATCGAATGGAACAACCAGTCCGACTCCATTAATACTAGAGATATTTGTCGACCTTTTCACAGGGACGACTTCTTCATCTATTAATGCAAGTATTTACCACACAAATCTATAGAGAAATTAATTAAAATGACCGTATTTAAAACCCGTATTACTAAAATGTCTTAAATCTCGTTGGGTTTGCTAAAATACCTTTTTGTTCGGGATTTCACTGTTCATCCCGGGATTTCACTGTTCATCCCGGCCTTAACCCGGGATTTCACTGTTCATCCGGCCATAACCCCGGGATTGATCCTTTTTTGGTCCGAATCACCCTAACCCCGGGATGGGTCTCATCCCGGCCCTATATCCCGGACAAAAGGGGTATTTCGGCAAAGTTATCGAGATTTAGGGCATTTTGGTAATACGGGTTTCAAATACGGTCATTTTAATTAATTTCCCTAATATATATATATAGGGGTTAAATCATGTGAGAACCAAAAAAAGATTGAGAACCGTGAGAACCGATTTGAGCCGTAATTTGGTTTTGATCATGTGGTTTAAATTAAAAGTTGTTTGATTTCTAGTTCATTTCAAAATTGCATTGTCTTTAATGACCATAGATTAAAATTAATTAATGGTTTAGATCGGTTTTCACGGTTCTCAACCTTTTTTTGGTTTTCATTTGATTATCCCTATATATATATATATATATATACACATATATATACACATATATATACAAAGGGAGAAACTAATTAAGTACACGACAACTAACAAAATCATTAGTGATTTTACATTAACGGCAAAAAAGTCATGCGAATCTGAAGCCGTGACCAAAGTCTTTTTTTTGTATGTTAATGTAAAATCACTAATGATTTTATTACTTCTCGTGTTCTTTTAAATAGATAATGTTCTCGTTTGAACCCGACTATATATATATATATATACATATATATATATATATATATATATATACATATATATTGTTAAGTCTGATTTTATAGTAATCATTGTATTTATAGGCTTGGTCTTATACTGTGTTTTGAGTATTATACAGTGTTGTATAAGCCAAGGGTATTTAAGTCACTTTGGTCTTTGTGTTGTGTAAGAAACTCACGTATATTCAATACCAGATTACATCTTGCGCTTAAAACTCTCTCTCTCTACTTTCTCTCTCTAGGGACTTAGTGATTCTTGGATTATCAGGAAATCCAGTAGGCATAGGATCACTACCTAAGAAAACTGACTTCCATTTATTATTCTCAGATGATGGCAAAAAGAGGGTATCATTTCAGGATGAGGCTTCAACATCTTCCACCAAGACAGACAATCTTGTCACTTCACCAGTCACTCCCATACTCAAAAATTCTAAACCTACCGCCACTCCAACACCTTCAGAACAGTCCCCCGAGAAAGCCATTGTAGCTCCTGTTCCCCCTTACATACCTTTTCCACAAAGGTTAAGAAACCAAAAGGATGAGCTACAGTTAAAAAGTTCCTTGATTTGTTTAAACAACTACATATCAACATTCCTTTGGTTGAGGCAATTGAACAACTGCCAAGTGACGCAAAATTTCTCAAGGACATTCTGAGCAAAAAGAAGAAGTTAAATGAATATGAAACTGTTGCTTTAACAGAAGGTTGTAGTGCCCTCCTTTCAAATAAAATTCCCCCTAAACTGAAAGATCCTGGGAGTTTCACTATTCTTTGCTCAATAGGTGGGAAAGAGATTGGAAAGGCACTATGTGACCTAGGAGCTAGTATAAACCTTATGCCCTTGTCTATTTTTAACACCCTAGGCATAGATGAGGCTAGACCAACCACAGTCACCCTGTCGTTAACCGACAAGTCTATAACTCATCTGAAAGGAAAAATTGAGGATGTATTAGTCCAAGTGGAAAATTTCATTTTTCCCACCGACTTCATCATTCTTGATTTTGAGGCCGATAAAGACATTCCAATCAATCTAGGAAGACCATTCCTAGCAACTAGTAGAACCTTGATTGATGTTCAGAAAGGAGAGTTGACTATGAGAGTAAATGAACAAAATGTCACTTCCAATGCTTTTAACTCTATGAAATATCCTGATGATAAAGAAGAGTGTTTTACCATGAGTGATATTGAGTCTTTGTGCCATAAAGAGGAAATTGAAAAAATGTTAGATTTGAGAGAGACTGAGGTTGATGAGAAAATAGAATGGGAAGAGGAAGGTGAAACCACCATGTTACAACATACTGCAGCTTTTGATTTGTTGGAAAATAAAGATAGAAAGACCCATATCACATCAATTGAGTCACCACCCGACCTGGAGTTGAAACCACTCCCTTCACATCTGAAATATGCATTTCTAGGTGAAGAAAGCAAATTGTCTGTCATCATTTCATCCACCTTAGAAACACATCAGGAAGAACAATTGGTAATATTGTTAAAACTGCACACTAAGGCTATAGGATGGACCATTTCTGACCTTAAGGGTATCACCCCTTCCATTTGTCAACACAAAATCATCCTAGAAGACAAGAATTTCACTTCCATTGAACCTCAAAGAAGGTTAAATCCTATCATGAAGGAAGTTATGAAAAAGGAGATTTTAAAATGGTTGGATGCAGGGATAATATACCCAATAGCAAGCATCTCCTGGGTAAGCCCTGTACAATGTGTCCCTAAAAAGGGAGGTGTCACTGTGATAAAGAATGATAAAGATGAGCTCATCCCCACTCGAGTTGTATCTGGTTGGAGGATTTGTATGGATTATCGTAGACTAGACAAAGCTACCCAAAAAGACCATTTTCCTTTACCTTTCATTGATCAGATGTTAGACAGACTTGCAGGAAAGGAGTATTATTGTTTCTTAGATGGCTATTCAGGTTACAATCATATTGCAATAGCCTTAGAAGACCAAGAAAAGACCACCTTTACTTGTCCTTATGGAACCTTTGCTTTTAGAAGAATGCCATTTGGTCTGTGTAATGCACCTGCTACTTTTCAAAGATGTATGATGACCATATTTTCTGATATGCTTGAAACCTCCATGGAAATTTTCATGGATGATTTTTATGTGAATGGCACATCATATGATCAATGTTTGAAAAATCTTGAAAAAAGTCTTGCAAGATGTGAAGCAACTGATTTGGTTTTAAATTGGGAAAAGTGTAATTTTATGGTCAAGGAAGGAATTGTTCTTGGTCATTTGATTTCCAAAAAAGGAGTTGAGGTTGATAAGGCAAAACTTGAAGTGATTGAAAAATTGCCTGAAACAACCACTGTTAAAGGAATAAGAAGTTTTCTTGTACATGCAGGTTTTTACAGAAGATTTATCAAAGATTTTTCAAAAATTTCAAAACCTTTGTGCTTATTACTTCAACATGAACAAAAGTTTTATTTTAGTGAGGATTGTAGAAATGCTTTTCTCACTCTGAAAAAATCTTTGGTTACTGCTCCTGTGATTGTTACTATTGACCAGGAGAAACCTTTCGAAATCATGTGTGATGCAAGCGTTTGGGCCATAGGAGCTATTATAGGACAAAGGAAATAAAAAGTGTTCCACTCTATTTATTATGCAAGCAAAACCCTAAATGAAGTTCAGATTAATTACACAACAACTGAAAAAGAATTGTTAGTCGTAGTCTTTGCCTTTGAGAGATTCAGATCTTATTTAATGGGAACAAAAGTCATTATACATACTGATCATGCTACCATTAAATACTTAATTTCAAAGAAAGATGCAAAACCTAGGTTAATAAGATGGGTTCTGTTGTTGCAAGAATTTGATCTCAAAATTGTGGACAGAAAAGGAGTGGACAATCAGGTTGCTGACCATTTGTCTAGACTTGAAAAACATGATAAAGAAATGTAAAAAGGGGACATAACAGAAACATTCCCAGATGAGAGACTCCTGGTGTTAAAACATTCTGAGACACCATGGTTTGTAGACATTGCCAATTTTCTAGCTTGTGGAATTATTCCCCATGAGTTTAATAAACAACAAATCCAGAAACTCAAGCATGATTCTAAGTTCTATCTGTGGGATGATCCATTTTTGTTTAAAGCATGTGCAGATCAGGTGTTGAGAATGCATTCCTGAAAGTGAAATACCGACAATTTTGAAAAATTGTCATGCTTCTAATTATGGAGGGCATTTTCGTGGACAAAGGACGACCGCAAAAGTGTTGCAGTCTGGATTCCATTGGCCGACATTGTTCAAAGATGCTCAGGAATTTGTCAAAACATGTAACGAATGTCAGCGTACTGGATCAATCTCTCAAAAGAATGAAATGCCTCTAAATGGAATTTTAGAGGTTGAATTGTTCGATGTTTGGGGGATTGACTTCATGGGACCATTCCCAATTTCAGGAAATTGCCAGTATATTTTAGTTGCAGTAGACTACATGTCCAAATGGGTTGAGGCAGTAGCATGTAACTCAAATGATGCTAAAATAGTTGTTAAATTTCTCCAAAAGCAAATTTTTACGAGATTTGGAACTCCCCGTGCTTTAATTAGCGATGAGGGTACTCATTTTATAAATCATTTGTTAAAAAGCGTTTTGGACAAATATAATATCAAACATAGGGTTGGCACTACCTATCATCCCCAAACCAATGGTTTGGCAGAATTGTCCAATAGAGAAATCAAGGGAATTTTAGAAAAAGTCGTTAAACCACACAGAAAAGATTGGGCTTTTAAATTAGATGACACTCTGTGGGCTTACCGTACTGCTTTTAAAACTCCTATTGGTATGTCTCCGTATAAAATTGTTTTTGGAAAAGCCTGTCATTTACCTTTGGAATTGGAGCACAAAGCATACTGGGCAATTAAAGAGCTGGATATGGATATTTCTGATGCTGGAATTAAAAGAAAAATTCAACTTTGTGAATTAGACGAACATAGGAATTTGCCTATGAAAATGCCAAGCTTTATAAGGAAAAGACAAAAAACTGGCATGACAAGAGAATTCACAAACGAGAATTTTTTGAGGGACAAAATGTGTTACTTTTTAATTAACGGTTAAAACTCTTTCAGGAAAAACTGAAAAGTAGATGGTTCTATCCATTCAAAATCTTTAAAATCTACCCTTTTGGAGTTGTGGATCTTGTGAACCCAGAAGACGGTAGTATTTTTAAAGTAAATGGACAAAAAATAAAAACATTTTTCGAAGGAATGGAAAGCCATAGAAACCTGTCTGTGGCTTTGTGTGAGTTGATCTAAGAGACTGGACTTTTAAAAAGTCCAATCATCGTAAATAATTCCTTTACATTTTTTTGCCATATAATTTTTTTTTCTCTTCTCTTAATTATCTTTTACCTTTTATCTTTATCCAAATGCAGGAACAAAAATATGGAGAAAGTGAAGTTGTGGAGAAAAGATAAAATCATTTCGAAATTTCGGGAAAGTTTGGTTTTTAGTAAAAGACGTTAAAAATAAAGGGTATTTTCTGTGGGAAGGATTTGAAAAAAAAAAAAAAATATATATATATATATATATATATAATAATAATACATTTTCGAAAAAAAAGATTTTTTTTACTGATTTCTGGGATCTATTTTATATATATATATATATATATATAAGATATATGTAAGTGTATGTAAATATATATTTTATAAAATAATTAGATAAAATTATTGGAATCTATACGAAAAAGAAAAAAAAAGATTAATTGTAATATATCTATATCTATACTATATTATAAAGATGGCATAAAAAACTCTTAATTACAACTCATTAAACTTTATGTACTATCATTTAAAACTATCTACTTAAAATCTCTTAAAAATAACTACTAAAGCCTAATGTACTACCTGTAAAGCTTTTAACCCTAATTAATATATTTTATCCTTATCCCCAAAATCCTTATCTCTAATCCCCAAACCCTAAAATTATGAAATTTGAATTCTGATAAACATAATCAAAACAAAATAAACATCTCAATTTAAATATAAAAAATTTAAAATATATAAGATAATTAATGAATTTTAACAAACTACTTAATTTTTTTTATATAAAAAACATTATATTGTTAAGCCTAAATTAAACAAATTTTATATATAAAAAACCATTATCACTCAATAAAACCCATCCAAAATCGTACTGTAAATCAATAAAAAACAAAAAATAAAAATAAACATTAAAATCGTGATGTATTAACTATTATTTAATGTTAATCTACTTAAAATATCTTAAAAAACAATTAATGAAGCAATATGTATTACTTTTAAATGTTTTTAACCCTAATTAATAAGTTTCATCCTTATCCCCAAAATCCTTATCTCTAATCCCCAAATCCTAAAATTATGAAATTTGAATTCTGATAAACATAATCAAAACAGGATAAACATCTCAATTTAAATATAAAAAATTTAAAATATATAAGATAATTAATGAATTTTAACAAACTACTTATTTTTTTTTATATAAAAAACATTATATTGTTAAGCCTAAATTAAACAAAATTATATAAAAAAACCATTATCACTCAATAAAAACCATCCAAAATCGTACTGTAAATCAATAAAAAACAAAAAATAAAAATAAACATTAAAATCGTGATTTATCTCGCTGCATTGCGCGAGTACGCTTCTAGTATTTTATAAAAACAAATTTGAAAATTACAAATTAGTATCTTAGTTAAAAGGTTTACAAATAAAATAAAACAAAAAGAAAATAGAAAAATTTTCTTGTACGGGATTAAATCTATAAAATCTACTTTTGTACTTCAAATTTTTGAAAGAGATACTGTTTTATCTCTTTAAATAAACCCATTTCAAATCTTAAACCAAATCTACTTAAATTTTTGAAAGAGATACTCTTTTATGTACTTAAAAGTAGATTTTGTACACAAATTTGAAAGAGATACTGTTTTATCTCTTTAAATAAACCCATTTTAACTCAATTTTTTGAAAGAGATATTGTTTTATACATTCTAAGCGTCTTAGTGTAGCTTTTTGACTAAAAAAATCTTCTCAGCATCTTTCATTCTATGTTGTCTTTGCTGCCTTGACAAGACTGGACCAGTTTTTAATAATATTGGAGGAACAATCGATTCAGGAACAGGAACATCAACTTGTGTTCTAGACGACACACCTCTTTCAAATGTACTCGAAGGAGCTGTGGTAGCTGTGGTGGTCGGAGATGGAACAGCAGAAGGAATAGCATAGCTGAAGAAATAGAAACTTGAGCATATAAACTTTGAACTCTTTGTCTCTTTAACTTCTCCCTCTCATGACCTTGATGATCTGAATCATCTTGGTCATGTCTACGTTGGAGAAGAGACAACTTCAGATCTACAAGACTGAGTCGAAGAAGCTAGCAAGAAATCTATAGGAGGTGCAAATCTGACTTGAGACTTGAAATGATTCACCTGTTGAGCTATTTTACTCCCCCTACATAAATGCATTGTCCACTGTATTCACTTTATGTACTCCCCCTCGAAATGAGATATGATCAGATGTTCTTTTAGAATTTTCTCCTTATTCACTCCCCCTCGAAATATGCACAGACCCACTTACACAGATATGAGAACACAAGTATCGAAACATCAATCGTAGAAAGAAAAATATACTGAATATCTATTTTGAAACAACTAAATATATAAAATTTTTAAACACCATGCAAATTAAATTCTATTAAGTCAAATATCACATATTCATCAATCAATTGAAATCAAGTGTGTGTTTTTGGATGCAAATACAAGTTTCATTGCATATCATGTTAATACATGTTCATTTTCAAACACTTTCATCAATCTATTCAGTGTGCTAGCATGTGAAATTTGATTAGCTTCAAGTAAATGTAATTATAAACATATAATAAATAACTTTGCCTTTACTCACACTAAGCTGTCAAGAATTAAGACTTTCACAAATTTATAGGTTTATCGCAACTTAAAAATATCATCAAGTATCATGAGATGTGTGCTTATTGGCATCTTTCTATAATATGTGCACATTGGCATCTTCACATGATTGTGCTCTTTGGCATCTTTTAACTTTGTGCACATTGGCATCTTTTAACCAAGAAGTTTTGTAAGTAAAAAATATGTCGTAAACGTAACTTTCTATCTGATCCTATTGTAGGATTTGGGTCAGCCACTCCAGACCAGTTGGCCTTAGGGGACTAGGTGTCAAGCACCCTTTGGAACTTACTCTCCCAGATCAGAAAGGCTACATTGACACATCTTAAACCCATTTATACCAGTAGAACATGACTTTCGATCTGGTTCTATAGAAGAATTTGGGTTCGATCACTCCCAGACCAATTGCCCTTAGGGGACCAGATGACAAGCATCCCACGGAACTTACTTTCCCAAACCAGAAAGGTCACAGGTACAAACTTTTAAACTTAGTGATTTCTGTATTTTATATATTTAATTTTCATCTCAATCACTTGGTTTTACATCTAAGTGCTTAGCCTATATTTTCATTACGATCCATAATTCTGACTTTTTAGGTTTTCTAAGCATTGTAAACTATAAATATTCTGAATGACACAACTTTAAAGCATTCTCAAAAATTTCAAACATGTTTTGCTGACTTTTCGATTTTTGTAAGACTTGAAAGTTGAACATATAAAACTTAGATAAAAACAAAGTGATAAACCAAGATCAAACTAATCTTAGAGAGAGAGAGTAGAGAGAGAAAGATAGAAGCACCAAAGTATGTGTATTTTGAAAGTATGCGATCAAGACTTACAAACACAAAGGCCACAAGGGACTTAAATACCCTTGGCCAATACAAGATAGAAAGCATGCTAAGTACACAATATTAGCACAATACTATAAATACAATGATTACTATAAAATCTGACTTAACAATCTCCCCCTTAGTAATCATTGGCTCTCCGGTCTTCAATGTAGGCTATTACACCCATTTTCGAATTTAAAACAGACCTTCAAAGCGTCTTAGCATAGCTTCTTGAGAGAAAAAAATTTGTTCTCAGTATCTTTCAATCTATGTTGTCTTAGCTGCCTTGACAAGACTGGACCAGTTTGTAATAAGCATGAAAGAACAATCGGTTCAGAAACAGGTACATTAGCTTGTGCTCTAGACAACGCACATCTTTCAAATGTACTCAAAGTAGCTTTGATGGTCGGAGCTGGAACAACATAAGAACAAGTATAATTGAACTTTTTAACTTCTCTTTAACTTCTCTTTAACTTCTCCCCCTCATGACATTGATGATCTGAATCATCTTGGTCATGTCTAAGCTAGAAAAGAGACAGCTTTAGATCTGCAAGACTGAAATGAAGAAGCTAGCAAGAAATGAATAGGAGGCGCAAAGCTGACTTAAAATGATTCTCCTGTTGATCTCCTTTACTCCCCCTACACAAATGCACTATTCACTGTATTCACTTTATGTACTCCCCCTCGAAATGAGATATGATCAGATGTTCTTTCAGAATTTTCTTCTTATTCACTCCCCCTTGAAATATGCACATACCCACTTACACAGATATGAGAACACAAGTATCGAAACATCAATGTAGAAAGAAAAATATACTGGATATGTATTTTGAAACAACTAAATATATAAAAATTTTAAACACTATACCCATTAAATTCTACACAGAATAGTCAATCAAGTGAAATCAAGTGTGTATTTTTGGATACAGATACAAGTTTTATTGCATATCAAGTTAATACATGTTCAGTTTCAAAAACTTTCATCAATCTATTCAGTGTGCTAGCATGCGAACTTCGATTAGCTTTAAGTAAATGCAATTCTACAAATATAATAGAGAACTTTGCCTTTACTCACACAAAGCTGTCAAGAATTAAGACTTTCACAAATTTATAGGTTTATCGCAACTCAGAAATATCACCAAGTATCATGAGATGTGTGCTCATTGGCATGTTTTAGCATTGTGCTCTTTGGCATCTTTTAAGCTTGTGCATATTGGCATCTTTTAATCAAGAAGTTTTGTAAGTAAAGAACATGTCGTAAACATAACTTTCTATCTGATCCTATTTTAGGATTTGGGTCAGCCGCTCCTAGACCAGTTGGCCTTAGGGGACTAGGTGTCAAGCACCCCTTGAAACTTACTCTCCCAGACCAGAAAGGTTACATCGACACATCCTAAACCCATTCATACCAGTAGAACATAACTTTCGATCTGATTCTATAAAAGGATTTGGGTTCGATCACTCCCAGACCAATTGACCTTAGGGGACCAGATGACAAGCATCCCATGGAACTTACTTTCCCAAACCAGAAAGGTCACAGGTACAAACTTTTAAACTTAGTGATTTCTGTATTTTATATAAGTAATTTTCATCTCAATCACTCGGTTTTACATCTAAGTGCTTAGCCCATATTTTCATTACGATCCATAATTCTGACTTTTTAGGTTTTCTAAGCATTGTAAACTACTAATATTCCGAATAACACAACGTTAAAGCAGGATCAAAATTTTCAAACATGTTGCTGACCTTTCTATTTTTGTAAGACTTGAAATTTGAACATATAAAACTTAGATATAAACAAAGCAACTTGAAAATTTATCCTAGACACACATTTTATTCAAAAGAAAGAAAAACTGTAAAACTTTTACTTTATAGAATAAAATTTGTGTAGGTTTAAACTTTTAAATTCAACATGCCGATTTTTTAAAGCAGAAAATTAAATCGTTTTTCATCTAATGCTTTTGTAAAAATATCGGCAAGTTGATATTCAGTTGGAACAAAATATAATTCAATAATACCTTTTTCCACATGATGTTTAAGGAATTGGTGTCTCATATCAATGTGTTTGAAATTCACTTCTTCATGGCTTGAAATAACTGGAACAACATCACTATCAGAGATAGATGCAGCGGAATTTGAAGTAGATGCGCTCACAGTTTCTCAAAAGCTAAACACAATGAAGAGCGAGTCCTAAAATCATTAACATTTAAATAACGAGTCCTAAACATATATGTTTAGAAGTCAAAGTATGTTGAAATACGGTTTCTAAGCTGATTTACTTAGAAGCCTTCGTTCTCTTACTCCCCCTTGACATTAGGTGCCTGCAACTCAGAATCAATCTTTGGTTTTGGTACCCACTTGTATTTGAGTCCATGTTTGTTAGTTGCAGTTCTAATGGGAATAAATTTGTTAGATTTTACAAACAAAGCATGAGAAAGATTATCAGAGTAATGAACATAATCAGCAGTAGAGGACGAAGCATAATCATCTAAACTAGAACCAGAGGAAGAATATGAGACATCTTTTGCAATTCGAATCATTTGCTTTATTGAATATTTGTTGTATTTATTACAAACAGCAAATGAATCACTTTTACAAATTTTGTCTACATATCGATCCTCATCAGTCGCAGATTCATCAGATTTCCGCTTGACCCTCCATATCTGCCTTGTAGGAGTCCTCAAAGTCCTATCTCAAATATTCGAATCAAAAGAATTAGAATTTTCAAAAATAACAGTAGTTTGTTTCTTTGACTTCCTTGACCTTCTTCTTTTATGCTTTGGTTTATAATACTCAACATTTAGCGTAAAAGATTCATCAAGAAATTTTGATTTAAAATTTGAATGTGAAGAAGAAATTTTATCAAAGAAACCAAACTGATCATTCATCGATTTTGAACTAGTCTCGAAGTCATAATTTTCAGAAAAACACAAGGCTGAACAATGTTTGCTCGACTCACTGATGGCGCAAACTGAGTTTTGCGCTACCAACTGCTGGCGCAAACTGTCAGTTTGCTCTACCAGTGTTTGGCGCAAACTATCACTATTTGGAACTTTTTGCGTATTTTCCTTAGAATCAGTGGAAAATCCAGAATTAATTTTGTCATCAAAATCTTGCTTTTGAGAAATTAAATTTTCTTCAAAACTTGATTTCATAATAAAAAGAAGTAAATCGTTTTCAAGTTCGTTTTGAAGACTTTGTTCTTCCATTTTAACTTCAAGATCAACGATTTTGCCCTCTAACACTAATCGGGGAATATATCTCTTAGAATCATAAGAAACTGGAGATATATTTTCCTTATTAGCATTAATAGCATATATATCGAAATAAACATTTGGTAATGAAGATTTAATAGAAGATGTGACATTTAAAACATTATTAGATCTTTTGGACTTCTTTGATTTTTCAGGAAAATATTTTTCATTTTCGCGAGTAAAAACAAACGGTAGTTCCATTTTCGTGTTGTTCATCCTTTTCTCATTTTCGATTTCTAAAACTTTCTTTTCATTCATCCAATCAATTTTGAATTGAGGAGCATATCTAGCAAGATTTAAATAATCGAATTTATATAAAGTGGGGGATTTTTCTATAGCATTGTCTAAACAATGTGGATTTTCAAAACCAAGTCCCCATATTTCCTTTATAGACTTATAACTCCTCGGTTTATTCATATATATTGTTTGCTCAGTTTGATCTCTCAAATATAATTTTTCTTCCAATTCATTTATTTTATCAGAAAAACTATCCAATTTCTTTTGAAAGTTCTCTTTTGTATGTGTCAAAATGGATTTTTCATCTTTCAAAGAAATTTGCAGTTTTTCAATCAAATTTGACTTTTCTTAATTAATATGTTTTTCAGATAAAAACTTTGAATGTAAGTCATGTAAAGCAGTTATAATGACGTTCATTTGAGATGAAATAAATTTGTAATCAAACTCGGAAAATACCTCAGATTCGTCAGTAGAAGTGTCTTCATCATCATCATCACTGTCATCATCTCCGATAAAGCACATAGCTGCAGTTTCTTCATTTTCTGCTTCGTTATCGGAGTGATCTAGCCAGAATTCGTCTTCAGCTAGCAAAACAATTCCATTCTCTCTCTTTTCGGCTAGTTCCATCTTCTTTCGGTAATATGCCGAATCTCGAACCACCTTTACTCGACACTCCTTTACTATGTGACCCGACTTTCCATAGTTGAAGCACGCAGTAGCTTTCTTAGGCTCGGGCACTTTGGCAGACTTATTCTTTTTAGACGCCGAAGTGAAGCTAAGGTTGTTTGAAGCCGACCGATGCTGGAACTTCTTATTGTAGTGCTGAGAGAGAAGAATCATTGCTTTTTCTAGTGCCTCGCCATCATCATCAGTTGTCCCGTCATAAGCATTCTCAGACAATGCTTGTTCAACCAATTTACTTGCGAGAAGTGCAACCGGGTCCACTGTCTTTGGCTTGTTCTTCTTATCAAGCTTGGCTTTCTTCTCCTTGACAATGCTCTCATCTGTCATCAAAATCTCATAAAGCTCTTGTATTTGCATGGTAGAGACCCGGACATCATTCCTCAATCGGTGACATGATTTGTTCCATTCCGGTTGAAGAGCGTTGAGGAACTTCAGATTAGTCTCTAACTCAGTCTTGGTCACTTTGATCTTTTGCAGATCATTCAGCACTACTGTGAACCTGTCAAAAACACTCTTCAGAGACTCACCATCCTTGGATTTAAACTCCTCGAAATTGTTCATGAAGCATATCTATCGTAGTTGTGTTGCAACAACTGACCTAAGCATGATCTTTTCTAACTGAGTCCACATCATCATCGGATTTTGCTTGAAACAATCAATTCGATTGTAAATGGAATTAGGCAATGCTAGCATAAGGTTAGACTTTGCTTCGCGATCGGCTCGCTCTCGCGAAAGTTCTTCAGCAGTGGCGGGAATATCGTTCTTAGGCTTGACGAATGGTCCTTCAGTGAATGACTTCATCATGTTTTTTCCATTTGCTTGACGCTCGATGAAGTTAATAAACCGATCTTTTCATTGAGTGAACTCATTCTCATTGATCAAAACCGAAGGACGAGTATCTGATCCCAATGACATCATAATGTCGTTCTTGTAGAACTGAGCTTAAAAAGAGAATTTTGACATATCCATTAAGTCAGAAAAATTTAGAAAAATGCCAAGTCTTGAAACAGAGAGGCTGGCGCAAACTGGTTTTGCGCTAGAAGAACGTGGCGTAAACTAGAGCTTTGCGCGAGAAGAGGGTAGTGCAAGCTATGTTTTGCGCGATACAAAGTAGCGCAAATAGTTCTTTGCGCGAGATGTAGGTGGCGCAAAATGATCTTTGCGCGATGAACTGATGGCGAAAATTGACTTTTTCGTGAGAAGCTTGAATATGAAGAATCCGGCATAAAGACTGTTTTCGCTAAGATGTTTTGCGCTAAAAGTACTTGGCGCAAAAGATGAACTGGAGAAACTTCAGATCACGCAAAAATGACTTTGCGCTGTGAGTATCTGGAGATAAACTTGCTTTTGCTCCAATAACTGAAACTTGCTTGAATGCAGAATTTGAAGTAGATGGTCTCACAGTTTCTCATATGTCTAGAAGCTAAACACATTGAAGGGTGAGTCCTGAGCTGCTTTACTCAGAAGTCATTAACATTTGAAGAACGAGTCCTAAACAGATATGTTTAGAAGTCGAAGTTATGATTTCCCTTTAAGTTTTGGATGCCTGCAACACATATTTAGCTTTTGGAATCCACTGAAATTTGGATCCAGGTTTGTTAGTTGCATTTCTAGAACGAGAAAAGTTGTTAGATTTGACAAACAAAGCATGAGTAAAATTATTAGAGGAATGAACATAATCATCAGTAGAGGACGAAGCATAATCATATGAACTAGAACCAGAGGAAGAATATGAGAAATCTTTTGCAATTTGAATCATTTGCTTTATTGAATATGTAAAATTTTTATTACAAACAACAAATGAATCACTATTACAAATTTTGTCTACATATCGATCCTCAACAGTTGCAGATTCATCAGATTTCTGCTTGACCCTCCATATCTGCCTTGTAGAAGTCCTCAAAGTCCTATCTGAAACATTAGAATCAAAAGAATTAGAATTTTCAGAAATGACATTAACTTGCTTCTTTAACTTCCTTGACCTTCTTCTTTTATGCTTTGGTTTATAATACTCATCATTTAGCGTAAAAGGTTCATCAATAATTTCCGATACAATATTTGAATTTGAAGAAGAGATTTTATCTAAGAAACCAAACAGATCATTCATCGTTTTTGAACTAGCCTCAGAGTCATAATTTTCAGAAAAACACAAGTCTGGAGAAGAGTTGCGCGACTCATTAGTGGCGCAAAACTGGTTTTGCACTACCAGAGGATGGCGCAAACAGTCAGTTTGCGCTACCAATGGGTGGCACAATTCTACAAAATTTGGAACTTCTTGCGTATTTTACTTAGAATCAGTAGAAAATCCAGAATTAATTTTGTCATCAAAATCTTGTTTTTGAGAAATTAAATTTTCTTCAAAACTTGATTTCATAATAAAAAGAAGTAAATCGTTTTCAAATTCGTTTTGAAGACTTTGTTCTTCCATTTTAACTTCAAGATCAACGATTTTGCCCTCTAACACTAATGGGGGAATATATCTCTTAGTATCATAAGAAACCGGAGATATATTTTCCTTATTAGCGTTAATGGCATATATATCGAAATAATCGTTTGGTAATTTGACATTTAAAACATTTTTAAATCTTCTGGACTTCTTTGATTTTTTAGGAAAATATTTTGCATTTTCGCGAGTATAAACAAACGGTAGTTCCATTTTAGTGTTGTTCATCCTTTTCTCATTTTCGATATCTAAAATTTGCTTTTCATTTGTCCACTCAATTTTAAATTGAGGGGCATATCGAACAAGTCTTAAATAATCGAATTTATATAAAGTGGGGACTTTTTCTATAGCTTGATTTAAAAAATGCGGATTTTCAAAACCAAGTCCCAAATTTTCTTTTGTTGAATCATAACTCCTTGGTTTATTCATATAAATGGTTTGCTCAGTTTGATCTCGCAGATATAATTTTTCCTCTAATTCAGTTATTTTATCCGTAAAATTTTGGTTTAATTTGGTCATTTCCGTCAAAGAATCAAGAGAAGTCTGATTTGAAATTTCTAAGTCATCCAATTTCTTTTGAAATTTCTCTTTTGTATCTGTCAAAATAAAATTTTCATCTTTCAAAGAAATTTGCAATTTTTCAATCAAGATAGACTTTTCTTGATTAATATACTTTTCAGATAAAAACTTTGAACGTAAGTCATGTAAGGCAGTGATAATGACGTTCATTTGTGATGAAATAAATTTGTAATCAAATTCTGAAGGTACCTCAAATTCATCAGTAGAGGTATCCTCATCCTCATTGTCACTGTCATCATCTCCGATAAAGCACATGGCGGCAGTTCCCTCATTTTTTGCTTCGTTATCGGAGTGATCTAGCCAGTGCTCTTCTTTAGCTAGCAAAATGATTCCGTTCTCTCTCTTTTCGGCTAGTTCCATCTTCTTCCGGTAATTCACCGAATCCTGAACCACCTTTACTCGACACTCCTTCGCAATGTGACCCAACTTTCCATAGTTGAAGCACGCGGTAGCTTTCTTAGGCTCGGGCACTTTGGCAGGCTCGTACTTTTTAAACCCTAAAATGAAGCAAAGGTTGTTGGAACCCGAACGATGCTGGAACTTCTTGTTGTAGTGCTGGGAGAGAAGAATCATCACTTTCTCTAGCGCCTCGCCATAGTCATCAGTGTCCCCGTCATAAGCATTTTCAGACAATGATTGTTCAGCCAATTGGCTCGTGAGAAGTGCAATCGGGTCCACTGTCTTCGGCTTGTTCTTCTTATCAAGCTTGGCTTTCTTCTCCTTGACGATGCTCTCATCTGTCATCAAAATCTCATAAAGCTCTTGGATTTGCATGGTAGAGACCCGGACATCATTCCTCAATTGGTGGCATGATTTGTTCCATTCCAGTTGAAGAGCGTTGAGGAACTTCAGATTAGCCTCTAACTCAGTCTTGGTCACTTTGAACTCCTCAAAGTTGTTCATGTAGCGCGTTTGTCGGAGTTGTGTTGCAACCACTGATCCAAGTTAATCCGGTTGTAGATAGAATTTGGCAAGGCTAGGATTAGATTAGACTTTATCTCACAATCGGCTTTATATCGCAAAGTCTCTTCGGCTGTGTACTCGTCGGTAGGCTTCAAAATCATAGTAGCCGGTGTAGTTTTAGTCGTGGGAATCTCTTTCAAGGGCTTTTCGAAAGGTCCTTGAGTAAGTGACTTCATCATGTTTTCTCCGTTTGCTTGACGCTCGATGAAATTAATGAACCGATCT
Source organism: Arctium minus (assembly GCA_954870635.1). Taxonomy (NCBI): domain Eukaryota; kingdom Viridiplantae; phylum Streptophyta; class Magnoliopsida; order Asterales; family Asteraceae; genus Arctium; species Arctium minus. Next base: position 111,694,709 of record OX941084.1, read on the forward strand.
TGCCATTGAGGGAACTCTTTCTCGTTGTGTTGGATCAAATAATTGTATTCAAGATTAAAGGGTCTAAACTGTATTTGTTTGATAGTTAAAGTTCAGGGTTTATTATGTAATAAGTTAATAGTTATTGGTTTGTGGGCCTTAAGCCCGTTAAGCATTTAGCAAAGCCCATTAGGCATTAGGCCTGGGTATTTAATGTTTTGATTAATTAGGTTTTAGGTTTAATCTTCATAATAATAATTACAATCCTATAGTGAGGTAGTCGTTTTCTCTGTATTCAAGGGTATCAAGAACACACAAGGTTTAACTGTTTATTCAAGGGATTGGTATGTTATTCTGAATCTTTATATCTCTTGATCTATATTGTGTGTGTGTTTAATTATCAACTAGATTAAACTGGGTTAACACGTTGACCAAAACCGGAGGACGAGTGTCCGTTCCCAAAGACATCATGATGTCGTTCTTGTAAATCTGAGTTTGAAGAGAAAATTTTGAAATATCCATAAAATCAGTAAAATCAGAAAATGCTAAGTCTGGAAGCAGAGAGAGAGACTGGCGTAAGTAGGTGGAGCAAACTAGAGGTTTGCTCGAGGAGACGGTGGAGCAAAAAGGCTTTGCGCGAAGAACTGATGGCGAAAAATAGACTTTTCGCGAGAACAATCCTGAACTTGGTGAAAAACTAAAGAAGAATCTGGCGCAAAGTTGAGATTTACGCTACTAAAGGTGGCGATATTCTGACTTTTGCTCTAGAAACTTAACCCCTGATGAACTGATTGATGTTGGCAAAAACCTTGAAGAACTGGCGCAAAAATCGATGATCTGGCGCAAAATAGGATGAATTGGCATAAAATCGAGATCTAGCGCAAATGCAAGAAAACTTCTAATTCGATCACAAACACAAATCTGATGAAATATGCCCACTCAGATATGATCGAAACTTGATTTCTAACCACAATTAACAATCAATTTGAACAAACTTTCACAAAATCGAAAATTTGAGAATCGAACAGTGAACTTTACGCAGAACGGTCCAAAACCACGAATTTCCTAAAATTAACCTTCATTAACTAAAATTCTTGCAAATTGATGTGAAACAAAATTAATCTAACAGAGAATACGAATCCAACGAATCAATCTACAAGAAAATTCGATCAAATTTCAGTAAAAATTTGTAAAAAATTCAGAAAATGAGATTTTCTTGATCAAGATCAAGAAAATCGATCAAATTTTCTGAATTAATAACAAATTCAGATTGAAAATTTGTGCCTCTCAAATCTCTCAGAATGAGATTGGCTCTGATACCAATTGTTAATTCCAAGATCGATCTAATCTATGTGAGAGAAAGTGTATGATGCAAAGTATGTGTATTCTCAAGAATGCGCTTATGACTTCTACAAACAGAAAGGGCACAAGGGACTTAAATACCCTTGGCCAATACAAGATAGAAAAGTGCTCAGAACATAGTATTAGTTACAAGATTATAAATACAATGATTACTATAAAATCTGACTTTAACAGTCCTCACCTGTCATTGTCTCGAATCGATTCTTGACGGCAGTTGTAACCCAATTATCGAACTGTAACTCGATGCTTACAACTGACCTCCAAGAATGGTGGATCAGTTAGTTTATATCATTTGATTGTCAGTCAGTTTTTAAGAGTGGACTAAAAAAATGTACACATGTAATAACAAATTATAAAGTTAAATTTAGATTTAGAAATAAAATAAAACCATGGGTAAACGTTTTATAATATTACTAGTATACTAGTAAAGATTTTGGTACTACATTGAACAAATATGCTAAGTTGAATAGAGTTTCAGATTAAATACCAACACAAAAGCAAATGATTAATGTGCAACTTCACCACACAACGTACAACTCCTTGTGAATAAAGGTATCGTTACAGACGTTTGGAAGCACCAAGCTCCTCTACGGAACACCTCAGGCAGTGGGAATTTCATGGCGGACATCCGCCATATGACCACCATCAACAGTCGGACCATAAACCACATTTCCAGCCACAACATGGCCAAGGTTTTTGACTCTAATACAATACAACATAGAAAAATTACCACATCTATGTTTTGTATCTACATTTTTAGAACTTAATTTATGCAAGAACAAAAACCGAACAAAAACCAAACAAACCCGATAAATCTCAGGAAGAAGTAGGGTCGCAACTAAAACCGTAAATAAATAATGCAGGTGGCAAAACTGTGATGATTTGGGTACCTAAAAAGTGTTGGGATGGAGGAAATCGTCACGAGGACTCTAGGCCAACTTCACCATCATCATCTTCTAGCTTATCGGATGAGTCAGTGTTGCCCGTATCTGGGAAGAATTCGTCATCAGGGTACAACTTCTGAAAGAGCTGCCATATGCCAACAAATACAAAACACCAATCAACAAACTAATTAGCGGGACAGAACGGGACATAACAGTACAAAACCAAAATAGGTGGAAGAAAAATAAGGGAAATGGGTTGGTAATTACTAAACTACGCATGTGAAATTAAAACCCAAAAACCTTGCACAATTCTTTCATCCACCCATCTCACTCTTGCACCACCAGTCATCATCTTAGGGCCTGTTTGTTAGCAGCTTAATGAGCTTAATGAGCCTCTCAACTTATTCAGTCAGCTATATATGACTGTTTGGTAGTGGTTTAATGATATAGAAAGTGGCTTATTCAGTAAGATTTCAAGGGGGAGCTCTATGCAGAAAGCCAAGTTTTTTTTCAAACCAGTCCCTCTCATTAAAAAACACGTTCCTTCCTTCTATGAAAAATCTCTCTCAAATAAAAACCTTCTAAATCTATACAGACAGATTAATCCACACAGACAACTTTATTCATACAGAACTTAATGGAAAACCAACCAAACAACCGCTCAGTGTACCAAACGCTTGGTGAATAGGGGTTTCCCTTCTTCTCAAAAGAATAGGGCATAAACATATTGGAAACCGATAGTTCATAGAGTGCAAGAATCGGGAAGAAATAAGCAATGCATAGCAAAAGAAAAATATTTGTAAAGAGGGGTGAGAATGTTCTTCAAGATGCAACTTAGTTATGATCCAAACCAATACAACAATTTCTTACTCTTATAATCTTAAATTTCTAATTTTTGAAAATGAAACAATCTTAAAAAACAAGCATTGGTTGGATATGAAGATACCTTTGAAGTTGCACCTAAACATTGTTGTAGTTCAGATTTCCGTCTGGAGTAGGGGTCATAACCACAGGTCCATCAAACCCTAAGATCAAAAAAGGCACCCAATTTAAGGAAAACATCAAAAAATAACTAACAGAAATATATGGTTGTGACGACCTATTAATGAACTGCATAACATAAAGATGCAAGTGTGGCTCCAAAACTTGATCCCAAAGAATATATCAACGAAAAAAAATTAGACGACAAGAGGAAAGTATCAACAAGAAAGGACACCTCAATCATATCCTGTATAAACAACACACTCCAAAGCAAAGTTGGTTTCACTTCTGTACTCTCGGTTTGATCAGTGGAACTGGTGTCAGTTGTGCCCGAGGAGTGTACTGAGAAAAGACCATCAATGGCCGCATGCGGAGACTTTTTTCCTTCAAGGGCATCATCACATACAACTGAAATGTAGAAAACAAACCTGAAGTATAAAAACGGTCTTCCATCAGTCAATTATAGCAATAATGATCCAATAACATTTACTCCATCGGTCCCAAAATAAATGTCCACAATGAAAAAGACATACTATCTTAAAAATATGTAATTATTACCCTTCTTAATTAACTAAATGAAAATTTTACTCTTATAATAGAGAGTAATACATTTTTCCATCTCATAATTACAAGTACTATTGGAAATTAGGCACTTACTTTGAAAACACACTTATTTTGGGACAAACTAAAATAGACTCGTGGACACTTATTTTGGGACAGGAGTAATAAGGAAATAAAAAGAATATAGAACTTACATGCCAGGAGGACAAATGGCTAAATTGCTCCCTAGCTGGAGAACCCGGATTGATGTAGGCTGATTAGGGTAAATAGCTAAAGAGAAACCAGAGTCAGATATCGTCTCTAAATTTTCAACAAGCTAATTAATATTGTAACAACATCAATCTTACATCTAGGAGGATATATAACCAGACAGTTTGATACGTCTGACTTTAAAGAACTTTTTGTGATGCATATTCCACGGGCCAACTTGCCACTGACATCTCGAAGACCAAAGACATTAGAAACATCTTGGGAGATTCTGAAGAAAATTAACCAGGGGAGATGTTATGGTAAACGATGGATCCATTACCAGCTATCAACTGGTTAATTCCTGGCCAGAAACCAATTTCACGCCTCTATAATTCCCACCGTCCTGCAAATTCCATCAACGAAAAATAATAGATGAAGATACGACGTATAATAAATATATGGCCATCTTATCTTGTGCATGATAATAAAGAAAATAATAATATGCATACAAACCTTGTTCAGAAGTACGGATACCACTGGCATTCGCAAAACCTGTAATATTAAGAATAGTAAGAGAAAGCGGAGGCATATCAGTACATGACTTGTTACAAAAAGTAGAAAATCAAAGAAAACAACCATTTGGAAATTAATATTGTAGCAACATTTGAAAAGTAGTAACCTATCTACAGAAGTTCGGTAAAATCGACATAGTCATACAATCGTTCTATAAAGCAAAATTTTGATTTCTTGAGAGATGCTTCCATGACTTCAATGTGAACAGAGTTACAAAATTAAATGATCAGACTTCAAATGTTTAACCAAATGAAGTTAACAAGGAATAATACAGATACGACTATTATAACTACAAAAGTATATCAAGTGTTGCATGAAATATACTAGACTGATCAACAAAGCAAGTCGATAATATTTCCGTCCTAAAATAAGTGTCTTGTTCTAAATGTAAATGCATACTTTTAGATTCTATCCTTAATTATGAGAGAGACAAATTCATTACTCCCTCTATTATTAGGGGTAAAATTGTCTTTACACGGTTCTAAAACTATGTCTTTTCCATTGTGAACATTTATTTTTGGGACAGAGGGAGTAATTGACACCGGTAAGCCAAGTTTACGGAACTTACATAAATAAACCATTTGACAGCAGCACGGCGGCAAAAGTCTTGCGACAGTTCTCCTTGTCCATAAATGGGGTAAATTAATGCACCAAGTGCATTAGGAAATGTAAATAGCCAAATAGTACAACATGTGTTCATGGAAACTGGTACACAATCACAACATGACATACGGTTTCTCAATCACTAGATATAATTATAAGTTAGATGCATCGGATGTTAAAATACTTGTGTATTGAAATAAAGTTTTTCATTCTTTTCTCCTATATTATCTCACAAATGTCACCTTTCTATGTCATTGCTAATCATGCAAAACACAATATCTTTATCCAATAATGATAAACATGGCACTGGGAGGAAATTATATTAGAAAGAAACTATAAAACAAGCAGAGAAAAAGTGGACCTTCCAACTGATGAGTGATAAAGGGCTAATTGATCTATGCCGTCTCTTGTTCTGAGAATATCTTTACAGGACTCTCCACCATCTTGATCATAATCAACCATGATTAATGCATAGAGAATGATCCTACAAAGATTAAGAGATGTAATTAATTATAGCTTTTTGTAAAAAAATTGTTTTTTCCAACACTACCTAGCATGTAAAACATGCAAGCAATTAACAATTAAAATGCAGTCACATTCATGTTTTCCATTAGAAAAAGTCCATTTCACTAAAACAGCAAATCAGTAATAAAAGGAATCGTACATAATTGAAATAAAATGTTTTCATGGATCACCAAGAGAGAGGGAGAGAAACGCCAAGGCACATTACGATTTTATCTTTGGAGGCAACTTCATCTTGTCCAAGAACACAACAAATGAACTCTCCAAATCCTCATCAGAAATGATCTTCCCATCATCAACACCAACATCAACACCAACAGACTTAACAGCTTCAAGATGCCCCTGTACCATCTTAAAGAAACTATTTAACTGATTCTTCTCACTGTACTTGAGCATTTTATCCTTGAAAACAACGCTCTTCGAATCTGGCACATTCATGAAGTTACCATTTCCATCACCTATGTAGATTGCATCAATATTCTTAAACTCAATATACTGATTAACTGTTGATTTGATCATTAACTTCACAGCAAGGTTAACACAGAACAAAACCCTAGGCCCTGCCAAGTCCAAATTGAACTTTCTAGAATGTTCCTCGATGGAATCATCAAAAGAAGAGATCTCGATGTCGGAGTAGAGAGGGCGGGTGATGACATCAAGAGTGACAGTGTGATCCGACACGTCGGATTGGTGAGGATTCGTTTTAGGGTTTTCGCAGTGGGAGTGAAGGAAGGAAGTGAGGTCTTGGAGAGTGAGGTAAGAGTAATGGGAGCCATAGAAGGGATTAGGATCAACGTGGAGGACAGTTTTGCCGGTTGTGGAGGCTGCTGCAGCAATGATTGCTTCCGGCAAGCTAGTGCGAACAACTATGAGGTCGAAGTTGGTTGGTTCAATAGGGGGGAAGAATTCCGACTCCGTCATAACGATTGTTCCCACCTCACTGCTGCTTTCCTGTCGCCTCCTCGCTGCTGCTTTCCTGTCGCCTCCTGTTACCTGTAATCGTATGTCTCCGGAATTTAACGTTTGACTTGTGGGAAAACAGTTACGTATTAAAAAGATTATAAATAACAGTTGAAGTTTTTAAAGCAGATATTTGACCCATACAATGTAACACCCGTATTCTTTTATTCCTATTTTCATTAAAACTCTACCTTAGCCCAAGGCACCTTAAACCTCCTTACCATAAGATATCTTCTTCCATTAACATTCACACCCCTTTTTCCAGTACAGATAACAAATTCCTACACTTGCAGACAAATACCCGTATTTTTGGTAAGCCTTGCCTCACCCTTATTTTCTAGTTTCTAATCGAAAACCCTTAATTATAAACCCTTGTGAAGTTAGAAGTTTGGATCGAAAACGCCTCAGGTTGAAAGGTTAACTGTTTGGAGCTCGGTACGGCTTGGGCGATTGTGCCCGTGATTATGACAGAGTGTCACTCTCGCGGGGTACTCTCACGACCCTTGTACTGAGAGTTGGGAGAAGCGGGCGATTGTGCCCGCGATTGTGACAAGGTGTCACTCTCGCGGGGCACTCTCGCCGACGAGTACCTGGCCCCTTTAAATTTCAGGTTTTCAGCCATTTTCTCTTTTTTTTACCTCTCATGCTCTTCCATTTTCTTCGCCAAGACGATTTTCCACCCTCCCTTTGAACCCTAACACATTTTGGGGATTTTCCTCTACAACCTTGTACTCTGTCATCATCTATACTTGTAACCTCAACCTCTTGAGCAAGATTCAAGTGTTCATCATCATTTCTTGAAGATTTCTAAGTTTTGGGGGTTTTGCTCGAAAACCTAATTGTAAGTTCACCCCCTCAATTTCTAAGCTTCTTTATGTGTTATAATCGCACCATGAATGATATCCTAGTATTATGTTTCTCCATTTTCGGTTTGGATGACTTTGGGAAAGTTAGGTCAAATTAGGGTTTTGGCCAAATTTGGGGGCTTTGATATAAGATGTTTGGGGATCGATTTTAAATGGTTGGTTATGTATATTTATGGTTGGAAACATGTGGATCTAGGTTTTGAAGATCCGGTTGGTGGATTCAAATTTCTTCAAGGAAGCTCATTTGGTGTAAATTCTAGATTTAGCCTAAATCTAGCAAGGTGAGTCCAAGTTGATTTGTGAAAACGGTGTACATGCCAAAATATTCATTTTAAAGTGTTTTGTGTTTTTCATGAAATTGTTAGCTGCTGATCACCTGATAAGTTTTGGTTATTTGGAAGTGTTTAACTATAAACTTATATAACACACATCTTTGGGATTTTTGAACCATTTTGGTAAATAAATCATCTTGTTGTGTTTCCTTGACGATTTTACATATATAAATGGAGTTCATTTGATGTAAGTGTCGTCTTTTGTGTTTTTGATCTTATAAATCATTTGGAAAACGTGTATTATTGTGTGATGAGACATTTTGGAAATATAAGGGTACAAGTTCATTTGGAAAATGGTTTGCCTCAATCAATGATGAGCTTTGAGTTAATTATACTTTTGGTCGTCGTATCTGCATAACCGTCAGTCAAGCGCGTTTTAATGTTACAATAGCTTTCGTTGGAGATTTACGTAAATTGTTGGGTCTTTGGCTTGGTTTTGACTAAATTGAGTCTTGAGGATGTTTGTCCGGTCTAAAAACCGTTGTGGAGTTTTGGAGTATGAGGGCGTTTATTTCATGTCATTTGGGAGTTACATGTTCTGGGTGCTTTGGACATTCAATTGGAGTCATGTAATGTTAGACAATGTTGTATTGTATCCATATGCACGTAAGTATGTATGTTTTGGGTAAGCGGGAAAGGTTGGTGATAACTATTGACCGCTTGGGTTCGCTAGCGAGTAGGCAATAGGTGGCGCAAGCCTCCGAGTTGTAACTCGTCTAGATTGGATAGACACCCATGTCTATAAGCCCTTGAGGTGGAACTCGACGGAGTATGGCTGGAGGCATAAACGGTCCGAGGACTGTGATGTCTGGTATGGCATGGGAACTAGGACCGGGATATGTGGTGAAATCCAGTAACATCACGGGTGACCCCATTCACGTGTTCTCGTCACCCAAGATGGAAACAAGTCTCCCCCATCGTCGTCCATTAGCATTTTAAATGTTAACCTAATATCTTACTATCGTTGGTTTGTGTGGTCGACGGTGAATGATGGCCTTAATATTGGGTTTCCCCCACGTATATTAAGGTTTGAATGAATTACGTCATTTCCATGTTTTGGTATTTGGTTTCCTTCCATTTATGGTTGTGTGAGTATTGGGCATAGTGTCCTTGATGATGTCCAATCAAATCACAATAACAAAACAATTAAGAACAACAAGAATCATTGGGGAAATCATAAGTGTATTGATGTCACAAGTGATGGGTTACATGTGTTTCTCTCTCTAGATTCTCTCAGAGTGTTTACAATCAAGGCTAGTTACAAGGTAAACAACATGGAAGACCCTATTTATAGGTCAACCAAGGTACAAGCAAACTATTAGGAAATGTCAACATAAAGGTAATACAAAATGATCTAAACAAAATACATTAACAATCTCCCCCTTTTAGATCATTTGACAAACTTGTTCTGGTCCCGTCTTCTGAAACAGATTCTTCTGATCCCAAGGTATGCTTCAAACCTTCTGATGTGCTCTCTGAACTCTATCTTCTTGTTGATCTCTTCAAGCATAGTTTCCATGTTAAGAGACTCAAATGTTCTTATAGCTTCATTCTTTCTGAACCTTTCCTGTTCTGACAGAAACAACTTATCTTTAAGCAGTTTCCGCACATACTTCAAAGTACCATCTGAAAACTTAGCCAATTCTGATGCTCTCATAAACTACTTCTTATGAAACTTGGTGTTAACATACATCACACCCAGTTCTGGATATCATGAGATCTGAAAAGGCTCTAGAATTCTGATCTTAGGATGGTTGAAGTTTCGTGCCAGCAGGTTCACTCTGTTCTGATTAGTTTCAATGCCAAGCTGAAAGTCAAACGAGTAAACATTGTAGACACTCCTTGTCATGAATCTTTTGATAACATCCAAAGCATAAGCAACAACTTGTGTCCTCCTTATCTTCCTCCTGTCTCTGAACTCATTCACAATAAACATAATGTCTGAGAAGTTCAAGTTATCAAAATCATCTTCTGTAAAGGTACTGATCTACATATCTTTTCTCTGAACTGTGAACTTTGGATAATGGACATTTAGAATCTTGCACATGTGAACATTTTGGACCTGCAGATTCTCTTCTCTTTTCTTAAATGGGGAAAGTCTGCTTTGAGTCTTCATGAATCTGATGTAGTTGGCCTGATAAATCTTATCTCTGTCTCCAACACCATAGAAATGTCCTTCATCAATTGGCTGCAGAGATGAAACAAAGATTTTGGTTATCTCTTCCAGGAATGGTACTTTGAGTGACTTTCTGATGATCTCAGTGAACTTTAAAGAGTCCCCCTCAATATCATAACCTGTATAAGGAACAGAACCAACTCTAACATCTCCCTTGAAAGTAATCTTCCCTAAGTCACCAAATTCATAAGAAATGAGCTCTTCTGCTTGCATTGATTCTAGTTCTGGACCATGAGCTTTTGAAAATTCTTCCACTTCCATTGGAGTGACAAAAACAGGATTTGGCTTTAGCTTTATAGAGGCTTCAGCTGCACTTAGTATCTTTAGGCTATCAGGGTTTCGAATGTAAGGAATTTCATTTGCTTTGGCTCTGGCTTTTTCTTCTTCCTCTTTTCTAAGCTCAGCTTTTGCTTCTCGAATTAACTGTCTTTCCTCCTTTTCTCTTTTCTTTCTTTCTTTGTGCAGTTTATTTCTGAAATCTTGGATATCAATAATAATTGGCCTTTCTTCTTCAAGATCTTTTGATTTGGGCTTTGGAGTAGGGATCCTTGATCTTTTAGACTTCTTGGGCTTGTCAACTTTTGGTTTTTGCTTGGGTTGATTGGATGGTTCTTCATAATCAAAATCTTCAGGTAAAGGTAGACCAACTCTTGGTTCAGAAGCATCAAGGTTTTTAGGGACAGAAAACATTCTTGTGGGAGAAACTATTGGAATTGCAGTCAAAATTTCATCTTCGTCAAACAGTCTATAGGTTGGTGGAGCATAATCAACTGTACTAACATTCTTTGCAACCTCCACAACTTCTGCTTGTTGAACTGGAAAGGTTTGATCAAGATCTGCAATCTCTTCATCTTCATTGTCAAGATCATCAAAATTCTCATCTAAATTTTCTCCAAATAAATCATTCAGCACATTCTCACTCTGACTCAGATTTCCCTGAGCAATTGCATTCTGTACAAACTCTTCAACTGTAACTGAATTCTCAGGTTCTGGTCCTTCATCCTGAATATTGTGCTCAATAAAATCCATTCCTTCTTGCTTTACTCTCCAATAACTGTCATACCTAGCAGCAGCTTGCTCATCATCATCACTTGCATAATCGTCTAAGTTGACAAAATTTTCAGCTGTGACACCCAACATTTCCATAACTTCTTCAACTGTGGCAATCGCAGGCTTTTCAACCCTTGATTCCGTATTATCATAGATCATTAACTCCAATTCAGCCTGTGGAGCATTCTCATCCAACTGTTCCTGTTCTAACTGTTCTCCATGTGAAGTTTCAACTACTTTAGTCCCCTGTTCCTCAACAGTAACAATAACAGTATCTTCTGCAATTTTCTGTCTCTTATTCATCTCCCCCTCATGATCTTGAACAGAATCACGATCATGCCTTTTTCTAGAAACTGCATCTGATTGAGCCTTGCAAGAAAGTTGTACTGCTGTGGTTAGGTCTTGTAAGTGCTTCTCCACTGAATCTTTGAACTGGTTGAACTGAGATTGTGTAACATAGTCTACTGGAACTTGAGAAACAATTGGTTGGAATTGTTGCCTCAGTAATCCAATAAGATCTACTTCAGTTTGATCTGCAGGAGCGTCTGATAACAACTGAGCCAAAAGTAAAGACTTTAATTCAGAGACGGATTGAACTGGTGGTTGTTGTGGAACTGATGGTGGTGGAAGTGGTTGTGCTGGCTCCTCAACAACTGGATCTTTCCCTTTCAACATTCTCATTACTTTCCCAATCTCCTCCTCAAACTTTTCAGTTGCTTTATTCATCTCCGACTGAAACTTTTGTGATAAAGAGTTTTCAACGACCTTTAGGGCATCATTGAGAAATTCCCTTGAAACGGATTCGGGTAAAGTAACACCGGGGCTACTTAAGCTTCCCGTTAACACAGTTGTTGAAGATACAACGGTGTGGCCTATGATCAAAGTTAGCATAGTGTTAGCAATGACAGGACTTCCACCTGATCCTCGTAGTACGGAATGCGGAGCTACTACAGATGTTTCGATCGAAGCACTAAGACTCCCGATATTAGCAGAAATATGTGTCCTAGCCAAAGAAGTTGAAAAAACAAGAGGTGCTAGACTCGATTGTGTATATGAAGGAAATGAGATCGGGGGCAACTGATCTCTATGTTCAATACCTGAACCTTCCAAATGAAGACTAGGCAGATTATGTGCTAAAACCCCATGTGAAGTTGAGACCACTGTCTGTTAAGAGACAGCAGAATGGGTGGTAGAGGTGTGCAAATGCATTAGTGGGCGACTAATGTATGTTTCAATACCTCCTGCTCGCAATACAGGCGGCGAGGTAGTAGATGTGGTTGCCCTTCTGGAATGGTAAGTTTGGATACACACACACTCACCATGTTCTTTTCCTTCATTCACTCTAGTCCTCACATTTTCTGAATTTTCAACTATTGCTCCCTCATCCTGCCTTATAACTCCAGAGTCAGATTCAACATTCATGATTGTTGAATCAATACCTTCCAAGTCAAGATCTCTTGCAATAGAATTAAGACTATGGTGTAGAGAAACGTTCTCCAAGAATCCAAAGCTGTGACCCATGTTATCATCATCATCATTCTGATCATTTCCTTGATTATCAACATCATGTTCTGATGTTGCTGATGGAACTGAAATACTAGAAGAGCTTGCTTGTCCGACCGATACAGTTCTTTCAGAATTCTGACTTTCATTGGGATTCTCTTCCTGAGTGCCCAATTGAGGAATGATAGCAATATCAGGTTGAGACGTGGAAATCACTACATGCGTGGCAGATTGTGCCTGTGTTCCCACACCCTCCAGTACAGAAGTCTGACCTCTCCTGAACCCTTCTCCAAATTTTCTCTCTGCCCACTTTCCCGTTCAACTACCCCCGTAGTATGTTGAACCCTCACTGACTCCGCTCGACTAACTGGATCTACGTCCTGGGTAGGGATCTCCGGCTCTGACAATCCCATGGACTCCCTATATTTCCTAACACACGGAGCGTTCGGATTTGCATAAGCAAGCATTGCAACAGGTATTGGCATCTAAAAAGTGAAGGATTGCTTCTGCTTTTGAAGATGTGTCATTTCATTTTCTGGGGCAATCTCATGATGTAATCTTTTTGGAATATCTCGGCTGGATTTCAATATGCCTCGAACAATAAGTTGTAAGAACCTCTGATAAGGCACATATTTTGGCTTCTTTGAATGTCTTTTGCTCAGAACCTTCTCATAAAGCTCAGTCTAGATAGCCACATCATAATCAACATGCAGATCATAGATGATAGCATGGAACAGTCTTAAGGTATGAATGTTGGTGTTGTCATGCCCAGAGTGTCGTGAAGTCAAACACTTGTTGATCACTGAGAAGAACTGATAATAGAATGGAGGTAAATTTGACTTTTTAAAGTCACTCATCTTTGTAAGGCTTCCAACATATCCTAGAGCAAGAATACCAACAAACATTTCTTGATCTGTCGGATAAAAATCAAAAGTAGTCTTTCCTTCTCTTGAGTCTGGCAAAGGAAGATCTAGAAGCAATCTTAATCTCTGATAGGTCAGTATGGATGTAAAGTTTTCAATACGGATTGTGAAATATTTCCTGTTGCCTTCCACCATATGATCAATGGTTTTCCATGCTTGTTGTAAATAAATCATTGGCACAGTAGCAATTACAGTTAACGCAGTGCAGATTGGATGGTTTTTCAGGATCTCCTTTATCAGTGGCGTGACCATGAGATTGTCAAAAATCACATGATGATTGTTTGGTGACAAAGAAAAATAATCTTGAGGATTGATCAATTGAAGACCTGGATCTGCACCAATTTCAGAATAATGAGATCGGGAAGAAGGCATGGGCATCTCCCGTGAAACATTTGGATCATGTTCATCCATCTGAACACTTTGGTCATTAATATTTTCCTCCGCCATTGATTTCTTGAAAAATATTAAAAGTATTGGATAAAATCCAATATATTAGTATAAATCCAAAAATATGTTTTCAGAAAACCAATTTTGAAGTACAGAACAATGTACTTTGAGATATTGCAATTGATAGCACAATAAGTTGCAGAAAACAGATTGCAACTTCAGATGAACAAAACTTAACAATGACACACAAGACAAAACAAATTTACAACACTTAACACTTTGAATTTATTCTGTCAAAATAATGTTGTATTTAAAAAAAAACCTAGAAACCTGGAAATTACTTATAAAACTGATTCTGGAAAGATTACCCAAAATTTTTTAGACTTTTTAAACATGCAAAAAATATTGATATGAACTCTAATTAGAACTTATCAAAATTTGGATTTGAACTTAAAATGCCAAGAACACTGTTCATTTGAAAACTTTGAAATTCAAATTTGAATTTCAAAATTCAAAAAAAAAATTTAACTTTTCAATCCATGAATCTGACTTGTGACAATCTTTAACAATAAGAACCATAAATGATATTCATAACAGGTTTGAGGTTCATATATGTCAGAATAAAGTCCATGAGTCCATTTCTTGTTAAGTTCAATTCCATGAGTTCAGGTTCAAGGTTCCATTCAGTTCTTGTGCAAAGTTCCAAAATTTCGAAACTTTAAGTCATGGATTCATAAATCCAGTTCAAAAGCTCGAAGCTTTAATCCAAGAAATGAAGAGTCCAATTCAGTTCTCAACATTAATTCGAGTTCAGTTCAGTTCATATATCCAACAGTTCAGTTCAGAAGTTCAAAAGTCATGGTAAACCTGCAAGAATCAATATTTCGAACAAACCCAGATTATATCAAGTATGTTTTGAAATACAAATCATTAGTTTGAAAGAATAAACCCAAAATAATAAGTATCTGCCATGTCAGAAAATCAAATAATCAAGAAGATGAACAGTTTGAAAAACTTGAATCGACAGAATGAATCTAAACCCTAGAATCGATACTGATAATAAGAACAAACAAACAATCAACCATGAAAATGATGACCTATACTGGATTCGTTGAAAGAAGATGAACTGGAAAGTCAAAAATCGCAAGAGGATTCGAGAGAAAATTCGCTAAGTGCTGAAAGTCGCTAGTTGATAATGAGAGAAATGAAGATATAGAACATATATATACTCGACAAAACGCGCAAGTCAAAGAACTCGCAAGACTTGAAACTCGCACACAACGCACGGATGGAGTTTTTCTTCTCTCATATCAAGGAAACAAGATATTTGTCTCAAACATTGACAAATAGGTGTGTGTGTTTCACTTAAGAAACAATTTAAGTGAAAAAGTTGTGGAACATGCAAGCCTAAGGAGTAGAAAAATATGAAACTCGCAAGCTGAAGGAAAATACTCGCCAAAACTTGCAAGTAATGTCTTGCACGTTTATGAAACTCACACACCTCATCTAGCGCATTTGCTCAAACTCGCTAGCTTCATCTTGAGAATTCACCAAACTCGCAAGTAACGCCTTGCGCATTTGTCAAACTCGTAAGCTTCGTCTTGAGCATTTGCTGAACTCGCAGACTATGCCTTGCACGTTTTAGCGTAAGCATAGTGCTTTGCGCGTTTCCATACTTAGAAAATTTTGAGAAAAGTTTCCAAAAATTAAATCTTTCTAAAAATGAAAACTTTGACTTTCTCAAAATAGCAACTTTCCAAAATTGACTTTTTAGCACAAAACCCGTATTTTTTCTCAAGAAAATTTTCAGTTCACTCAAACATACATACACACTTACAGACTTTTGCATTGAGCTCCCCCTTGAAGTATGCACATATCTTAATTTCTCCCCCTTGATTTTTGTTGTTAAACACAAATCATGAAGTACGAGTCCTGATCTGATGTGATCAGAAGTCATAGTCCAATATACAAACCTGTAAAACAGATAAAACTTTGGTACTCATTGAACATGAGTCCAGGTTTGTTAATAATATCCAGCTTTTTGAATTTGAGTAAATGAATTTCAAAAGCATACCATATGTAAAGAAATGTTCCCCCTCAGAAATATAAAGAATGATGTAACTATTCATTAAGGTTCAACATACCAAGTTTGCTGACTAGAAAATTAAATCTCTTTTCATCAAGAGGTTTAGTAAACAAATCAGCAACCACAAGGTCAATTGAAACAAAATGCATTTCTACATCACCTTTTTCAACATGGTCTTTAATAAAGTTATACCTGATATCTATGTGCTTTGTCTTTGAGTGCTGCACATGATTTGATGTTATTGCTATTGCACTCTTGGAATCACAGTAGATTGGTACCTTATGGAATGTATATCCATAATCTCTCAGTTGGGTTCTCATCCACAGAACCTGTGAGCAGCAGCTTGCAGCCGCAACATATTCCGCTTCAGCTGTAGATGTGGATACACAATTCTGTTTCTTAGACGACTAACTGACCAACTTATCTCCTAGATAGTGACATGCTCCTGATGTACTTTTCCTGTCTAATTTGTTTCCTGCATGATCTGCGTCAGTATATGCTATTAATTCAAACTTAGAATCTTTTGGATACCAAAGGCGCAGATTTGGTGTGCCTTTGAGATACCTCAAGATTCTTTTTACAACAGAAAGGTGTGACTCTTTAGGATTCGCCTGATACCTTGTACAAAAACATGTTGCAAACATAATATCTGGCCTACTGGCTGTCAAATAAAGAAGAGAGCCAATTATGCTTCTGTAAATATGTTGGTCTACTGATTTTCCAGAGATATCAGCATCCAACAAACTGCCAGCTTGCATTGGAGTCTTCATGGGTGAAATAGAGTTCATGTCAAATTTCTTCAACATGTCTCTGATATATTTAGCCTGATTTATAAAAATCCCTTCCGGGGTTTGCTTAACTTGCAGCCTAAGAAAAATGTGAGTTCACCCATCATTGACATTTGAAAACGCTTTTTCATGATATTTTCAAATTCTACACACAATTCTTGTGAAGTAGAGCCAAAAATTATGTCGCCAACATAAATTTGCACAAGTATGAGTTCTTTACCTTTCTTTTTGAGAAATAAAGTAGTGTCGATTGTACCTTTTCGAACCAGACTCGGTTAGATAAACTGATAGGGTTTCATACCATTCTCTTGGTGCCTGCTTTAATCCATACAGTGCCTTGTCAAGAACATAGACATGATCTGGGAACTTCGGATAAACAAAGCCTTCAGGTTGACTCACATAAACTTCTTCATCAAGAATACCGTTGAGAAAAGCATACTTCACGTCCATTTGATAGACTTTAATATTCTTGTGAGACGCATAAGCAAGAAAGATCCTTATGGCTTCAATCCGAGCAACTGGTTCATATGTTTCATCGTAATCAATCCCTTCTTGTTGATTGTAACCTTTTGCAACTATCCTTGCTTTGTTTCTTACAATAATTCCAGCCTCGTCCTTTTTGTTTCGGAAGACCCACTTTGTGCCAACAATTGATTTATCTTTGGGTCTTGGTATCAATCTCCACACTTTGATTCTTTTGAACTCATTCAGCTCATCCTGCATTGCATTAATCCAATATGGATCCTTTAACGCTTCTGATGGCTTCTTTGGTTCAATGCTGCTCAGAAAACTTGAAAACATGCAGAAATTGGTTGTTGCAGGTGGAAAAACAGATTTGGTAGTCACTCTAGCAGACGAGTCGCCAATTATGTTTTCTGGAGGATGATTCCTTGTCCATCTGTGTGAGCTTGGTAAAACATCAACCTATGTTTGATTGTTAGAAGAATCAAACTCATCTTGTATTGATGGTTCTTTAGAAGGTGAAGTAATTTGTACTTCTGATTCTTCTGAAGAAGATAAAATTGGAGTGGGAGTTTCCAACACATTCTCTTCAGGTGTAGATGGAACATCTTCATTATTTATTAAAGTTGTGTTGTCTGACACTTCTTGTACTTGAGTTGTAGAACTCCATTATCTTCAGAGGGTCCTGATATATCTGCAGTGTTAGTAGATGTATCAGTGGTAGGTGTATCATTTTGACCTTGTATGTTCTGAAAATCATCAAAAACATCATAAAACAGTAAATCTAAATCTGATTCAGGTAAAGATTTAGAAATCTCAGTCTGTTTTGAAGCAGGTTCCACACTGGTTGATGTGGAAGCTTTATCACTAGATCCAAGTTCTGAACTGTTTTGTTCAGAAATTCTTGTCTTTGTTTCATCAAAGGACACGTTGATGCTCTCAATCATTGATCTTGTTCTTGTGTTGTAAATTCTGTATGTTTTGGAGGTTAGTGAGTAACCAATAAAAATGCCCTCATCAGCTTTCTCTTGGAATTTGGCTAGATTTTCTCTATCATTCAGCACATAGCACCTGCATCCAAACACACGAAAGAATTTAACATTTGGTTTACGACAATTAATAATTTCATAAGCAGTTTTATTTAAGCTCTTATTAATAATTGTCCTGTTTTGTGTGAAGCATACGGTTGCTACTGCTTCAGCCCAAAGAAAATGCGGTAGACTTGAATATGCAAGCATTGATCGTGCCGCTTCTACCAAAGTTCTGTTCTTCCTTTCCACAACACCATTTTGCTGTGGTGTCATTGCAGCTGAGAAGTTGTGTGAGATGCCAACTGAATCCAAATAAGATTGAAGAGTTGAGTTTTTGAATTCAGTGTCATTATCACTTCTGAGTTGTTGCACTTGACTTTGAAGAAGAACTTGAATTTTCTTTATAAATTTGATGATGAGATCTAGAGCGTCCGACTTTTGTCTCAAAAACTCTAGCCACGTATATCTGGAGTATTCATCAACCATGACCAGCATATACTTTTTACCGTTAATTGACTGAGTTCTCATTGCACCGCATAAATCCATGTGAATAAGCTCCAAGCACCTTGAACAGTTAGATAACATCTTCAACTTGTGAGAGCTACTTTTCATCTTACCCTTCTGACATACTGAACAAATAGAGTCTTGTTCTATTTTCAGCTCTGGAAGCCCAGTGACAAGATTCTAAGTCCTCAACTTGTTCAAGTCTCTGAAATGTTGATGAGAAAACCGACGATGCAATAACCAACTTTCATCTACTGAAGCTTTTGAGATCAGGCATACAGGTTTTGAAGCTTGTAGAGTTGGAAAATGTACACCATATAGTAATCCCATTCTTTCTCCTTTGATTAACTCTGTGCCTGACTTATCTTTGATATAACAGAAATCTTCATCAAATTCCACTTTACACTTCTTCTCGGTGAATTGACTAATGGAAAACAAGTTGTACTCTAATCCCTCGACATACAGAACTTTAGAGATAGAGATCATCCTATTCTTGAGAACACCATATCCTCTGACATAACCATTCATTTTATTCCCGAAGTTAACTGTTCCTATGTAATGTTCTACATAGTCGTGCAACAGGTGTTTGTAAGCTGTCATGTGTCTCGAGGCTCCTGAGTCTATGATCCACACATGACAAGCCTGCAATAACAATTACTTCAATTTAGGTACCCATATAAGAATGGGTCCCGTTTTGTTAGTAGCACTCTTATCTTTTGAAATTTTGCTTTTTACAATTTGTGCATTAAGTATGTCTTTAGGAATCCATATTTGCACATATTGTAATTCAATAACTTTCTTTAGCTGAACTTTTTGATTTTTAGTCTTGACAGTATAAACTTCAGCTTTAGGTTTATCAGAAGAAGAAGTAGATAATTTAATGTTTTTCAAATGGACTTTTCTTCTTTTCTTTGAAGATTTAGGTTTAAGAGAGAATGAACTTTCATAACAGAATGAACATTGCAATCTAGTAGAAGCTTGTGTCAACAAATCAATCTTTGAAAGAAAATTTGATTTATTAGCATTTGGTTGACATTTATTACAAGCTGGAGCTACTCTATTACATGCACTGTCATGAGAAGTATTCAGAATCTCTTCCACGTTCTGCTTGTCTTTGGACACATTCTTCTTCAATAAGCAATCTGTGATGCAATCAGATGTCATGTTAGACAAATCAGGATTTAAACATACTTCTTCAGATGAAACTTGTTTTTCAGAATGAATTTTGTCATTTATCAGCTTAGAAGAATTAGAATTTATCATATCACCTTTCCTTTTCAAGTCAGAATTAATTAATTTTTCTTTCATAATATCTGACGATAGAACAGATAGATCTTTGACATACTTAGATATTTGACTTTCAAATATTTGACGTTGATTGTCAAATGTGTCTCTTTCTGTTATCAAAATCTTTTCAAATTCAGAGACTTGCTTTGATAGTTGCATACATCTAAGTTCAAGATCTTTCTTTTCTTGGAAAGTTTTCTTTTCAAGATCAACTTTTTGACTTTGTAAATCTGAAATTTCTTTTTCAAGAACAAAAACTTTGTTTAAAGCTGCTTGATATTCAAGATCAAAACTTTTAGAAGTCATTTCTGAAACAGATTTATTTAAAATTGAAGACGTTTCATTTCCATCCACTATAATAGGACAAGTAACTATTATTTCAGATGAATCAGAAACGAATGATGTAGTATGAGTCTCATTTTCTTTTGGAAAGATATTTTCAAATTCAAAGAATGTTTTCTCTTTATTTTCATAAGAAGAGTTTAATTCGTCGTATTTGAAATGAACATTTTTAAGACTTTGAAATTCATACTTCATCTCGTTTTCAGAGTTATCTTCAATAGTAGTTTCTTTTTCTATTGTAATTGATATATCTGAAACAGTCTCTGTTTTAACAAACGTCTCAAGGATATGTGGAACTAAAATAATAGGCTCCAAATCTTTGTTGTTTAAATTGTAAAGTTTTTCTGGTGCCTTCTTCAGAACATCCACATCTGAAAGACCTAGACCAGGCTTGGCCTTAAAAAATTTATTTTCCTTTTGACTGCTTGCTAAATTTTTTAGAGTCTGTTCAGTTTGACCTCTTTTGAGAATTAATTCTTCTAACTCTTTTATTCTGGTATATGCCTCAATTCTGTCTTTCATGACAAGTTCATACTGAAGTGTTAAATCAAGTTTCTGATCTTTAAGAGTTACAACTTCTTTTTGCAAATCAGATATTTCATTTTGAAGCTTGACTTTGTCCATTTTTAAAAACTTTTTCTCTTTTTCTTTATCTTCTGATAATTTTTTATATAATAACACTTGATCTTTGATGTCCCTGTATGATGAATTTTTGTTCTTCAAGTTTATCTTTTAGTTTCAAAAATTCTGAATTCATTTGAGTTAGTTGAGACATCAAGTTCATCAACTCTTCATTTTCAGAAGAGTCAGATTCATCAGACATTGAATTTACCTCAGTATCAGAATCTTCCTGTAAATGAGCCATGAGGTTGTAGTGGACCTCAGTCAGGTTTGCTTTCACTTCACTTTCCTCGTCATCAGAGCAGTACAACCAGATTTTATCATCTGCTTTCAGAGCTTGCCCTTTTTCAACAGCCTTGGCAAGTTGAGCTTTCTTCTTGTAGTACTCATAGTTCTTCACCTTTTTCTCCAGACATTCTCTAGCAAAGTGACCTGACTTTCCACAATTAAAGCACTTGTCTGAATTCTCTTTATCTTTTTCTTCCTTCTTTTCCTCTGTCTTCTCTTCCTTCTTTTATTTCTCAATCAACAATTTACCTTTGAATTTACCTGACTTGTAACCATCATGCTTGGGTTTGCTGTAGAATTTCTTCTTTGCAAACTTCTTGTGAAATCTTGTAGTTAACAAAACCAGTTTTTCTGTGAAAGCCGTAATCTCATCTACTTCTTCAGGTTCAACTTCCTCATCCTCTTCCTCAGAACTATCAGAAGAATCAACAATCCTCGATACCATTGCTTTTGCCTTGACTGATTTGCTTGATCCAGAAGCTGCTTTTAAAATCATTCCCTGATTCTGTGTCAGTAAAGCCAAAGAATCTTCCACTATCTTGTGCTTTTCTTTCAACTGACTCAGTTCTTTTGTAGCAACAGCTTGCTTCTTAATGACATCCTCATGTTGATTTAATGCAGAAAACAAATAATGCATTTTTTCTTCATCCATGTCTTTGTTAATCTGCATCTGGATCGTATAAACTTCCCATTCTGGCTGAAGATTTTTAATGAACTTGAAATTTATCTCCGAATCTGATTTCTAAACTCCATTTTTCCTTAGTTCATTCAGGATGATGTTATACCTATCATAAGCATCCTTCAACGATTCACCATCCTTGGCCTTGAAACCTTCATAAGCAATAATGCTTTGGTTTCTTTTAGTCTTTTGTGACTTGGCTGATCCAAGAAACTATTTCTCCAATTCATCCCAGATATCTTTCGCTGAATCACGACTGTCAACTCGGTTGAATATGTCGTTTGGAATTTCCATGATCAGGAAAGTCAGTGCATCAGCATCTCTTTCGACCAATTTCTTGTCATTTTCATGATACTGAATTGGATTCTTGGCAACTTTTCTTTCAGGAATTTCTGGTGTTGTTTCAGTTTCAGGAATCCTTGCAGAATAGAAGTCATCAAGGATTTATCTTGATTGTTAAGAAAGTTAATCATTCGCTTTCTCCACTAAGAATATTCATCTGCTTGAAGAACAGGAGGTTTGGACTTTGAACCCATGCTGATTAGATCTCTAGACAGGATTGTAGCAAGAAAGTGATTTGAACTAATCGCCAAGAAGTGCAGATTACACTCGGTGTGTAAAATTCAAAACTGATAAAAAACAGCTAGCGAAAATTGACCAAGTGCTGAAACTCGCAGATCACTGAATAGCTTGAAACTCGCAGACCGATTAAACTCGCAAAACACTATTTCGGACAAACTCGCAGACCGAAGGAACTCGCAGAATACTATTTTGGACAAACTCGCAAACCGACGGAACTCGCAGAACACTGTTTCTCATAAACTCGTAGACCGTAACGTGCGCGTTTCAAGAACTCGCAGAGGCTTACTTACGCGTTTCGACAAACTCGCAAGTTTGAACTCGTAGATGATATCTCGCAGAAACTCGTAGATCAATAAGCTAAACTCGCAAACTTTGATATGCGCATTCTATGAACTCGCTAATAAAGACTTGTGCATCTGAGACCAAAATTTTCAACTTGCGCGTTCTTCCGATGAACTTGTGCGTTTCACAGATCTTGCGCGTTTTTGGGTTTTCCTTGCGTGTTCTTGACTTATTCGATCAAAAATCAAGTAAAACTTGATTTATGATTCTGAAAATCACACAATTTGTTCACGATATAATACGAAAGAAGATTACAACACTGAAATTTCAAAAGAAATCGAAAATTACAGTGATTGATTCGAAATACAGTGTACGACTTTCAACTATTCACGAAACCAACATTTTGATCAAATTGATCAATCTAAAGTTGAAATTATCCTATGTGATCCGAATGAAAGTTGATCCTATTGATAAAACGTACACAATCAAATCAATTTCTTGATTTAATTGTGCAAAAACAAGAAAAACTAAGATCAAACAGTAACTTTTTCAGTCGACAAAAAAATTCAAGAAACTTCAAATTCGATCTTCAATATGCTCCTTCTTGTTTGCTCTGATACCAAATGATGATGTCCAATCAAATCACAATAACAAAACAATTAAGAACAACAAGAATCATTGGGGAAATCACAAGTGTATTGATGTCACAAGTGATGGGTTACATGTGTTTCTCTCTCTAGATTCTCTCAGAGTGTTTACAATCAAGGCTAGTTACAAGGTAAACAACATGGAAGACCCTATTTATAGGTCAACCAAGGTACAAGCAAACTATTAGGAAAAGTCAACATAAAGGTAATACAAAATGATCTAAATAAAATACATTAACAGTCCTAGTTTTATTGACGTATCGTATTAGGGAATTATTAACCAAGATCTATGGGTTGAGTTTTATGCCCCACCCGTGTCTTGGGTGTTTGGGATATGAAGTTTTATTCACGTTTATGTTAAATTGGGAGTTGATTTCTATTCTTGTTTGACTAAGTTTTGGGTTTGCATTATTTGATAAAGAATGTTGCATGAGGTATTCATCTTTGAAAACGCATGATATTGGAAAATGAGTTGTTTCTAGATCTAAAGCAAAATATTTTGAAAGACTACGTTTTAAATTGTATTCCTTTCTTGTAACGTTATATTTTATCATGTTGAAAACTCTTGAACTCACTAGGCGTTAACCTAACCTTTTTATTTGTCGACATGTGTATCAGGTCCAGTTGGAGAAAGGTTCTAGCGACACTATGATGAGATGAGCCTTAGTTTACACAAGGGTAAGTAGTTAGTGAAGTCTTCCATAGTTTGGAGATAGTGACTATCATTGGGTTTTAGTTTACCCGACCTTATTGTAGGCTGTATGCATTCAATGAGATGTGTATATTGAAGTAAAACCTTAAATTGTGATTATAGATGAATAAAATTTTGATGTATTTAGGAAATTTTAAATCAGTTTCTATTTCCAGTTTTGAGGGTGTTACATACAACTAGCAAAGCTGTATTATTCACTAGTAACCCGACGATTTTTGAATTTAGCTATTTTTGCTTAGGTGTTTGTGGTCGGGTCTAGGTGATCTAACCCCATTTTTAATAAACTAAAGTGCAAGTGGCAGTTGAAGAATTTTCAATCTGGTGCGGTCCTCGATTTCACGCCTCCGTCCCCGTCATCGTCCATTAGCATTTTAAATGTTAACGTCGTATCTTACTATCGTTGGTTTGTGTGGTCGATGGTGAATGATAGCCTTAATATTAGGTTTTCCCGCGCATATTAAGGTTTGAATGAATTACGTCATTTCCATGTTTTGGTATTTGGTTTCCTTCCATTTATGGTTGTGTGAGTATTGGGCCTAGTGTCCTAGTTTTGTTGACGTGTCGTATTAGTGAATTATTAACCATGATCTATGGGTTGAGTTTTATGCCCCACCCGTGTCTTGGGTGTTTGGGATATGAAGTTTTATTCACGTTTATGTTAAATTGGGAGTTAATTTCTATTCTTGTTTGACTGAGTTGTGGGTTTGCATTATGTGATAAAGAATGTTGCATGAGGTATTCATCTTTGAAAACGCATTATATTGGAAAATGAGTCGTTTCTAGATCTAAAGCAAACTATTTCGAAAGACTACGTTTTAAATTGTATTCCTTTCTTGTAACGTTATATTTTATCATGTTGAAAACTCTTGAACTCACTAGGCGTTATCCAAACCTTTATATTTGTCGGCATGTGCATCAGGTCCAGTTGGGGGAAAGGTTCTAGCGGCACAATGATGAGATGAGCCTTCGTTTACACAAGGGTAAGTAGTTGGTGAAATCTTCCGCAGTTTGGAAATAGTGACTATTATTGGGTTTTAGTAGCACCCGTCCTTATTGTAGGTTGTATGCATTGAATGAGATGTGTATATTGAAGTAAAACCTTAAATTGTGATTATAGATGAATAAAATTTTGATGTATTTAGGAAATTTTAAATCAGTTTCTATTTCTAGTTTTAAGGGTGTTACATACAACTAGCAAAGCTGTATTATTCACTAGTAACCCGACAGTTTCCGAATTTAGCTATTTTTGCGTAGGTGTTTGTGGTCGGGTCTAGGTGAACTAACCCCATTTTTAACAAAACAATGTGCAAGTGGAAGTTGAAGAATTTTCAATCTGGTGCGGTTTGGCATGAAGTGATCAAACAAGAGCACAAAAATGCAGTCTGGTCTAACTGATGTACGTACTTTGGCTTATTATAGGCTTTAATAACGGTGAGATCTTGATGCCTACAAAAATGCACTCCAATTGTATTCAGTGATGTCATTTTATGTTCCATCCTTTACGTATCAAGATCATATCCAGTGGATTCCCTGTTTGCAAATCATAGGAAGCTCACATTTGTATGCAGGTATAGCAACAATCAACAGAAGCTTAGGTGAATTACTGCAAATCATATGAACTGTATCAAAGTGCACTGGATTTTTCTTTACCTATAAGGTACCATGAACTATATAATAAACATCAAAGTTCCCATTTGGCATTGATTTTCAATTGAGTTCCATCCTACAAGTCAGCATCCGGGCGGAACAATTTGTACCCAATTCACAATTATGTGTCCATGTATTCACGATGGAAAATGATCAAGATGCAGATATAGTTAAAAGTAGGTGTTGTTATGTTTGTACAACTTTGGCATTTATCTTTTATGATGAAATTTTAAGAATTCAGGATGCTCTTTTATTCCCTAAAAATTAAGTGACAACACCAGGTTTGCAATATATATGAGACAACAATGATATGGACATCGCTACATATGGAATATGGAAGACATTTATTAATCTTGTTATTGATGTCACTGGGGAATTTTATCAAACAAGGTTCACCTGCGATGACTCTAGGCCATTTGTGGTTGCCCAGGGATTAGTCGGTGCGCGTAAGCTGGCGTGGAAACCACGGTTACCAAAAAAAGTACAAAAGATAAATAAATTGAATCGAAAGAAAACATTACATCTTCAATCCAAGTTAATGGCAGAGATCGACAAAGAAATTTAGTTGAATAAAGAAACTTAGGTCACCAACGAGTAATGCAAAACAAAGTAGATAAACACAAAGGGGAATCCAAAACAAGGTAATCGAGATACCAGAGCCGAGGAGATGACGACCAGCAACCTAACCTAAATCGATGAGCAGAGGAGGAGGACCATCTACTAGCAGATGTGAGCCGCAAATTTGACGATTTCACGGGATGAAAGAAAGGACGGTAATGGAATCCGGAGGTCGCTGAATGATACGATTTCAAGGAACCTTAACAAAAAAGTACAAAAGATAAATAAATTGAATCGAAAGAAACATTACAACTTCAATCCAAGCTAATGGCAGAGATTGACAAAGAAATTTAGTTGAATAAAGAAACTTAGGTCACCAACGAGTAATGCAAAACAAAGTAGATAAACACAAAATGGAATGCAAAACAAAGTGTTCGAGATACCAGATCCGAGGAGATGACGACCATCAATCTAACCTAAATCGATGAGCAGAGGGGGAGGACCATCTACGAGTAGATGTGAGCATCAAATTTGACGATTTCATGGGAAGAAAGTTAGGAGAGTAATGGAATCCGGAGGTCGCTGAATGATACGATTTCGAGGAACCTTTCTAAATTATTTTTCTTTTTCTTTCTTTCTTTTGGTTTTTTATTTAATTCTAATCTTCATTTTCATTTAAAGGCCGTTTACCAAACGTTTATCCGAGTAAGGTGGTGTTTACTTGTGGCTTAATGAGCTTAATGACAAAACTGACTTATTCGTACAGAAGTTTGGGGGTGTTTACTTGTGGCTTAATGACTTATTCGCGCTGAGGAGATAAGATTATTCGCTAAGTGGGGAAGGTGGTATTGTCCCCATTAAGACACATTTTTGACATTTATACCCTTTAAAAAAGAACTATCAGACATACAACCCTAATAACCACTCCTCTATTTCACGCCTCCGTCCCCGTCGTCGTCCATTAGCATTTTAAATGTTAACGTCGTATCTTACTATCGTTGGTTTGTGTGGTCGACAGTGAATGATGGCCTTAATATTGGGTTTTCCATCGCATATTAAGGTTTGAATGAATTACGTCATTTCCATGTTTTGGTATTTGGTTTCCTTCCATTTATGGTTGTGTGAGTATTGGGCCTAGTGTCTTAGTTTTGTTGATGTATCGTATTAGCGAATTATTAACCATGATCTATGGGTTGAGTTTTATGCCCCACCCGTGTCTTGGGTGTTTGGGATATGAAGTTTTATTCACGTTTATGTTAAATTGGGAGTTGATTTCTATTCTTGTTTGACTGAGTTTTGGGTTTGCATTATTTGATAAAGATTGTTGCATGAGGTATTCATCTTTGAAAATGCATGATATTGGAAAATGAGTCGTTTCTAGATCTAAAGCAAACTATTTCGAAAACTCTTGAACTCACTAGGCGTTAGCCTAAACTTTTTATTTGTCGGCATGTGTATCAGGTCCAGTTGGGGGAAAGGTTCTGGCGGCACTATGATGAGATGAGCCTTAGTTTACACAAGGGTAAGTAGTTGGTGAAATCTTCCACAGTTTGGAGATAGTGACTATCATTGGGTTTTGGTAGCACCCGACCTTATAGGCTGTATGCATTCAATGAGATGTGTATATTGAAGTAAAACCTTAAATTGTGATTATAGATGAATAAAATTTTGATGTATT
Organism: Arctium minus; assembly: GCA_954870635.1. Lineage (NCBI taxonomy): Eukaryota > Viridiplantae > Streptophyta > Magnoliopsida > Asterales > Asteraceae > Arctium > Arctium minus. The sequence continues at coordinate 111,722,754 of OX941084.1, forward strand.
TAGGAAACTTTAAATCAGTTTCTATTTCCAGTTTTGAGGGTGTTACATACAACTAGCAAAGCTGTATTATTCACTAGTAACCCGACAGTTTCCGAATTTAGCTATTTTTGCTTAGGTGTTTGTTGTCGGGTCTAGGTGATCTAACCCCATTTTTAACAAAACAAAGTGCAAGTGGCAGTTGAAGAATTTTCAATCTGGTGTGGTTTGACATGAAGTGATCAAACGGGAGTACAAAAATGCAGTCTGGTCGGACTTATCTATGTACTTTGGCTTATAGGCTTTAATAACAGTGAGATCCTGACGCCTACAAAAATGCACCCCAATTGTATTAAATGATGTCATTTTCTGTTCCATCCTTTACGCATCAAGATCATATCCCGTGCATTCCCTGTTTGCAAAACAAAGGAAGCACACATTTGTATGCAGGTATAGCAACAATCAACAAAAGCTTAGGTGAATTACTGCAAATCATATGAACTGTATCAAAGTGCACTGGATTTATCTTTACCTAAAAGGTACCATGAACTATATAATAAGCATCAAAGTTCCCATTTGGCATTGATTTTCAATTGAGTTCCATGCTACAAGTCAACATTCGGGCGGAACAATTTGTACCCAATTCACAATTACGTGTCCATGTATTCACGATGGAAAATGATCAAGGTGCAGATATAGTTAAAAGTAGGTATTGTTATGTTTGTACAGCCTTGACATTTATCTTTTATGAACGATTCAGACTTAAGAGCCATTAAGAGGTTTAAAAAAAAAAGAACAACTACCCTTAAGGCTTTAGTCAAAATTTTAAACAAAGTTTTTACACTTATAAAGAAATATACTACTTATCTATCAATGTTTCAATAGATTAATAAAAAAGTACAATAAATCAATAAAAAGATGATTAAATACCGTTTCCATTAGGGCAAAATGAATTAAAATGCAAGGAACTTTGTTTTATTTCATACTGTAAAAAGGATTTTTTTTTACTTAATTAATTTAACAAAGTTTTAAAATTCCATGGTTAGTATCAAATTACTTGATGATTGAGGTATATTCTATTTGGCATTTAATTGATGAATTGGCATTACAAACAAATATTAATTAATTATGTGTCCGGTGACTTGGATTTGCTTGATTTAGATTAAGGCATCGTTTGGCAAAAATAAGCTAACTTATTTTCTGGGTACATGTTTGGATAGACATAAGCTATCAGCTAGCTATTTGATAAACTACTTGGAGTAGCTTGTGAGAAGATTTTTGTGATTATTCCAATTATGCCCTCATTAATATTCATTATTATATATTAACTATTAATTAAAAATTAATATTAATTATTAAAATTTCTTATTATTGATTAATTAATGTTATCTGAAAATTATAACATAAATTTTAATTATACATTGATATAAATTTTTAATTATTTAGAATTATTGATAATGATATCAATTTTTTTAATATTGATCAATATATTTTAGTTATCAATTATTATTATTTTTGTAATTATTATTTGATTATTTTTTCCATTTTATATGTAACGGTTATTTAAAATCATAAGTTAATGTATATTTTTTTTTTAAAAATTTGGTTTAAAGTTCAAAATTGATAATATAAATAATAATAAATTAGAAATTTTTTTAATTAACATATTATATTATTTACTACCTTATTTGTATTAATTAATATATTATATTACTAAGTTGTCTATTTTTACTAGATGTCTTTTTTGGTATTTTTACATGCTTATAAGCTAATTTTTGCCAAACGTGACTTTTTCATCAGCTAGCTTATCACCTAGTTTGTCAAACATAGCCTAAAGATAAAAATTAATAATAAAAACTTCCAATGTTTCCATTCCATCTCGGTTTTTACCATCATCAAGATATGTTAAGACTTTTCCCACCATCCACCGGTCTCGTTGTAATAAGTCTTTTCCTTTCTTCAATCATCCAAATAAAACCAAAATAATGATGATTAAAAATCCAAAACCCTAGGCACAGAATTGAAATCCAAACAAAAACTCTTACTTTTATATGTCTTTCTTTATAACCAAAACCGAAATATATGAGGATGATGGTGACGAAGAAGATGAAGATTTTGATGTTGAGATTAAAGATGAAGATGTTAATCAATTCCATAAAGGAAGCTCAAATCGTCTCTAAATATAGGTTTCATTCCTTCCCTCATCATATACATCAATGGAGTCTTCTATTCGAATGATTGATGAGCTCCACATGTATTTGACAAATTCTAGTTCTTACCTCACAGATTCATTTAACTAGAAAGCGATACAGAGGGTTCACCAAAGAATAGGAATTAACACATTTTGATACATTTTAGCCTTTCCATTTTCCATTATTTATTTTTTAGACTCAAATGAGAATCACAAGACAAGGTAATAATTATTTATTTTTCAGATGCAATCGCAAGAGAAGCTGCCTGACATTTAGAGTGGATTTTGAAAATGTAACACTCGAAAATTTCAATCACAGTAAAAGATTATTTTTTGTTTTTAGTAAGTTGTAATTACGGGTTAATGTTAAGGGAATGTTTTACCTTTGGGCACCAATCTGATCGAGAGCGTTGCGGGTGAGAAAAGTTGAGTTTTGGGGTTCGTTCAAGGCGATTATTCCCCGCGACAGTGCCATAGAGCACAATCGCCACCACTTGTGTGATTCGATTTTGTCTTAATTCATAACCTTAATAGAAATAATAAGAAATAATTTACTTTTAGTTAAAAGAAATAATTGTAATTAATAAAATGCTTAAAAGTCACTACTCACCACTTGTGTGATTCGATTCCTGGGTTCCTTTGTGTTACAGCACAGATTTATTGGATTCAAGATCATCAATATTGAAGACGGAAATCTGAAGTCAAAGCTGCAAAGTCAACTCTCATTTAATTAGTCTAGGTTATTTTGTAATAAATAGTTAAAAGCTTTTTTATTTTATTTTGGGCCTTTTATGTATTTTTCCTAAAATAGGCCCAAGGCCTTATAGGGTCTAGGTTTGTTGGTGTGTGTGTGTGCCTAATTTTGAAAAGATCGGTCGTGCAACACACCGGTCGCACATCACACCGGTCCTCAAAGACCCCGGTTTGCACCATCTGTTATTCGCGCAAATCTCCATTTCGCGCGACCCGCCTCTCGCGCAAAACCCTTATTGCGCCACCCATTCCTCGCGTAAAATCCCTTTTACGCCAACTCCTTGTAGCGCAAAATTTGTCTTGTTGCACTAACTCCTTAACGGGACCCCCGTGCTAAGTCTGTGGAGGGGGACAAAGTTTTGTTCTTGATCAAAATTTTCTGAATTTCATTCTAAGATTTTCAGTATTATTTGATTTTATCTGGATGAACGATCATTTTAAGTTTCTTATTGCATATCTTTCAATCAAAAAAGGATGACATCAAGAGAAGCTCTCGCTATTGGCACCGATGTGAAGCCACCAGTACTCTTCAAAGGGGAGTACGAGCAATGGAAAGACAGATTCTTGGACTTCATCGATCGACATGATTTAGGAGACTACATAAGAAAATCCCTAAAGGAAGGAATCATGACACCTCCAACCAAGGTACTCACTGTAGCTGGAGAGAATGTTGAAGAAGCAGAGAGAGAGTATCCACTACCGCTTGATGAATATTCAGATGAGTAGAAAAGGAGATATAAGGGTGACAAACTGGCAAAATCATTTATTCTCCAAGGCATACCAAATGAAATATATGTCAAAATTGATAGCTACAATGCTACCGAAAAGCAAATGTGGGATCAATTGGAGAAAATGATGCTAGGATCAAAAATTGGGAACCAGCTCAAAATTTTCAATTGCCTCAATAACTATGAAGAGTTCAAGGCTAAGAAGGGTGAATCACTGGAGGCTACTTATGACCGATTTGTAACTTTGTTGAACGAACTCAGCAAGAAAAATGTGAATAAGTCACAAGTTGAGCTTAATGTCAAGTTCCTTAGTATCTTGCAGCCTGAGTGGAAGAGATTTTCTAGGCAAATGAGGCAAATGAAGGACTTGAATGACATACCACTCCATGAAGTCTATGAAACTCTTAGACAAAATGAAGAATAGGTTGATGAGATTTTGGATGAAAAGAAAAAGGCTAAGAAGGCAGTCGTTGATCCAGTTGCTTTGGTTGTGAAACAAAAGAGTGTAAGCTCTAAGAAGAAGAAGAAGATAATAGTTTCTGAGTCAGATGAGGCTGAAAGAGAGATTAAATCTGATTATGACGACTGTGATGACCTGAACCAGGCTATGCTTTTGCTAACAAAGGCTTTTCAAAAGAAATTCTACAAAAAGCCTAGCTCTAACAGTCAAAGGTACTCATCTGGTTCAAGCAACTATGATCATAAGGAGAGAGTTGAAGGAAAGAGAATAGAGGAAAGGAGACCGCAAGAAAATAAGTATCGAGCCGAAGTGACCAAACAGGCAGAACCTCCGAAGTGCTACAACTGTGGCAAATTTGGTCATTTTGCTAAGAACTGCAGCAAGCCCAAAGTCAGAAACTCTGAGTATTATAAGAATAAATTGTTGTTGGCCAAACAACAAGAGGCAGGCAAGGCATTAATGGCAGAGGATGAATTTTGGCTTGATCATTCTGAAAGTGAGGAAGAAGAGAAGGATGAGACAGCACACATGTGCTTGATGGGACAGCACACAGAAGCTGATTCTGATGGAGAAGATAACGAAGAGGTATGTGATTTAACCGAATCAGATTTCTTGAATCAAATGCATGCCATGATGACTAAACTCCAAGAATTAGAGTCTAAACTTAAGCGTGAAAGAGGTGTTATTAATGATAAAACTCAATCTATACAGAAACTTAGCAATGATATAGCCGAGAAAAATGTATTGGTTGAAACTTTGCACAAAAACATTGACACCAGCGCGAAAGAGAAGACTATAATTCACAAAGAGTTATCTGAAACTGTTTCAAAATATAGAGAGTGTGAGTTTAAATCTAAAGATATTTCTAAAATGTATTCTTCTACTTCAAAAGAAAACAAATCTTTAATTAAAAAGGTGAATGCTTTGGAAGAGAAATTATATACTATGGGTCACTCTGAACAAACCATTCATCTAATCAAACCCAAAGAGGATAAAGAGAATTGGGGACTCGGATACGAGAACCCACAATGTCTCAAAAAGGGTATATCTGAAGTACCTGCTCTTTATGATTTCAGATTTATGAAACTGGCACCTCAATACCCTGAACTTCAAGTTTTCTGGACTAGATTGTCTGAAGAGGATAAATCCAAGGAATGTGCTAAAAGAAAGAACACAACTAAAGTCCAACTTCCGTTTCGTTATGAGAGGTTGAATAATAGTTATAGTTCTAATAAATAAAAATCTCTTTCAAATGATTATTTTGATAGTTATTCTGTAAAAGAAATGGTGGCTAAGCCCATCGAAGGTAAGCTTTACGTTCCTCCTCTCGTTTTGGAAAGTAAAATTTCTGAACTCGAGAATACTCTCACAGAAGAAAGGATTTTGATGGACTTAGAACAAACTATTTTTTCTAATGTGTTCAAATATTCTAATTTTTCTAAATCCTCCAAGGCTTCAAAATATGATGATAGGTCTGGTTTACTTGACAGTGAGCTTGGTTTCTTAAACTCTAACGGTGTTATGGATGATAGTGTTGCTCAATTTGATTTTAATACTAAACTTCCTGATCATTCATCTTATGTTATTAATTCTTTTGGGTTACCCAGTGTGTTAAAAAAAGGTGAAACATCAACGAAAGTTGATAAATCAGTTTCTGTGAAATCTAAGAATGCAAAAGGTAAGAAAAGAAAATCTCAACATTCACAGAAACCGATCACCACTGGAAATCCAAAGAAGAAGCATTTTTTTGATACTCACCTTTCTAACTCTAAAGTTTCAAATGTTTTAGATTTGAGAAAGAAAAAATTTGGAGTTAAGTCAGCATGGATACCGAAACAGAAGATCGACGAGAATGCTAAATCATTTTCTAGTTTTGATTGTAATAAAAAGACTACTAGTAAAGATGATTTGATTGTGGATGTTGCTATTTATAAAACTAAACTTGTTGATTCTCGCAAGAAATATTCTATTCAGCAATTATTCCAGTTATCTCGTTCTGCTAGAAAGTTTTCAAATTATAATAGATATGATTATGCTTCTCGAAAATATTCTGATGTTTGGTTTGGAACATATCATGTTAACTCTTATCATTCTTATTCCTTGTATGGTTTTCAAAAGCAAAGCGGGCCCAAATTTCAATGGGTGCCAAAATCATGTGCTAACACAGTTGGACCCAAATATATATGGGTACCAAAGAAAAAGGCCAAATCTGTGTTACAGGAATGTCAAGTTCAAGGTTGAGTGAAAGAAATAATGGCTCTTGAATACAACAGTTCAAGACCCGTACTTCAATGTTCAAAAGTTTTTACTCCATTATTTAAATGGGTATCTAAATCTCTTGTTTCATGATTTCTCTTGTGCAGATCCGTCATATGTGGTACTTGGATAGCGGATGTTCCAAGAATATGACTGGGTAGAAAAGTTTGTTGTCTAACTATACAGAGAAATACTGCGGAACAGTTCGATTTGGCAACGATCAGTTTTCACCAATTCTGGGATATGGTGATGTGGTACACGACAACGTAACGATCAAGAAGGTGAGGTACGTAGAAGGATTAGGACACAACCTATTCAGTATTGGGCAGTTCTGTGACAAAGATTTAGAGGTGAACTTCAAGGCCAAGAGGTGTTCGGTACGCACTGAGGAAGGGAAAGAACTCATGGTCGGCACTCGCAAGTCAAACCTCTACACCATCAACTTATCAAAGGTCCAGACTGACAATCAGGTGTGTCTACTCTCAAAAGCCTTGATGCAATAAAGCTGGCTATTGCATCGACGACTTTCTCACCTCAATTTTCGCTACATCAATAAACTGGTCAGTAAAAAGCTAGTGAAAGGACTTCCTGAGCTCAAGTATGAAAAAGAACACTTGTGTGCAGCGTGTGAAAAAGGGAAGATAAAGAGAGCTCCACACAAACTGAAGCCTGAACCGAGTACCAGCGTTCCTTTAGAGTTGTTGCATATGGATCTCTGTGGTCCTATGCGAACGCAAATCTTAGGCGAAAATAAATACGTGTTAGTTATTGTGGACGATTATTCGCGATACACGTGGGTCAAATTTCTACGATCAAAAGATGAGACACCCGAAGTTCTCATCACATTTCTAAAGACGACCCAGTTGAGTCTGCAGAAACCAGTCAAGCTTCTCCGAAATGATAACGGCACAGAGTTTAAGAATAAAAAAGTGGAAGAATATCTTGAATCGGTCGGGATATCACATCAATACTCTGTTGCACGTACGCCTGAACAAAATGGAGTAGTCGAAAGGTGAAACCGTACGCTAGTCGAGGCCGCTTGTACTATGCTCAGTCAATCCGACTTACCTCTATTTCTGTGGACTGAAGATGTGTCGACTGTGTGTTATACTCAAAATCGGTCCATGATACACCGCAGATTTCAAAAGACTCCGTATGCGTTGATCAACAACCGAACACCAACCATTAAATATTTTCATGTTTTTGGTTGTAAGTGTTTTGTGCTAAATGACAGAGAGAGTCTGAATAAGTTCAGTGCTAAGGCGGATGAGGGCATCTTTATCGGCTATTCTTCTACATCTACTGCATATCGAGTGTACTTGAAGAAGTCAAAGACAGTGGTTGAGAGCGTCAACGTTACATTTGATGAAGAAATGGCTTCTGAACACTTCAGTTCAGAACTCGTGATAACAGGAGTTCTAGCTTCTGGGCAAATCAGTCCAGAACCTGTGTCTCAAGCAAACAAATCAGATGGGGCATCAACGTCTACTAATCATTTATCTGATTTAGATTTATTATTTGAACAATTTTATGATGAATTTCTTGGATCTAAAGTGACTAAATCTGCTGTGGTTGACAGGATGGAAGACTCAATGACTACTCATCCAACCATTTCAGATATCTCTACTGAATCCAATTCCTCGATTCAGCAAGAAGTTCAAGTTCAAATACCTACTCCGATAGTTGAAGCTGTAACCAACAATGAAGAGACAGAAGTAGCTGAATCAGTAGGGTGTACTGTAAGGACTGATCAACAGACTGATCAAGCTGAACCCACTAAAACTTCTGCACCTAATACTTCAACCGAACCCCCCATTCCTACTGCACAATCTGAAGAAGATTCCAGTGGATTCTTAGATGATAATCATGATCAATCTACATCTAATCCACTCCCTCATGAACACAAGTGGACCAAAGAGCACCCGGTATCTCAAGTCATTGGAGATCCATCAAAACCAGTGCAAACTAGGTCTGCAACATTGAATCAATGTATGCATGACTCCTTTCTGAGAAAGATTGAACCTACTCGCATATCAGAGGCTCTTGCTGATTCAGATTAGGTTACTTCAATGCAAGAAGAGCTGAATCAATTCGAAGCACTTAAAGTCTGGAGACTCGTACCCAAACCTCAAGGTAAAACCATCATTGGTACGAAATGGGTGTTCAAAAACAAGAAAGATGAAGATGGTACCGTTATCCGAAATAAATCAAGACTTGTCTCCAAGGGATATAGGCAAGAGGAAGGAATAGATTATGATGAGACTTATGCTCCAGTGGCTAGTATTGAAGCAATTCGCATGTTTCTTGCGTATACTGCCCACAAAAACTTCACCGTCTATCAAATGGACGTGAAGACAACCTTTTTGAATGACATACTCAAGGAGGAAGTCTACGTCTCACAGCCAGAAGGTTTTGTCAAACAAGAGAAACTGAATCATGTATACATTCTCGGCAAAGCACTTTATGGCCTGAAACAAGCACCTCGTGCCTGGTATGATGTCTTATCTCAGTTCTTGGTCAAGTCTGGTTTTACAAAAGATACGGTCGATACCACTCTTTTCATTAAAAAGGAAAAAGGTGATATCATGCTTATTGAAATATATGTGGATGATATTATTTTTGGCTCTACAAATCCTAAATACTGTAAGAATTTTTTAAACCTCATGGTGTCACGTTTTCAGATGAGTATGATGGGAGAGTTAACATTCTTTCTCGGATTACAAGTCAAACAATTTTCAATGGGGATCTTCATCAATCAATCTAAATACATTCTTGAAATTCTTTGGAAGTTCAAAATGGAAAATTGTAAACCGATTGGTCCCCAATGGCAACTGGTACTAAAATTGGCATTGATCCTTCGGGAAAAGCTGTTGATGCTAGGAACTATAGAGGGATGATAGGTTCTTTGATGTATCTTACTTCAAGTAGGCCAGCTATAATGTTTTCTACATGCTTATGTGATAGATATCAGGCCAATCCTAAAGAATCCCATGTGTCTGCAGTTAAGCGTATTTTTAGGTATCTGAAGGGGACTGCAGATCTTGGTCTGTGGTATCCTAAAGATACTAGCTTTAAACTAACAGTATATTCAGACGCAGATCATGCTGGTTGCATGCTAGACAGGAAGAGCACGTCGGGTTATATACATTTCCTCGGTGATAAACTCGTCAGTTGGGCATCGAAGAAACAATTATGTGTCTCCACTTCAACGGCCGAAGCAGAATATGTAGTTGCTGCTAGCTGCTGCTCTCAGGTCTTGTGGATGACGACGCAACTACGAGACTATGGTTATCACTACAATAAGATCCCGATCTATTGTTACTCGAAAAGCGTTATCGCGATATCCGCTAATCCCGTTCAACATACGAAGACCAAACACATTGATATCAGGTATCACTTTATAAAAGATAATGTCGAAAAAGGAACAATTGAACTTTACTTTGTAAAAACTAATTATCAGCTTGCAGACTTGTTTACCAAACCCCTAGACGAAAAGAGATTCAATTTTCTTGTCTCTAGGCTTGGTATGCTAAATCTTAAGACATAATTAGTGGTTACCTATTAAAGTTTTCTTATTGTAAACTTTTCATCATTTCTTTATCATTATTTCCGCAAGATATCTGTTCTTTATTAATCTGTTCATTGCCTCAGGGGGAGTGTGAAAAGTACTTCATAGATGATCAATGTTATTTTGAGGGGGAGCATATCTAATTTCTGCATATACTTAACTGTCAAATTTTAGTGATGCATGATTTTAGGGGGAGCTCTTCAAGTCAAAGGAGTATGACTATGACTTCTGATTATTTCAGATCAGAACTCATACTTTAATTGTTTTACTGCTTTGTGTCATTTTAATTTCAGTGAATAAAGTTGCTTTGACTATGACCTTAAGACTTTTGCAGTTTGAGAGATTCTTACAAGATCATATCTTTATGACTTTAAGCTTGACTTCATGAGATGTAAAACTGCACGCAAAAGGTATAATTCTTTATCTTCATCTCATATATGGTTGAAAGAAGGACAACTTTCAATCATAAGAAAACATGTTCTTAAATGTTCAAACCACTTCCCGATTCTCAAACAGATTTCATAATTTGGAAGTGTGATTTTAAATGTTTTCTGAGCATACATACATCTGACCTGTATTTGCGCTTTAACTGATAAAGTTAAATCATCTGAGCAACACATGATTTCTAGGAAAACATGGGATTTCATTGTGCTAAGACTTCATTGAACTCCTATGGAATCACGTTAACCAGTGTTTCCTACCCAAGAAGTTAATCCATAGTGATTGAGTATGAGGAGTCGAAAAGAAATGAGTGTAGGATGTGTGATGAGGTAAAATGGAAAAGAGAGTTTGGTAAGATGTGAGCTTAATGATTAAAAGAAAGAGGGTGTGAGAACAAAGTAAAATAAAATCAAACTCTGCACCAACTACTTTCTGAGTCGGGCAGCCACATTTCTAATGTTTCAAAATTCTTTGGTGAACGTTATTGAAACAGGCAACTAGCCCATGCCAACTCTTGACATTACCCCACCAGCCACTCGTTTTCTTCTTAACAAGAAAATGTTTCCTTTTCAAAGAAGACGCAACACATATGCTATCTGATTTTTATTTGGAAAATCTGGATACTGAAAAGAAGGAAGTCTGCCCCCACCTTCGCACTTCAATCATGCACATTGAGTATGTGTTTATACTACTGTTGCCTCAGTGGTTTACACAATGTTGAGCCTTTATAAGCAATCATCCGTGCTTAATTCTTTCTATCACCTACACGAACACACAAGGAATTTGTTTTCTTGTCATAACGTTCATAGAATTAACTTTGTGGTGTTTCGATGATTGAATGGAAGCCCTGGGGGAGTGAACATCAAAAAGCTCATTTCCAATGTGTATTCGTTACACACAGTGACTTCGTGTTACTGACAGGCATATTAATTGATTCATTTGTTGATTCAGGTGTTACTTTCCTAGTTTGTCTGGATTTGAAAAGATCTAGATGCGAATATTGTTCGAATTGGCAGTGAATCAGAGGCTCGTGAAAGGTCAGCATGTTCAAAGACATTTCTTGTGGCAAAGTTTTGATGATATCGTTCCTCATTTCATCAAAAAGGGGGAGAGCTAATCAAGAATCAAGAAATGGGAGAATACAATTTTTAGAGAAATGTCCAAGTCAAGTCAAAAGATGAAAGAGATTTTATCTACATCTTTTGGGAAGATTGCTATATCTTGAAGACAAAGAGGGAGATTGCGTCTTCTGAGCTTAAAGAGAAGATTGATTTGCTAAATCTTTTTAGTAATGATCTTGATTCAAAGGGGGAGATTGTTAGAGCACAGATTTATTGGATTCAAGATCATCAATATTGAAGACGGAAATCTGAAGTCAAAGCTGCAAAGTCAACTCTCATTTAATTAGTCTAGGTTATTTTGTAATAAATAGTTAAAAGCTTTTTTATTGTATTTTGGGCCTTCTATGTATTTTTCCTAAAATAGGCCCATGGTCTTATAGGGTCTAGGGTTGTTGGTGTGTGTGTGTGCCTAATTTAGAAAAGATCGGCCACCAAAGTGTGTAAGAGTGAGGAGGCGATTCTAGAGTGAGATAGCTTTAAGAGAGAAAAACTTCAAGAGAAAACCTTTGTAATCGTTTGCTATTGTTGAATCAAAACAGGTTTGTTAATATCTTGTTTGTGATTATCTGTTTATTGTGATAAGAAACTGATATTTAAGGGACAAACACTTTGAAACAAGGGGAAGCGCTAACCAACTGATTTGGGAAGATCTTAGGTTAAGTAGAGAATTTTTTTTTTCTTATATCTTAACTATATTAATTATAAAGATTTTAAAAAAAATTCGGAGGCCCCCGACGATCGGAGGCCCTATGCAACAACACCACTCAGAACACCCCAAGGAATAAGGAACGACCCTGAAAAATACTATAGATTTCCTAATTTTTCCACTCTTTCATTCTATTGCAATCTAATTTCCATAGGTTAAGCTATAATTCACCCATCTTATGATAATTGACTTTGTGAACTTAGATCAATAGGGCTTTCATAGGTTAGTGTTTACGACTTCTCACTTGGTTCAATTATAATAATTGAAAATATTATAATAAGGGGCATCCCAACTAAAACCGTTCATTATGGTGAAAGAAAAACCAATGAAAAACTTAACTTAGAACTCAAGAAACTCTGGAAATATGCCAATCCCAGGTAACGGCGAGAAAAACTTGATAGCAAATGTATGTATACCCACAAATGTGGCACAATAGTGGTGCAAGTGCACATAGAATGCTATGATGGCTTTCAAGTAATAAAGTGGTAAAAATACCGATATCGTATCCACAAGGATTGAACTTCAAATTTCTAGTACTAACTCGAGAAGACGTCGATTTCAATTAGAAAAGAATAAAATATATTTTGAGCGAGTTTGGTTCTTTACAAGATTAATTAATACCATGTAATAAAAAGCGGGTGTGAGTGTAAGTTTTTTCCAAGTGTATGATAGTAACTAAAATGGTTGACAAAACTTGTCACAAAATAACCCCAAACGATTTTCTTCTCTCAAAGCTACATTATGCAGAATGTGGCCACGGTCTCGCCATAAAGTGGCTAAAACTGCTAACTTTCGATTTACCAACCTTACTAAGTAGATCTCAAATATCCTAGTTATGCTATTATGGAGAGAAGCGCATATCTCTATGACATACCCACTCGACTGACATCTAGACCTCAATAACGATTATGCAACAACTCATATCTCTATGTGATTATTGAAGATTTTCTCAAACCTCCTTGCATCACTCAAGCCGTATTCGAATCCGTGTATCTCTGGGTCAAAGATCTAATATTAACACACACAAGTGATTGGATTGTCCGAGTTGAGTTAAACCTTCAACTTGAATGACCAAACCAAAAAATTAGCAAAAAGTGGTAATATCAAGTGTTACAGTTTACCTCTTGTGTTCGGTGTACACCTACACCTAAAAGGGTTTAGCTAATGCTTAAAAGAGAAGACATAATAGAAGAAAAGAAGTACTCAAAGTTAAATTGCGTTAAACTGAAATTCCACATTATGGCCAGTGTCACCACAGTGGTGAATAGAACTGAAATACAGAAAATAAGTTACATCTAAACTAAGAAAATTAAATACAAGTTAAGACTTAAACTTCTACATTGCTAGAGTTCAAGTTTCAAAAGCCTCTACCAAGATAAATTCCCAAGCTCTTTTAGAGGAGAGAAGAGATGAAAATGACTTACAATGCAAGACAATGACATATCATTATTTGTCTTCTTCCTCAAGTTTGTCCTATCCTTTCTAAAGAGACTTGAGAGAGAGGAAACAGGCCTCTCTGTGGTGTCATCTTACTCTATTTTGTCATGATCTCCTTTGTCTGTTTTTTTCTTCACTTTCAGGCAGGGTTGACTAAGGCTAAGATCTACACCATTTTTCACAAAATTAGCAACAAATCTACTGCCAAAATCTTTCAGTTGCTACTTGCCATAGTGGTGACTCGCCATAATGACTCATCAAATCCAAAATAATACATGCACTAATCAAAACATAAAATTTTATCCTCAATGAGGTGGTGGCATAAATGATAAATAAAGTCTATTTCTGAATTATTTACAAGTAAACATAAACGTGCACTGGTAATTCCGGAATAACAATTATAGTGAAAGGTGGTTATGACATCACCCAGATAATTTGGGATTCACATTCCTATTATATCTTTGTTCTGTCATTGCTCATATAAACCATGTAACACTTTCATGAAGCAGCAATTCCCAGCAGCAATAAGATTTCATGAACTATATATGATTGCATATTGCATTACACATATGGAAATTCATGCATATGGATTTTGTAGGAAGCAATGGTGTGACCGTACAAAACACATAACATAATAAGTATAAATGACTGAAATTCATGAATCCATAGCAATTTCATGTATTAATATGTAAACAGATTCACAGAAGCAATATTATTTCATGAAGTATGATTGCAGTACACATATAAATATTCATGCGTATGGATTTTGTTTGATTGGTGAGACCATACGAAAACACATAACATAATAAGTATAAATGACTAAATACAACCCTCTATATATCACAATTATGAATCTCCAGTCCAATTTATCTACAAACATACACGTAACACACAAAACCATGATACATCATTTACCTTCTTCATCGGAAAAATAGTATAAGCGTTTTCAATATCTTTTTGTTTTCATACATCCACATGCGGTTCTTGACATTGGCTTTCTTCCCCAACGACTGTGAACAAACCTGAAGACATCCTGATCGATGAACCAACGACATCATTGACGTAAAACTCGTTCATAGAATAGGAGTAATCCATTGTTAATTATTTGTTCCGAAGAACTTCAACAATTTTTCCAACCTCTCTCGCAGAAACTGGAACTTGAAAAATATGTAAATGATAATATCAAAACTGATTTAGCCATAATCACATCATCAAAGACTTAACCTAATTAATTAATATAGCTATAAGAAAATTTATTTAATATATTACATTACTAACCTTCTCGCATTTATAAATAAAACTTCAAATTAATTAAAATGGAAGTCTCGGATTGGTTTGAAAAGTTTGTCGGAATCGTTTGGTTTGTCTTGAAATGTATACTCAAGTTATTATATCAAAATATTACAAATGGAATACAAACAACTAACACATCTTCAAAAGGTTTGAAGATGTTTTAAGAACATACTCTAAACCTAGAGAGAGAATCGAGAGAAAAATTCTGAATGAAAGAAAAAATGAATTCTAAACACACATTTTCAGCTGAAAATAAAATGTATTTATAATTCCTTCTTATTGCAGAATAGTCCTTCTCCAACTTTCAGTTATTGCTCCGCTATCCTTATTTATTCAGCATCTACCAAAAATAACCCCTCAACTTATCTGAAAAATAAAACATCTACATTAAGTTAAATCTGATGACAAGATTGATACAAATTTAAAACATATTTTAACACCCTCCCTCAATCTTGACATCTAAACATATCTAGCATGTTCAACTTAGTAATGAGATTGTTGTGTTGATTAACCCCAAGAGATTTGGTAAAAATATCTGCAGGGTTTTCTGTGGATAAAACCTTTTCTGTTTTCAATAAACCAGAAGCAACTTTATCTCTTACTTGATGAATATCAATCTCGATATGTTTAGTTCTCTCGTGAAATACTGGGTTTTTAGCTATTTGTATTGCTGACTTATTATCACAATTTAAATTTACTGGAAGTAAATTTTCTAGTTTTAAATCAGACAATATGCTAAGTACCCACAATATTTCACACAGAGCAGATGCCATGGCTCTGTACTCAGACTCAACTGAAGAGCGAGAAACAGTTGACTGTTTCTTACTTCTCCATGACACCATGCAATTTCCCAAAAACAAACAATAACCTGTAACAGATCTCCTAGTTGATAAACACTTACCCCAGTCGGCATCAACAAATGCAGATAACTTGAAATCAGAAACAGAACAAGTAGAGAAGTTTACACCTTTACCAGGAGAAGCCTTTAAATACCGCAAAACACACAAGGCTAATTTTAAGTGAGACTGACGTGGAGAATGCATGAATTGGCTTAAACAATGGACAGCAAATGAAATGTCAGGTCTAGTAGCTAACAAATAAATCAGTCTACCTATCAATCTTTGATAACCCGTAAAATCTTTCAAAGGAGAATCCTTTTCAGCAGACCCAACGTGATCAGTAACAATTAAATTCATGTCCATTGGTGTATTGATTGGTTTACATCCCAAATAACCAAAATCATTTAGAAGTTCAAGACAATATTTTCTTTGAGACATGCAAACACCATTGTCTGTTTCTAGTATTTCAATTCCTAAGAAAAGTTTTAGTAAACCAAGATCTTTTATTTTGAAGTTAGATTGCAAATAACCTTTTACCTTTTGAATCTCAGAATTACAATTACCAGTAATGACTATATCATCAACATAAACAAGAAGAACAAGAAAGACATTACCAGATTTCTTAGTGAATAAAGAGTAGTCACCGGAACTTTGAATGAATCCACAATTTAGAAGACATTTAGACAATTTTTCATACCATTGTCGAGGAGCTTGTTTCAATCCATAAAGGGATTTAACTAGCTTACAAACTCGACTATCATTGGGTGAAAAATATCCAGGAGGTAAACACATATAGACATCTTCAACCAAGTCACCGTATAAGAAGGAATTATTTACATCTAACTGATACATAGGCCAATGATTTTGAACAGCTAAAGCAATAACACATCTTACAGTAACCATTTTTACAACAGGTGAAAAAGTCTCTTCGTAATCTAAATGTTCTCGTTGACTATATCCTTTTGCTACGAGACGAGCTTTATAACGTTCAATTTCACCAGTGGACTTATATTTAATTTTATAAATCCATCTACACCCTATGGATTTTCTACCAGGTGGTAACTCAGTTAAGATCCAAGTACCATTCCTATACAAGGCTTCCATTTCATCATTCATGGCATCAACCCATTTCTGATCTTTACTAGCCTCAAAAAAACTATTAGGTTCAAAAGATTTATTTAGCGACGAAGTGAAACAAACATTATTAACACTAAGAAAAGAATAGTTAACAACCTTTTCTATACCGTATTTAACTTTTCCTTCAACCACATAATCATCAAAACGTTTAGGAAAATTTGAAAGACGACTAGACTTTCTAACAGATGAAGTACTTTGTTCAGATTGATTTGAGACATTACCCTCAGAAGGGGACCCCAAATGTTCATCATTTTGATTATCAGATTGTCGAACACTCAATCTGGGAAAATTAGCAGCTTGTGACCGATCGGCAACCTCAGTACTACCAGGATCATTTGATCCGGCGGCTTTGGTTAAGTCACTAGATGCAGTACTACCAGGGTCCATTGACCCGGCATATTTGACTTGACTACCAGAATGATCACAGTTACTTGTGTCATTTGAGGGACGTACACCACTTTCATTTGACGGGTTCACCCCAACTTCATCATTGGGCACAACATAAATTAGATCATCAGTTTGAAAAACAACAGTGTCAAAGAAATTCAAGGAATTTATACCACTAGAGTCATTAGTAAGCTAATTTTGAACTCATCTTAAATGGAAATATGGTTTCGTAAAACTTAACATCTCTTGAGACAATTATCTGTTTTGATTCCAGGCTATAGAGTCTATAGCCCTTTTTTGAATTTGAATATCCCAAAAAAACACATTTTTCGGACCGAGAAGAAAACTTATCTGTAATATTAGGTTTTACAGCAAAGCATAAGCAACCAAAATTTCTAAGATGAGTCAAAACAGGAGCAAATCCAAAAACTAACTCATAAGGACACTTTCCTTTCAAAACTGAAGAAGGAGTGCGATTAAAAAGATACGTAGCTGTCAAAATGCACTCAGTCCACATATTTAAAGGAAGATTTCCTTGAAACATTAAAGCTCTAGCTACATTTAAAAGATGTCGATGCTTGCGTTCAACTACCCCATTTTGTTGGGGAGTGTAAACACAAGTTGTTTGATGTAAAATTCCTTTAGACTTGAAAAACTCTCCTAACCTGTTATTAACGAATTCCGTCCCATTATCACTTCTGAAAACTTTTACATGTTTCCCAAACTGGGTAAGCAGCAAACTGTGAAAAACAATAATGTTGTCAAAGACTTCATCTTTACTTTTCAACAAGTACACCCACACAGACCTAGTGTAGTCATCTACTATAGTTAAAAAATACCTATATCCCTCTCTACTAGGAACACGATAAGGTCCCCAGAGATCCAAATGAATTAATTCCCCGAGGACCTGAGAAGTGTGGCTACTAACATTGAATTTGTCCCTGGTTTGTTTAGCTAGATGACAAATGTCACATGGAGAAGAAACATGTTCATGTTCAATATTCAGAGTTTCTTTTAGAACTCCTAGCACTTGATCAGCTGGATGTCCCATCCGACTGTGCCATAATTGACGAGAAATATAGCAGGAAATAGACATATTAGATTTGTTAACAAAATTCCTACTAACACCTTGAGACATAAAATGATCAAAAAAATAGAGACCACCTTGCTCGCTACCAGTCCCCACAATTCTCTTTGGAAGAGAACCCTGAAGAAGATAACACTTACATTCATCAAAGCCAACAAAAATTTTGCTATCTCTAGCTATTTTATGAACAGATAACAAATTTACATGAAAATCAGGAACAACAAGAACATCAAACAGAACCACTTTATCATTCAGTCTATAATTCCCAATTTGATTCATTTTTGCTTCTTCCCCATTAGGTTGAGTTACTTTGAGATTTAAATCGGAAATATCAAAAATATTTTCAAGAAGCGAAGAGGAGCAAGGCATATGTTGATTTGCTCCTGAATCAATAATCCAACCAGACTGAGAATTAGGACTTCCTATATCGACAGAGAACATACCTTCCATATTGACAGAAACGTTGTCTGTCTGCTTTTGGTCAAGGAGAGAAAGAAGCTTGTTTATTTGATCTTCAGTAAGAGATCCAGTAGTATTCGAACCATGACCAGAAGTGTCTGTGGTACAAACATTACTTGAAGATGGCTTAAAACCTTGATTAGTTTTAGATTTGGTGAATTGAAAATCTTTGGGAAAACCAATCAATTTATAACACCTTTCTATCGTATGACCAGATAAACCACAATGCTTACAGATAAATGGAGACCTCCCCATTTTTTTCTTATCATTAGTTTTACCAAAAAAAAGAAGTATGTTGGCCTCCCTTGGTATCTGAGGATCGAGTCACACCTCTGTGTGATTCCTCTCTAGATACCAAAGAGAAAGCTGTTTTAACAGATGGTAAGGGGTCTGTTGTTAAAATGCTACTTCGAATATGGACATAATTGTCATCCAAACCCATTAGAAACTGCATAAGCTTCAACAACTGATTGTGTTTAGAAAACTCGTGGGCAGCATTACAAGTACATGAAGGTAACTTGACTAAGGCATCGAATTGTTTCCATAGCGCATTTAACTTGTGGTAATAATCTGAGACAGCAACACCATTTTGAGTAAGAGAGTTTATTTTCTGATGTAAGTTAAATGTAACAGAACCATCAATCTTATCATAAGTTTCTTTCAATTCTAACCATACTTCGGAAGCAACTCTAGAAAACACTTGACTGACAAAAAGATCTTCAGAAACAGAATTTAAAATCCAGGACAAGACAACAGCGTTACATCTATCCCATTGTTTTCCCAAAATTTCATTATCAGCAGAGCGAGTAACCGTACCATCAATAAAGCCAAGTTTGTTTTTAGTTTCAAGAGCCAAAATCATAGCACAAGACCAGACTTTATAGTTATCGGTACCAGTAAGCTTCAAGGTTAAAATTGAAGCACCAGAAGTGTCACTAGGATGCAGATAAAGAGGATCTCCAAAGTACAGTTTTGCGATCAAAGATCGCTCCTCTGGCGCTTTGGATGATTCAGCTCCAGTCATAGTAACACCTCAAAGAAAGACAACCAAAGCACACCACCAAAAACTGAGAGACTTAGAGACAGGATTCCTTGCCACTCATGAGGTGGTAGGTCAAGCCAATCTCTCAGTTGTCAAAAACCAATATCACACAGAAGAAGAGAAGAGAACTTATAGCACGGTCAGACTATAACCAGAACAGACTTACAGAGAAAACCTTAGTAACAGATGCAGCGGAAGAGGAAGATAACAGATCTGAACAGAAAATAGGAGATCCAAACACGGTCCACAGTGAACCTCAGGAATAACCTGAACAAAAGAAAATATGCAGGGATCCAAGATATCTCATAGAAACCATGCACACCACACAACAGCAAAAGACACAAAAAAGATGACAGGTTACTTATTACAAAAAAGCTAATAGATCTTCAGTGTAAGAGAATCAGAAGAGATCTCACAGATCAATCCTGATAAAAACACTTCATTAGATTTCTTCCTTAGACAAGAAAAGAAAACAATAACAAACAGAAGATAAAAAAACACAGAAGCTATAAAAAAACTGTTAAAGAAATGATAACAAAACCAAAACTCTCAAACGGAAAACGAGAGCAGATCTACAACATAACAGCGCTCAAACAGAAAATACTAACAGATCTACGCAAAGCAGATGACGAAAACAACTCTCAAACAGAAAATGAAAGCAGATCTAAAACATAACAGCTCTAAAAAAAACACTAACAGATCTACGAAGATCAGATCTGGATGTTTGAGAGTTCATTAAAAGACAGCGTGAAAAAGATAAAGACCCAAGACAAGGTCTATACACATATCAGATCTCAAAATCGATAATATGAACGAGATGAAAAGAAAAAAAAATGAACAACAAATATAACTCAAGACCAGATCTACACAGATCAGATCTAGAGGTTTGAATATTTGTTCAAAGACAAGGAGAAAAAAAAGGGACTCAAGACCAGATCTACACACAGATCAGATCTCAAGATCTTATGATTTGAACCAAATAAAACATCACAAACTTGAGACCTCAGTCATTTGAGTAATCATCTTAAGGTCGATGTGATGAGACGATGAAAAACACAGAGATGGATGATAGAAGTATACCTTTCAGTTGTGTAGAAGATGAGAGACCTTTGATCGTAGCTCTGATACCATCTTGAAATGTATACTCAAGTTATTATATCAAAATATTACAAATGGAATACAAACAACTAACACATCTTCAAAAGGTTTGAAGATGTTTTAAGAACATACTCTAAACCTAGAGAGAGAATCGAGAGAAAAATTCTGAATGAAAGAAAAAATGAATTCTAAACACACATTTTCAGCTGAAAATAAAATGTATTTATAATTCCTCCTTATTGCAGAATAGTCCTTCTCCAACTTTCAGTTATTGCTCCGCTATCCTTATTTATTCAGCATCTACCAAAAATAACCCCTCAACTTATCTGAAAAATAAAACATCCACATTAAGTTAAATCTGATGACAAGATTGATACAAATTTAAAACATATTTTAACAGTTTGCAACTGAAACGCATCCTATATATATATTATGTCTGTATGTATTTAACCCATTTAATACATTTACCATGCTATCAAGTAAATTAATTTAATAATTATATGTTATATCATTTTCAGTGAATTTTTTGAGATATACGGACATAATCGAGATCGAGTTCAAAAACATTAGACTGATGTGAAGATAAATATATGTGATTAATCGGTGTCGATTGGTTAAATTATATTCTTTTTGGTTGTGATGACATTTGGTTAAGAATGTTTTATATAATGTATCTTTTCATTTTATTTTTCCGTATATGTTGTGTGACTTTTGGTGTATTTGACACTACTTTCTATGATGTATTTTTGTGGTTGGGATGAATGTCAATGAGACTAACGATAAGTTAGTCAACAAATTATCTGGAGAGGAAAAAGTTTATTACAATTTCATCAAAACAAAAGATAATAACAATAACATTATCAATAGAATTCTTAGACCCGTTAATTGTTAGTGGTTTACCCCCATTTACATTCGACTCAAATTTGGGTGTCTAATAATAGTATTACCAACTATCGATCGATCAAATGGATTATCTAATAGACAAGATTGATATGTAGAGCTTTTCAGTTGAATGTTATCGATGCAGAGTTAGTTGTTGGTCAACATGTTGGTTGTATCAGGTTTGGAATATATAAATGAGATGATGCCATGAAGGTCGAGATATAATCTATGTCAAATAAATAGGTTTGGAACTCAGTTGATGTACTTGTTGGCGTACTTATAAGTAGAGGTGGCCAAAAACCGGTCCCTGATCGGGTTGGGTGGGGTCGGGCACAATCGGCCCCTGGCCGTAACAGTAACGCCGAAAACCGGTCCCGGTCCCGGTTCGACCAAATATGCTGAGGCCCGATTAAGGGTTATGGTAACCGGTTCCGATCCCGGGTTGGGCCCAAATCGATCCTTCATTATTATTTCTTTTTCTTTTTTAATAATTTCTTTAGTTTACTTAAATAAACTTTAAAAAATAAAGCTGGGTCACTCAAATACACTTTAAAAATACGTTTCATTATAATTTCGAGTTAATTGTAACATTTAAAATTACGTCAATCCTTAAAAAAACACTTATTCAAATGGTGGATTGAATCGAAATGTCCCGTACATTTTAAATCTTTCAAGAGCCGTGGGTTCGGTCGTCAATGTCGAGTTCTTCATCATCGTCCAGGGTCGTTCCAATCATTTTGGGGCCCTGTTACATCTATAAGAATATATCAAAACTATTGACCAATAGATAAGAAATAAACAAAATATTGAATTTCATACCATGTATCATATTAAAAGTACTACAAATTAAAAATAACAAAAGTGAAATAACATACAAAATTCACTTTAAATAAAATTAGTCTTTTAACGTTCTTCGAAACAAAATCTTCTATCAAATCTTCATAAGCAACTTTCTCCAAAAAAACATTTTTAATGGCTATTAATGCTAGTCTGTTTAGTCTTTCTTGTGTCATTGTCGAGCGCAAATAGTTCTTCAACAATTTCAACATTGAGAAACTTTTTTCTGCAGATGCAACAATTACGGGAATAGTCAACAATACTCTATAAGCAATAATAGCATTAGGAAAGCAGTCTAAATGTTTCAAGTACTCTAAAATATCAAAGAGGCCCCATTTTTTCACGTGGTAAAAAATCTTGAAGCAATTTCAATTCCACATATAAGTCATTTCCATCAACATCAGATTGATCATTATTCTTAAGTGCGTTTCCAAAATTTAGACAAGAAGACTTTAAACATACATTATCCAAAGAGCGTAACTTATCAGAAGTAAATAAAAACCCAAACACATTTTCGTATTCTTGGTATTGTTCAAATCTTCTTCTTAGTGAAGCAAATTGCATGATCAACAACACATAAGAAATAATTAACTCTAAAAGACTCTTCTACAGATTGTGAAGTAATAATGTCTTTTCCTTCGAATTTCACGTTTTCGAGGAAATAATGGCTCAATATCCAATTCAGTGGCAATTTTCTTTGCTGATTGATATGCGTTCATTTTATTATTTAAATGCTCTATTTTTAAACGCATATCTCAACTTTTTACAAGCGAATATTTAATTAATCAAGACCCTTTGAGCAAAACTCATATCTTTATTACTTGGGCATTGAATCATTGGTTTTATGTTGTTTTTGTGGCTTTCAGATTGACTTCTAGACGTTTTTGTTGGGAGATTTCGTGTGCCGAAAAACAGAGGGATAGCAGCTTGATGCCGTCTCAAGATTTATGGAATATTCCTCCAACCTTGCATTAGCTGGTGGAAATCTTGGAAGATATTTGCCATAAGATCCTTTTGTTTTATCCTTTGTACAATGGCATTACCCTCTGTTTTGTTGGCTATAAAAAGTCTTGATCACTTTTAGTAAATCACACAATTATCTCCCATCACCTCCAAAAATCCTCTCTAAGTATACTTTCAATCTCCAATCATTGGAAGAAAATTGGAAGACTAGTTTAATTTTATATAAAGCATTTAACTTTCAGTATTTCTTATATGCTTTATTACGTCTCTTTTAATTATTGAATTTTAATTTTACGTCGTTATTTTATTACATTTTAATTGTTCACATTATTACGTCATCGTTATTTATAATTTTTGTAACCTTTAATCTAGCATCGTTCTTTTCATTTAATCTTCATAATTTACAGTAATTTTTATTTTTAGTCGTATTCTCTTCCTTTTAAAAATGTAAGGATCCCAAGCGATGATAGGTTAACAACCTTAGCTTGGATGTGGGGTGAAGTTAAGATTAAAACCAATTTTTAATGGTGGAAATTATTAACTAATAATTATTTACAATCATTCATTCAAGGTTATTTTTATAAAATTCATTTCCTAACAAATTGATCGTTGTTGAAAATGATTAAAGTGTGATGGACTTAGAGATAAACCGTCGTGACGTCAACTTGAATGATATGGAGATATACTCGAGAGAGTTATTTAGATTCGAGGAAACTCGTTTTCATTCCATATAGCTTATACAAGGAATAGATTGTGACATTGCCTAGACTTTTTCTATTTTGGAAACATTGGAATCAAGTCTATGGATGCGAGCCTTTCTCAATCTCGAAAGAGTGCCTTAGAAAAGCTAATGGTTGGATATATTAATTATGACGTTTCACTTGATTTAATTATCAAAAATCTTAACGGATCCCTACACCCTTGCTCCTTTTAAAAAAAATTAATTTCTGTCAAATTAGATGTTAAAACCACCCAACAATATTTCTTCAATCATTTCTTCTGTTAGACTTTTATTAAGCTTTTACTCCTTTCCTTGTGGATCGATACTCGGTATTTTACCGTTTTATTACTTGTAAAAGACGACAACGGATTGATAAGTGTATACCTGCACTATTCACCGTTAGATAACAGTCCAAGAGATTAAGTTCATATAAATCACGTAACAAGTTTTTGGCGTCGTTGCCGGGGATTTGGCTCACTAAACGTCTGTAAAAGTTTTTAAAAGATTTGATTTTTCTAACACCGTTCGAATCTCATTTTGGAAGTGGTATATGCCAAGAATACCACGTGGGGAATTGTTCGAATTTGACCCAGACATTGAAAGGACGTTTCGTAATAGGAGGAGAGCACAAAGAATTTCATTGACCATAGATCCTCCCATCATGGAACCACCCCCACCAGGTTTTGAAAATAGGGTACCTAGAATAGAAAATCCACCAAGACAACAACCGATATTCCACAATGCACCACCCATTTTTGGAAATCCACCCGAATTCCCTTTTCAACAAATGCCAAATAACCAAAATCAGCATCCTAACAATGATTAGATGGAATCTCAGGATAACAATGAAACTAGGGATGGAGCTCCGAACATTATTAATCTAGCAAATTCCAAAGAGGAAAAAATTATGGACTACGCTATCCCGGATTTTGAGCAATTGAACTCAGGGATAGTTAGACCCCATATTGCCGCCCTCCATTTTGAATTAAAACCCATCATGTTCCATATGTTGCAAACAAATGGACAATTTTCCGGAATGCCATCAGAGGATCCTCATTCTCATTTAAAATCTTTTATGGAGATCACCGATGCTTTCCTGATCCCGAGAGTATCTAACGATGCTCTGAGACTCACTATATTTCCATTCTCTCTAAGGGATCGAGCAAAGTAATGGTTCAACTCTTTGGCACCTGGTTCTGTACCATCATGGAACAATATGGCTGAAAAGTTTTTGCGAAAATATTTTCCACCCACCAGGAATGCCAAATCCATAAACGAAATTTGTTTGTTTAAACAATTGGATGATGAAGCAATTCCTGATGCATGGGATAAGTTTAAAGAGTTGTTAAGAAAATACCCTCACCATGGCATTCCCTACTGTATTCAACTCGAGACATTTTACAATGGTCTAAATCCCATGGCGAAACAAATGCTCGATGCGACTTCAGGAGGGGCCTTTACAGCTAATACCTATAATGATGGGTATGAAATTCTTGAAAACTTTCAACCAACAATGGACATTGGGCTGATCCACGCGTCCAACCTCAAAAGAAGACTACTAGAGTTTATGATGTAGATGCATACACTGCATTGATAGCACAACTCACTTCCATGGCCACAATGCTAAAAAACTTAACTTATGGCCAAGGAGTGCAGTCTACTACCTCTACAAGTACTCTCAGTGCAATGTGTTTGTTGTGGTGGGGAACACTCTTATGAACATTGCCCACAAAATACTGAATCAGTAAATTATGTTTATAACAAGCCTGGTACCTACTCCAACAACTACAATGCCAGTTGGAGACAACATCCGAACTTTTCTTGGAACAGTCTGTGTTTAAATCCACCTGCACCTAACCCACAAGGAGTTTCAAATTTTCAACCACAACAAGTACAACACCCAAGTCCACCTCAAAACCATCACCAACAGACTTTTCATCAACCCTCAACTCAACCGTCTTTCCAACACAAACCTAACCAGCAAGCCGAGTCATCTGCCTCTTTAGAAACAATTTTGAAAGGGTTCATTAACCAAACCAATTCAGCAATGAACCATCAAAACACCACCATAAGATCTCTAGAGACTCAGATTAGTCAGTTTGCATTTAAGTTAAGGAATAGACCTGTTGGTACATTGCCTAGTGATACAGAGATCCCAAGACCCGCCATGAAAGAACATGTGAAAGCAGTGACTTTAGAAAGTGGAAAAGGTTTAATGGAAAGTGAACAACTGAAAAAGCCCATTGAAACACACAAACCCACTGTTATCACACCCACTTGGAAGGATAAAGGAAAACCAGTAGACATAGGATCACTACCTAAGAAAACTGACTTCCCTTTATTATTCCCATATGATGGCAAAAAGAGGGTATCATTTCAGGATGAGGCTTCAACATCTTCCACCAAGACTGACAATCTTGTCACTTCACCAGTCACTCCCATACTCAAAAGTTCTAAACTTACTGCCACTCCAACACCTTCAGAACAGTCCTCGGAGAAATTTATTGTAGCTCATGTTCCCCCTTACATACCTTTTCCACAAAGGTTGAGAAAGCAAAAGGAGGACCTACAGTTCAAAAAGTTCCTTGATGTGTTTAAACAACTACATATCAAAATTCATTTGGTTGAGGCAATTGAACAAATGCCAAGTTACGCAAAATTTCTCAAGGACATTCTGAGCAAAAAGAAGAAGTTAAATGAATATGAAACTGTTGCTTTAACAGAAGGTTGTAGTGCCCTCCTTTCAAATAAAATTCCCCCTAAACTAATAGATCCTGGGAGTTTCAATATTCCTTGCTCAATAGGTGGGAAAGAGATTGGGAAGGCACTATGTGCCCTAGGAGCTAGTATAAACCTTATGCCCTTGTCTGTTTTTAACACCCTAGGCATAGGTGAGGCTACACCAACCACAGTCACCCTGCAGTTAGTCGACAAGTCTATAGCTCATCCGAAAGGAAAAATTGAGGATGTATTAGTCCAAGTGGAAAATTTCATTTTTCCCGCCGACTTCATCATTCTTGATTTTGAGGCCGATAAAGACATTCCAATCATCCTAGGAAGACCATTCCTAGCAACTAGTAGAACTTTTATCGATGTTCAAAAAGGAGAGTTGACTATGAGAGTAAATGAACAAAATGTCACTTTCAATGTGTTTAACTTTATGAAATATCATGTTGATAAAGAAGAGTGTTTTACCATGAGTGATATTGAGTCTTTGTGCCATAAAGAGGAAATTGAAAAAATGTTAGATTTGAGAGAGACTAAGGATGATGAGAAAATAGAATGGGAAGAGGAAGGTGAAACCACCATGTTACAACATATTGCAACTTTTGATTTGTTGGAAAATGAAGATAGAAAGACCCATATCACATCAATTGAGTCACCACCCGACCTGGAGTTGAAACCACTCCCTTCACATCTGAAGTATGCATTTCTAGGTGAAGAAAGCAAATTGCCTGTGATCATTTCATCCACCTTAGAAACACATCAGGAAGAACAGTTGGTAAGATTGTTAAAACTGCACACTGAGGTTATAGGATGGACCATTTCTGACCTTAAGGATATCACCCCTTCCATTTGTCAACACAAAATCATCCTAGAAGACAAGAATTTCACTTCCATTAAACCTCAAAGAAAATTAAATCTTATCATGAAGGAAGTTATGAAAAAGGAGATTTTAAAATGGTTGGATGCAGGGATAATATACCCAATAGCAAGCAACTCCAGGGTAAGCCCTGTACAGCGTGTCCCTAAAAAGGGAGGTGTCACTGTGATACAGAATGAGAAAGATGAGCTCATCCCCACTCGAGTTGCATCTGGTTGGAGGATTTGTATGGATTACCGTAGACTAAACAAAGCTACCCAAAAAGACCATTTTCCTTTACCTTTCATTGATCAGATGTTAGACAGACTTATAGGAAAGGAGTATTATTGTTTCTTAGATGGCTATTCAGGTTACAATCAGATTGCAATAGACCCAGAAGACCAAGAAAAGACCACCTTTTCTTGTCCTTATGGAACCTTTGCTTTTAGGAGAATGTCATTCGGTCTGTGTAATGCACCTGCTACTTTTCAAAGATGTTTGATGTCCATATTTTCTGATATGCTTGAAACCTCCATGGAAATTTTCATGGATGGTTTTTCTGTGTATGGCACATCATATGATCAATGTTTGAAAAATCTTGAAAAAAGTCTTGCAAGATGTGAAGCAACTGATTTGGTTTTAAATTGGGAAAAGTGTCATTTTATGGTCAAGGAAGGAATTGTTCTTGGTCATTTGATTCCAAAAGAGGAGTTGAGGTTGATAAGGCAAAACTTGAAGTGGTTGAAAAATTGCCTGAGCCAACCACTGTTAAAGGAATAAGATGTTTTCTTGGACATGTAGGTTTTTACAGAAGATTTATCAAAGATTTTTCAAAATTTTCAAAACCTTTGTGCTTATTACTTCAGCATGATCAAAAGTTTTATTTTAGTGAGGATTGTAGAAATGATTTTCTCACCCTGGAAAAAGCTTTGGTTACTGCTCCTATGATTGTTACTCCTGACTGGGAGAAACCTTTCGAAATCATGTGTGATACAAGCGATTGGGCCATAGGAGATGTTCTAGGCCAAAGGAAACAAAAAGTGTTCCACTCCATTTATTATGCAAGCAAAACCCTAAATGAAGCTCAGATTAATTACACAACAACTGAAAAGAATTGTTACCCGTAGTCTTTGCCTTTGAGAGATTCAGATCTTATTTAATGGGAACAAAAGTCATTGTACACACTGATCATGCTTCCATTAAATACTTAATTTCAAAGAAAGATGCAAAACCTAGGTTAATAAGATGGGTACTGTTGTTGCAAGAATTTGATCTCAAAATTGTGGACAAAAAAGGAGTGGACAATCAGGTTGCTGACCATTTGTCTAGACTTGAAAAACATGATAAAGAACTGGAAAAAAGGGGACATAACAGAAACATTCCCAGATGAGAGAATCCTGGTGTTAAAACATTCTGAGACACCATGGTTTGCAGACATTGCCAATTTTCTAGCCTGTGGAATTATTCCCCCTGAGTTTAATAAACAACAAATCCAGAAAGCATGATTCTAAGTTCTATCTGTGGGATGATCCATTTTTGTTTAAAGCATGTGCAGATCAGGTGTTGAGAAGATGCATTCCTGAAAGTGAAATACCGGCAGTTTTGAAAAATTGTCATGCTTCTAATTATGGGGGCATTTTGGTGGGCAAAGGACAGCCGCAAAAGTGTTGCAGTCTGGATTCCATTGGCCGACATTGTTCAAATATGCTCAGGAATTTGTCAAAACATGTAACGAATGTCAGCGGACTGGATCAATCTCCCAAAAGAATGAAATGCCTCTAAATGGAATTTTAGAGGTTGAATTGTTCGATGTTTGAGGGATTGACTTCATGGGACCATCCCCAATTTCAGGAAATTGCTAGTATATTTAAGTTGCAGTAGACTACGTGTCCAAATGGGTTGAGACAGTAGCATGTAACTCAAATGATGCTAAAACAGTTGTTAAATTTCTCCAAAAGCAAATTTTTACGAGATTTGGTACTCCCCGTGCTTTAATTAGCGATGAGGGTACTCATTTTATAAATCATTTGTTAAAAAGCGTTTTGGACAAATATAATATCAAGCATAGGGTTGCTATTGCCTATCATCCCCAAACCAATGGTTTGGCAGAATTGTCCAATCGAGAAATCAAGGAAATTTTAGAAAAATTCGTTAAACCACACAGAAAAGATTGGACTTTTAAATTAGATGACGCTCTATGGGCTTACCATACTGCTTTTAAAACTCTCATTGGTATGTCTCCGTATAAAATTGTTTTTGGAAAAGTCTTCCATTTACCATTGGAATTGGAGCACAAAGCATACTGGGCAATTAAAGAGCTGAATATGGATATTTCTGAGGTCGGAATTAAAAGAAAAATTCAACTTTGTGAATTAGACGAACATAGGAATTTCGCCAATGAAAATGCCAAGCTTTATAAGGAAAAGACAAAAAACTGGCATGACAAGAGAATTCACAAACGAGAATTTTTTGAGGGACAAAATGTGTTACTTTTTAATTCACGGCTAAAACTCTTTCCGGGAAAGCTGAAAAGTAGATGGTTCGGTCCATTCAAAATCTTTAAAGATATGTGGATCTTGTGAACCCAAAAGACGGTAGTATTTTTAAAGTAAATGGCCAAAGAATAAAAACATTTTTCGAAGGAATGGAAAGCCATGGAAACCTGTCTGTGGCTTTGTGTGAGTTGATCTGAGAGACTGGACTTTTAAAAAGTCCAATCATCGTAAATAATTCCTTTACGTTTTTTTTTTTTTGCCATATAAATTTTTTTTTCTCTTCTCTTATTTTTCTTTTACCTTTTATGTTTATCCAAATGCAGGAACAAAAATATGGAGAAAGTGAAGTTGTGAAGAAAAGGTAAAATCATTTCGAAATTTCGAGAAAGTTTGGTTTTCAGTAAAAGACGTTAAAAATAAAGGGTACTTTCTGTGGGGAAGGAATATATTTTCGAAAAAAAAAGATTTTTTACTGATTTCTGGGATCTATTTTATATATAAGATTTGTGTATGTGTATGTAAATATATATTTTATAAAATAACTGCATAAAATCTATACGAAAAAGAAAAAAAAGATTAATTGTAATATATATATTATAATTTTTTTTTGAAAATTACCAATCAGTATTTTAGATAAAAGGTTTACAAATAAAATAAAACAAAAAGAAAATAGAAATATTTTGTTGTACGGGATCAAATCTAGAAAATCAACTTTTGTACTTGAAATTTTTGAAAGAGATACTATTTTATCTCTTTAAATAAACCCATTTCAAACCAAATAAAGAAAAATATTTATGAATTATAGTTTTTTTTGGCTAATTGGAAAAAGCAGTGTTATTTCATCTGTGTTTGATTTCGTGGATAAATAAAAAGAAGAGTAAACTCCAATTTTGGTCCCTGACGTTTAGTGATTTCTTTGAAAGAGGTCCCTATGGTTTCATAATTCAAGTTTACGTTCCCAGGGTATGGATTTTGCTCTAAAAAAGGTCCCTGGACACTAACACCGTTAAAAAATCCGTTAGAGGCAGGGGCATTTTCGTCCAACCATATTTTTGTCCCTTTTTTGTAATTCTCTCTTATTTTTCTTTATATTTGTAAAATATATCATAACTATAGGGACCAAATAGATAATTATCTCTAGACTTCCCCAATTAACACCCCAAATTCACAGGGACGATATACACTCCACACAGCCCTCCGGTGCCCCCAACACCACCACCATCCACCTTCCCAAATCTGCATCTCTAAAACCCCTTTTCAACAAATCTGGGTCAAGAAGGTTTCACAACTCAAAAGAGAGGTTCTTCCACGCTACCCATCTCCACCGCCCCCAACGGCGGCTCTCGCACCGCCCGTTCTCTCCTCCGCGGCGGCGGCAACCGCCAGATCCATAAAACCCTTAACAACATCAAGATCACTATCCTCTGCGGCTTAGTTACAATTCTTGTTCTTCGTGGTACCATCGGCTTCGGCTCCCTTGTTTATGATAATGACACAGGTGCAAAGATCTCCAAGTGGGATGAAGAACGAAGTCTGTGGCTCACTCGAAATCAAGATTTCCCCTATTTCCTTTCAAACTTCCATCATCAATTTTACCAGAAACCTTGATTTCCAGTTGTCATTCTGAAAGTTTGCAAGCAGCAGCAGCCGCTCTATCGATCTCTCACTTACTCTAGTAAACTCCTTTTTTCTGTATTAATTCTTGAAAATGTTTATCTTGTTGTACAACCTGTCGAATTCATATTGAATACTTGTGATTTCTGTAATTTATATTATAAATCCATCGTATGTGCTTCAAATATAAGTAGTTTACTCTCCTTTTTCAGACGATTTGATTTTGTTTCTATATATTTATGATTTTTTCTACGTCGAATACACTGGTTAAACCATTGAACATGTTTTGCTTTGAAAATTTTGAAATCAGCTAGTGAAAGATGGAGTCTCAGATCAAGTACGCTGTGGTGGTGAAAGTGATGGGAAGAACCGGATCGAAGGGCCGGTGACACAAGCGAGAGTGAAATTTCTCGATGACCAACCGTTTTATCTTGAGAAATGTCAAAGGACCAGTTAGAGAGGGTGATGTTCTTACCTTGATCGAATTTGAGAGGGAGGCCAGAAGGTTGCGTTGATTTCACCGGTTTTCGATATTCATAAGTTCGTGTTTCAATTTTTCTGTTATGTCGGACTCGTTTTTTAGACTTGTTTGAGTGCAAGATTTGGTAATGTTATGTATGACATTTGCTTTTACAAGAAACCTTGATTTCCTCTTTCTTAAGATATTTGGATAAGTTTTGATTGTTGATTTTGATTTTAAGGTTTAGGCTTAAATTTAGGTTAGAGTTTGTCTGAGTTTAATTTTTGATTTTGATGTTTAGATTTGGATTTGGTCTTGGGTTTAATTGATGTTGGTATTTGGATTAAGGTCTGGCCCGTGGCTCTTGGCCGGAGAAGATGACCGGCGATTTGGCCGGAGAAGATGACCGGAAAGGGGAGTAAAATTTACAGACTTGATCCCTAGAATTTAATGGTTTTTGTAAGCATGAGATAAAACAAAATAAAATTACAAAAAAGGGACAAAAATATGGTTGGACGAAAATGCCCCTGCCTCTAACGGATTTTTTAACGGTGTTAGTGTTCAGGGACCTTTTTTAGAGCAAAATCCATACCCTGGGGACGTAAACTTGAATTATGAAACCATTGGAACCTCTTTCAAAGAAATCACTAAACGTTAGGGACCGAAATTGGAGTTTACTCTAAAAAGAATGTGAGAGCAAAGACATATCATCCGTTGTAGCACAAAGGTTCAAGTCATGGCAGTGGAACCTAATTTACATAATTTATTTTATGTTTGTCTATTTTAACAGATCTCGTCCCTAGACTACTTCATTTAATCGGTTTAATCAATAGTGATGTTTGTTAATATTCAATAGGTTTCCAATTTTTTTTTGTTAATTGAGGATATAATTAGTTATATTTTATCTTTAAATAATTGTCCATGAAAATTGAAATTTAAGTTGAATAGAGTTTCAAATACCAACACAAAACCAAATGATTAATGTGCAGCTTCACCATACAACGTACAACTCCTTGTGAATAAAGGTAGCGTTACAGCCGTTTGGAAGCACCAAGCTCCGCCACGGAACACCTCAGGCAGTGGGAATTTCATGGCGGACATCCGCCATATGACCACCATCAACAGTCGGAGCATAAACCACATTTCCAGCTACAGCATGGCCCAAGGTTATCGACTCTGATACAATACAACATAGAAAAATGACCACATCTATGTTTTGTATCTACATTTTTAGAACTTAATTTATGAAGAACAAAAGCCGAACAAAAACCAAACAAACCTAGTAAATCTCAGGCAGAAGTAGGGTCACAACTAAAACCATAAATAAATAATGCAGGCGGCAAAACTGTGATGATCTGGGTACCTAAAAAGTGTTGAGATAGAGGAAATCGTCACGAGGACTCTAGGCCAACTTCACCATCATCATCTTCATCATCATCTTCTAGCTTATCGGATGAGTCGGTGTTGCCCGTCTCTGGGAAGAATTCGTCATCAGGGTACAGCTTCTGAAAGAGCTGCCATATGCCAACAAGTACAAAACACCAATCAAGAAACTAATTAGCGGGACAGAACAGGATATAACAATTCAAAAGCTTGTCAAGTTAGATCCTGAGTGGAACAAAAATGCATTTTTTCTGTCCCACCAAAATAGGTGAAAGAAAAATAGGGGAAATGAGTTGGTAATTACTAAACTACCCATGTGAAATTAAAACTCTAAAACCTTACACAATTCTTTCATCCGTCCACCTCACTCTTGCACCACTAGTCATCTCAGGGCCTGTTTTTAAGCAGCTTAATTTAATGAGTCTCACAGCTTATTCAGTCAGCTATATATGACTGTTTGGTAGTGGCTTAATGATATAGAAAGTGGCTTATTCAGTAAGATTTCAAGTAAGATTTCAAGGGGGAGCTTTATGCAGAAAGCCAAGTTTTTTTCAAACCAGTCCCTCTCATTAAAAAACATGTTCCTTCCATCTATGAAAAAGTTCTCTCAAATAAAAACCTTCTAAATCTATACAGACAGATTAATCCACAAAGACAACTTTATCCATACAGAACTTAATGGAAAACCAACCAAACAACCCCTCTTGGTGAAAGGGGTTGCCCTTTTTCTCAAAAGAATAGGGCATAAACAGATTGGAAACCAATCTTTCATAGAGTTGAAGAATCGGGAAGAAATAAGCAATGCACTGCAAAAGAAAAATATTTGTAAAGGGGGATGAGAATGTTCTTCAAGATGCAACTTAGTTATGATCCAAACCAATACAACAATTTCTAACTCCTATAATCTTAAATTTCTAATTTTTGAAAATGAAACAATCTTAAAAAACAAGCATTGGTTGGATATGAAGATACCTTTGAAGTTGCACCTAAAACATTGTTGTAGTTCAGATTTCCGTCTGGAGTAGGGGTCGTAACCACAGGTCCCATCGAACCCTAAGATCAAAAAAGGCACCCAATTTAAGGAAAACATCAAAAAATAACTAACAGAAATATATGGTTGTGACGACCTATTAATGAACTGCATAACATAAAGATGCAAGTGTGGCTCCAAAACTTGATCCCAAAGAATATATCAGCGAAAAAAAATTAGACAAGAGGAAAGTATCAACAAGAAAGCACACCTCAATCACATCCTGTATAAACAACACACTCCAAAGCAAAGTTGGTTTCACTTCTGTACTCTCGGTTTGATCAGTGGAACTGGTGTCAGTTGTGCCCGAGGAGTGTACTGAGAAAAGACCATCAATAGCCGCATGCAGAGACTTTTTTCCTTCAAGGGCATCATCACATACAACTGAAATGTAGAAAACAAACCTGAAGTATAAAAACGGTCTTCCATCAGTCAATTATAGCAATAATCATCCAATAACATTTACTCCATCGGTCCCAAAATAAATGTCCACAATGAAAAAGACACACGGTCTTAGGAATATGTAATTGTTACCCTTCTTAATTAACTAAATGACAATTTTACTCTTATAATATAGAGTAATAAATTTTTCCATCTCATAATTACAGGTACTATTGGAAATTAGGCACTTACTTTGAAAAGACACTTATTTTGGGACAAACTAAAATAGACTTGTGGACACTTATTTTGGGACAGGAGTAATAAGGAAATAAAAAGAATTATAGAACTTACATGCCAGGAGGACAAACGGCTAAATTGCTCCCTAGCTGGAGAACCCGAATTGATGTAGCCTGATCAGGGTACAGAGCTAAAGAAACCAGAGTCAGATAGCATCTCTAAATTTTCAACAAGCTAATTAATATTGTACAACATCAATCTTACATCTAGGAGGATATATAACCAGACAGTTTGATACGTCCGGCTTTAAAGAACTTTTTGTGATGCATATTCCACGGGCCAACTTCCCACTGACATCTCGGAGACCAAAGACATTAGAAACATCTTGGGGAGATTCTGAAGAAGAATTAACCAGGGGAGATGTTATAGTAAACGATGGATCCATTACCAGCTATCAGCTGGTTAATTCCTGGCCAGAAACCAATTTCACGCCTCTATAATTCCCACCGTCCTGCAAATTCCATCAACGAAAAATAATAGATGAGGACATGAGGTATAATAAATATATGACCATCTTATCTTGTGCATGATAATAAAGAAAATAATAATATGCATACAAACCTTGTTCATAAGTATCGATACCACTGGCATTCTCAAAACCTGTAATATAAAGAATAGTAAGAGAAAGCGGAGGCAATTCAGTACATGACTTGTTACAAAAAGTAGAAAATCAAAGAAAACAACCATTTGGAAATTAATATTGTAGCAACATTAGAAAAGTAGCAACCCATCTACAGAAGTTCGGTAAAATCAACATAGTCATACAATCGTTCTATAAAGCAAAATTTTGATTTCTTGAAAGATGCTTCATCCACCAGCTTCCATGACTTCAATGTGAACAGAGTTACAAAATATTAAATGATCAGACTTCAAATGTTTATCCAAATGAAGTTAACAAGGAACAATACATGATCGACTATTATAACTACAAAAGTATATCAAGTGTTGCATGAAATATACTAGATTGATCAACAAAGCAAGTCGATAATATTTCCGTCCCAAAATAAGTGTCCAGTTCCAAATGTAAATGCATACTTTCCGATTCTACCCTTAATTATGAGAGAGAGAAATTCATTACTCCCTCTATTATTAGGGGTAAGATTGTCTTTCCACGGTTCTAAAACTGTCTTTTCCATTGTGGACATTTATTTTTGGGATGGAGGGAGTAATTGACACCGGTAAGCCAAGGTTACGGAACTTACATAAAGACACCCTTTGACAGCAGCACGACGGCAAAAGGCTTGCGACAGTTCTCCTTGGCCATAAATGGGGTAAATCAATGCACCAAGTGCATTAGGAAACCTAAATAGCAAAATAGTACAGCATGTGGTACACAATCACAACATGACATACGGTTTCTCAATCACTAGATATAATTATAAGTTAGATGCATCGGATGTTAAAATACTTGTGTTTTGAAATAAAGTTTTTCATTCTTTTCTCCTCTATTATCTCACAAATGTCACCTTTCTATGTCATTGCTAATCATGCAGAACACAAGATCTTTATCCAATAATGATAAACATGGCACTGGGGAGGAAATTATATTAGAAAGAAACTATAAAACAAGTAGAGAAAAAAGTGGACCTTCCAACTGATGAGTGATAAAGGGCTAATTGATCTATGCCGTCTCTTGTCCTGAGAATATCTTTACAGGATTCTCCACCATCTTGATCATAATCAGCCATGGCTATTGCATAGAGAATGATCCTACAAAGATAAAGAGATGTAATTAATTATAGTTTTTTGTACAAAAAAAATTGTTTTTTCCAACACTACCTAGCATGTAAAACATGCAAGCAATTAACAATTAAAATGCAGTCACATTCATGTTTTCCATTAGAAAAAGTCCATTTCACTAAAACAGCATATCAGTAATAAAAGGAATCCTACATAATTGAAATAAAATGTTTTCATGTATCACCAAGAGAGAGGGAGAGAAACGCCAAGCAACATTACAATTTTATCTTTGGAGGCAACTTCATCTTGTCCAAGAACACAACAAACGGACTCTCCAAATCCTCATCAGAAATGATCTTCCCATCATCAACACCAACACCAACAGACTTAACAGCTTCAAGATGCCCCTGTACCAGCTTAAAGAAACTATTTAACTGATTCTTCTCACTGTACTTGAGCATTTTATCCTTGAAAACAGCGCTCTTCGAATCTGGCACATTCATGAAGTTACCATTTCCATCACCTATGTAGCTTGCATCAATATTCTTAAACTCAACATACTGATTAGCTGTTGATTTGAGCATTAAGTTCACAGCAAGGTCAGCACAGAACAAAACCCTAGGCCCTGCCAAGTCAAAATTGAACTTTCTAGAATGTTCCTCGATGGAATCATCATAAGAAGAGATCTCGATGTCAGAGTAGAGAGGGCGGGTGATGACATCAAGAGTGACGGTGTGATCCGACACGTCGGATTGGTGAGGATTGGTTTTAGGGTTTTCGCAGTGGGAGTGAAGGAAGGAAGTGAGGTCTTGGAGAGTGAGGGAAGAGTAGTGGGAGCCGTAGAAGGGATTAGGATCGAGGTGAAGGACAGTTTTGCCGGCTGTGGAGGCTGCTGCAGCAATGATTGCTTCCGGCAAGCCAGTGCCAACAACTATGAGGTCGAAGTTGGTTGGGTCAATAGGGGGGAAGAATTCCGACTCCGTCATAACGATTGTTCCCACCTCACTGCTGCTTTCCTGTCGCCTCCTCGCTGCTGCTTTCCTGTCGCCTCCTGTTACCTGTAATCGTATGTCTCCGGAATTTAACGTTTGACTTGTGGGAAAACAGTTACGTATTAAAAAGATTATAAATAACAGTTGAAGTTTTTAAAGCAGATATTTGACCCATACAATGTAACACCCGTATTCTTTTATTCCTATTTTCATTAAAACTCTACCTTAGCCCAAGGCACCTTAAACCTCCTTACCATAAGATATCTTCTTCCATTAACATTCACACCCCTTCTTCCAGTACAGAAAACAAATTCCTACACTTGCAGACAAATACCTCTGTTTTACAAATAAATGAAAAGATAAGAATTTGAAATCAATGTAGGTTACGCACATTCAGCTTCTGGCAACCTTCCTTTTTTGAGTTATAATCTACTTTCAAGAAGGTCACCATATTAAAATCCACGATGACCTATTTTTAACTTTAATAATTCATTCAAAGTCTTACAGAACTGAATGTTTGTAGCATTAATACATTTGATGTGAGCAAGATGCAAAAAAATTGTCCTTAACATATGGTTGTATCTAGTGTCTGACAGAAAATGTACTACCCTGATGCAATTATGTTTGGAACTGTACGATCAATTTCCTGAGGCTTCCCTGCGGCATAGTTTTTTGGGACTAGGTTTCTTTGTAAGGTAAGCCCATTGACTGCTAGCATTACTTGAAACTCATTGCTCTTGTTCAAAGAAGGCATTTTCATGATTTATATCCTTGTGTGGAAGTGTCAGCTAAAGGAATATGGTCAATAAATGTTGCAACCTTCTCTAAATGACTCTAATATATTCATCACATATTAAGAAGGAAAATGCTTGCATTTAATTTTTTCAGTAACGTTCTCTTACTATATCAATCACTCAGTTGTCTCAACAAATATTAAACTGTCACCTGATTTAGTTAAAGTACATAAAAGAAATGACTAAATCCTTATTAATGAAAGATGCTAAGAATAGGGTGCCTTAAAGTTATACTTCAGACTTGGTATATGTGCCTCGGCAGAAACAGAAGTAAGTAGGATGCTACAAGTTATGCTTATGATGCACTATAAATTGCATGTAGCAACCTCTAATCAAAAGCAGTAGAAACCTCTTTTGCGTTGTTGTTGTCTTTTTACTTGTTTATAACAGTTTCATTGAACATCATATCTTAGTCTAAGTTCATGGTACAATTACTCGTTATGGAGAAAGTTTATATTGTGTCTTCATATCTAAGTTTATGAGTGAGACTGAGTACCGCAATCAATGCTTTAAATATTTTGCATGCACTTCAATAAATCATATGGAATAATGCTTGCTGTCATTAGATACTCCCAACGAGTTCAATACGTTTATGAGTGAGACTGAGTACCGCAATCAATGCTTACTGTCATTAGACAACCCTCAAGGTTTCATCCTATTTTTAAGGTTACCTCTTCCTCTTAGTGGGCCTATCAGTTTATTGGAAAAGTCTTTACCAAACTGAAGGAACCTAGAAACTTCAGACATTCAAAAGGGCACTTCATTAATCCTTGCAAGCTAACTCATGCCTCAGCAAGTACTTTACAGATTCCTAGTCAGCTGTACTGTGGAACAGAATTATATAGTTTTTCGCATGCTAGTGGATCATGCAAATTAGTGCATTACAGATTCTTTGCCCATCTGAACAGAAAGAACAAACTTCAGACTAAAGTTTAGCAATAAATGATCTTGAAAATTTTACAATAAAATTCTAAGGAAAGGTGCTGCACAAGCACTAATCAAGCGGAAACTTCACAGTTGGGACATTCAGAACATGAGCCATGCAGCTCAATTTTCTAATGAACCTCTTACGTAGTGCACAGCGCATGTCTTTGAAAAGTGGAATAAGTTTCTATTTGTTCAATCGCCAATACAAGCTCTATCAAATTGGAGAAATGTCCAAGTAACATAACAGGCAAAGGAGCTTTAAGAATTAAGATGATAACCATGTTGTGATAAATGCATTCTAGGCTCCATGATTCACAAGATCACTAGCAAACTGCATCTCATATTCTACATTAAAATCCAACCAAATCTAATGTTGTCATCTTCCTCTTTACAGCATATACTTCTTGATAAATTTTACATCATAATACAAATACTTGCATCAAAAAAGCACATCTTTGGACTAGCTCCATTTGCCAATGGCCCCAGAAATCCAGAATGCAGAAGTTTTCAAACAATTGCATCCCATTTCAGTTGTAAACAATACATTTGACCAATACAAACAAGTTCTCACCATGCCCTTCTACAGTCTTATGGACAATATACTACAGACGCATAATGATGGCATGTATGTAAGCTAATGGACTAGCATAAACCAAGACAAATTCCAAACCATTGAAAGCAAAAGAAAAAAAAAACATAAAGGGAACGTTGGGAATTCCAATTCCAGGGCTTGAAATTGAAATTAGGAACAAAAGATTTGAGCTAGATAGATGAGCTGCAATCTCAACACCTGAATTCCAATTAAACTACCACATATAACATGCAACGGAATTCACATTCATTCTAATATCCCCATATAATTCGACATCAATGAGCATCAAAACGAAAAGGAAGTAAAGAATCAACTCAAAATTCTTCGATCAGAGCTAAAGCAAATTAAAAAGTGAATCAGACTTTAATCTTCAAAATACCCATTTCTTAGGTGGAGGGCTCCAATCCATCCCTAAAGGCAGAGGCGAAGTCCCATCGTGTCTATGCTTCGGAGGACTCCTCCGATGTTCCATCTTCCGATCAATTTCTCTCCCCTCACAGACCCTAATTTTATCCAAAAATTGACTAATACAATTGATTGTATCGAAGACAATAACCCACTAGGGTTTTTGATGAAAATTGATCAGATCGGAGAGACCGAAGTAGAGGAAGAAACAAGACTGGGAAGTTGACAGGTGGCCTGACTCATTAAAGTGTAATTGTTGTCAGTATTCGCATTACTTTTTGACAAATCCAAGTCTTCAATTCTCCCTCTTCGATTGAGATTTGAAAGAGAAGAAAATTTGCTTAATAGGGAAGGAGACGAGAGCAATCAGGCTTTTGGGAGAAATTATCAGAGCACGTGATCGATTGAATGGAACAACCAGTCCGACTCCATTAATACTAGAGATATTTGTCGACCTTTTTACAGGGACGACTTCGGGGCTGTTTGGTAGGTTTTCGTTAAGTTATAAAGTTTTCTGTCTGGATTAATCTGTCTGGATTTAGAAGGTTTTTATTTGTGAGAGTTTTTTCATATACGGAAGGAACGTGTTTTTTAATGAGATGGACTGGTTTAGAAAAAACTTGGCTTTCTGTATAAAGCTCCCCTTGAAATCTTACTGAATAAGCCACTTTCTATATCATTAAGCCACTACCAAACAGTCATATATAGCTGACTGAATAAGCTGTGAGTCTCATTAAGCTGCTAACAAACAGACCCTTCCTCATCTATTAATGCAAGTATTTACCACACACATCTAATATAGGGGGTGTTTTGGGATTGCTTATTTAAAACAACTTATTCTAATTTTAAAAAGTGTTTATCAACTTATATGGTGTTAAATTTAAGTTTTTAAAAAAGTGTTTGTATTAGTTTATTGTGATACCAAAACGTAATAAGCTAATAAGTTGTTATTTAAAGGTATTTGAGATTACTTATACATATAAAATAACCAAAAAAGTCATAAACACTCTTCAAATAAGTTGATAAATTAAAGTTAAATGACTTATCAAAAAGTGTTTTTGAGCGGTTTGGCACCATTATAAGTCATTTTAATTTTACCTCATCTAAACACTCAAAAGTGTTTATCTCCGGTGTCAAATCGCAATAAGCTAAAAATCACCTCAAATAAGCAATCCCAAACACCCCCATAATATATATATATATATATATATATATATATATATATATATATATATATATATATATATATATTCCACCGTTGTATGCGAGAACCTGCTCAGGTGAAAATCAAGGGATTAGTTGATGATTTGGTATTA
Organism: Arctium minus; assembly: GCA_954870635.1. Classification (NCBI taxonomy): domain Eukaryota; kingdom Viridiplantae; phylum Streptophyta; class Magnoliopsida; order Asterales; family Asteraceae; genus Arctium; species Arctium minus. The sequence continues at coordinate 111,765,085 of OX941084.1, forward strand.
TTAAGATGGTTATGATGAATTTTTTGGGTTGATGATAAATCATCTTTGTTTTTGTTCATAGTTATGTAAAGTTGTTTGTTTTCTTTCTAAATTTTGTAAAGTATGTTTGTTATTTCTAAAAATTAAAGGGATATAAGAAAATCTTAAGATAAAAGGATAAGGATTAAGGTAAAAATTAAGAAGATAGGGATTTTTCAAATATTATGGATGAAAATAAATAAACGATCATATTTTTCTCGTTAATTTGACATCCATATTCATATACTTTTCATTCGTTTTTTCGTGGTTTTCGGTTTTCCATTTATTTAGAGTTTTCCATTTATTTATATATATACTAGAAGTGTACTAGCGCACTGCAGCTAGATACATCACGATTTTAATGTTTGATTTTATTTTCTGTTTTTTGTCGATTTACATTACAATTTTGGATGATTGTGAGAGAGTGATAATGTTCTTTTTATATAAATTTGTTTAATTTAGACTTAATAATATAATGTAATTTATTTTGGTTTCATAATATAATTTTTTTTATAAAATATTATGTTAGATTTTTTTAATTATGTCGGTCCACACAATACTTATATCAAGTTTTATAGAAACGACACAATAAGATTACCAACCTGTATTAATTATAACAAATGGTTACAAGGTTGATCGATTCAAGCTATGATGTGTTTTCTCTGTTTTCTCTCTTTTTCACCTTTTGTGTGTATTTGTGTGTGTCGATATTGATCTGATCTATGAGAGTTGTTGAGAGATACACACTATCTAAAAACTAAAGTGTGTCAAACACACTACCATAATATCTAGATTTAATATCTAGATATTATTTCTAACCAAATAATATAACTAACTAAGTTAACTAATATCTAACAAACTAGATATTAACTTAACTAATACAATAACAAACAATTACATTGACATTTATTACAAACGATATAGACTTTAATATCGAGAGTCGACGTTTCGGCTTTAGCTTCAGATTGCGATCTTCAGATTGGATGATCTTGAATCCAATAGATATGTAATCTAACAATCTCCCCCTTTGGATCAAGATCATTACTAAAAAGATTTTAGCAATTCAGTCTTCTTGTTCAGCTCAGAAGATGCAATCTCTTTCTCTAGCTCTGAAATCAGCATGTCTTCAGAATACTTGCTTTTGAAGATTTCAATCTTGGACGTGATTCTTGAAACATGTGATCTTTGCCATTTCTTGTGTAGTCATTCTCCCCATTTTTGATGATAAGTGTAACGACTTCATCAAAACGTTTTGTAAGAAATGTCAACCACTTGGAGCCACTGATCCGTCAATTCAATAGATATTCACCCAGATCTTTGCAAATCCAGACAAAATAGTCGTGTAACACCTGAAGCAACTAATGAATCAGTTAACATGTCTGTCAGTAACACTAAGTCACTGTGTGTAACGAATACACATTGGAAAGGAGCTGTTTGATGTTGACTCCCCCAGGGCTTCCATTTAATCATCGAAACACCACAAAGGTAATTTCTATAAACGTTATGACAAAGAAACAAATTCCTTGTGTGTTCGTGCTTGTGTAGAAAGAATAAAGCACTTGATGATTGCTTATTTGGCTCAAAATTTGTGTAAACCACTGAGACAACAGTAAGTTAAACACAGACTCAATGTGCATGATTGAAGTGCGAAGGTGGGGCAGACTTCCTTCTTTTTCAATATCCAGATTTTCCAAATGAAAATCAGATAGCAAATGTGTTGCATCCCCTTCGAAAATGTGAAACACTTTCTTGTTGAGAAGAAAATGAGTAGATGGTGAGGTTTGATCAAGAGTTGGCATGGGCTAGTTGCATGTTTCAATAATGTTCACCAAAGAATTGTGAATCACTAGAAATGTGGCTACCCGACTCAGAAAAAGTTGGTGCAGAGTTGTGATATTCTTTTAACTCTGTTCTCACACGCTCTTTCTTTTAAACATTTAGCTTACCCTAATCACACTCATTTCTTTTCGACTTCCTACACTCAATCACTATGGATTAACTTCTTGGGTAGAAATCACTGGTTAACGTGATTCTATAGAAGTTTCTTGTAAGTCCTAGCACAATGATTCCTTGTTTTCCTATGATGCACGTGATGCTCAGATTGGTTTAACTATTTCAGTTAAAGCACAATTTAGATCTTCGAAAACATTTAAAGTCACACTTCCAAATCATGAATTCGTTTTGAGAATCGGGAAGTGGTTTGAACATTGAAAAACGATGTTTTCTATGATTGAAAGTTGTCCTTCTTTCAACCATATATGAGATGAAGATTTAGAATTATACCTTTACGTAGGATCTTTCATCTCATGAAGCTAAGCTTTAAGTCATAAACATATGAACTTGTAAGCTTCTCTCAAAAATTCTGCAAAAGTCTTAAGTCAAAGTCAAAGTAAAATTTATTCACTTAAATTGAAAAGACAAAAAGTAGTAAAACTTTTTAAAGTACGAGTTCTGATCAGAAATAATCAGAAGTCATATCCGTACTCCCCTTTTGTCTTGAAGAGCTCCCCCTAAATTCTTGCATTACAAAAAAAAAATTGGCATTAAAAGGTACATGCAAAATTTTATGAGCTCCCCCTCGAAGTAATATTGACCACTTGTCAATTTCTTCTCATACTCCCCCTTGGTTCATGAACAGAATAGAGAAGTGCAGATATCAATCAGAGTTAAGAATGAAGAAATGATGAAAAAGTATACAATTTAGAAAACTTTGATAGGTAACTACTGATTAAATCTTTAGATTTAGCATACCAAGCTTAGAGACAAGAAAGGTAAACCTCTTTTCGTCTAAAGGTTTGGTAAACAAATCGGCAAGTTGATAATCAGTTTTTCAAAGAAAAGTTCAATTGTTCCTTTTTCAACATGATCTTTAATAAAATGATACCTGACGTCTATGTGCTTAGTCTTGGTGTGTTGAACAGGATTCGCTGTTATTGCGATGGCGCTCTTGGAGTCACAGTATATCGGGATTTTGTTGAAGTGGAAACCGTAGTCGCTCAATTGAGTTCTCATCCATAAGACCTGAGAACAGCAGCTAGCAGCAGCTACATATTCTACTTCGGCCGTGGAAGTTGAAACACAAAGTTGCTTCTTCGATGCCCAACTGACGAGCTTATCACCGAGGAACTGTACATGTCCCGACGTGCTCTTCCTGTCTAACATACAACCTGCATGATCTGCATCTGTGTAGGCTGTTAGTTCAAAACTAGTATCTTTAGGATACCACAGACCAAGATCTGCAGTCCCCTTCAGATACCTAAATATGCGCTTCACAGCAGACATATGGATTTCTTTAGGATTGGCCTGATATCGTGCACATAAGCATGTTGAAAACATTATATCTGGCCTACTAGAAGTAAGATACATTAAAGAACCTATCATCCCTCGATAAGTCCTAACATCAACAGCCTTTCCCGAAGGATCGGTGCCAATCTTAGTACCTGGTGCCATTGGGGTACCAATCGGTTTTGAATTTTCCATTTTGAACTTCCGAAGAATATCCATAATGTATTTTGATTGATTGATAAAAATACCCGATGAAAATTGTTTGACTTGTAAACCGAGAAAGAAATTCATCTCTCCCATCAAATTCATCTGAAATCTAGACACCATAAGGTTTGCAAAATTCTTACAGTACTTAGGATTTGTAGAGCGAAAAATAATATCATCTACATAGATTTGAATTAAAATGATATCGGCTTTTTCCTTTTTGATAAACAAAGTGGTATCCACCGTACCTTTTGAAAACCCAGACTTGACTAGAAAAGTGGAAAGGACATCATACCAGGCTCGAGGTGCTTGTTTCAGACCGTAGAGTGCTTTGTCGAGAATGTAAACGTGATTCGGCTTCTCTTGATTGACAAAACCCTCTGGCTGAGAGACGTAGACTTCCTCCTTTAGAATTCCATTCAGGAATGTTGTCTTCACGTCCATTTGAAAGACCGTGAAGTTCTTGTGGGCTGCGTAGGCTAGAAACATTCTGATTGCCTCTAATCGCGCCATAGGAGCATATGTCTCGTCATAGTCGATTCCTTCCTCTTGTCTGTATCCTTTGGCTACTAGTCTTGCCTTGTTTCGGATAACGATACCCTCTTCGTCTTTCTTTATCTTGAAAACCCATTTCGTACCTATAATGGTTTTACCTTGAGGCTTTGGTACGAGTCTCCAGACTTGAAGTGCATCGAACTGATTCAGCTCTTCTTGCATTGAGATCACCCATTCTGGATCAGCAAGTGCCTCTGATACACGTGTTGGATCGAACTTGCTCAGAAAGGAGTCATGCATGCACATATTCAATGATGATGACCTAGTTTGCACCGGTTTTGATGGATCGCCAATGATCTGGCTTATCGGGTGCTCTTTGGTCCATTTATGTTCATGAGGTAGCGGATTATATGAATGTATGTCAGTTGTATCATCTATAAATCCACTTGTACCATCTTCAGCTTGTTCAGGAGGAATGATGATTGTACTTGAAGTGGTAGGTTCAGAAGGCTCAGTAGGTACAACTTGTTCCGGATGTGGATGGATCTGTACAGAACATCCTACTGGTTCAGCTACTTCTGTCTCTTCATCACATGGAACTTCTTCAACTGTTGGAGTCGGCATTTGAATTGGAACTTCTTGTTGAATCGGGGCGCTGGATTCAATAGGAACATCTGAACTGGTTGGATGAGTAGTCGTTAAGTCTTCCATCCTGTCAACCATAACAGATTTCTTTACATTAGATCCAAGAAATTCATCATAAAACAATTCAAATAATAAGTCTAAATCAGATAAATGGTTAGTAGAAGTTGATGCTTCATCTGATTTATTCTGTTGAGACGTAGGTTCTGGACTGATTTGCCCATAAGCTAGAATTCCTGTTATAGCGGGTTCTGAACTGTGTTGTTCAGAAGCCATCTCTTCATCAAACGTGACGTTGATGCTTTCAATCACCGTCTTTGACTTCTTCAGATAAACACGGAATGCAGTTGATGTCGAGGAATAACCAATGAAGATGTGTTGGAAACTGAAGAATTCATCAAGTATGGTTAATGCTGCTGGTTCAAAATTACTACTGCTAGAAGACTTAAAGGTTAATACTGCTGAGTGTTACTACTGCTAGTACTATTAATACTGCTAGTCAAAGTTAGTGCTGCTTGAACAAAGTTAGTACTGTTTAGCTAGTTAGTACTGCTAGTAGTTAGTGCTGCTTAGTAGTTAATGCTGCTAGAAGAAGTTAATGCTGCTGATCATGGTTAGTGCTGCTTAAGAGATTCGGATGGAAAGAATGACAGCTGGATAATCTGAAGATTATGGAAGCTTTGAGATATACATGGAAGATATACTGAAGATTTGTTTAATTATTGTAATTATCTTTTGACTAGTATATGTATAGAATGTATAGAATAGATAGAAGAGAACTTTTGTAATTCATTCTTTTTAGAGAGAAAATCAAACCTCAAGGCATAGATCCTAATTCTAGAGAAGTAGAATTCGTATTGGTGAGCCTGTTCATCAATATTGAGGTTGAGTGAGTAATCTTGTAACTTCAAAGCATTCAATACAAGTTTACAGTTTGTTAATTATATTCTGTTTTGATTTTCTGTTTGATTAAATATCAAAGTGTTATTCCGCAAACTTCTTTGATATTGTTTCTGAGAATTAATTCTTGTTGAGAATTCGATCCTGTCAAGTGGTATCAGAGCCTAACTCTCTCAGAAACAGTTATTCATCATGGAAAATCTTACAGAATCAAGCAGTACTTTGGTTTCTAAGGTTCCAATGCTCAAACCAAGTGAGTTTGACATGTGGAAGATCAGAATCAGACAATATATTCTTCTCACTGACTACTCAATGTGGGATATCATTGAGAATGGTCCTTCTGAAGCTGGAAGGATAGGACCAGATGGGAAAAGACCTCCACCAAAGACAAATGGTGAGAGGAAGATCAGACAAACAGAGATGAAGGCTTTGAGCACTCTGCTCTTGGCCATTCCCAATGAATATCAGCATCAATTTTGCAACTGCACTGATGCTCAGATTCTCTGGAATGCTCTAGAGAAAAGATTTGCTGGAACTAAGAGCATCAAAAGAAATCAAAGAGATGTTCTAAAGCAGCAGTATGAGAACTTCACTTCCACAAAGAATGAGTCTATGACTCAAACTTTTGATAGGTTCAATAAACTCATAGGTGAACTGGCTACTGTAGGGGTGAAGATGGAACAAGATGATATCAACAGAAAGTTCCTCAGATCTCTTGGGGATGAATGGACTATGTACACTGTCTCATATAGACAGAGTGACAATCTGGAAGAGAAAGAACTTGATGATCTATACAATGATCTAAGAGTTTTTGAAACTGAGGTAGAAACCAAGAAGAAGCCCTCTGGTTATATTCACAATGCTGCACTTCTTTCAGCATCCACTGATACTACTGCCAACCCTGAAGCAGTTAGTACTGCCAGTGGAGTAAGTTCAGAAAAAGGCACTGAAACTATATTTGAAGCATTTTTGTCCAGTCATAGCAGCAATTCTCTGATTAATGATGATCTTGATCAAATTCACCCTGATGATCTGGAGAAGATGGATATTAAATGGCAGATGGCCATGTTATCCATGAGGGTGAAAAAGTTCATTAAAAGATCTGGAAGAAATAACTTCTCTCAAAGAAGAGAAGATGGAGCTGGTTTTGACAAAACCAAGGTGGAATGTTATAAGTGTCACAAGAAAGGACACTTTGCTAGAGAATGCAGGAGTGCTGTTCCAAACAATAACCACCAACAAGCTCAGAATGGAGGATACAATCAGAACAAGAATCCTGCTCAAGCCCTTGTTTCTCAACAAGGAATGGGATTTGACTGGAGTGATCAAGCTGAGGAAGCCATTCAGAACCAAGCTCTTATGGCAGAAGTGTCTGATCTCCATACTGAGGTAAGTTCTAATCTTTGCACTAAATCTTGCATTGACACTGTTACAAGATACAGGGATCACAATCAAAGTATGTGTAATGATCTCAAAAGATTAGAAAAAGACAGAAGAGATTATGTGTTAATAGTAGAGAGATTTGAAGAGCAAATCAAAGGCTTTCAAGCTAATGAACTTCAACACTCTTATGACACAAACTATTGGAAGTGGGAAAAGAATGAGTTAGAAACCAAACTGTCTAAGTCCTTAGAAGAGAATGATAGACTGAAAGAGGAACTGTCAAAAGTTAAGCTTGACATAGACAAGTTTTCCTATGCTTCAAAAGCAATGGACTCCCTTCTAAAGGCTCAGATACATGATAAGATGAAGCCTGGTATTGGATACAACAATACACCCCCTCCTTACAATAATAACTATATTTCTCCTACATCAGACTTGTTAGAAACTAAGAAGAAAAAGGACTTGTCTGAAGAAGCATTTAAGATAGATCCTTTGGATGAGGTAGTAGTTAAGGATTTGACTGAGAAAGGAGCAAGTGAGAACAGGGATAATAATGTGAGTAAAAAGATACCATTAGAAAACAATATTATCACCAATGAGGGATGTGGGAAAATCTGGGTCAAGTCCAAGGAGATAGAGAAGACTAAAGAAAATGATAACAAGGTCCATTACAAACAAACCACAGTGGTGAATCCTGGATCTTGTAAACAGTGTGATTGCAATAAAGCCAAGAGCCTAAATTCTGGTTTAAAAAGAGGAAATCAAAGAAACTGGAATAATCAATGGGCTCAGAAACAAGGAGTTGATCTGAATAAAATCAATAGACCAAAACCTTGTTTTATATGTGGCAAGTTGAATCATTTGGCTAAGTATTGTTACTTTAACCCTATTAACCAACAGATTAACTTTCAAAGATGTGTGCAAAAATCTGTGGGTTATAGAAAGGCTGGAAAGGTACATGCAATAAAGAAATCTATTGAAAGTAAAGGCACTTTAAAGAAAAAGATTTTAAAAGAAAGTGTCAAAATGTGGGTGCCTAGAAGTACTAACAGTGTTAGTACTGCTAACAATATTAGTACTGCTAACACAGTTACTACTGCTAACAGTGTTAGTACTGCTGAAAATATTAATGCTGATAATACTGTTAATACCTCTTCAAAGGTTAATGCTGCTAACACAGTTACTACTGCTAACAAGGTTAGTACTGCTAAGCATGCAAGTGCTGCCAAGGCAGTTAGTACTTCTAAAACCAGTACTGATTCTAGCAAAAACATTTCCAAGCCTATTATTGTAACAAAGTACTCCAAGAATGAGGAATTAAAGTTCAAAAATCTTGTCAAGAAAGAATGCAAGTATTTTGATGAGAAAGGGGTACCCAAGACCACTTTGGCTTGGGTTCCTAATTCATACTAATTGATTTATCTAATGTGCAGGGCAACCAACAGCTCAAGGGAAAGAGCATTTGGCATGTTGATAGTGGTTGCTCTAGGCACATGACAGGCAACATGTCATGCCTTCAGGATTTCAAGCATATCAATGGAGGACATGTTGCATTTGGAGATAATCTTACTGGTGGTAAGATAAGTGGAAAAGGTAATGTCACCAAAGGTAAGATGACATTTGAGGATGTCTACTATGTTGATCAATTAAAGTACAACCTGTTAAGTGTATCACAGGTTTGTGACAAACAACATAGTATATTATTTACTAATACTGAGTGTATGATTCTTGCCCCAGGGTTCAAGGTAGTTGATGAAAGCATGATACTACTTAGAACTCCAAGAAAGGACAATGTTTACTGTCTTGATTTGGACAATGTTGATAGTGATTCATCTCTAAATTGTCTTGTTTCAAAAGCTTCTGTAGATGAATCCTCTCTATGGCACAGAAGAATGTGTCACATGAATTTCAAGACTATGAACAATCTTGTTAAAAATAACCTTGTAAGAGGTTTACCTTCAAAAGTATTTTCATGTGATGATCATTGTGTTGCTTGTCTTAAAGGCAAACAACACAAAACTTCTCATAAGACCAAAGAGTTAAATTCTGTTTCTTCTTGTCTCCAATTACTGCATATGGATCTGTTTGGTCCTACAAATGTTATGAGTATAGGCAAGAAATCTTACTGCTTGGTTATTGTTGATGATTACTCCAGATTTACTTGGGTATATTTTCTAAGGACTAAGGATGAAACAAGTGGTCTTATCAAATCCTTTATTCTAAGAATTGAAAACCAAACTAATCAAAGAGTAAAAGTCATTAGATCAGATAATGGAACTGAGTTTAAAAATCATGATCTAAACACCTTTTGTGAAGAAAAAGGTATTGAGAGGCAATATAGTGCTCCTAGGACTCCTCAACAGAATGGTGTTGCTGAAAGGAGGAATAGAACACTAATAGAGGCTGCTAGATCTCTGTTAGCTGATTCAAAATTGCCAATTACCTTCTGGGCTGAAGCAGTTAATACTGCTTGTTATGTCCAAAACAGAGTTCTAGTGGTCAAGCAAAAGAACAAGACCCCATATGAGCTTTTAAATAAAAGAAAACCTTTTATTGGTTTCTTCAAACCTTTTGGGTGTCCTTGTACAATTCTAAATACCAAATCTCACTTAGGTAAGTTTGATAGCAAAGCAGATGATGGATTTCTTGTTGGATATTCATCTCAGAGTAAGGCCTACAGAGTTTTTAACTCATCTTCTAGAATAATTGAAGAAAGTGACAATGTCAAATGCAATGAGAACACACCAAATCCTGTTGGGTCTGGACCTCAGTGGCTATTTGACATTGATTCACTAACTAACTCTTTTGGTTTCAGTAATGAGTATACAGGAACAGGAAGTGGAGGATCAGGAATCACACAAGTTCAAGAAAGTATATCTAAATCTGTGATTTTTCCCATACCCACAGTAAATTCTGTTGAAGACTGTGAAAAGGAATCATTTACTGGACCAAGTCAGAGTGAAGCAGAAACTAGAGATGAGGAGACTCAAGAAAATAATGAAGTGGCATCTGAAAACACTTCAGTTGAGTTGCATGAATCTAATCTTGAGGCTGGACTGAATGAAGAACCTAGTCATAACACCAGAGTTCAAAAGAATCATCCTCCACAGTTGATAATAGGAGATATCTCTTCTCCTATGATGACTAGACATCAAAGCAGGCTTCAGGAAATGCAAGATCAACATCATACAGTGCTTTCTTGTTTTCTATCACAGCTTGAGCCTAAAAAGGCACATGATGCTATGAAAGAATCCAGCTGGATAGAAGCAATGCAAGAGGAACTGTTACAGTTCAAGCTACAAGATGTATGGGATCTAGTAGACCTTCCTAAAGGTCACAGAGAGATTGGCACAAAGTGGATTTTCAGAAACAAGAGAGATGAAAGAGGTATTGTCATAAGGAACAAAGCAAGGCTGGTGGCTCAAGGCTATACTCAAGAAGAAGGTATAGATTATGAAGAAGTTTTTGCACCTGTGGCTAGGATAGAAGCAATCAGACTATTCCTAGCCTATGCTTCTTACATGAACTTCAAAGTCTATCAAATGGATGTAAAAAGTGCTTTTCTCTATGGATCAATTGAAGAAGAAGTATATGTCTGTCAACCACCAGGGTTTGAAAACCCAAGCTATCCAGACAGAGTATACAAATTAAAGAAAGCACTTTATGGACTACATCAAGCCCCAAGAGCATGGTATGACACACTGTCATCCTATCTCTTGGAAAATGACTTTGAAAGAGGAGTCATTGATAAGACTCTATTTATCAAAAGAAAGAAGAAGGATATTTTGCTGGTCCAAATCTATGTTGATGACATTATCTTTGGATCTACAAGAAACAACATGTGCAAGGAGTTTGAAGATTTAATGCATCAAAGGTTCAAAATGAGTTCCATGGGGGAACTTACTTTCTTCCTTGGACTCCAAGTTCAACAGAAGTCAGATGGCATTTTCATCTGTCAATCCAAGTATGTGCAGGATATTCTAACCAAGTTTGGTTTCTCAGAATCAAAACCTGCCAGCACACCTATGGAAACACACAAGCAGATTACAGCAGATCTTGAGGGGGAGGATATGGATGTGCATCATTATAGATCCATGATTGGCTCTCTCATGTATCTCACAGCATCAAGGCCAGATATAATGTTTCCAGTCTGTGTATGTGCAAGATTTCAAGTTAGGCCAAAGCAATCTCACTTTCAAGCTGTTAAGAGGATATTCAGATATCTCAAAGGGCAACCCAGATTGGGACTTTGGTATCCTCATAACTCACCTTTTGACCTAATAGCATACTCAGACAGTGATCTAGGTGGGGCAAACTTGGACAGAAAATCTACTTCTGGAGGATGTCAGTTTTTGGGTGATAGACTAGTCTCATGGCAGTGCAAGAAACAAACCACAGTATCCACATCTACAACAGAGGCAGAGTATATAGCAGCTGCAAGTTGCTGTTCTCAAGTCTTATGGATTCAGAATCAAATGTTGGATTATGGGGTAACCTTTCTACACACTCCAATCTTTATTGACAACAGCAGTGCTATTAGCATTGTGAATAATCCAGTCAAGCACTCAAAAACAAAGCACATTGAGATCAGGTATCACTTTATAAGAGATTGTAATGAAAAGAAACTTATTCAAGTTGTCAAAGTTCACACTGATAATCAGTTTGCTGATTTATTCACTAAAGCTTTTGATGTGGGTAGATTCACTTTCTTGGTAACAAGTGTGGGAATGATCAACTCTGAATAATCCCCTTCTCAAAAAGTGATTTTATATCTGTTTATTATTCTTGGAGTTACTAATCTTCTGTTTCAGGATATGCATAGCAGTACTCAGTGTTTAGCAAGTTTAACAGGAGTAAGTTAGTTAATACTACTAGTGGTTAATACTGCTTTCAGTTAATACTGCTAGTAGTTAATACTGCTTTCAGTTAATACTGCTAGTGGTTAATACTGCTTTCAGTTAATACTGCTAGTAGTTAATACTGCTTTCAGTTAATACTGCTAGTAGTTAATACTGCTTTCAGTTAATACTGCTAGTGGTTAATACTGCTTTCAGTTAATACTGCTAGGAGTTAATACTGCTTTCAGTTAATACTGCTAGTGGTTAATACTGCTTTCAGTTAATACTGCTAGTAGTTAATACTGCTAGTTAGTTAATACTGCTAGTTAGTTAATACTGCTTGCTAGTTAATACTGCTAGCAGTTAATGCTGCTAGTAGTTAATACTGCTCTAGGTTAATACTGCTTATATTCCGAATACTATAAATACTTTTTGCCCGCCTAAAAGTTCATAACGACTCTTTGCATACTGTTCTCTTGCGCTCAAAACCTTTTCTCTCTCAAGTTCGAAGTTTTCAGGCAAGCTTTTCACTAAGATCAATGGCATCCATGACTTTCATCGACGAGCACAACGAGATTGCGATGCTACAAAAGCCAAAGCAAGCTTCAGGATTTCATCAGATTGTGGATTTCCTCAAGACAAGCCATATTGCTCATGCTCTTATTGTATCCCCTACAATCTATATTGAGCATCAAAGGCAGTTCTGGGCTAATGCAACCATTGTTGTTGAGAATGGTGTGCAGATGATCAAGACAAGAATCTGTGATCAATCACTCACGGTTACTGAAGAGGTTATTCGCATCAGTCTACGTCTAGACGATGCCTCTGGTATAACCTCTATCCCAAATGATGAACTGTTTTCAAACCTTACAAGAATGGGGTATGGAGGCCCATTGGGAGTGTTCAAATTTTCTAAAGCAAAATTCTCACCCCAATGGCGTTTCTTTGTCCATACTCTTATGCATTGTATCTCCAAAAAGACTACTGGATGGAGTGAGTTCAGCAGCACTATTGCTTATGCTTTGGTGTGCTTGGCCACTGCCAGAAAGTACAATTTTTCTAAAATGATTTTCAGTGATCTTGTCTCAAACATGGGAAACAAAAAGAGCTTCTTTATGTATCCCAGGTTTGTTCAAGAAATTATTACTCATGAATTGACGGATATACCTCAACCTGTTGGGGTATATGTACCTAAACCCCCCAAAGGCAAGGTGTTCTCAAATATGAGAAGATCTGCTGGGGACTCTGAATGAGTTGACACCCCATTGTTCTCTACAATGATGGTGGTGTCCCAAACCAATGAAGGTATGGCAGCAGGGTCAAGGCCCCCATTAGACCAACCCACTGCTAGCCAAGCCCAACCTTCCCTCTCAAAATCAAATCCCCAGTCCCTTCTTGAAAAACCAACCTCTCCCATCACCCAAACTTACAAGAGAAAACAGGTAAAGAAGGCTCCTTCCCTTCTTGTACCATTACCCACTAAGCCTATAAGCCCTCTAAGGGAGAATTCTCCCCTAGAGAATATCCAAAGGGAAACCACACGGGTGTCTCCCAACCCAAAGGAGGTGCTCTCTGAGGTGGAGGTAGAGCATATGGGTGATGAGGCTGCCACTACTCCTGCTAGTACAGAGGAGGAAAGTGGTAACATCAATAAGACCTCCCCCATGGCAACTTTGAATGAGCAATCATTTGAAGGTCCCTGGTGCCAAGAAACCACAGGGGTGGATAGTGCCTCTGCAAGGCAGAAGACTTCCACAAATAAAAGATCCAATGATCCTTCAAAGAAGGGTAACACTTCTGGAGAGGGTGATGACAGATATACGTACGATGAATTGATGGAAACAATGGGGAACATCAATCAAGATGTTCTCAAACAAGGCAAAGAAATTGAAGAAATGAAGCTAGTAATTCTGTCACAACAAGAACAGATTGCTAAGCTGAAGAGGATGGTGGTTAGTCTGGTACAAAGGAAGAAGAGAAAGCAATTCCAATTAAGGAGAAGGACCACTGAGGATGATGCTCCCAAAAAGGGGGAGATCAACATGGAAGAAGCCACAAGAAAGGGGGAGCTTGATGGAGAGAAAGTTGATGTTCAGGGGGAGCAGCAAGCAGAAACAGTTACTACTGCTGACATTAATAAAGCAACAGAAACTGTGAAAGAAGTTTTAACAGATCTTGAGATTGCAGAGACCTTACTAAAAGCCAAGAATGATACTCCCAAGGTCACTTCAAAGACCAAAGGTGTAATCATAAAAGAACAAGGTGAAGTGATCAAGAAAGATAACAGTAAAAAGGCAATGAGCAAAGACAAAGGAAAAGCAAAGATGGTAGAATCTGATCAACCAATCAAAAAGCAAAGGTTGGTTGAATCAGATGAAGCCCTAGCTAAAAAGATGCAGGAGGATATTGAAAAAGAAGAAAGAGTTCAGATGGAAAAGGACAGGGAAATGGCAAAAGCTCTAGCTGCTGAACTGAATGAAGCTTATCAACAGAGTATGGCAACTGAAATTTCACAGAAGAAAGCTACAAGTATGAAGAAATCTGTGGTGAAAACAGTTGCAAAGAAGAGAAGACCCTCAAAGACATTCCTAGGTACCCAAGAGAGAAACAAGATGATTATATTTCTCAAAGGTGTTGTAGGAGTCAAAAAGGAGATGTTCTCCAAAATGTCTTTTGAGAAGATCAAAGAGCTCTATGATTCAGAGATGTTAAAGCTTCAGGGAAGTGAAACTGCTAGGGTGGAGATGGAGAAGAGAATAAAAGAAAGTAATGACTTTGATTGTCAAAAGCCATTTCCAGATGAGCAAGAAACACCTCCTAAGAAAGAATCCACTCTGGGAGAAAGTCTAAGGACTTTAAAGAGAACAAAAATGATGGCAAGGAGAAAGCCAATCAAAAAGCCTAGAGTATCTGAAGAAGAGGCTGATAAGGTTGCTGAAGAAGAAGGGGCACCTGAGTCATCTAAACAGACAGAGCCATCTAACACTGATGATGTAAATTTGTATATGGTAGTGATGGACAAAGTGCCTGAACCAATTTCAGCAGAACCTGTAGGAGTTAAGCCTCCTGAGGTCATTCACTGGGATACATTGACAGTGGATGGAAAGGAATACATAAGGCTGAAAAGAAAGGATGAAAAGTATGAAGTGTTCAACACATGGGCAAAAATTGTCAGAACATGCTCTAGATCAGATATTGAAGAGATGTTTGAGATAGGAATGAAGTTGTATGCAGATATTCTAAAGGCTCCAGGGATTTCAATTACAAAACTGGTAATGGAGTATCTGTGTATGATGTTCAAACCTGAAGAAGTAGAGCACTTGATCAAGGATGTCTTCAAATCAGTAAACAGTTGGACTCTATATGAAATTAGTGGAGTATATACAGTGACTTTGGATTTAAATCACACTGAATACTTTCTAGTGGATAGAGTGTATAATCATAGCAGATTGAAGCTACATGTCATGCTGAAGAAAAAGTTAAGGTGTGTTCCAGATTCAGAAATGGCTAAATACTTGATTCAAAGAACCATAAATCAGAGTTTGGGATTGGATGCAAACACTGGAATTTAGGCCATGATAGAGTTTTGGGAGCATCTTGAAGAAAATTTTAAGAACTTGACTTCTTTTCCTAAAAGTCAAGTTAGGGGGAGATTGTTGGAAACTGAAGAATTCATCAAGTATGGTTAATGCTGCTGGTTCAAAATTACTACTGCTAGAAGACTTAAAGGTTAATACTGCTGAGTGTTACTACTGCTAGTACTATTAATACTGCTAGTCAAAGTTAGTGTTGCTTGAACAAAGTTAGTACTGCTTAGCTAGTTAGTACTGCTAGTAGTTAGTGCTGCTTAGTAGTTAATGCTGCTAGAAGAAGTTAATGCTGCTGCTCATGGTTAGTGCTGCTTAAGAGATTCGGATGGAAAGAATGACAGCTGGATAATCTGAAGATTATGGAAGCTTTGAGTTATACATGGAAGATATACTGAAGATTTGTTTAATTATTGTAATTATCTTTTGACTAGTATATGTATAGAATGTATAGAATAGATAGAAGAGAACTTTTGTAATTCATTCTTTTTAGAGAGAAAATCAAACCTCAAGGCATAGATCCTAATTCTAGAGAAGTAGAATTCGTATTGGTGAGCCTGTTCATCAATATTGAGGTTGAGTGAGTAATCTTGTAACTTCAAA
Organism: Arctium minus; assembly: GCA_954870635.1. Lineage (NCBI taxonomy): Eukaryota > Viridiplantae > Streptophyta > Magnoliopsida > Asterales > Asteraceae > Arctium > Arctium minus. The sequence continues at coordinate 111,781,040 of OX941084.1, forward strand.
GCATTCAATACAAGTTTACAGTTTGTTAATTATATTCTGTTTTGATTTTCTGTTTGATTAAATATCAAAGTGTTATTCCGCAAACTTCTTTGATATTGTTTCTGAGAATTAATTCTTGTTGAGAATTCGATCCTGTCAAGATGCCTTCGTCCGCCTTGGCACTGAACTTGTTGAGACTTTCCCTATCGTTTAGCACAAAACACTTACACCCAAATATATGAAAATATTTGATTGTCGGTGTTCGTTTGTTGATTAAAGCATAAGGAGTCTTCTTGAATCTGCGATGTATCATGGAGCGATTCTGTGTATAGCACGCGGTCGATACAGCTTCAACCCACAAGAATAGAGGTAAGTCTGATTGACTTAGCATAGTACGAGCAGCCTCGACTAGCGTACGATTTCTTCTTTCGACCACTCCATTTTGTTGAGGCGTACGAGCAGCAGAGTATTGATGTGAAATCCCGACTGATTCGAGATATTCTTCAACCTTGTTGTTCTTGAACTCTGTGTCGTTGTCTGTTCTTAGAAACTTGACCGGTTTCTGCAGATTCACCTGGGTCGTCTTTAGGAATGTGATGAGGACATCTGGTGTCTCATCTTTTGAACGTAGAAACTTGACCCATGTGTATTGCGAGTAATCGTCCACGATCACAAGTATGTACTTCTTTCCGCCTAGACTCTGAGTTCGCATCGGACCGCATAAGTCCATATGCAATAACTCTAATGGAGTGCTTGTACTTGGTTCAGGATTTGGTTTGTGAGGTACCCTCTTCATCTTTCCCTTTTCACATGCTGCACAAAGATGTTCTCTTTCATATTTGAGCTCTGGAAGTCCTTTGACGAGCTTTCTACTGACCAGATTGTTGATGTACCTGAAGTTGAGGTGAGAGAGCCTTCGATGCCATAACCAGCTTTGTTGCTTCGAGGCTTTCGTCAGTAGACAAACCTGGTTGTCGTTCTGGATTTTTAACAAGTTAATTGTGTAGAGGTCTGACTTTCTTGTGCCGACCAAGAGTTCCTCGCCTTCTTCAGTGCGAAATGAACACGTCTTGGATTTGAAATTGACCTCTAAGCTTTTGTCACAGAACTGACCAATACTGAACAGGTTGTGTCGTAAGCCTTCAACATAGCTCACCTTCTTTATCGTAACATTGTCATGTTGTACATCACCGTATCCCATGATTGGAGAAAACTGGTCGTTGCCGAATCTGACTGATCCGCAATATTTCTCTTTAAAATTGGACAACATATCTTTTTGTCCAGTCATATGCTTGGAGCATCCGCTATCCAAGTACCACATATGACGGATCTGCATAAGAGAAATTACAAATTTAGATATTCATACGACAACATTGGAATATTCACTTTGATTATCGAAGTGCGGGTCTTGAACTGATTTGTTCAAAAGCCTATTTTGACTTTGATGTTCGGGTTTTGAACTGCATTATCCAAAAACCTATTTTGACATTGAAGAACGAGTCCTGATCTGTACATAATCAGAAGTCGATTTCTCTTTAAGCTTTGTGTGCCTGCAACACAGATTTAGCCTTAGGTACCCACTGGAATTTGGGTCCTTCTGTGTTAGCACAAGATTTTGGTACCCATTTCAAATTGGGTCCTCTTTTCTTTTGAAATGCATTTGAAGAATTAGTATGAGATGAATGCACATGATAATTGCCAAACCAATCTTCAGAATCTTGAGAAGAAGTAGAATTATGTTTATCATAAATAGAAGACTTTCTAGCAGATAAAGATAACTGAAATAATTGCTTCATTGTATAGTGTTTATGAGAAACAACAAGTTTTGAGTCCAAAATAGCAACATCGGCAATTAAGACATCTTTACTAGGCGAAGTCTTACTACAATTAACACTACTAAACGATTTAACGGTCTTGTCAAGCTTCTGTTTTGTTTGCCATAGAGATTTAACTTCTGGCCTTTGCTTGCTCAGATCTGAAACATGTGAATCTGTTGAGTTAAGACTTTTGAGCAACAAACGAATGCTTCTTCTTCGGATTACCAGTAGTGTTCGGTTTCTGTGAATGATGAGATATATTCTTACCTTTAGCATTTTTAGCTTTCACAGAGACTGAGTTATCAACTTTCGTTGATTTTGCACTGTTAACAGGCATACTGGTTTTTCTTGAAGATTTTTTAACAAAAGATGAATGGTTAGGAAGTTTTGCATTAAAGTCAAATTGTTCAGAACAATCATTTAAACCACAGTTAGAGTTCAGAAAATCAAGCTCTTTATTTGCTAAACTAAACATATCCTTAGAGTTTGAAGCCTTAGAAATAACAGAATTTGAAAACACAGTTGAAAAAACTTTTTGCTCAATATTCATCAGAAGTCTTTCATCTGTTAAAGAATTCTCGAGTTCAGAAATTTTACTTTCTAAAACGAGAAGAGAGACATATAGTTTACCTTGACTAGGCTTCGCCTCCATTTCTTTTTCAGAATAACTTTGAAAGAAATCACTTGAAAGAGTTTTCTTCTTTTGATATATTGGATTTTCATTATAACTATTATTCATCTTCGCATAATAAAATGGAAGATGAACTTTAGATGATTTCAAACGTTTTTCAGTTTCGTTGGCTTCATCCTCTTCCGACAGTTTAGTCCAGAAAGTTTTAAACTCAGGGATTCTTCGAGCTAGTTTCATAGAAAGATGGTCATAAAGTGTTGGCACTTCAGACATCCCTTTTTGTAGACAGTGAGGATTCTTATAACCGATTCCCCATCTCTCTATTTCCTCTTTGGGTTTGTTCAGATGAATAGTCTGTTTAGTTTGACCCATTTTGTATAACTTCTCTTCCAAACTTTTTAATTTACCCAGTAAAGAAAATTTTTCTTTGGTACAAGAAGAATGCAAATTTGTAAGCTCATATAAATCAATCCCACTTTTTGTCAGTTGAGACTTGAGTTCAGAATTCTCTTTAAGAATTATTGTCTTTTCCTTTGCGTTGGTGTCATTATCTTTATGTAAAATCTCAACCAATACTTTCTTCTCAGCAATTTCATTGCTAAGTTTCTGTATCAATTGGTTTTTGTCAGTTATGACACCATTTTCTTGCTCAAGATTAGATTCTAACTCTTTTTGTTTTAAACTCATGGCATGCATTTTATTCATGAAATCTGAATCTGATAAATTACATACCTCCTCTTCTTCATTATCTGAATCAGCTTCAGCATCTGATTCTATCTTTCCCATCAAGCACATGTTGACGGCTTCATCTTTCTCTTCATCCTCTTCTTCATCATCTGAGTGATCAAGCCAGTATTCATCCTCAGCCATCAGTGCCTTGCCAGCCTCCTGTTGCTTTGCAAGAAGCATCTTGTTCTTGTAGTAATCGGAGTTTCTGACTTTTGATCTTCGGCAATCCTTGGCAAAGTGACCTGTTTTGCCACAGTTGTAGCACGTTGGTGGTTCTGGCTGACTGGATCCTTCAGCTTTAAACTTTCTCTCTTTTGGTTTCCTCTCCTCTATTCTCTTTCCTTCAGACTGCTATCTTCTCTCTTCAGGTTTCCTCTCCTCTGTTCTTTTCCCTTCATATCTCTTTCCTTCATATCTAATTCCTTCAACCCTTTCCTTGTGGATGTAGTTGTTCGGACCAGAAGAATATCTCTGACGGTTTGAACTTGGCTTCGTGTAGAACTTTTTCTGAAAAGCATTTGACAGCAGAATCATTGCTTGTTTCAGTTGTTCATTTTCATCCATGTCAGAGTTTGCATAACCTTCATCTTCTTCTGATTCATACACAATTGTCTTGTTCTTCTTCTTCCTGACAACAAGAGCAACTGTGTCTTCAACTGTCTTTCCTTTCTGCTTCTTCTCATCTAGAATTTCATCCACCTCTTCTTCATTTTGTCTGAGGGTTTCATACACCTCATTAAGTGGAATCTCATTCAGATCCTTGATCTGCTTCATCTGTCTAGCAAATCTTTTCCATTCAGGTTGAAGAATACTTAGGAATTTGACGTTCAACTCAATTTGAGATTTGTGGACTTTGTTCTTGCTAAGTTTGTTCAGCAAAGTCACAAACCTGTCATAGGTTTCTTCTAAAGTTTCTCCCACCCTGCCTCTAAATTCTTCATAATTATTTAGGCAGTTGGAGATTTTCAGCTGATTCCCAACTTTCGAACCCAGTATCATCTTTTCGAGCTGATCCCACATTTCTTTGCCAGAGGCTTTGTAGCTGTCAATCTTTACATAGATTTCATTTGGAATTCCTTGTAGAATGTATGACTTAGCTAATCTATCGCCTTTAGCTCTTCTGAGGTTATCATCTTCTAGCTCATGAAACTTAAGGTCAACCTCAGTCGGCACATTTCCAACCAAGCGAGTCGTCTTAACTGGTTTCATAACCCCTTCTTCTATAGATTTCCTGATGAATTCACCCACCTCATGTCTGTCAATAAAGTTCAGAAACCGATCCTTCCATTGTTCGTATTCTCCTTTAAAGAGAACTGGTGGCTTGGTGTCAGTTCCTATTGCAAGGGCTTCTCTGGATGTCATTTTGAAGAAAATTCTAAGTCTGAATTGGAGCAAAGAGAGGTTTGCGTATCATGGTTTACGTGCGCAAATGGAGGTTTACGTATCAAGCAAGTTGCGCAAACTGAGGTTTGCGTATCAAGCGGGATGCGCAAAGTGAAGTTTGCGTATCACGTTAGATGCGCAAAGTAAACTTTGCGTTTCAAGTTGGATGCGCAAAGTAGACTTGATCTTTTCGTGAAGAGATGAACTCGTGAACTGAGAGAACTGAGCTTTGCGTATCCTTGGGTTGCGTGAAGTGAGCTTTGCGGATCAAGAGTGTTGCGAAATGTAGTTTTTGGGTATGTTGTTGGATCCGAGAAGTAAGCTTTTCGTGTTGCTTGAGATGCGCAAAGTAGGGTTTGCGTATCAGGCGTGATGCGCAAAGTGAAGTTTGCGTATCACGTTAGATGCACAAAGTAAGGTACGCAAAGTGGGTTTGCGTGTGTTCTTCTTCTAGTTTGCGCAAGTTCGTCGTGTACTTCGAAAATCAACTAAAAACTTGTTTCTTCGTCGATTAGCAGTACCAAACTTTACCAATAAGTCCAAAAACACTTCTATAACAGATTGCTATCACTCGATCTCAATAAAATACACTTTTTGAAATTAAATTTGATCGCACAGTAACTTTTGAAACTCGAACTCAGACCACTAAAATCACAAAATGGAACTCGATTTAAGCTTCAAACTGAAATCAAACACTCACAACTCGATCTAGCATGTATATCGATCACAACCTGATCGATTTTAACACCTAAAACACTCAAAATCTCAAAATCGATTTTTCAAACTAGAACACAGAGTCGTTTTTCCTAAAACTTGATTTTGATCTTAATCAGGCTCTGATACCAATTGTCGGTACACACAATACTTATATCAAGTTTTATAGAAACGACACAATAAGATTACCAACCTGTATTGATTATAACAAATGGTTACAAGGTTGATCGATTCAAGCTATGATGTGTTTTCTCTGTTTTCTCTCTTTTTCACCTTTTGTGTGTGTTTGTGTGTGTCGATATTGATCTGATCTATGAGAGTTGTTGAGAGATACACACTATCTAAAAACTAAAGTGTGTCTAACACACTACCATAATATCTAGATTTAATATCTAGATATTATTTCTAACTAAATAATATAACTAACTAAGTTAACTAATATCTAATAAACTAGATATTAACTTAACTAATACAATAACAAACAATTACATTGACATTTATTACAAACGACATAGACTTTAATATCGAGAGTCGACGTTTCGGCTTTAGCTTCAGATTGCGATCTTCAGATTGGATGATCTTGAATCCAATAGATATGTGATCTAACAAATTATATTTTATATTTTTTATATTTAAAATTTGATTTTTATTCTATATTTAATTATGCTGAGAGTTATTTTAGGGAAGTTAAAGTGAGAAATGATTTTAGGGGAGTTAAAATGGTTAGAGATAATAATTGAAAATTAATAAATAACATTAAATGTAGTACATATAGCTTTAATAGTTGTTTTTTAAGTAATTAGCATTAAATAAATGGCGGTACATTATGCTTTAAGATATGTTTTTAAGAGTTTTTTATGTCTTATTTATAATATAGTATATATATATATATATATATAGTAAAGATGGTGTCAGAAGTTGAGTTAACGGTAAGAAGCGTGAAAAGTGGATCTGAACCGTTGATCTCTTTTAATCTTAAGTCCTCCCATGAATTGCGGCTAGAAGGTAATAGATCTGGAACATCTCGGTACATCTTATCTTGGTGCATCTCATCCTAATATGCAGTCATTTCTCATCCAACGGTTGATAACCACTTCTCACCGTTAACTCAATTTCTCACTGGAACCCAACCTTATATATATAATAGAAAATAAATTAGAAAAGCTCACCATCAAATCTTTTTAATAGATTATTACATGTCCGATGCATTTACGGTTTTTCATACTAGAAAAGACACGTTAGCACAACACATGATAGTTGTTCAACGTTTGGTTAGATAAGATTGGATCCAGAAGTATAGAGTATTATGCTTAACTATCTTGAATTTGAAGTATTTATCAATTGTTTCTAAAAAGCAAAGGCGCGTCATTTTGTCCCTTAAGGCGTAAGACGGGTCTCCGTGTTTCTGTAAGGCGTGACTTTTTCACAAGGTGTGACTTTTTTCAAAAAAATATTTTTTTAAATGTTTTAGATTTTGTGTTTTTATACTTTTCATTTTTAGATTTTACACTTTTATATATTTTATAATCACATAACTCACAATTTCACGAATTTACAAGCGTCATTTATTCACCATTAAAATAAAGTTGTAAAATTACTTTTCCAAGTTCTATTTTCAATAGTTAACAAAGACTTTTTATATAATACTAATATATATGATTTTTCTTCTAATATTAATGTAAACTTTTTAATATCATTATTTCACTGAATTATACATAGAAAAATATGAGTGTGTGTATATATATATATATATGACATACAAATTTGCCGTCTTATGTCATGCCTTGAAAACTGTCGCGTTCTAGCCTTGGCGTGTAATGTTTGAGGCTTGACCACGCCGCCATGTCACGCCTCATTCTATTTAAAATCTTGATTGTTTATCAATTATTTTTTAAAATATGGAGTTTTAATAATATTGTGTGTTTGCATTAATAAGTTGTAATTAGTATTTTATGATATAATAGAAGTTTCAAAAAAATCTATTTTATACTCATTTGATCAGTGATTTGTTGATCTCGGAATATTTTATGACATCAAGTTTATCATTCACTCCGTCGTAACTTTTTTGTAAAAATTTTGTAAACAGGTATCCACGTCATTAAATGATAAGAGGGTAAAGGATGAGAAGGCATGTTGTTACTCTCACTAGACCTGGCAAAAACTGACACGATACGGACTCAACACGAAATAAACGGGTTTGGGTAAATCATTTCAACCCGTTTAAGTAAACGGGTTGACACGACACGACACGAAAGTTAAACGGGTAACCCGTTTATATATATATATATATATATATAGGGGAAGGTTCATTTGAGAAACACTATATATATGAGAAATAGAGAAGTCATCTTGACCATTGGTTAAAATCATGAACGGTCATGATCTGATGGGAAAAAATCGTACCACGGGATAATTGCAGACACACGATAAGTAACATGGTACGGTTCAGGGGTAATTTTGTAATTTTCACAACTAGATGAATATAGGCGGCTAAAAGAATTATTACACTCTAAAACACTCATTACACTAAATCATCGAAAACCGTCGATGATTTATTGATTATCGCTTCAGAAATCACTCACAATACACATATTCATCACATAAAATCATCGCAAATCGTTCAAAGTTGCTTACGAACATCAGGAAATGGCAAAAACACGAAAGGATTCAAAGAATCGCCATGAACATCATTCTGAAAATCCAGAAAAACGGGAAATCCAAAACGAAGAAGATGAAACGTTGAAGACGATGATGAAAGAAGGTAATGTACAGATTATATGTATTTTTTTTTGTAAAATCATTGAATAATCAACATAAAACACTGTTATATTCAATGAATCTATGTTTACACAAATAATGAAAGTATTTAACAGCATTTTAGGGTTTAAACAAACATGGAAAAAATATTAATGTACATTTCTCTTCATTTTTTATTATAGTGAAGAGCTCGAAGGTTCCAAAGCTAAAAATAAAGAGAAAGGCAACAAGTCAAAAAAACAAAAGGTATATTCGTTCATATATGAAATCGTGACATAGATTTGTTGTTCATGTATGAATGTTGAAGATATAGCAGTTCATAAATGAATATATGTACTATTTTACTGTTCATCTATGTTTTATGAAATACTAGGGTTTTTAGCGAAAAGTTTAATGCGTTTGTGTTGTACATAAAATAGTTCATTAATGAATCTGTAATATTTTGTTGTTTATTTCTGATTTAATGTGTTGTATGAATGTTGAAGATATAGCAGTTCATAAATGAATATATGTACTATTTTACTGTTCATTTATGTTTTATGAAATACTAGGGTTTTTTTAGCGAAAAGTTTAATGTGTTTGTGTTGTACATAAAATAGTTCATTAATGAATCTGTAATATTTTAATGTGTTTGAGTTATACATACGATAGTCCATACATGATTATGTGAAATATATTTTGTTTATCTATGATTTATTACATAACTAGGGTTTTTAGACGAAAAATTCATGTGTTTGTTTTAAATATACATACGATAGTACATAGATGAATTTTTGAAGTATTTTGTTGTTCATTTATGAATAATCACATATTTAGAGTTTGTTGTTCATTTATGTTTTTTAGGCTAAAATTTAAATGTGTTTTGAGTAGTAGATATGAATAGTTCATATATGAATGTGTGTAATATTACGTTGTTCATACATGAATTAGCAAATATCTACAATAAGTTTCATGTCTTCATATATGAATGTGTGTAATATTACGTTGTTCACAAATGAATGAGCACATATCTACAAAAAGTTTCATATCTTCATATATGAATGTGTAATATTACGTTGTTCATACATGAATTAACACATATCTACGAAAAGTTTCATGTGTTCATATATGAATGTGTGTAATATTACGTTGTTCATACATGAATTAGCACATATCTACAAAAAGTTTCATGTCTTCATGTATGAATGTGTGTAATATTACGTTGTTCATACATGAATTAGCACATATCTACGAAAAGTTTCATGTCTTCATAAATTGACTATGATAATTACAAATACAAATTGTTTATACAGGAAACAACCCAATAATACCAAAGATCAAGCTTATAATCCGCAAGGAAGAGAATCCCGAAGATAGTTCAAAACAAATTGTCTTGTGTATGTAAACAATAAAAATTAATATCAATTTCAAAATTATATTGAAATTTTGTTTCATTAATTATATTAACAAGTGTATATGAACAGTTAAGGAATCAGATACAAAGAGAAGAAAAAAAGATACTGATGGATCGAAAGGAAAGAATCTGTCAAAGGCAAAAACTTCCAAAGTCATTGATGAAGATGACGATTTTGAGACTCCTGTTCCAAAGATAAAAAGAGCAAAGAAAGAAGGAAAGAAGTCACAACAACAACATAAATTTCCAGTCATTAAAGTTCGAACATCACCAAAACCCCTCTATGAAGCAATTAGAGCTTTAAGTGAAGACCAGAAAAAATGTATCAAAAGCATGGGTTTCGGAGATCTTTTAGAAATGAAGGTAGATGGAATACCCTAAAGTTGGGCTTTTACGTTGTGGACAGTTTCGACACTGAAACAATGGAGATTCATGTTGGGAAGGAAAGTTTGAAGGTTACAGAACAATCAATTCAAGATATGCTTGGTGTTCCTATAGGAGAAAAAATCATATTCGATTGTAAGTACTTGGATGATGACAGTCAGTTGTTAGTTAATTGGAGATCCTAATTTTCTAAGGAAATCATACGTCCGACATACATCAAACAAATAATCATCGACAATGATGAAGTTGACTTCAATTTTAAGTTAAACTTCATTACCCTTTTCTGCAACACTATGAGGGTAACAAAAGTGGAACTTGCAATCTTTCGGTGACAAATTTTATCCAACCAGACACAGATGTATCAAAGATTAATTGGTGTGCATACATATATGATTGTTTGAGAAGGAGTAAGACTGGATGGATACGAGACTCAGAAATGAGCTTTTATGTCGGATCGGTTACATATTTGATTGTAAGTTTACTATAACATTTATGAATTAAATATATATCTTGAAATAATGTAATGATTATTTTAATTGATTCTTATTTGCAGCTAATGTATGTCGACAACTTTGCTTGTGAAGCTGTGAATGTTGGAAGAGACAGACCTGTTATAAAAAGATGGAATGTTGAAAGATTAACAAGAAGAGAGGGTTATGAAGTTGAGAAAGGTGCATTTGGATTGGGGAGATTACTAGCACCAATGGAGAATATGACACTTTCTGATAAAGAAAGAAAAGAAAGAGGAGGAGGATGATGACAGAACAGAGACAGAGGATGATGAAACAAAAGAGACAGAGGATGAGGACAAGTATGAATATTCAAAATTCATGATATAGTAAAAATTTCATATAAGGATATATGAATTCAAATATGAGTTCATATATGAACTCATTCATATATGAACTCATTGTCAGGATCTGATTCTTAACAAGAATAATAAAACTCAGAAGCAATATTAAAGAAGTTGCGGAAAAACACTTTAATATTCAAACTATCAATGTAACAGTAAAATATAAATCACAAATTGTAAACTTTATTGAATGATTAAAGTTACAAGCTTTCACACAAAACCTCAATCTTGACGAACAGGCTCACCAAGACGAATTCTACTTCTCTAGAACTAGGGTTGTAAACCTTGAGGTTAATTCTCTCTCAAAACAAAAAACTCAGAATACTCGTCTATCAAAACTATTCTGAATACATCTATACATATACTGAAAATAAAAGATAATTACAAAACTTAAAAGATCTTTAGTATATTCTTCCATAATTATCTTCAAACCTTCCATGATTATCTTCAATCCTTGATCTGCGCGTATCTTAATTATCACATAAGCAATATTAAATCATAGCAGCATTAATACTCTGAGCAATATTAATCTTCAGCAGTACTAACCATCTTCAGCAGCATTAATCTTCAACAATACTAACTACTAGCAGTACTAACTCTCCAAGCAGTACTAACTATTCAAGTAGCAACACTAACTTTTTAAGCAGTATTAATTCTACTAGCAGTAGTAATCTTGATAGCCTGGCAGTAGTAATCACTTAGACAAATCTTCAGTTCCCAACAATTTCCCCCTAACTTGACTTTTAGAGAAGAGAAGTCAAGTTCTTCAGATGCTCCCAAAACTCCATTATTCATACACCTATATCAGGATTCAGCCCCAAACTTTGATTAAGAGTTCTCTGAATCAAGTATCTTGCCATTGCAGAATCTGGTGCACAACCAAGCTTTTTCTTCAACATAGCATGCAACTTTAACCTGCTATGGTTGTAAACTCTATCCACTAAGAAGTATTCAAAGTGACTTGTATCCATAGCCAGTGCATATACTCCACTTCTTTCATACAGAGTCCAGTTGTTAATGGTTTTGAAAACATTTCTGATAACATGCTGAACTTCCTCTGGCTTGAATAACATGCATAGATATTCCATCACAAGTTTTGTAACATGTATCCCTGGAGCTTTCAGCTTATCAGCATATAGTTTCATCCCCACTTCAAACATTTCCTCTAAATCAGATCTGGAGCATACTCTTACAATCTTGGCCCAAGTAGGATACACTTCAAACTTGTCATCTTTCCTCTTCAGCCTGATATACTCCTTTCCATCTACTTCCATGGTATCCCAGTGAATAATCTCAGGAGGCTTGACACCAACTGGTTCAACAGTTATAGGCTCAGGCACTTTTTCCATCACCACCATGTACATACTTACATCAGAAGTACTAGATGGTTCTTCCTGAGATTGAGCTTTCTTTTCATCAGACTTAGGTGCCCCTTCTTCTTCAGTTACCTTCTGTTCTTTCTCAGCTTCTTCCTCATCCACTCTAGGTTTCTTAGCAGATTTCCTTCTAGCCATCATTTTAGTTCTTTTCAGAGTCCTCAAACTTTCACCTAGAGTCGCCTCCTTCCTTGGAGTTTCTTGATCATCAGGAAAGGGTTTTTGTATTAGAAGATCATGACTCTCGTTCATCCTCTTTTCCACTTCAACTCTGGCTTTGTCATTTCCTTGAAGCTTAGTCATCTCTACATCATACAACCCTTTGATTTGTTCAAATGACATTTTAGTGAACATTTCTCTTTTGACTCCCACAACACCTTTGAGGAAAGTGATCATCTTCTTTCTCTCTTGAGTGCCAAGGTAGGTCTTTGAAGGTTGCCTCTTCTTTGCACCCAATTTGATCATTACAGGCTTCTTTGGAATTTCAGATCTCTTCTGTGCCATCTCTGTTGCCAAACTCTTTTGATAAACTTCATTAAGCTCTGCAGCTAGAGCTCTTGCCATCTCTCTATCCTTTTCCATTTGATCTCTTTCAGCTATCTCAAGTTCTTCTTGAATCTTCTTAGCCAAAGCTTCATCTGACTCAATCAGCTTTTGCTTTTTAAGTGGTTGGTCAGATTCCACTATCTTCTTTTTGCCTTTGTCCTTGCTTGCTACCTTATCAACACTAGCTTTCTTGATAACCTCAGCATTGTCTTTGATGACAATTCCTTTGGTCTTTGAAGTGACCTTAAGAGTATCATGTTTAGCCTTGATTAATGCTTCAGCTACCTCAATTTCTTCCAAATTGTTGCTAAGGAGGTCTGTTAATATCTCTTTAACAATTTCTGCTGCTTCATTTATTTCAGCAGCATTAACTGTTTCTGCTGCTTTGCTTGCTTCAGCAGCATTAACTGTTTCTGCTGCTTGTGCCTTATCCCCATTACCACCATCAAACTCCCTCTCATCTCCATGTTTCTCCCCCTTTTTCTTAGCATTCTCCATGTTGACCTCAACTTCTGACTCCCCCTTTTTGGGAGCATCATCCACTGGGTTCCTTCTTCTGAGCACAAATCTTTGTTTCTTCTTCTTTTGAACCACCTTCTGAATCAAATTCTTTAAGGTGCTGATCTCTTCTTGCTGATTGATGATGACTTTCTTGAGTTCATTTACAACCTTCTTTTGAGAATCTAGTTCAGTTGCCATTTTGGACATGGCAGAAATCAATTCTTGGTAGTCATATCTATCCTCACCTTCTCCAGGAGTGTTACCCCCTTTTGAGGGATCATTGGAACTTTTATTAGTAGAGGTCTTCTGCCTAGCAGAAGCACCCTCCACCCCCTTGGTTTCTTGGCACCTGGGACCTTTGGATGATTGCTCACCCAAAGTTGCCATGGGGAAGGTCTTAGTGATGTTACCACTGGCCTCCTCTGTGCTAGCAGGAGTAGTGGCAGCCTTCTCACCCACATGCTCATGCATCTTCTTAGTGAGCACCTCCTTGGGGTTGGGAGACACCCCAGTGGTTTCCCTATGGATATTTTCTAATGGAGAATGCTCCAATAGAGGGCTTTGAGGTTCTGGGTTTGTAGGAGGTACAACAAGGGAAGGAGCCTTGTGTACCTTTCTCTTAATATAAGTTTTGGCTATAACTGGTGTTGGCTTAAGAACAAGAGACTGAGGTAGTGATATAGTGGTTGAAGGTTGGGTTTGGCTATCAGTGGGATGGTCTAGTGAGGGCCTTGACCCTGATGCCATACCTTCTTGGTTGTGGGACACCACCATCATTGTAGAGAACAATGGGGTGTCAACTCCTTCCGAGTCCTTGGCAGATCTTTTCATATTTGAAAAGACCTTGCCTTTAGGGATTTTAGGTACATATACCTCATTAAACTGAGGTATATCCGTTAATTCAGTGGTGATAACTGCCTGGACAAATCTTGGATACATATAGAAACTCTTGTTATTTTCCAAGTTTGACACAAGGTCATTGAAAATCATTTTGGAGAAATTATACTTTCTGGCAGTGGACAAGCAGACCAAAGCAAAAGCAATGGTACTACTGAACTGACTCCATCCAGTAGTTTTTCTAGAAATACAGTGCATAAGGGTATGAACAAAGAACCGCCATTGGGGAGAAAAGTTAGCTTTGTAAAGTTTGAAAACACCCTGTTGGCCTTCATACCCCATTCTGGTGAGATTGGAAAACAAATCCTCATTTGAGATAGAGGTAATACCTGAGGCATCGTCTAGTCGTAGACTGATGCGAATGACCTCTTCAGAGACTGTCAAGGGTTTGTCACACACCCTTGTCTTGATACACTGCACACCGTTTTCAGTAACAGCAGTGGCATTGGCCTAAAATTGCTTCTGGTGCTCAATGAAAATTAGTGGTGACACAGTAAGAGCATAAGCTATATGACTGGACTTGAGAAAATCAACTATTTGATGGAATCCAGCAGCCTGCTTCGACTTTTGAAGCATTGCGATCTCGTTGTGTTCATCAATAAACGCCATGGATGCCATCGGTCTTGAGGATTCTTGACTGAAACACATTAGTTGTTTGAGAGAAAAGAGTTAGAGAGAAGATGAACAATATTCAAAGAGTCGTTGTGAGCTTTTAGGCGGGCAAAGAGGGTATTTATATGATTCAGGAAAGAAGCAGTATTAACCCTAATTTCAGTTAAAGCAGTACTAACCACTCGCAGTATTAACTGAGAGCAGTAGTAACTAACTAGCAGTAGTAACTAACTAGCAGTATTAACTAACTAGCAGTATTAACTAACTAGCAGTATTAACTAACTAGCAATATTAACTTTGCATTGGCAGCATTAACAATATTTACACTTTTTAAGCTTGTGTGAGTCTGAGCAAGGCAATAAACTTCCTGAGAAAGATGATTAGTAGCACCAAACAAAATAAACAAATAACAGGTATACAGACACTTTTTAAACATGAGCTCATTCAGAGTTGATCATGCCCACACTTGTGACCAAGAAAGTGAATCTACCCACATCAAAAGCTTTAGTGAATAGATCAGCAAAGTGGTTATCAGTATGAACTTTAGCAACTTGAATAAGCTTCTTTTCATTGCAGTCTCTAATAAAGTGATACCTGATTTCAATGTGCTTTGTTTTGGAGTGCTTGACTGGATTGTTAACAATGCTAATAGCACTGCTATTGTCAATGAAGATTAGAGTGTGAAGAAAGGTTACCCCATAGTCCAACATTTGATTTTGAATCCATAGAACCTGAGAGCAGCAACTTGCAGCAACAATGTACTCAGCTTATGTTGTGGATAAGGACATTGTGGTTTGCTTCTTACACTGCCAAGATACTAGTCTTGCACCCAAAAGTTGACATCCCCCTGAAGTAGACTTTCTATCCATATTAGCACCACCCAAGTCACTGTCTGAATATGCAATCAAGTCAAAAGTGGATTCATAAGGATACCAAAGACCTAATCTAGGTTGCCCTCTTAAGTATCTGAAGATCCTCTTAACTGCTTGAAGATGTGACTGCTTTGGCTTGACTTGGAATCTGGCACACACACACACTGGAAACATGATATCTGGTCTTGAGGCTGTGAGATACATGAGAGATCCAATCATTGATCTATAAAGATGGACATCAACATCCTCCCCCTCAAGATCAGCAGTGATATGTTTGTGTGTTTCCATTGGTGTGTTTGCTGGCTTTGAGTCTGATAAACCATACTTATCTAGGATGTCTTTCACATACTTTGATTGACTTATGAAAATCCCATCTTTCTGCTGTTTCACTTGAAGCCCAAGGAAGAAGGTGAGTTCACCCATTGAACTCATTTTGAAGCTCTTGTGCATCAACTCTTCAAAGTCTCTACACATCTGATCTTTTGTGGATCCAAATATGATGTCATCCACATAGATCTGAACAAGTAGGGTGTCCTTCTTACTTCTTTTAATGAAAATGGTCTTGTCAATGATTCCCCTTTCAAACCCATTTTCCAAGAGATAGGTAGACAGAGTATCATACCATGCTCTTGGGGCTTGATGTAGACCATAAAGTGCTTTCTTAAGTTTGTATACTCTGTCAGGATATGATGGATTTTCAAACCCAGGGGGCTGACAAACGTATACTTCTTCATCAATTGTTCCATATAGAAAGGCACTCTTCACATCCATCTGGTATACCTTGAACTTCATAAATGAGGCATAGGCTAGAAACAGCCTAATTGCCTCTACCCGTGCAACTGGAGCAAAAACTTCCTCATAGTCTATGCCTTCTTTCTGAGTGTACCCTTGTGCCACTAGCCTTGCTTTGTTCCTGATTACTATTCCTCTCTCATCCTTTTTATTTCTGAAAATCCACTTGGTGCCAATTGCTCTATGACCTTTTGGAAGGTCCACCAAGTCCCAAACATCTTTCAATTTAAACTGTAGCAACTCTTCTTGCATGGCTTCTATCCAACTTGAATCTTTCATTGCATCATAAGCCTTCTTAGGCTCAATCTGAGATAGAAAGCAAGAGAGTACTGTATGCTGCTGATCCTGCAAATCTTGAAGTCTGCTTTGATTCCTAGTTATCATAGGAGAAGTAATGTCTCCTATTACCAGCTCAAGAGGATGATTCTTCTGAGTTCTTGTCTGATGACTAGGTTCTTCATTAATTCCCACATCTAAATTGGAATCATTTAAGTGAGCTGAGGGGATCTCATCAGCTACTTCTGGCTCTTCATGCTCTGAATTATCCTCATCTCTTCTTTCTTCTTCACTCTGACTTGGTTCAGTAGCAGTCTCTGTTTCACAGATTTCAACAGGGTTCATTGTAGGTATGGGAAAGATCATAGACTGAGGAATAATATCTTGTACTTGTTCATCCCCTGATCCTCTACTTCCTGATTCTGCATGATCATCACTACTGAAACCCAAAGAGTTAGTTAGTGAATCAATGTCAAATAACCACTGAGGACCTGAACCAATAGGATTTGGTGAGTTCTCATTGCATTTGACATTGTCACTTTCCTCAATTATTCTAGAAGAAGAATTAAACACTCTGTAGGCCTTACTCTGAGATGAGTAACCAATAAGAAAACCATCATCTGCTTTGCTATCAAACTTTCCTAAGTGAGTTTTGGTATTGAGAATGGTACAAGGACAACCAAAAGGTTTAAAAAATCCAATAAATGGTTTTATTTTATTAAAAAGCTCATATGGTGTCTTGTTCTTAGGTTTGACTACAAGAACTCTGTTTTGGACATAGCAAGCAGTATTTACTGCTTCAGCCCAGAAAGTAATTGGAAGTTTTGAATCAGCTAACAGAGATCTAGCAGCCTCAATCAGTGTCCTATTCCTTCTCTAAGCAACACCATTTTGTTGTGGAGTCCTAGGAGCACTGTATTGCCTCTCAATTCCTTTTTCCTCACAAAAGGTGTTTAGGTCAATATTTTTAAATTCAGTACCATTATCTGACCTAATGACTTTTACCTTTTGATTTGTTTGGTTTTCAATTCTTAGAATGAAGGATTTGATCAGTCCACTTGTCTCATCCTTAATCCTTAGAAAATATACCCAAGTAAATCTAGAGTAATCATCAACAATAACTAAGCAGTATGATTTCTTACCTATACTCATGACATTTGTAGGACCAAACACATCCATATGCAACAACTGAAGAGAAGAAGAAATTGTGTTCAACTATTTGGACTTATGAGAAGTTTTGTGTTGTTTGCCTTTGAGACAAGCAACACAATGATCATCACATGAAAAGACTTTTGAAGGCAGACCTCTTACAAGGTTGTTTTTAACAAGTTTATTCATTGTTTTAAAGTTCATGTGACACATCCTTCTGTGCCAAAGTGATGATTCATCCAAAGAGGCTTTTGAAACAAGACAGTTTAGGGATGAATCATTTGAAAAATTTTCCATATCCAAACAATAGACATTATCCTTTCTAGGAGTTCTTATTAGTATCATCTTTTCATCAACTACCTTGAATCCAGGAGCAAGGATAATGCATTCTGAATCAGTGAATAATATACTATGCTTTTTGTCACAAACCTGTGATACACTTAACAGGTTGTACCTTAACTGCTCAACATAGTAAACATCTTCAAAGGTCATCTTACCTTTTGTTACATCACCCTTACCACTAATCTTACCTCCATCTGGAGTATTACCAAAGGCAACATGTCCTCCATCAATTTTCTTGAAATTCTTGAGGCAAGCCATGTTCCCTGTCATGTGCCTAGAGCAACCACTATCAACATGCCAGATGCTCTTTCCCTTGAGCTGTTGGTTGCCCTGCACATAAGATAAATCAATTAGTATTGACTGTGAACCCAAGCCAAAGTGGTCTTGGGCCTCCCTTTCTCATCAAAGTACTTACACTCCTTTTTGATGAGATTTTTAAAATTAGAATACTCTTTACTAGAGTACTTTGTCAAGATGATTGGTCTAGAAGCACAAACGCTAGAAGCAGTACTAATTTTAGAAGTACTAACAGAGTTAGCAGTACTAACAGGTTTAGCAGTACTAACCTTGTTAGAAGCACGAACAGAGTTAGCAGTATTAACATCTGATGAAGTACTAACAATGTTAAGTTTAGAAGCACTAATACTCTCAGCAACACTAACATTGATAGCAGCAGTATTGCTTCTGGCAGCACTATCTTTGTCAGCAATACTATTTGTGGTAGCAGTACTAACAGTTTTAGTGCTTTTGGGAACCCACATCTTGACACTTTCTTTTACAGTCTTTTTCTTCAATGGGCTTTTAGATTTAACATGTTTCTTAGCCACATGATTCCTTTCATCCTTCCTATAACCAAAGGGTTTTTGCACAGATCTTTGAAAATTTATCCTTTGGTTAATAGGATTAAAATAACAGTGCTTGGCAAGATGGTTCATTTTGCCACATATGAAACAAGGTTTTGGTCTGATGATTCTACTCAGATCAACTCCTTGTTTCTGAGCCAAATGATTATTCCAATTTCTTTGATTGCTTCTCCTTTTATCATGTTTTAGGGGCTCAGACTTATTACCTGCACACTGTTTGCAAAGACCAGGATTCACAACTGTAGTCTGCTTGAAATGGACCTTTTTAGACTTTCCCCCAGTCTTCTCTACACCATTAGATTTGACCCAATCCCTTCCACCACCCTCATTGGTAAGAATGTTATTTTCTAAGGGAATCTCACCACTCACAGTATTATCCTTACTCTTACCAGCTTCTTTCTCAGTCTTGTCCTCAACAACTACTTCATCTAAAGGGTCTATCTTAGTGGCTCCCTCATGCAAGTCCTTCCTATCCTTGGTCTCTAGCAAGTCTGATTTAGGAGGGATGTAGTTGTTGTTGTATGGTGGTGGTGTGGTATTGTATCCAATTCCTGGTTTAAGCTTATCATGTATTTGGACTTTTAGAATAGAATCCATGGCTTTAGAAGCATATGAAAACTTTTCCACATCCAGCTTAACCTTGGCTAGCTCTCCTTTCAACTTTTCATTTATTGAATCTATCAAAAGTTTGAGTCATAGACTCATTCTTTGAAGATGTAAAATATAAATAAGAATATATGAATTCATATATGAATTCTTATATGAAATGATATATGACTTCATATATGACTTCATATATGATTTAATATATGAATCCTTTTCGTAAAATAATCTATAGCTCAAATATGAATTATTATATATGAGTTCATATATGAATCCTTCAAATATATGAATACTTATATAAATTCATATATGAATACATAAACTCATATATGAATGCTCATATGAGTTCCCAAATGAATTCATATATGAATGCTCATATGAGTTAATAAATGAATTCATATATGACTTCATATATGAATGTTTATATCAGTTCATATATGAATCCTTATCATATATAACTTCATATATCAATTCATATGTGAATATATGCAACCACAAGGCTTGTGGTGTAGCGGTAATCACCTGGGTAGTTCATAGCGCTCAACCCGGGTTCGATTCCCTGCATTCTCAACTTTGTGGCCACTGGGTTTAACCTCAGGGTTGCATGCTTTAGCAGTCGATTTTTTGCCAAGGGATTAGTCTGGGCCAAAGGCCCAGGACACCCTTTCCCAAAAAATATGTGAATATATGCATTCATATATGAATCTTTATCATAAAATACTCTATACCTCATTTATGAATTCTTATATATAAATTCATATATGAATGATTATATGAGTTCATATATGAATGCTTATATAAATTCATATATGAATGCTTATATGAATTCATATCTGAATAACTATTATAAATTCATATATGCATCAATTTTTATGAAAACAATTTATAAATTTTAGGCTTATGAATCAATGATAAGAAGCAGAATGGACTACTTAAAAGCTGACAGATTGAAGATAGAAGAAAGCTTAGATGAAGCTTTAAAGAAATTTCCAGATAATATTGTATTCAATGAATACAAAAAAGAGTTTGAAAAGCTGTTTTTGAAGAAGAATGATGAAATTTCATCATCATTGAAGGAGCCCAAAATTCCTACTGGAATTGAGATTGGGATTGAAGAAGCAGAATTTTTGTTGGAAAAGAATCTACAGTTGTAAAAAGATGTAGATGTAGACAAGGTTACTGAATCACAGTTTTGGGAGGACCCAAAAACATATGGAGAAGTGGAATTGGTGAATTTTTTTTTTGAGAAAGAAAATGTGGCTGAGACAGTTAAACAAGGAGTGGAAATAGAAAAAGGAGTGAATGAAATAGTGTTGAAAGAGAGAGAAGTAACAAATGACGAACTTAACAAAGAGGATCAGAAGAAGATGGATGAAAACACACCAGATGTGGCCAAAATTGCATCTTCATACTTACTTGATATACCAAGTTTCAGTTTGGGAATATCATCAGAGGAAGATGAATTATAGAAAAAAAAAGATGAAGAGAAAGAGAATGAAAAGAAAATGAAGGAAAAGGAAGAGGATCAAAAAAGGATGAAGGAAAAGGAAGAAGATGAAAAAAAGATGAAGGAAAGGGAAGAGGAGAAACATTTGGGGAAGAGAGAGGTGAAAATGGAAGAGAGACTAAAGTCACCATACATTGACAGACTTGTTCATATAACAAAATGTTTGTCACAAACAGAAAACAAGACTGGAAGATGGTTATTTGCATTGACAGGAGAAGCCCAATAAGTATAACCTTTACTATTTCACTTTTATGATATGCATATATATATATATATATATATTAAATTGCTTAATCATTTAATCATGATTTTGTTTATAGTGATATGATTTATGAAACAACCGATGATGTATACATGATACGGGTGGCAACTGAGAGCCTAATTCCTAACACCTACGTTGTTGCAAATGTTATCGATGCTTGGGCAGCATTATTGAATAATGAAGAGGAATTGAGGAGCAGGGAATCCCCTCACCGTCTATTCCTTAACACTGGGGTATTGGTAAGATTATCCAACTACTTTAACTAAAACTAGTTCATATTAGCATGAGTTTTATGTTGATATTTTCTAACTGTTTTGATTCATATATTAATGGTTTTAACTATTCTAACTATTCATATATTAATGCTTATATGAATTAATATATTAGTTCAATATGAATGTTTATATCTGTTTATATGAATATATGAATTAATATATGAATGCTTATATGAATTCATATATGAATCTTTGTCATAAATTACTCTAATTGTTATAAATAAATTCATATATGAATGAATATATGAGTTAATATAATAATTCTTTGCTGGTTTATATATGCATAATTTTAAGTTAACATCTCCTAGCAGGTTTGATTCATATATGAATTAATATTTTAATTACTTTGTCTACTTAGCAGGATGAGATATTGGATAACAAGACTACTCATGATGAAAGATTTAGAATCTTCAAATCAAACATTACTGCTGCATTGAGGGAGAAATCAAAATTGATTAATTTGAGAGATTATGATTTGGTATGTATCTAAACTATCTAAATATTCAAAAAAAATACTAATTACTTTTTTCAATTTTTAATCATTTTCTATTTATAAAATGAAACATATATTCTTCCCAATTATACAATCAGAACACTTTTTTCTGTTTGTATACAACTTGAAGAACCCACAATTCCAGGTGATAGACAACATGTCTACAAATGTCTCCGTAGAAAGCAAACATGGAATCATACCACAAAGTCTGGTAATCATACAACATTATACATTTTTAAAAGTTAATAAATGAACATATTATCAAAATTACTTATATGACTCATAATATTATGCAACATGAGTTGTTTACAGCATACTCGAGGTCAGTTGAGCACCCAAAAGTAGAAGTAGTTGCTCCACTACATCCAAATAGACACATTATGAAGTGGTGCTCAACTAAAAACAAAGTTGACTGTGGAATCTTTATCATGCGACACATGGAACACTACACAGGGCAGGACATACAGAATGGGGATTGCGGGTTTTTATCAAATGAGAAAGCACAGAAACAACAGATCTACCAACTGCGGTACAAATATGCCACCAAGTTGTTGCTATCGGAGAGGATTTTCTAACACCCGCAAATCTCGGTACGTCGTCGAATTGAGTATAAATCTTATTATCGAGCCTAGAGAGAAGGATGTGTGTTTGCAGGTTTGTTTTTGGATAAAAGTCAGACTCTGGCAAGTCTGGGCGACAATGCCCGCGACTATGACATGTGTCACTGTCGCGGGGCAAAGTCGCGAAGGGTGTACCGTGGGTGGAGTGGGAGCGGCGACTATGACCAGCGACTATGACATGTGTCAATGTCGCGTGTCAATGTCGCCAGGTCGGTACCGAGAGCCCTCAAGCGCGGGCGAATGTGACCAAGCGACTATGACAGTGGCATAGTCGCAGGGCAAGGTCGCCGACGGGCACCAGGCCCTTAAATTCTCACCAACCCGTTTTTAGTTCATTTGGTTTTGCTGGGAGCTCTTTTTGGACGATTTTGGAGAACAAAAGGTAGGGTTTTCACCTCCCCTCATTGAATGCTTCTTGGAAAGGATGTTCATTTATGGTTTTCGGTTTTGATTCTAGGTGGTTGTTGTGATTTATAGCTTGGTGCTTCAAGTTCAAGGGCCTAACTTCTTTCCCCTAAGTGTCTACATCTAGGGTTTGTTAATAACCCTTACAAGGTGAGTTTTCCCTAACCATTTCTCTATATTAAATACTAGTGTTATGCATTTATGAACTCATCTTTATGTTCTAATCCCATTTGGGTTTTGTTGGGTTTTGACCTAACTAGATGTTTCGAAAATATCATGATTATTTAACTAAGTAAAGTTATGGGATGGTGTATTAAGGAAAAGTAATGGTATTCGTATTTACCCAATCATTTACTAACTAATATTTGTCACTTGGGTATTGGTATAATGTGAAGAGAAAACTAGGGTTTTGGGAATGTTGTGTGTTTTGGATTAATTATTAGACCAATAACTTTGGAAACAAGAGTATTATATTATCAATGAGGAATTATGTTTATGAAGTGTTTCTTAACCATTTATGAGATGAGCTATGATAATAGTTCTTATGTTTTGGGTTTTGATCCCATAAATTATATGCATGATTATACGTGATCGTAATAGCATGTTTGGTATTTGGTTTAGTGCAATGGATCCATAGTCACGGTAACCCAATGTCTTGTCCGGACATTTGGTTACCCTTGGCACGGGATAGGCATCAGGCTCCATGGTAAGTAGGGTGTGGGCCTATACGGTCGAGCAGCGTCCCATGGACAGTAAGGTGTAATACCATTGTGCTCGAGTTGCCCTATTTCGGGAACTCTCAAGAATAGACCTGGAGTGGTTGACTTGATGTATTCGAGCTACAGACTTGGAGTAGTTGATGCTCGCTATGTGGTATGAACTGTTGTCAGTATTTACTGAATGCTAATGGTTTATTTGATTTGTTTTGGTTTAGCTCACGGCTAGATCGGCTACATGACTTCAACCGGGTTTATCGTTTCACTTATTTTACGCTTACATATTCTCACTAGGCTCTAGCCTAACACTTGTTTGGTTGTCATGTATGTCAGGTCACTCTAGCGGTGGGACACGTCGGGATTGAGCGGACGACGTTGGGGTCGAGAGCGGTCTTTTTGATGACTTAGTGACCAATACTTGAAGTATATAGAGATCTTACCTTTTGGAAGAATAGCGACACCCAACATTAATCTTACTTATGCAAGTTAGATTACTAGGTTGTCGAATTGTATTCTTCATTTGTTATTGGGTTGTAATAGCCATATTGGGTCCTGTTAGATCACATATCTATTGGATTCAAGATCATCCAATCTGAAGATCGCAATCTGAAGCTAAAGCCGAAACGTCGACTCTCGATATTAAAGTCTATGTCGTTTGTAATAAATGTCAATGTAATTGTTTGTTATTGTATTAGTTAAGTTAATATCTAGTTTGTTAGATATTAGTTAACTTAGTTAGTTATATTATTTAGTTAGAAATAATATCTAGATATTAAATCTAGATATTATGGTAGTGTGTTAGACACACTTTAGTTTTTAGATAGTGTGTATCTCTCAACAACTCTCATAGATCAGATCAATATCGACACACACAAACACACACAAAAGGTGAAAAAGAGAGAAAACAGAGAAAACACATCATAGTTTGAATCGATCAACCTTGTAACCATTTGTTATAATCAATACAGGTTGGTAATCTTATTGTGTCGTTTCTATAAAACTTGATATAAGTATTGTGTGGACCGACAGGTCCCCGTTGTTGGGTTGACGTATATTAGGTTATATTGTTTCACTTTTATCCTACAGGCTATTGGATCTCCCTTTTGGGTAGATTGGTTACTTCCATTTCCAGACGTTATATAGCCGAATTTTCAATTTTTAATTCACCCCAATTTTTAGGATGTTACAAGTTGGTATCAGAGCATTAGTTTAAGTGAACTAGGTATAGACGTAAGATACCTAGACTTAAGCTGTGAAATTAGGTTATGACTGTGTGAGATTGGGTAGAATTCCTAAGATAGGATGGTCTTAGAGTTGACGACGGCTACACGAATTGAAAATTATAGTAATGGAGATGAAAATTTTTATGTATTGCATGTTCATAATTTCGCCTAGCTAACGTTGTTATGAGGATGTTTTACGTGATTATGCTTGTTTTCATTGTTGTGATAATTAATGACGGTGGTAGTACGTTTCCTTGTTTGTACCTGTATAGCCTTATCTCACCTATATTCTCGCGTATGTGGCAGACTATGGTTAATACGTGTAATCGACCAGAAGGGCAGGATACGACGACATCAACGACTGATCAACCGAGAGTAACAAATAATGACTTGCCCCCACCTATTGTAAACGCGTTGGGTGGAGGTCCGAAGTTTGTACCTCGACGCAACCTAGCTGCAACTCATCCGATTATGGAAGAGGTAACTCCGGAAACTAGAATGATGGATCGGATGATGCAAGCAATGAATGCAACTATGGCTCAACAGCAAGAGTTGTTCCTCAAACTCATAGAGGACCGTGTCAACAACCACCGTAGACCCAAAACGGTGGAGGAGAACGTGATTGTGGTGGGATCCGGGGGTTCTGAGCCCATAGTCCCCTCCAAAGAGACAGCGAATCCGGTAGTCAAGCAAGCAACGAGGAGTTGCACTTTCAAGGCTTTCCTGGGTTGTCGACCACCGGAATTTAAAGGTTCGGATGATCCGTCGGTCTGTGTGGGATGGATTCGAGAAATGGAGCAAGCCTTCCGTTCTAGTGAGTGTGGGGAAGGACAGAAAGCAATTTTCGGCTCGCAAATGCTGAGGGGGACGACCCTCACTTGGTAGAATGTGTATTCCGCTTCCCTTGAGGAGAATATATTGGCCCAACTGTCTTGGGCAACGTTCAAAGTAAGACTTCTTGAAGAATACTGCAACGAGAGGTCAATGGACCGAATTAAGGAAGAGTTTCAGAACTTGAAGATGGGTACCCGGTCAGTGAAAGAGTACACTCGGTTATTCATGGACAAGATGGGGTTGGTGGGATACCTGGTCCCTACCGAGAAAGAGAAGATCAAAGCCTACATTAAAGGACTCCCTTCCGACATGATGTCGATGGTAAGAGTATCGAAGACCTCTACACTCAGGGAGGCGATTGAGGAGGCCCAGTTATTGGAAGACGCTTCTACCTTGAAGAAAGAAGAGAGTTCTCGCTTAACCGAGAAGAGAAAATGGGAAGGAAACCCCTTAGCCTCCAAGAAACCGAGACCGTTTAACAACAACAACTACCACCAAAAATCCGACTCTAGGCCCAAGGCTAAGTGGTGTTCCAAGTGTCGAAACAAACATTACGGCCCCTGCAACTTTGTTCCCGGAGCTTGCTTTAAGTGCGGGAAGCTTGGACATGCGTTTAAGGATTGTCCCGTCAAGGGGCGTTTGTGTTACGAGTGTAAAGAGTCGGGCCATATTCGGGATGAATGCCCAAAATTGAAGACCGGTGGAAGCGGCGGAAAGAAGATGGAACCTCCAAGAGCGGTTGGAAGAGCCTTTCAAATGTCTTCCGAGGAAGCCAAAGCCTCTACTGATGTGGTATCGGGTACGTTTCTTCTAAACTCCGTGCCTACACGTGTATTGTTCAATTCGGGTGCTAGCTTCTCCTTTATATCCGATGTTTTTTTATCAAAAGATTTCCATGCCTATGAATAGCTTAAGTGAAGACATTGTGGTAGAAATAGCTAATGGGGGCCAAGTGATAATTCGGGATGTTGTAAGGGGTTGCACACTTGAGTTTGATGGCAGGAAATTTCCGATTAGCTTGATGCCTATGCAGATAGGCGAGTTCGACGTAGTAATAGGAATGGATTGGTTGTCAGAAAATCGCGCCGAGATTGTATGTTCCAAGAAGATGGTCCGATTACCGGGAGCGAATGGAGAGTCGAAAGTCATTTATGGTGAAAAGAGGAAAGGCGAGGTAGCGATTATTTCAATGATCAAAGCGTGGAAATTCTTGGCGAAAGGATGTTCATCCTTCTTGGCGTATGCTATCGACGCCAAACTCGAGAAGAGGAAACTAGAAGATGTAAGGGTGGTACACGAGTTTCCCGATGTGTTTCCGGAAGACTTGCCCGGTTTGCCACCTGATCGTCTGGTAGAGTTTAGAATTGACCTCGTTCCGGGAGCGGCCCCGATTGCCCGAGCTCCCTACCGACTGGCTCCTACCGAGATGCAAGAGATGATGACTCAACTCCAAGACCTTCTTGAGAAGGGTTTTATTCGACCAAGTTCGTCACCTTGGGGAGCACCGGTCTTATTCGTCAAGAAGAAGGACGGCTCAATGAGGATGTGTATCGACTACAGAGAACTGAACAAGGTGACGGTGAAGAACAAGTATCCACTTCCGAGGATCGACGACCTGTTCGACCAACTACAAGGTGCGGGCTGTTTTTAGAAGATCGACCCGCGGTCGGGGTATCATCAAGTAAAGGTGGCAAAGGATGACATACCAAAAATGGCGTTTAGGACGCGCTACGGTCACTATGAGTTCCTAGTGATGCCGTTCGGTCTAACTAACGCACCGGCGATATTTATGGACTTGATGAACCGATTGTGCCGACCATTTCTCGACAAATCGGTAATTGTGTTCATTGATGACATCTTGGTCTATTCCAAAAACAAGGAAAACCATGAGCAACATCTTCGAGAGGTGTTAGAAGTTCTAAGACGAGAAAACTTTATGCAAAGTTTTCAAAGTGTGAATTCTGGCTTCAAGAGGTGCAGTTTTTGGGACACGTGGTTACAAGGGAAGGAGTGAAGGTGGATCCCGCTAAAATTGAGGCCATGATGAATTGAGAACCGCCTAAAAGTCCGTCCGAAATCCGAAGTTTCTTAGGACTGGCGGGTTACTACCGAAGGTTTATTCAAGATTTTTCAAAGATAGCTTCCTCGTTGACGGCCCTAACACGGAAGAATGTGAAGTTTGTTTGGACTGAAAGGCAAGAGGAGGCGTTTCAAACTCTACAAAGGAAGCTTTGCAAAGCTCCAATCCTATCCTTACCCGATGGGATGGAAGACTTTGTTGTGTATAGTGATGCATCGAAGTTGGGTTTGGGTTGTGTTCTTATGCAGAGGGGGAAGGTGATTGCCTACGCGTCAAGGCAACTCAAGGTCCATGAAGTCAACTACCCCACCCACGATTTGGAGTTAGTCGCAGTGGTGTTTGGATTGAAGTTGTGGTGGCACTACCTTTATGGCACTAAGTGTACCCTTTTTACGAATCATAAGAGTTTGAGGCATATCTTCGATCAAAATGAGCTAAACATGAGGCAGCGGAGATGGTTGGAGTTATTAAAGGATTACGATTGTGAATTGCTCTACCATCCGGGTAAGGCGAACGTCGTCGCCGATGCTCTTAGTCGTAAGGACTATGGGGGAAGTTCCAAATCTACTTTCACAAGGATCGAGTTGACATCGACGCTTATCGATCGAATCAAAACATCACAAATAGAAGCCTTGCTAGAAGCGAATCTCAAAGAGGAGGTCATGATAAAGCAACATCTACTTTTGACGGAGGATAACCGAGGGGTGAAGCTCTTCAATGGGCAGGTTTGGGTGCCTAAGATCGGGGGCAATCGAGAACTCCTTCTCGAGGATGCCCACAAATCTAAATATTCCATTCACCCGGGAACCACGAAAATGTATAGGGATTTAAATCTACACTATTGGTGGCCAGTCATGAAGCTCGATGTGGCACGATATGTGGAACAGTGTGTGACTTGTCTGCAAGTGAAGGTGGAGCACCAACGACCTTATGGGAGTTTACAACCTTTGGAAATTCCAGAATGGAAATGGGAGCACATCATGATGGACTTCGTGACAAAATTACCAAAGACGTTGCGAGGTCATGACACCATTTGGGTAATAGTGGACCGTTTGACCAAGAGTGCTCATTTCTTGGCCATGCGTGAGACCTTACCTATGGACAAACTGGCAAAGTTATACATTGATGAAGTGATAGCTCGACATGGTTTACCGCTATCTATAGTCTCAGATCGCGATAGTCGGTTCACGTCCCATTTTTGGGATGGGTTGCAAAAAGAATTGGGCACACGTGTGAAGTTGAGCACGACCTACCATCCGCAGACAGACGGCCAAAGTGAGAGAACAATCCAGATGTTGGAGGATATGTTGAGATCTTGTGTGATTGATTTTGGAGGTAGTTGGGACTCGCATCTACCTTTGGTGGAATTCGCATACAACAATAGCTATCATTCAAGTATAGGGATGGCACCGTTTGAAGCTTTATATGGTCGCAAGTGCCGAACCCCCATATGTTGGCTCGAGGCGGGGGAGAAACAATTTGTTGGACCCGAAATTGTCCAAGAGACGGCGGATAAAGTGAAGAGTATACATGAACGCTTAAAGGCGGCTCAAGATCGACAGAAAAGCTATGCCGACAAAAAGAGATGACCGGTAGAGTTCCGAGTGGGCGACCGCGTCATGTTGAAGGTGTCCCCTTGGAAGGGGATTATTCGTTTCGGGAAACGCGGGAAGTTGAGTCCTCGTTTCCTTGGACCCTTTAAAGTGCTTAAACGAGTTGGACTTCAAGCATACCAGTTGGAACTCCCTCCGGAGATGGATGGAATTCATAACACATTTCATGTGTGTTACCTTTGTAAATGTTTAGCGGAGGAGGAGAGTGTCATTCCGCTGTCCGAAATCAGAGTGGATGAAGGGAATCGGTGCATTGAAGAACCCGAGGCGATTTTAGAAAGGAAGACGAAGAAGCTTCGTCACAAGGAAGTCACAATGGTAAAATTCCAATGGAAGCACCATCGAGGTGCTAACGTGACGTGGGAGGCTGAAGAAGATTTGAAGCGTAGGTATCCTCACCTCTTCACCTAGCCAAGATTTCGAGGACGAAATCTTCTCCAAGTTGGGGAGGATTGTAACACCCGCAAATTTCGGTACGTCGTTGAATTGAGTATAAATATTATTATCGAGCCTAGAGAGAAGGATGTGTGTTTGCAGGTTTGTTTTGGGGTAAAAGTCAGACTCTGGCAAGTCTGGGCGACAATGCCCGCGACTATGACATGTGTCACTGTCGCGGGGCAAAGTCGCGAAGGGTGTACCGTGGGTGGAGTGGGAGCGGCGACTATGACCAGCGACTATGACATGTGTCAATGTCGCGTGTCAATGTCGCCAGGTCGGTACCGAGAGCCCTCAAGCGCGGGCGAATGTGACCAAGCGACTATGACAGTGGCATAGTCGCAGGGCAAGGTCGCCGACGGGCACCAGGCCCTTAAATTCTCACCAACCCGTTTTTAGTTCATTTGGTTTTGCTGGGAGCTCTTTTTGGACGATTTTGGAGAACAAAAGGTAGGGTTTTCACCTCCCCTCATTGAATGCTTCTTGGAAAGGATGTTCATTTATGGTTTTCGGTTTTGATTCTAGGTGGTTGTTGTGATTTATAGCTTGGTGCTTCAAGTTCAAGGGCCTAACTTCTTTCCCCTAAGTGTCTACATCTAGGGTTTGTTAATAACCCTTACAAGGTGAGTTTTCCCTAACCATTTCTCTATATTAAATACTAGTGTTATGCATTTATGAACTCATCTTTATGTTCTAATCCCATTTGGGTTTTGTTGGGTTTTGACCTAACTAGATGTTTCGAAAATATCATGATTATTTAACTAAGTAAAGTTATGGGATGGTGTATTAAGGAAAAGTAATGGTATTCGTATTTACCCAATCATTTACTAACTAATATTTGTCACTTGGGTATTGGTATAATGTGAAGAGAAAACTAGGGTTTTGGGAATGTTGTGTGTTTTGGATTAATTATTAGACCAATAACTTTGGAAACAAGAGTATTATATTATCAATGAGGAATTATGTTTATGAAGTGTTTCTTAACCATTTATGAGATGAGCTATGATAATAGTTCTTATGTTTTGGGTTTTGATCCCATAAATTATATGCATGATTATACGTGATCGTAATAGCATGTTTGGTATTTGGTTTAGTGCAATGGATCCATAGTCACGGTAACCCAATGTCTTGTCCGGACATTTGGTTACCCTTGGCACGGGATAGGCATCAGGCTCCATGGTAAGTAGGGTGTGGGCCTATACGGTCGAGCAGCGTCCCATGGACAGTAAGGTGTAATACCATTGTGCTCGAGTTGCCCTATTTCGGGAACTCTCAAGAATAGACCTGGAGTGGTTGACTTGATGTATTCGAGCTACAGACTTGGAGTAGTTGATGCTCGCTATGTGGTATGAACTGTTGTCAGTATTTACTGAATGCTAATGGTTTATTTGATTTGTTTTGGTTTAGCTCACGGCTAGATCGGCTACATGACTTCAACCGGGTTTATCGTTTCACTTATTTTACGCTTACATATTCTCACTAGGCTCTAGCCTAACACTTGTTTGGTTGTCATGTATGTCAGGTCACTCTAGCGGTGGGACACGTCGGGATTGAGCGGACGACGTTGGGGTCGAGAGCGGTCTTTTTGATGACTTAGTGACCAATACTTGAAGTATATAGAGATCTTACCTTTTGGAAGAATAGCGACACCCAACATTAATCTTACTTATGCAAGTTAGATTACTAGGTTGTCGAATTGTATTCTTCATTTGTTATTGGGTTGTAATAGCCATATTGGGTCCCCGTTGTTGGGTTGACGTACATTGGGTTAGATTGTTTCACTTTTATCCTACAGGTTATTGGATCTCCATTTTGGGTAGATTGGTTACTTCCATTTCCAGACGTTATATAGCCGAATTTTCAATTTTTAATTCACCCCAATTTTTAGGATGTTACAAATTTGCAAAAGAAGATGGTGATTGATCAGGAAAATGAGTTCGACTCTTATGATGAAGATAAGAAGAAGTACATTGAATCAATTGCAAAAACAAATAAGAAAGACAGGCAGGTTGCATTATAAACAATTCAAGTAATGGGTATAGGTGATATGTTTGGTTTATGGGTAAAACAATATCATATGGTTTTGGTGTTTGGTTGATGAACAATATCGTATGCTTTTCATGTTTGGTTGATGAACAAGATAGTTATTGGTATGTTTTGGTATATTTTGGTATGTTTTAGTATGATGATGTCTATGATATTACACTTTCTAAACGTTGTTGGTAGATTTTTGGTATATTTTTAGCATTCTTATAAATGAACATTAGTTCATATATAAATTTTTTAAAATGTTTGCTATGTTTTAGTAATATATTACTAAAGTTCATATATGAATTTGAACTAAATACTACATGTTCATGTTCATATATACTTCATATATGAATCTTTCCTATTCATATATGAACTGCAAGTCTTATACGTTTTTAAAAATGAAGAAAAAGCTTCATATATAAACTTTAATATTCATAAAATTCATATATGAACCATAATATTAATATATGGAATTTAAGTTCATATATGAATTCATATATAATATCAATTGAATATATGAATTCAGTAAGTATAATGGATTCATATATAAATCCATGTATGAATTCTTTAGACTTCATATATGAATTTGTGTGCAAGACTTGTAAATTTTCAAATATGAAGAAAAAGTTTCATATATGAACCTTTACATTCATATATGAATAAGAATTGAATACCAATTGTGTTCATATATGAATCTTTGAGTTCATATATGAACATTAATACATAAACAACTATAAAAATAAATTCTAATGGTAACACCCGATATTTTTCGCAATGTACGTATCCGTCCTTAGTTGATATTTTATCCGTCTTCCGTTTACCTTTTTGGACAAAATATGTCGTACTTTCGAACCTTAAATCGACCTATGCGAAAATCTCGAGTTTTGGACGATTTTGGGCTTCGGTACCAGTGGCGCGATTGTGCCTCGCGATAGTGACAATGTCACTATCGCCAGGGCACTATCGCGAGCCAAGTACCACTCTCGGTACATATGGCGTGATTGTGCCTCGCGATAGTGACACTGTCACTATCGCTTGGCAAGGTCGCGAGAAGGGTGCAGACGGGTTAAAATCTGATTTTTAGCCTCATTTCTCATTCTAACTCAATTTCTTCTTTGTTATTTCCTCTCAACTTCTTCCCTTCATAGAAACCGAACCTAGGGTTCATCTTCTCCTCAATCGCATCATCTATTGCTAGAAGTTGGGTGTTTCATCCAAGGTTTCGGTTTGGAAGCTTCATCACCATCTTCATCTTCATCTTCTCCAACGGGTCAAGATCTAGGTTTTTGGGTTTTTTTCTAAAACCTACTTGGTGAGTTCCTACTATCATTTTCTAAACCTTATACACATCAAAATATACATTTTGAACTCCTATATATCTCCTTGGTTTTGGATTTATGAAAATCACATTTTGACCTAACTTGAGTTTTAGGAGATTTTAGGGTTCTTGCTATATCTTGCGAAATGGAAGGGTTTCATTTGTTATGAAATAAAATAAATTATTACTTGCACATATTTGGTGAATTACTTGGAAAAATGTATAAAATCTCATTTTTATGATTTCTCATTCTTATCAGCAGTTAAACTTGGAAATTGCATTTTTGGAAATAAATGTTATTGGAAGCTATATGTTTAGCTTTGGTTAGTCACAAATGTAATTGTGACAAGTCTGGACTATTACTAGTGGATCCCTAGGTATTGAGTTGACTTATATATATATTTTTGGGATGTTTTCCCCATTGTAGCTATGGATGCATTTTATTCTCGGGTGCCTTTGGTACGGTTATGTGGGACCGGTTACTAGCCATGGGTCATAATGTATCCTAGTGAACGAGTATGACTTGGTTTCCTCGGGTGCCCTCCCCCACATCTTAGTACGGAACGGCGTTGTTCGTGGCCATGGTTCCAAGTATTTAGCTCACAACTCGGATTGTGGCCTACTCGGTGTTCCGCCGACAATCCTTGGTAAATCGGGTATCCCCCGTCATCGCAAGATGAAATTTTATACGAAAGGCCCTTTTGTGGCAAACAGTTCAATTGTAAACTCAATTTTCTTGAAAAGATTCCTCCGTTACAATTTCATATATTTCTCCAAATTATAAACTGTATGTTCTCACTAGGCTTTAAGCCTAACACTTTTTCGAAAATGATGTGTATAACAGGTTACCTTAGCGGCGGGTCGTCAAGGGGTTGAGTGAAGAGTTTGGTCTCTTGAGGAAATTTCTGGATGTTAATTAATTTGGAGACTTGGTGTTTAAACCAATTTATTTATTTTGGTATTGGGTTGATAACCTATGTAATCTAGATAGATTTGGGTTTGGATTGGTTTGTTATCGTTCCTCCATATTCATTTACAGGTTTTGTGAATGCTCACGCTTTGCCCATTATTTTGGGTGGTTTGCCCTATTTATAAACGTCATATTGCCGAATTTTCAATTGTCAAAATTACCCGAATTTTTAGGGTGTTACACTAATCCACACGATAAAAGAATTGTCATTTATTCATGAAATTATTGCAATTAACAGTGATTATTGAATTAGAAAAATGACCTATAATATGTATCTGTCAACTAATCAACAATCTTCAATGGGCAATTACGAGAATCATGATA
Source organism: Arctium minus (assembly GCA_954870635.1). Taxonomy (NCBI): domain Eukaryota; kingdom Viridiplantae; phylum Streptophyta; class Magnoliopsida; order Asterales; family Asteraceae; genus Arctium; species Arctium minus. The sequence continues at coordinate 111,815,615 of OX941084.1, forward strand.
GCCAATCTTTTGACAATTTCTACACAACCTCTTAGACTTTTGATTCTGTTTCGCTACTTTCTCCCCTACACCGATCAAAGGTTTTCCAGTTCCACAACCTTTATTGCGGATACCAGGTGGTGGATGAATATCAATTTTGTCTGGTGGATTCACACCACTAATATTTCTTATAGTGTCATTCTTCTTCTGAAATCTGGTTTGGTAAGGCACATGAGCATCTACGTCAATCTTCATACTGTGAATTTTGTCAACAACCTCTTTAAGATTCTCTTTGTCATTTCTAAGACTCATCAAAATATAATCCAAAGTTTCTTGTGCATCATAGCTAATTCTTGCTAATTCACCATTTGGATCCCCTTGCCTCCATGAAATGTGCCTAAGATTAAAAGATATCAAGTCTCTTCTCCAACAACTACATATATACTTCTCAGGTATGGCATCAAAATTCTCATTCATAAACACTTTGAAAACATGACGACATAAATATCCAGGTTGAACAAAATGATTGCATTGGCATTCAAATGTTGAATCCAATTGATTCCACACAACCTACAACAAAAATGAACAAGAAAATGTAAGTTGTGTTAATAAATAATAATAATAATAATAATAATAATAATAATAATAATAATGCATATATGAATAACTGCTCTTACCTTGAACTGCTTCTTTTTATTATCCTTATCATTTTGCTGAATTGTATAAACTTGGCATCCATCCTTTTCAACAACATTCTGCTGAACACACGACCAAGTTACTTTATTTATCTCTTTTTGAACTTCCAAAAATATACATCGTGTGTAAACTTCAAATGCATGTTTCTCAATAGCCTTTGGAGTGCACATATGATGAATAGTTATCTTTGTCATATGATCAAGCTTACGTTGAGAATTTCTTTGCTTACGCATTGCATTTTCAAATGCAAGCATGAATGTTACAAAGTTGTTACCATGGTGAGCAAATTTGTTGAAAAAGGAATTTATGCTCTTTGACCTTGATGTAGTTTTCATCAATGAACAAAAAGGAATAGACTTGAAATAATCAGAAATCCATCGTTGACGTATACGAAACATGTATGAAAACCATTTGCTCTTCTGAAGTTTAAACTCACTAATCAAATCCAACCACATACTTTCAAACTCTTTAGGCTCTAATTGAACATTCCAAACAAGTTTATTAAAGCGTTTGTTAAAATCTGTCTCCCTGTGTATCGTTGTGCTAACCTACAAAATTGGTATAAAGAAATAATGTTTTATAACTAAAACACAACTATATAATGGATGCATATATGATTGTTGATTAACAAACATAATACATGCATATATGAACTTTCATTATGAACTAACTAAACAAGAATTCATATACGAACTATCATTATATGAAAATAATTCATATATGAACACAATACTAAGTAAACAATAATTCATATATGAATTTTCATTATATAAAAATAATTCATATATGAACAAATTTAATACTAACTAAACACTAATTCATATATGAACTTAAATTATATATCAACAATTCATATATGAATAGATACTAACCTTGTTTGGAACTTTGGCCATAATATGCCACATACATAATCTGTGACGTGATTGCGTAAAAACCAATGGAATAGCTTGTTTAATTGCCAAACACTGATCTATTAAAACCAAACTAGGTTGCTTCCCACAATGTGCTTTCAAAAACGCCTCAAGAAGCCACTTAAAATTATCGAGAGTTTCACCAGACAACAAAGCAGCACCAACCGTAACAGATTTTTTATGATTATCGATAGCAGTAAATGGAACAAACACCATTCTATACCTATAAAACAAAATATATAACAAAAACAAAAGGTAAAAACATAAAAACCAACATATAAATAATTTAAAAAAATGAATTACAGTTGACAAACTTACTGGTTTGTGCGAAAGGTAGCATCAAATGAAATAACATCTCCAAATTCCTGGTAATTCAGTTTAGCAATTTCATCAGCCCAAAAAATTCCACATAATTCACTATCCTGCCGATTATATTCAAAAGAAAATTGTGCATCATCCTTTGATCTATCTTCCAACATACCAAGAACCATTTCACCATCACCAGCTATTATTCCCGGTTTTATCAAGTTCTAATTATGATTAAGATCACAAGATGACAATCACAAATTCTCAATCTACCTGTTTCAATTGAATCACATATTTCATACAAGAATTCTCTCTGGAAACTTTCTCTCTCTACAAGCGTTCTCTCTCTAACTTGAATGTACAAATCAGTTTCTAGCTACATGTACTTACAAAAACAACAACTAGCCATATATCTATTAAAAGAAAACAAACACGCGGTAGAACACATTACAAAGACACTTTGACTTATTACAACGTTGACTTTGATTTTCACTTGAGAGTTGACTTTGAGCTTTGACTTTCTTGAACTTTGACCTTCAGTCTTCATGATCTTGTATCCAACAAATAGGTGCACTAACAATCTCCCCCTTTGGATTCAAGATCATCTCTAAAAGATTTTGCAAATCAATCTCCTTCTTTTAGCACAAGAATTACAATCTCCCCCTTTCAGTTGATCTTTAACTCTAATCTCCTCCTTTGTAGACTTCTTGTCAACTCAGAATATCTTCAGAAATCAACATAAGCATTTGAAACACAATCTCCCCTTTATGCTCTTTAAGAAATATAACAATCTCCCCCAAAGATAATAGAAACCTCTTTCTGACATTGAAAAGAAATTATTTTCATAGTCAGTCCAGTTTGCTTCAGTAGATTGTCTTCAAAGAAAATTTCAGTAAAATTCTGCTAGCTTTCTGAAATCTCTAAACTCTTCTGTTTCATCTTCCAACAAACTTTCTTCAAACCAACTGTCTTGACATAATTTTCTTGATAACTTCACAGATTTCTTGATTCTGTCTCCCGACTATAACATTTCTTTAACCTGTCTCCCCCTTTTTGATGAATGAAGCATGAAATCATCAAAAATTTACAAGAAATGTCCTTGATCTGTTCTGACCACTAATCTTTTAACACTGAGCCTCTGAACATCTATCGATCCAAAAAGATATTCATCCGAATCTTTGCAAATTCAGACAAATTTTGAGTGTAACACCTGAATCAACAAATGAATCGGTTATAATGCCTGTCAGTAACACAAAGTCACTGTGTGTAACGAATACACATTGGAAAGGAGCTTTTGTGATGTTCACTCCCCCAGGGCTTCCATTCAATCATCGAAACACCACAAAGGAATATCTATGAACGTTATGACAAGAAAAACGAATTTCCTGTGTGTTTGTGCTTGTGTTTGAAAGAATTAAGCACAGATGAATGCTTTTGTTAAGCTCAAAATTGTGTAAACCATTGAGACAATAACAGTTAAACACAGACTCGATTGTGCATGATCGAAGTGCGAAGGTGGGGCAAACTTCCTTCTTTTTCAATATCCAGATTTTCCAACTGAAAATCAGATAGATTATGTGTTGCGTCCCCTTGAAATATGAAACATCTTCTTTTTTAGAAGAAAATGAGTAGCTGGTGGGGGTTTTTATCAAGAGTTGGCATGGGCTAGTTGCATGTTTCAATAATGTTCACGAAGAATTGTGAAACACTAGCAATGTGGCTGCCCGGCTCAGAAAAAGTTGGTGTAGAGTTTAATATTCTTTTACTCTGTTCTCACACCCTCTTTCTTTTAATCAATGAGCTCACTTCTAACCAAACTCTCTTTTGCATTTTACCTCTTCACACAACCCACACTCAGTATTTTGACTCTTCACTCTTCGATCACTCAAGGATTAACTTCTTGGGTAGGAAACACTGGTTAACGTGAATCCATAGAAGTTTCATTTATGCCCTTACACAATGAACCCATATAGTCCTACAAGAACGTGTTGCTCAACAATTTGTTTGGCAATTAAGCACAAAATATCATAGTCAGTGTATGTATGTGTCACATTATCAATGTGTGAGCTTTTGAACACTTAAGATTTCTCAAAACAATGAAATTGAACAAATGAAACAAAGTCAAGTGAAGTGTTTTGAGAATCTGACAATGATATAATCAGATCAGTAAAAAAAATGATGTAGCAATTAAGGCTTAGGTCAGCAAAAATTGGATAATGTCTATACGAACCAAAATATAGACATTCTTGAAAGAAACGTTTCGAAATGAAATCAACACTCAAAGTTCTTTGAAGTTCAAACGGGGTGTCTTACCATCGAAAATTTGTTTCAATTATGAGACATGGTAAGAACATATCCAACAAAATATTAAACCGATGTGTGTGAATATTTGACAATATATGGAAAAGATAATACACAAGTATTTATCTTTGGAAACACACAATTTATAAGCATTTAAGCACATATAAAATGAAAACATTTAAAATCACACTTCTATATTCATGAAATCATTTTAAGAATCAGAAGTGGTTTGAACACTTAAGAACTCATATATGAAAGTTGTCCTTCTTTCAGATACGTATGAGATTAAGATTAGAAATAAACCTTTTCGTTCAGTCTTAAATCTCATCAAGTCATCTCTAAGTCATAAAAAAATATGATCGTTTAAGCTTCCTCTAAATTCTGCGAAAAATGACAAAGTCGTCAAAAAGCTAAGCTTTATTCACAAAATTTATTGAAAATAAAATGACATAAAGCAGTAAAACTTTAAATGTACGAGTTCTAATTAGATATAATCAGAAGTCATCATATAATCCCCCTAAAATTATGCATCATAAAATATGTCAGTGAAAAACATGATAGAGATCTACAACTCCCCCTGAAATGTAGATCATCATATCTTGCGAATGCATATTTCCAGAAAAATATGTACTTCCCCTTGAAGGTTGATCTTCTCATTGAAGCATCAGAGTACAATATCATATCAGCCCAGGAGTATCATCTCTTTTGATCATTGAAGTACGGGTCTTAAACTGTTGTGTTTAAAAGTCAAACTCTTTATCTTTAAGGCACGGGTCCTGAACTGTAGTATTCAGAAGCCTTGGTTCTCTTACTCCCCCTTGACTTGAGGTGCCTGCAGCACGACTCACACAAGCGAAAATTTTCTTGTATGAGGCAATTTGATTTACATAGATATGTTAGTTATCGAATTTTGAGCATTCTACAACTTTCAGATTTGAATTTCGATGAAAAACGAGCTAGATATGAGCTTCGAAAGTGTGTTCGCCGGAAAATCTAGATCTGACCGGAATCTCGCCAGAAAATTGAGTAAATGGCAAAGGATTCAGCGAGAAGTTAGTAGCTTTTGGTTGTTGGAAGAAGATCTCACAGGAAAAAGGTTATTATCGCCGGAAAAAAGTTTGTTTCATCGCCGACACTGTTCACGATACATAGATGGATTTGTTGCTGAAAAAATGTTTCTTTGATGTTTCATGAAACTATTAGATGCATCAAAAAGGTTATTTGATCGTGATTTGTTGAAGCTAAGCAAAGAAGAAAAATACAGATCGTATTATTTCATGCTGAGAAGATAATGAATAGTAAAGTTAACGGACCATTAGTGTTTCGTTAGTTTTTCTAACATTTTTGGTCCAAAAGTCAGTTAAGTTGACCAAAATTGTTCCTCATTCCCCACAATGTAGTGTGTGAACAATTGTTCCCTCTTCGAGCATCTCGTGTACGACCCTCAAGCCGAACTTCTATTCGACTCGCGGTTAACGATGGTTCCTTTGTTAAAAACTAAGGACGTACTCGGTTTGTCACGTCAAATTCACTCATTATCATTCTTGTGGGCTTATCGGAACGAGTTGGGTTTCTACATTTCGAGATGATATTCGTGCACTTAGTCGAGCTTACGGTATACATCGGATTCGGTTTTAAAGGCGAAAACGAAGAATGAGAGCAACTTTCAAGGGGGAATCGAGCCTACTATTTTTTATGCATGCACTAAAGTTTTTTCAAGAAAATCAAGGGGGAGAGGAGCTTAAAGCTTGAAGATGATTTACTTTCCAAAACTTTAGGGGGAGAATGTTAGTGTATAAAAAGTGTTGGAAAGTAAATAGCTTTTAAATGTATTTGATTTGTATTGTAAAGGCCTTGGGCGGTTGGGCCTATTGAGCTTACTTGTATTGTATGGGCTTGGGCTTAGAGTTGTAACAAGGTAGTGATAGTTGTGGACTATAAATAGATGTCATTAGCTTGTAATTGTTTCATAATTCAATATTACAAAAATGTAGTCCTTAAAGCACTCTCTCTCTAGTTTAGATTTAGTTTCTCTCTCTCAATAAATAGTTCATTCCTATTCTATTCTTGTTACACAAACACTTGAGATGTGAGAGATCATGGACCTAACACCAGCACCAACAAATGCATTCAAATCTCTCCTAAAATTCTTATAATCATTAACAGTACAACCAGAAACTTCAAAACCACCTTTCAAAGACATATGCAACGTATGCACCTTTGTTGCTCCAACATTACAACTTACAACATTGTGAATAAAAACTTGATCTGTTAAAGACAACTGTCTTCGTTTTCGAGACATACTCATATCATTTTCATCAAGAAGCATATGATTATGTTTCTCCTCAAAGTGATAAACCTCATACAATGATTTTGAAGGTACAAAAAGAACCCTAATGCATGTTTTACGACCTGTCCTCTTCACAGTTGAATTACGATGACTTTTACCTTCAATAATATCATGAACAGTATTAAAACTCTTTTTTGGTGGATCCCCTTCTTTACTGCAAACAACATACTTGATCTTCACCATGCCATATTGACCATTAACAGTTGTCGAAAGTCTAACATCAAATCCACCTTTCTTAGCATACTTTTCATACAATGAAATGGCTTGCTGACAAGACTGAAAAAGGTACCAGTTCTTGGCTTCAAATCCAAATGCACATTTGGTATCCAATACTTTGAACCAGACGGTGAAAAAAAGACATAATGAACAGCAGATGAAAATGAATTTGAACCTATTACATATACATATTGATATACTAGTGGTGTACCCGCGCGATGCAGCGCGTGTGAATCATAATTCTGAAACATTTAGCCATGAATCATGTTAGTTGTGTACTCACACAATGCGATGGAATGTAAAATTTGAATAAATATAAGCAAGTATACCAATTACGGATGAACATTTGCATTCAAAATTGTTGGACGATAAGCTTTATTGATTGTCATATCAAAAGTCTTTTTTCTTTTCATTTTGATACTTTGAATAATATCATTTTTTGATAAACATAAAAAGAACTTTTGATCGACTAAATCAATTAATTTTGTTTATTCCAATTATTTAAATTCCAACTTTCACGCATCAAACTATCAAAGTATTAATTAACTTATTTCGTCTTTTAATTTCTAATGTAACTATGTTAAGATGAAGTGTAAGTCATTAATTGATCACTAATCTAATGAAAATTTCAAAAAAGTTGTTCCAATTAAAAGAGTGATAACAACATTACATTACATAGGAAATACCAATTATTACCACAAATTTCGGTGTTCCATAATTTAATGAAATGCGGAACAATTTTAGATATAAAATGTAGTATGTTTGACTTCAAAAAATCTATTGTACCTCATTTTTTTTCATGAGTTAAAATCACCTATCTTCCTCATAGCTATTGTAAACAAAATTCACGAGCATGATATTGTATGTTTGCACAAATACATCCATTTAAAATAAACAAAGCTATATCAAAAGCATACACAAAGGCCTAATTCAAAAATTAAAATTGTCTACCCAAAACATATTTGGTAAACCTTTATGTGAAGGACTAATTCTATACCCCCTATATTCTTTAAAATCAATCTATTCAAATATAATTTCTTACAAAAATAATATATACAACTATAATCCCTCTTAAAATTAGCACTATGTTTTAACTTAGATCAAAACAGAAAATGGAGCCATATTAAACTGATATCTCAAACTTAATCTTACTTCCTACTTTATTTTGTTTGCCGCACATCATGATAATAATTGTCGTTCGACTTACAAAAAACATGATTGATATATCACATATTAAAAAGAACAATAAGAAGATGCTTGATATTTAGATATAGAATCAAATGATCAAGTTAGTAAAACTCAACTTTTATGTTGTATTTAAATATACTTACAAATTGATTAATACTTAAGGGTGTGTTTGGTATGCAGACTGGATGGGACGGGACAAAAAAAATAGTCCCATGTTTGGTATGCGATGGGACAAAAAATAGATGGGACAACATGGGACAAAACCTTGATTTCATGGGACAAAAAATAGATGGGACAACATGGGACAAAACCTTGATTTCATGGGACAAAACTTGAAAATTTTTGTTCCACCAAAATAGGTGGAACAACTTGGGACTAAATAACAAATTAACATATTACCCCATTTTTACACACCGATAACCTATACCTAATCCAATCGACGCCTCCATCTTCTTCAACACTAGTTTATCGCCTCCATCTTCCTCCAAATTCGTCATCTTCTTCCAGATTGTTCATCGTCTTCCTCCAGATTCTTCATCGGCTTCATCTCCATCTTCTTCCAGATTGTTCATCGTCTTCCTCCAGATTCTTCACCGACTTCATCTCCACCTTCTTCCAGATTGTTCATCGTCTTCTTTCCAGATTCTTTATCGACTTCATTCACGAGTTATTGTGTTGAAATATTGTGTTGAATTAATGCTTTCCGATTTCAGAATGGTTGTTGATAACTTAAACCTAATGCGGCTGCCTGGAAATGAAGAAGAAACGTGAACTGGGTTTTTCTCCTCCTATTAGGGTTAAGGACCTGATGTGTGGTTTTTAATTTCATTTTTTATTCTCTAGTTTTTTATTTTTATTTTTAAATGGTTTGTAAAAATATTTTAAATAATTTTACATTAATAAATTATAAATATGAATTATATAATCTATTCTAATTTTGATGAATGAAATTATGTAAATATTTAGTTGATTTATAATTATTATATAATAAAAAATATTAAATATTACGTTCGAGGGTAATTTGGTCATTTTCATGGTTTAGTTCAGTCTCGTTCTAGTCGTACCAAACGCAGAACAGACAATTAGTTATGTCCCGTCATGTCCTGTCACGTCCCGTCCCATCCCATCCCATCCCATCCCATCCCATCCCATCCCATCCCATCCAGTCTGCGTACCAAACGCTACCTAATGTATGAAATTCAAAATGAATTAAGAAATCATAAACTTGTATTTTAAAATTTTTAAAACCTTGATGGTATATAACAAATTATTCATTATATAAAACCAAAAGTACAGTTAAAATCTACATGACAATTGGTTCAAATTTATTAGTGCCATCAAATTACTTGTATAATTTTTTGATAATGTGGTTGCTTTTTAATTATGCAATATTTTGATTGCTCACATCTAGAACCAAAACTGTATCAAGGATGACACCTGAATACATGATTCAAGTACACTAATGAACTTTTTTTTGAACGACAGAAGTATTTTTATTACCAAATCAACCGGAAAGTTTACCAAGCAAGCATCGAGTTCACATACCTTGAGTTCAAAAAAGAGGTGAAATCTAGCCACTGAAACCGGAAAGTTTCTGGCCACTGAAACGCAGAAGAAAAAAAGAGGTGAAATCTAGAAAATACCTTGAGTTCACATATATTTTCCAACCTTATGACGCCCAATAAGCTAAAAAAGAAGACACCAACCCTAGAATCATAGAATCGAGTTAGAATAGGTACCAAAAAGGTGTTAAATCGAGTTAAGAATTGGTACCAGAAAAGTGTTGAATAACAATGAAAATAATTCACATGTTGACTCATTAAGTTATAAACCAACATTGCCAAGAGACCACAAGGTATGAGCAGCCTGTATTCAGTTATAAACCAACATTCGACGAATTAAAGATCTCTAAACAGCTAAATGGAATAACACAAGTGTTAATAGGTTATTAAAAGAATGGCATCAAGAATAGGTTTCAGACCAGCAAAGTGCAACGTATTAACTTGATTGAAGGACTACCAAGACCAATGGCACTACCAGAAATTGTTGGATAAGATACGATTTCCTTCACCACCGTTAAAAAACACCAAAATCTCAAAATCTCCAAATAAAAAGCCACATCCAAAAAATCTCCAAATAGAAACCCCAAGCAGTAGAAATGGAATTCGATTTCATTAAACAGTCAAGAGAAGATAGAGACGGAAAAAAAACAAATATGGAGACCAACATCAAGCAGAGAAGAATAACAATTACCTTGAAATGGAATCGAGCAAAATGGAGAGAAAAATCGAGATGGCAATCAAAGGAGCCCGATTGTCTTGAGAAATCGAAAAGGTATAAACTGAGGATGTACTGATGTAGATCAATTTCAAATGGTTGGGTGTGTTAACCAAGAATTCAAATCCTTGAATAGTGAAAGGAGACATAAGAAGCAGGGAGAAAGCACGTTCTGAAACTTCTCTATTTGGTTTTGGTGTTGTGGTTTAAACTCTTTGCATCTTAGGGGCCAATTTCATTGCAGTAGAAATTAGATTTGAATTTGAATTTAGTCTAAATCTGAAAAACCTCCAAAAGCTAAAGCTTTTGGGAAGATAAAGAGTAGCCCTTTTAGGTAAACATGGGAGTATTATATTGATGTAGCATAGATAGATGAAAAAAAAGGAAAAAAAAGTTGTTTTTTGGAGAAAGAAAGTCAGAAGGCCTGCACTTTTGGTGGTGATGGTGTTGGTTGAAGTTAATGCATTAACAACTTGTACATATGGCTTTAGAAGTTGTAATTCATAGTTTTTTCAATTTCATGCATAAAATGGTAGTACCTTATGCTTTATAGGTTGTAATTAAGAGTTTTGCTTAAATGCATTATAAGGTAGTATAAATAAACACATAAATCTATTTCATTCTTTTAAATAAAAGTAATGCATCAAATAAAAAACACAAATAATTCATGTATGAACTTATTATAACAATTCAAATTATTCATAAATGAACGTTATAAAAATTCATATATGAACACTTTAAAGCAATACAAATTAATCAAAAGTTCATATATGAATTAAAATTGTTTGAAAAAATAATTCATATATGAACGTTTTATAATAATTCAAATACTTCATATATGAACATAATAACAAATCATATATGAAAATTTAAAAGCAATTCAAATTCATCAAACGTTCATATATGAACTTGAATTGCTTTAAAATTTTCATATATGAATTTATTACATTCTTTTAAATAGAAGTAATGCATCAAATTAAAAAAACAATAATTCATATGTGAACGTTTGATAACAATTCAAATAATAACTCATATTCATATAATGAAATTAAATTAAATAACTCAGATTCATATACGAATCTACATTGTTTCTAACAGACTAAACCACAAATTAATGTAAATTATCAACAAAATAGTTGTAAACAACTAAAATTCTTCAAATTTCTTGTTGAACAATAACAGTGAAAGTAGAACACAAATTTCGTAAAATAATTACTTCAAAATTCATCTTAATCAATAACATCTTAATCAAATTACAAAAAAACTAAAAAAAATTAATCATAAAATTAAAAACGATACCTTCATCTTCATCAATCACATCTTCATCATTCGATAACTGATAGATTTCTTGATCGACTTCATTATCAAGAACAGTTTCTGGATTCGACATCTTATTAATAAGAATATGATCTGAAAACCTAAATTTTTCGATAGAAGAAGAAAACGAGAGCAAAGATCATCAATCTGCAAACGATAACTGAATTGGAAACCTCTTAATGATACGATTGACGCTAATTTAGGAAAAGATATGTTTAATTTCAATTTGATTGTAATCGACATGATGCTAATTACAATTTTACCCTTCCGATTAAAAATTAGATTAGTTAATCCAAGGGCCCTGATCACTTCTCTATTTCTCTTGGATTTGGCATTTCTCAAATGAACCAAAGGCTATATATATATATATATATATATATATATATATATATTACAAGTTTCCTTTATAATGATTTGGATTTTTAATGTTTTAGATCTGGTTAGAACTTATAAGCTATAACTATAAAATTTGGATTTCTAATGCTTTCATTTAAATTTTGGATTTGTACTTTTTTGTGAATTTTTGATTTTTAATTTTTAGTTTTATAAATGTTAAACAGGTTAGGCGGGTCGGGTTAGGGTTGAGATTTTCTGACCCGTTTATTAAACGGGTCGGGTTAGGGTTAGACATTCTCAACCCATTTAACTTTAAACACGACACGAACCCGGCACGACACGACACGTTTACCAGGTCTAACTCTCACTCATTAGATTTGATGATGGTTCTGATCCGATCCCCCATCCGACTAAAACACTTAGTAAAATATGTACTTTTGTTTTTTTTAATGCCGAAAACATGTGCTCCCCTATTTCTTATATAATCTGTTTTCGATGTCTACTATGTAAAAGATTTACACATTGTGTAATTATTTTGATCTTTATTTTTCGGATTCAGCTGGTACAAGCCTAAAACCTTTGGCAAATAGAAGAAAAACCAAAGTGGGGATAGAATGATGTTGTAACACCTCAACATTCCAACCATCCGATTAAAGACTATAAGTGATTCCCAAGCAAACCAACTTAAATAAGACTTATCATTCAAATCTCAAATTCATAAACCCTCACCAACTCTTGTACTTTGAGGACATTACTTGAACGTGTCAGTAAATGATAGATGTTTTATTTGACATATTTATGTGCCAAATTTGTTATAGTTTGTGATGTTTTACTCCCAAAAAAGGTCCCCATTGATTTGCTTTTGTACTGGGACTCACATGGTAGGAAAACTCTCAGGAGCCACACAAAGAGTTACACAATTTTAGCTGCGACTTGGACAGATTAAGACAAATAGAATGCGACTTCAGCCATGACTTTGAGACCTTGGACATTCGCGACTTTAGCTATGACCCTAGGTTGCGAGAAGCACTTGCACACTCGTTGCAAGCCCTAACTCCCATTTTGATGGTTTTTGTTAGTGCATAAATGTTGGATCCAAGATCATTGGAGTTGAAAGTCAAAGCTAAAGTGAAAGCCCAAGTCAATCTCTCAAAGTAAAGTCAAAGTCAATGCTCAAAGTGGAAAGTCAATGTGTGTTAGTTAGTAAATAGTTTTGTCTTTGTAACTTGTAGGTATAAATACCTTTTTGTTAGTAGAATCATTAGGTAATACGCATACATTGAGAATCTAGAGTGAGAAATATTGAGACAGTTTTAGATTGTATGTAACACCCCAAAATCGTCGTTGTGAGTAATTGCTTCCATTTAGTCTTTGATAATACTTTTGAATCATGTGTTAGGACCCTTACTTGAATTATCATCACACGTAAACATTTGGACCATCAAGACATGCCTACCACTCAATGTAGGAAGCCTAGAACTTGATTTGGAAGTTTTCGGTATATGGTACCTACCCGACGACTATGACCGCGCGAGATTGCCATGGTCATAGTCGCAGGGGTCATTGTCGCACCTGGACTCAACCATGGCCGAATTGAACAGAATATGGGTGTCGAGCGACGACTATGCCAAGGCGACAATGCCACGACATAGTCGCAGTGGCAATGTCACGAGCGGGAGTGAAGCCTTAGGCCATTAAACTCGATTTTAGGGCTCATGGTTCTCATTTACTACACACAAAACTCAGATCTCTCTCTCTCTTAATTGGGACGATTTTCACCCCTTCTCTCGCTCTCTCTCTTCATTTAACCCTCAACCTAAACCCCACCAAGTGCATTCAATAGGATTCATCCACCATCTCTACTTCATTCAAGTGAACATTCAAGGGCCATTAAAGCTTCTAGTGAAGATTCACGTTCTAGGGTTTCTCCATTTTAGAGTTTTCACTTACAACCCCTATAAGTGAGTTTTCTACTAAACTTTCTATGTGTATGCTTAACTTACATATATATGTATTTTGCTAAGAAATTGCTTGATATGCGATTTTGACCTAACTGCTGATAAGAATGACATTTTACACTAGAAATATTGTTGGGATGTATATTTGGAATAATAAACTCTAATGAACCATATGATTAAGTAGATGATATTGTTTGTATGTTAGATTCTTGAAATTATGTGATATGTGGTATTATTTGTTATGGTACCCAATTCTTGTGCATAGGATTTGGGTGGATGTTGGTTGATTTTATAACTCTTGACTAATAATTAGAGGGTAGACACTAAAGGAACGACTCCTTGAGGTGGAACTCTACTATTGTGGGGATAGGCACTAAGGTTCAATGAGCCTTGAGGTGAAACTCGAGGGAGTGGACACTAAAGGTAATCAAAATGATTGAGGTGACTCCGGATACGGTGTGCACTAAAGCAAGAGCCTGAGGTGTAATTTCCTCGTTAGTAAACTCAAGTGGCTCCGTTCATGGGTCCAGTCACTTGAGAGGACACAGGTCTCCCCCGAAAAGAACCTGGAATGTTTTGTGAAGGATTTTTACAGGTTGGCCTCTATTTCATATAGCAGGATGTACTTGGAATACCATCATGGTTGTGGTAACTTGGAAGTTTTCTCACGTTTCAATATTAAATCTATTTATATACTCGTATGAAATCTCACTAGGATCCTAGCCTAACATTTGATGCTGTGTTTTGTCTTCAGGTCTTCCTAGTAGGGTGTGAAGGGCACCTTGAGTAGCGGTCGTGTGTTTAAGGTACTTTTGGAGGACCGGGCTTTTGGGATACCTTTGTGAAGAGCGTTTTGGCGGTATAGCAACACCCACCTTAATCTAGTTGTGTCTTTGAGATCTAGATTAATTAGGTTGTTGTAATTTATGTCATATTTTGTCGCTACTAAATTGTTACAAACTACCCCGACCCGTTGGGTTTTAGTTGTTTTAATTTAAAGGAATGGAAAACTACGTATTTTAAACGTCATATTGCCGAAATTTCAATTTTTAAAACGGCCCTATTTCTAAGGTGTTAAAAGTTGGTATCAGAGCAGTAGTTTAAGTGAACTAGGTATGACCGTAAGATGCCTAGACTTAAGCGGAGACTGTTAGATTGGGAACTGTGAGATGGGGTAGATCTTGAATAAAGGGAATTTGTAGAGTCGACGGAACCTACACCGTTGAAAATTGTGAAAGTGGTATTGAGAATCCTTATGTGTAGTATGTTCATAATTTCAATTAGCTACTGTTATTATGAATGTATCATTACGTAAGCATGATTAACTTACTATGATTATAATGATCAATGCTTGTATTAGTACGTTCCTAGTAAAATCTCAAATGACTATCTCTCACCGTATTCTTGTATACGTGGTGTGACAAATTTAGTGGTTAACACTCGGAATAGAGCGAGGACTCCATCAGAGGGCAATGAAGCCTCTGTATCGACAGCTGATCAACCGGAAAACGCGGTGATAAGGGAAGTTCAGCCCTAAACAAATCTGTTGGACGGGGGACTGGAACACATCCCAAGGGTGAATCTGGCATCCTCAAACCCAGTGTTAACTGAAGCCACTCCCGAAATAAGGATTATGGATAATGTAATGCGGGCCATGAGTGAGGCTATGGCCAAGTAACATGAGTTCTTTATGAAACTTTTGGAGGATAGGGATATCAGTCACCGTAGGAACGAGGCGGTGGCAGAGAACATAGTTGTTGTCGGGTTCGGGGGGACCGGAATGGGGTTCCGACTATCGAATTGGTGGGAAATGATGTGAGGCCAAAAGAAAAGACCCGTTCCTTCAAATCTTTCCTTGGTTGTAAACCCAAGGAGTTCTCGGGTGTTGCGGATCCAGTAATTTGTGTAAACTGGCTTCGAGAGTTAGAAATGGATTTCGAATCCTGTGAGCGTGGGGAGTCACAAAAGGTCCGTTTTGCCTTTCAGATGTTCAGAGGCGATGCCCTTACTTGGTGGAACGTTCTCCGATCCACAGTAGACCCCGTGATCATGTCTCGGCTCTCATGGGGAGATTTCAAGAAGAAAGCTATGACAAGTACTGCAACAAAAGGGCGTTGGATAAGATTGAGGATAAGTTCAGGAGTTTGACAAAAGGGGATCGAACCGTAGAGGAGTACTCCAAGCTGTTTGTGGAGAAATTGAATTTCGTGGGGCCCCTAGCCCAGGACGAGAAGGCCCAGATCAAGGCGTACCAAAAGGGGTTGTCGGCGGAAATGAGAACAACCATGAGGAATGCTAAAGTAACTACACTTCAAGATGCAATTGAAGAATCACAGTTAGTAGAAGATGAAATCATTCAGCATCGAAAGGAGAAAGCTCGAGTGAGTGAGAAGAGGAAATGGGAAAATCGTTCGGGACCTCCCCAATGCCAACGACCATTTGTGGTAAACTCTAGAGTGGAATCACGCCGGGAACCGGGTTGGTGCCCGAAGTGTAAAAGCAAACACTTTGGAATTTGCAATCCCACTCCTCTTACGTATTTCAAGTATGGCAAAGTGGGCCACACTAGCCAAGTGTGCCCCATACGGGGGACGATATGCTATAAATGTAAGGAGGTAGAACATGTGCCGCTCAATTATCCCAAGTTGAAGGGAAACCTGAAGGGGTCTAACTCAGGAACGTCAGTCAAGAAGGAGGTTGCTCCGAGGCCTCAAAGGAGGGCATTTCAGATGACGGCTGAAGAAGTGAAGGAGACTGCAGACGTGGTGTCGGGTACGTTCCTACTCATCTCTCTGCCCGCTAGAATACTTTTCGACTCAGGTGTGAATCGTTCTTTTCTAGCAACTTCTTTTCGTAAATCCTTGAATGCACCTTCCACCACTCTTAGTGATGCCTTAGTCATTGAAGTAGCGAATGGGGACCAAGTTGTATTGTGTGAAATTGTGAAAGATTGTCAGCTGGAAATCGATGGCAAACACTTTCCAATGGATCTATTTCCTATGCCTATTGGGGGTTTTGATGTAGTGATAGGAATGGACTGGTTGGTGAAAAATCAAGTTGAAATCCTTTGCTCGAAGAAGCTCATTCGTGTCCCAACTTTGGATGGAAATTTCGTCCTGATTTATGGGGAGAAGCGGAAAGGTGAAGTAACGGTCATCTCTTCCCTCAAGTCACGAAAATGCTTATTGAAGGGATGCCCATCATTTCTGGCATATGTATTGGACACCAAGACCGAAAAGAAGAAGTTGGAGGATGTGAAGATAGTTCGAGAATTTACGGATGTATTCCCTGAAGATTTACCTAGATTACCCCCTGACCGTCAAGTGGAGTTTCGCATCGACTTAATTCCGGGAACGACGCCCATCGCTCAAGCACCTGATCGTCTCGCTCCAATAGAAATGCAGGAAATGATGAAGCAGTTTCAAGAGCTTTTGGAGAAAGGCTTCGTGAGACCAAGTTCCTCGCCTTGGGGAGCTCTGGTCTTATTCGTCAAGAAGAAGGACGGTACCATGCAGATGTGCATCGACTACCGTGAGTTGAACAAAGTGACCATGAAGAACAAATATCCCTCTTCCGCGGATCGACGATCTTTTTGACCAATTGCAAGGAGCGGGATGCTTCTCAAAGATAGACCTGTGATCTAGATACCACCAAGTGAGAGTTAAAGAAGAAGACGTGGCAAAGACGACATTTAGAACCCGGTATGGACATTATGAGTTTTTTGTAATGCCATTCGGACTAACCAACGCACCTGCAATATTCATGGATTTGATGAACCGCATTTGCCGACCTTTCTTGGACAAATTTGTCATTGTATTTATTGACGACATCTTAATCTACTCCAAGAGAGAAGAGGAGCACGAGTTTCACTTGGGAGAAAATTTGGAAGTGTTAAGAAGAGAGGAGATTTACGCGAAGTTTTCAAAATGCGAATTCTGGCTTCGGGAAGTCCAATTCCTCGGACATGTGGTGTCGCAAGATGGTGTGATGGTAGATCCATCAAAGACTGAAGCCATGTTAAATTGGGAGCCGCCGAAGAGCCCAACCGAGATCAGAAGTTTCCTGGGTCTAGTCGGTTACTACCGAAGATTTATTAAAGATTTCTCTAAGGTTGTGTCACCCTTGACCGCTTTAACAAGAAAGAATGTGAAGTTCTTATGGACGAAAACTCAAGAGCAAGATTTCTGAACATTGCAAAAGAAGTTGTATGAGGCGTCGATTCTATCCTTACCCGAGGGGACGGAAGATTGTGTAGTTTACAGCGATGCTTCCAAGATGGGATTGGGATGCGTCTTGATGAAACGAGGGAAGGTTATTGCTTATGCTTCACAACAACTCAAGGAACATGAGAAGAACTATCCAAACCACGACTGCGAGTTAGCGGTCGTAGTTTTTGCATTGAAGCTATGGAGACATTATCTTTACGGCACGAAATGCACGCTTTACACCGATCATAAAAGCCTGGAGTACGTATTCGATCAGAAGGAGTTGAATATGCGTCAACGAAGGTGGCTAGAGCTACTAAAGGACTACGATTGCGAATTACTTTACCATCCAGGTAAGGCAAATGTCGTGGCGAATGCCTTGTGCCGAAAGGAGTATAGTGGGTGCGTACGAGCTTCGATCTCCCGAATTGATGTGGTCTCAAGCCTTCTAGAAAAAATTAAGTCGTCGCAAATCGAAGCCTTGTTAGAGGCAAACCTCAAAGATGAAACCATGGCGAAACATCACCTTCTTTTGGTGGAAGATAGCCGAGGACTCAAATTGTTTCAAAGGCGAGTGTGGGTACCCAAAATAGGGGGTATCAGGAGCTACTCCTAAGCGACACCTACAAATCAAGATACTCCATTCATCCGGGGAGAACGAAAATGTACCGGGATCTATAGTTAAATTACTGGTGGCCAGTAATGAATTTGGATGTAGCAAGGTACGTGGAAAGATGTGTGACTTTCTTGCACATCAAGGTCGAGCATCAACACCCCTATGGTAGTTTGCAATCTCTCGAGATTCCAGAGTGGAAGTGGGAACATATCACCATGGACTTCGTGACCAAGTTGCACAAAACCTTACGAGGTCACGACGCCATTTGGGTTGTTGTGGATAGGTTGAC
The DNA here is from genome assembly GCA_954870635.1 of Arctium minus. Lineage (NCBI taxonomy): Eukaryota > Viridiplantae > Streptophyta > Magnoliopsida > Asterales > Asteraceae > Arctium > Arctium minus. The sequence goes on from OX941084.1 coordinate 111,834,560, forward strand.
CAAAAGCGCACATTTCTTGGCAATATGAGAAATGTTACCAATGGATAAGTTGGCAAGACTTTATATTAATGAAATTGTCTCGAGGCACGGCGTGCCACTCTCCATAGTGTCGGATTGGGATAGCCGTTTCATATTGAATTTCTGGGATGGGTTGCAAAAGGAGTTGGGTACTAGGATCAAGCTGAGTACCGCTTATCACCCACAAACAGATGGATAAAGCGAAAGGACCATTCAGTCCTTATAGAAGATTTGTTGAGGTTATGCGTCATCGACTTTGGAGGAAATTAGGATTCTCACCTTCCGATAGTAGAACTCGCCTATAACAACAGTTATCACTCCAGCATTGGCATGACACCATTTGAAGCGCTATATGGTCGGAAATTTAGGACACCCGTGTGTTGGCTAGAGGCGGGGGAGAAACAGTTTGTCGGACCAGAAATAGTACAAGAAACGGCGGATAAGGTGAAGTGCGTTAGAGAATGGTAAAGGCGGCCCAAGACCATTAGAAAAGCTACGCAGACAAGAAGAGGAGGCCGGTAGAATTTCAAGTAGGGGACAAAGTGATGTTGAAGGTGTCACCATGGAAGAGGATCAACAGATTTGGAAAGCGGGGAAAGCTTAGCCCCCCATTTCTCGGTCCCTTTTCCATCATTGAGCTAAGTAGGACTTCAAGCCTATAAACTAGAGTTGCCACCGAAGATGGATGAGATTCACCCCACCTTTCATGTTTTCTATTTGCATAAATACTTAGCGGAAGAAGAAAGTAATATTTCGTTGTCGGAGATTCGAGTAGACAACAACCATTGTGTTGAGGAACCCGAAGCCATCCTTGAGAGGAAATCGAAGAAGTTGCGACATAAAGAAGTAACCATGGTGAAAGTTCAATGGAAACATCATCGAGGTACAAATGTGACGTGGGAAGCGGAGGAGGATATGAAGAGGCAGTATCCTCAATTGTTTGAGTAGTGTGGGATTTCGAGGGCGAAATCTATTTCTAGTCGGGGAGGATTGTAACACCCCAAAATCGTCGTTGTGAGTAATTGCTTCCATTTAGTCTTTAATTATACTTTTCAATCATGTGTTAGGACCCTTGCTTGAATTATCATCACATGTAAACATTTGGACCATCAAGGCATGCCTACCACTCAATGTAGGAAGCCTAGAACTTGATTTAGAAGTTTTCGGTATACGGTACCTACCCGACGACTATGACCGGCGAGATTGCCATGGTCATAGTCACAGGGGTCATTGTCGCGCCTGGACTCAACCATGGCCGAATAGAACAGAATATGGGTGTCGAGCGGCGACTATGCCATGGCGACAATGCCACGACATAGTCGCGGTGGCAATGTCGTGAGCGGGAGTGAAGCCTCAGGCCATTAAACTCGATTTTAGGGCTCATTGTTCTCATTTACTACACACAAAACTCAGATCTCTCTCTCTCTCTCTCAATTGGGACGATTTTCACCCCTTCTCTCTCTCTCTTTCTCTCTCTCTTCATTTAACCCTCAACCTAAACCCCACCAAGTGCATTCAATAGGATTCATCCACCATCTCTACTTCATTCAAGTGAACATTCAAGGGCCATTAAAGCTTCTAGTGAAGATTCACCTTCTAGGGTTTCTCCATTTTAGAGTTTTCACTTACAACCCCTATAAGTGAGTTTTCTACTAAACTTTCTATTTATATGCTTAACTTGCATATATATGTATTTTGCTAAGAAATTGCTTGATATGTGATTTTGACCTAACTGCTGATAAGAATGACATTTTACACTAGAAATATTGTTGGGGTGTATATTTGGAATAATAAACTCTAATGAACCATATGATTAAGTAGATGATATTGTTTGTATGTTAGATTCTTGAAATTATGTGATATATGGTATTATTTGTTATGGTACCCAACTCTTGTGCATGGGATTTGGGTGGATATTGGTTGATTTTATAACTCTTGACTAATAATTAGAGGGTAGACACTAAAGGAACGACTCCTTGAGGTGGAACTCTACTATTGTGGGGATAGGCACTAAGGTTCAATGAGCCTTGAGGTGAAACTCGATGGAGTGGACACTAAAGGTAATCAAAATGCTTGAGGTGACGCCGGATACGGTGTGCACTAAAGCAAGAGCCTGAGGTGTAATTTCCTCGTTAGTAAACTCAAGTGGCTTCGTTCATGGGTCCAGTCACTTGAGAGGACACAGGTCTCCCCCGAAAAGAACTTGGAATGTTTTGTGAAAGATTTTTACAGGTTGGCCTCTATTTCATATAGCGGGATGTACTTGGAATACCATCATGGTTGTGGTAACTTGGAAGTTTTCTCACATTTCAATATTAAATCTATTTATATACTTGTATGAAATCTCACTAGGCTCCTAGCCTAACACTTGATGTCGTGTTTTGTCTTCAGGTCTTCCTAGTGGGGTGCGAATGGCACCTTGAGTAGTGGTCGTGTGTTTAGGGAACTTTTGGAGGACCGGGCTTTTGGGATACCTTTGTGAAGAGCGTTTTGGCGGCATAGCAACACCCACCTTAATCTAGTTGTGTCTTTGAGATCTAGATTAATTAGGTTGTTGTAATTTATGTCATATTTTGTCGCTACTAAATTGTTACAAACTACCCTGACCCGTTGGGTTTTAGTTTTTTTAATTTACAGGAATGGAAAACTACGTATTTTAAACGTTATATTGCCGAAATTTCAATTTTTAAAACGGCCCTATTTCTAGGGTGTTACATTGTAATATGTGGAATTTGTAAGCTAATAATATGACATTTAGATTACATCTTGTTTGTTCATCTTGATTTGCACATAGATTGGGACACACAATTGGTATAAGTGTAAGCACTGTGACCCAGAATTACTAGCATATCAATCACAACACATATTAACAACACATTTGTATTAGATCAAATCACATTATATCATTTCGTCACAGATCTAACTCATAGTTACAGATCTTACGTATTAACTGTGTGTTCTCAGTGTGTGTGTGTACAAGTTCTTACCAAATCCTCTCTGGATGTATCTAGTGAGCGTGCTTACTAATCTAACAAAGAACCAAACCTATTTATACTAAGTCAACTTGAGTTGACTTTACAACATGAAGCCTTAAACTATTCAACAATTACAAAACAGACCCTTACTTTTAATCTTGAATACAATATTAATCTAACAATCTCCCCCTTTGGATTCAAGATTAAAATTTTTTTTGACAATAATCTTCAGGTCTTCTTATCTTCAAAATAATCTTCTGCTTTGAAACTTTTTCAACTTTGACATCTTGAAAGCTTTGACATCTTCAACAAACTTTGAAACTTTGACGAACTTTGACTTTGAAACCACTTGATTCAAACAACCATTAACTTCAATCTCCCCCTTTACAACAATCTTTGCTTCAGCTTTCAACCTGACTTTGAAAATCATCTTTCCCTTTTTTTATACAAACTTTAATCATCTGAATTTGAACTCTGATTTATCTCCCCCTTTTTAATGATTTGTCATAATCAAAATCATTAAAACTTGTTCAAGGTCAACTCGGTCTTTGAATGATCTCCCCAAATGAACAATTTTGCATAGTCTTCATGATCTCCCCCTTTGGTGAAATATGTACAATCTCCCCAGATAGGAAAAACTATCAATATCCTCCAATGAATGATATGAGAGAATCGTTCAACTGATCTGAATGAGCCGTCAATTCATGAATGTATTTATCCGAATCTTTTCAAATTCAAAAAAATTAGGAGTTGTAACCCTGAATCAACATATGAAACAGTTAGGAATGCCTGTCAGTAGCACAAAGCCACTGTATACAACGAATGTACAATGTAAAGAGCTGGTTTGATGTTGACTCCCCAAGACTTCCATTCAATCATTGAAAAACAGAAGGTATTTTCTATGAATGTTCTGACAGAAAAACACATTTTCTGTGTGTTCGTGCTTGTGTTATGAAAGAATTAGCACAATGATTGTGTTTCATGAGGCTCAAAGTATGTAAACCATTGAGACAACAACGGGATACACATACTCAAATGTGCATGAGAAATGGTCGAAGGTGGGGCAACTTTCCTTCTATTTCAATATCAGTATCTTCCAAGTGAAAAACCAATAGTGTCAGGATCGAATTCTTAACAAGAATTAATACTCAGAAACTAATATCAAAGAAGTTGCGGAAAAACACTTTGATATTTAATTAAAACAGTAATCAAACACAGTATATGATGATCAAACAGTAAACTTGTATTGAATGCTTAAAACTACAAGATTACACACTCAACCTCAATATTGATGAACAGGCTCACCAATACGAATTCTACTTCTCTAGAATTAGGATCTATGCCTTGAGGTTAATTTTCTCTCTTGAAAAACAATTTTCAAAAAAAATTCTTTCTATCTATTCTAAACATTCTATACATATACTAATAAAAAGATAATTACAAAGAATAAACAAATCTTCAGTATATCTTCCATGTATATCTTCTAAGTATATCTTCAGTATATCCAGCTGTAGTATTCGTATCTCTTTAGCAGCACTAATAATGCTCAGCAGCATTAACTTCAAGTAGCAGCATTAACTACTAGCAGTATTAACTACTAGCAGTACTAACTAGCTAAGCAGTACTAACTTTGTTCAAGCAGTACTAACTTTAACTAGCAGTAGTAATTCTACTAGCAGTAGTAACACTTAGCAGTATTAACTTCAACTTGTTCTGGCAGTAGTAACTACACTTGTACTAGCAGTAGTAACTACACTTAGTAGAATCTTCAGTTCCCAACAATCTCCCCCTAACTTGACTTTTAGAAGAGAAGTCAAGTTCTTCAGATATTCTTCCAGATGCTCTTTTTAATGCTCCCAAAACTTCCAAGATCATGCTGCTAAGTCTGGATTCAGTCCCAAACTCTGATTGATTATCCTCTGAATAAGATACTTGGCCATTTCTGAATTTGGTGCACAACCCAACTTCTTCTTTAGCATAGCATGTGCCTTTAGTCTGGTGTGATTATATACTCTATCCACTAGGAAGTATTCTGTGTGATTTCTATCCAAAGTCACTGCATATACTCCACTAGTTTCATATAGAGTCCAACTTGTAACTTCTTTAAACACACTCTTGATGACCTGGTTCACTTCTTCAGGTTTGAACATCATGCATAGATACTCCATCACCAGTTTTGTAAGAGAAATTCCTGGAGTATTCAGATGGTCTGCATACAGCTTAATTCCTATGTCAAACATCTCTTCTATATCAGATCTAGAGCATGTTTTGACAATTTTGATCCAAGTATTGAATATTTCATACTTATCACCCTTCCTCTTTAGTCTGATGTAATCTTTTCCATCCATTTTCAGAACATCCCAGTGAATGATCTCTGGTGGTTTAACTCCAACAGGTTCTGCAGAAATTGGTTCAGGCACTTTGTCCATCACTACCATATATAAGCTTACATCATCTTTGATTGATGACCCTTGTTGACTTGATGACTCAGGTGCCCCTTCTTCTTCAGCAACATTTTGTTCTTCTTCTATTCTGAGCTTCTTATCTTTCTTTCTTTTGGCCATCATCTTGGTTCTTTTCAAAGTCTTTTGAACCTGTACTAGAGTATCTTCCTTCTTCTTTTCTTCCTTTTTCCTTTCCATTTCTTTTATAGGAGTTCCCTCTTCACTTTCAGGGAATGGTTGATTCATGTCTATATCATGTCTCTCCTTTGCCTTCTTTTCAAACTCCACTCTGTCCTTCTCATTGCTCTTCAGCTTCTCCATTTCTTTCTCATATAGATCCTTGATTTGATCAAAATTCATCTTCACAAACATTTCTTTCTTTACCCCAATTGCACTTTTCAAGAAAGTTATCATTTTGTTTCTTTCCTGAGTGGCAAGGTAAGTTTGTGAAGGTCTTCTCTTCTTTGCACTTGATCTGGCCATCATAGCCTTTCTCAAGGTTATTGCTCTTTGCTTGGCTTTCTCTGTTGCCAACCCTTTCTGGAATGCTTCATTTAACTCATTTGCTAGTGCTCTGGCCATTTCTCTGTCTTTTTCAACCTGTTCCTTTTCTGCTAGATCTAACTCTTCTTGCACTTTCTTTGCTAATGCTTCATCTGACTCAATCATCTTTTGCTTTTTAGATGGTTGATCAGATTCTATCATCTTTTCTTTCCCTTTTCTTTTTATATCTGCAGCCATGTCTTTCTTTTCTGATTTCTTGTCTCTCCCTTCATTTATGACCACTCCCTTTGCTTTGGGAGTGTCATTCTTAGCTTTGATTAGCACTTCAGCTACTTCAATTTCTGTTGGTGTTAACTCTGTTACTGCTGCTTGTGAGGTTTCAGCAGCATTAACAGTTTCTGCTTCCTTCTCCCCCTCAACTTCTACTCTTTCTTTATCAATCTCCCCTTCCTTTGATGCTTCTTCCATGTTGATCTCCCCCTTTTTGGGAGCATCAGTCTCTGGTTTCCTCCTTCTTAGCATAAATTGTTTCTTCTTCTTTTGCAAAATCAGCTTCCTTACCATTTGCTTCAACTTGATGATTTGTTCTTGTTGTGACAGGACTATGAGTTTTAGCTCTTCTATGTCTTTGCCCTGTTTGAGTACATCCATGTTGATGTTGCCCATTGTCTCCATCAATTCATCATAGTTATATCTGTCCTCACCTTCTCCAGGAGTGTTACCCCCTATTGAAGGATCATTGGATCTTTTAATAGTGGAAGTCTTCTGCCTAGCAGAAGCACTATCCACCCCTGTGGTTTCTTGGCACCAGGGACCTTCAAATGATTGCTCATTCAAAGTTGCCATGGGGGAGGTCTTATTGATGTTACCACTTTCCTCCTCTGTGCTAGCAGGAGTAGTGGCAGCCTCATCTCCCATATGCTCTACCTCCTCCTCAGAGAGCACCTCCTTTGGGTTGGGAGACACCCTTGTGGTTTCCCTTTGGATATTCTCTAGGGGAGAATTCTCCCTTAGAGGGCTTAAAGGTTGTGTGGGTGATGGTACAAGAAGGGAAGGAGCCTTCTTTACCTGTTTTCTTTTATAAGTTTGGGTAATTGGAGAGGTTGGTTTTGTAAGAATGGACTGGGGAATTGTTTTTGAGTGAGAAGGTTGGGCTTGGCTAGCAGTGGGATGGTCTAATGAGGGCCTTGACCCTGCTGCCATTCCTTCAGTGGTTTGGGACACCACCATCATTGTAGAGAACAATGGGGTGTCAACTCCTTCCGAGTCCCCAGCAGATCTTCTCATATTTGAGAAAACCTTGCCTTTGGGGGGTTTAGGTACATATACCCCAACAGGTTGAGGTATATCCGTCAATTCATGGTTGATAACTGCTTGAACAAACCTGGGATACATATAAAAGCTCTTTTTGTTTCCCATGTTTGATACAAGATCATTGAAAATCATTTGTGAAAAATTGTACCTTCTGGCAGTGGCCAAACAGACCAAAGCATAAGCAATGGTACTGCTGAACTCACTCCATCCAGTAGTCTTTTTAGAAATGCAGTGCATCAAGGTATGAACAAGAAAACGCCATTGAGGTGAGAATTTAGCTTTTGAGAACTTAAAAACACCCAATGGGCCTCCATACCCCATTTTTGTCAGAGAAGAAAACAGTTCATCATGAGGGATAGAAGTTATACCCGAGGCATCGTCTAGACGTAGACTGATGCGAACTATCTCTTCAGTAACTGTCAATGGATTGCCACATACTGTCGTCTTGATCATTCGCACACCATTCTCAGTAACAATGGTGGCATGAGCCCAGAATTGCCTCTGATGCTCTATAAAGATAGTTGGAGACATAGTGATAGCATGGGCAATGTGGCTAGACTTCAGAAAGTCGACTATCTGATGAAAACCTTCAGCTTGTTTTGGCTTTTGGAGCATCGCGATTTCATTGTGCTCGTCAATGAACGCCATTGATGCCATTGACCTTGAAGATTCTTGCCTGAAAACTTTGAACTTTGAGAGAGAAAGGGTTTAGAGCGCAAGTGAACAGTATGCAAAGAGTCGTTATGAACTTTTAGGCGGGCAAAGAGTATTTATAGTATTCGGAATATAAGCAGTATTAACCTAGAGCAGTATTAACTGAACTAGCAGTATTAACCGCGAGCAGTATTAACCACGAGCAGTATTAACTGCACTAGCAGTATTAACCGCGAGCAGTATTAACTAACTAGCAGTATTAACCGCGAGCAGTATTAACCACGAGCAGTATTAACTGAACTAGCAGTATTAACTACTAGCAGTATTAACTAACTAGCAGTATTAACTACTAGCAGTATTAACTGAAAGCAGTATTAACTAACTAGCAGTATTAACTGAAAGCAGTATTAACTAACTAGCAGTATTAACTGAAAGCAGTATTAACCACTAGCAATATTAACTGAAAGCAGCATAAACCACTAGCAGTATTAACTATACTTACTCCTTTTAAACTTGCTAAACACTGAGTACTGCTATGCATATCCTGAAAAAGAAGATTAGTAACACCAAGAAAAAAATATACAGGTATACACTCACTTTTTGAGAAGAAGATTATTCAAAGTTTATCATTCCCACACTTGTTACCAAGAAAGTGAATCTACCCACATCAAAAGCTTTAGTGAATAGATCAGCAAACTGATTATCAGTGTGAACTTTGACAACTTGAATAAGTTTCTTTTCATTACAATCTCTTATAAAGTGATACCTGATTTCAATGTGCTTTGTCTTTGAGTGCTTGACTGGATTATTTACAATGCTAATAGCACTGCTGTTGTCAATAAAGATTGGAGTGTGTAGAAAGGTTACCCCATAATCCAGCATTTGATTCTGAATCCATAAGACTTGAGAACAGCAACTTGCAGCTGCTATGTACTCTGCCTCTGTTGTAGATGTGGATACTGTGGTTTGTTTCTTGCACTGCCATGAGACTAGTCTAGCACCCAAAAACTGACATCCTCCAGAAGTAGATTTTCTGTCCAAGTTTGCCCCACCTAGATCACTGTCTGAGTATGCTATTAGGTCAAAAGGTGAGTTATGAGGATACCAAAGTCCCAATCTGGGTTGCCCTTTGAGATATCTGAATATCCTCTTAACAGCTTGAAAGTGAGAATGCTTTGGCCTAACTTGAAATCTTGCACATACACAGACTGGAAACATAATATCTGGCCTTGATGCTGTGAGATACATGAGAGAGCCAATCATGGATCTATAAAGATGCACATCCATGTCCTCCCCCTCAAGATCTGCTGTGATCTGCTTGTGTGTTTCCATAGGTGTGCTGGCAGGTTTTGATTCTGAGAAACCAAACTTGGTTAGAATATCCTGCACATACTTGGATTGACATATGAAAATGCCATCTGACGTCTGTTGAACTTGGAGTCCAAGGAAGAAAGTAAGTTCCCCCATGGAACTCATTTTGAACCTTTGATGCATTAAATCCTCAAATTCCTTGCACATGTTGTTTCTTGTAGATCCAAAGATAATGTCATCAACATAAATTTGGACCAGCAAGATATCCTTCTTCTGTCTTTTGATAAAAGGAGTCTTATCTATGACTCCTCTTTCAAAGTCATTTTCCAAGAGATAGGATGACAGAGTGTCATACCATGCTCTTGGGGCTTGATGTAGTCCATAAAGTGCTTTCTTTAGTTTGTATACCCTGTCTGGATAGCTTGGGTTTTCAAACCCTGGTGGTTGGCAGACATATACTTCTTCTTCAATTGATCCATAGAGAAAAGCACTTTTTACATCCATTTGATAGACTTTGAAGTTCATGTAAGAAGCATAGGCTAGGAATAGTCTGATTGCTTCTATCCTAGCCACAGGTGCAAAGACTTCTTCATAATCTATACCCTCTTCTTGAGTATAGCCTTGAGCCACCAGCCTTGCTTTGTTCCTTATAACAATACCTCTTTCATCTCTCTTGTTTCTGAAGATCCATTTTGTGCCAATTGCTCTGTGACCTTTAGGAAGGTCTACTAAATCCCACACATCTTGTAGCTTGAACTGTAACAATTCTTCTTGCATTGCTTCTATCCAGCTAGATTCTTTCATAGCATCATGTGCCTTTTTAGGCTCAAGCTGAGATAGAAAACATGAGAGCACTGTATGCTGTTGATCTTGCATTTCCTGAAGCCTGCTTTGATGTCTAGTCATCATGGGAGAAGAGATATCTCCTATTACCAGCTGTGGAGGATGATTCTTTTGAACTCTGGTGTTATGACTAGGTTCTTCATTCAGTCCAGTCTCTAGATTAGAGTCATGCAACTCAACTGAAGTGGTTTCAGATGTCACTTCTGATTCTTGAGTCTCCTCATCCCTAGTGTCTTCTTCACTCTGACTTGGTTCAGTAAATGATTCCTTTTCACAGTCTTCATTTACTGTGGGTATGGGAAAAATCACAGATTTAGATATACTTTCCTGAACTTGTGTGATCTCTGATTCTCCACCATCTGTTCCTGTATACTCATTACTGAAACCAAAAGAGTTAGTTAGTGAATCAATGTCAAATAGCCATTGAGGTCCAGACCCAACAGGATTTGGTGTGTTCTCATTGCATTTGACATTGTCACTTTCTTCAATTATTCTAGAAGAAGAGTTAAAAACTCTGTAGGCCCTACTCTGAGATGAATATCCAACAAGAAATCCATCATCTGCTTTGCTATCAAACTTACCTAAGTGAGATTTGGTATTTAGAATTGTACAAGGACACCCAAAAGGTTTGAAGAAACCAATAAAAGGTTTTCTTTGATTTAAAAGCTCATATGGGGTCTTGTTCTTTTGCTTGACCACTAGAACTCTGTTTTGGACATAACAAGCAGTATTAACTGCTTCAGCCCAGAATGTAATTGGCAATTTTGAATCAGCCAACAGAGATCTAGCAGCCTCTATTAGTGTCCTATTTCTCCTTTCAGCAACACCATTCTGTTGAGGAGTCCTAGGAGCACTATATTGTCTCTCAATACCTTTTTCTTCACAAAAAGTGTTTAAATCATGATTTTTAAATTCAGTTCCATTATCTGATCTAATGACTTTTACTCTTTGATTAGTTTGGTTTTCAATTCTTAGAATAAAGGATTTGATAAGACCACTTGTTTCATCCTTAGTCCTTAGAAAATATACCCAAGTAAATCTGGAGTAATCATCAACAATAACCAAGCAGTAAGATTTCTTGCCTATACTCATAACATTTGTAGGACCAAACAGATCCATATGCAATAACTGGAGACAAGAAGAAACAGAATTTAACTCTTTGGTCTTATGAGAAGTTTTGTGTTGTTTGCCTTTCAGACAAGCAACACAATGATCATCACATGAAAAGACTTTTGAAGGTAAACCTCTTACAAGGTTATTTTTAACAAGATTGTTCATAGTCTTGAAATTCATGTGACACATCCTTCTGTGCCAAAGGGAGGATTCATCTATAGAAGCTTTTGAAACAAGACAATTTAAAGATGAATCACTATCAACATTGTCCAAATCAAGACAGTAAACATTGTCCTTCCTAGGAGTTCTGAGTAGTATCATGTTTTCATCAACTACCTTGAACCCTGGAGCAAGGATCATACACTCAGAATTAGTAAATAATATACTATGTTGTTTGTCACAAACCTGTGATACACTTAACAGGTTGTACTTTAATTGATCAACATAGTAGACATCCTCAAATGTCATTTTACCTTTGGTGACATTACCTTTTCCACTTATCTTACCACCAGTAAGATTGTCTCCAAATGCAACATGTCCTCCATTAATTTGCTTGAAATCCTGAAGGCATGACATGTTGCCAGTCATGTGCCTAGAGCAACCACTATCAACATGCCATATGCTCTTTCCCTTGAGCTGTTGGTTGCCCTGCACATTAAATAAATCAATTAGTATGATTAGGGACCCAAGCCAAAGTGATCTTGGGTCTTCCTTTCTCATCAAAGTATTTACATTCCTTTTTAATGAGGTTTTTAAACTCAGAGCACTCTTTATTAGAGTACTTTGTCAATATGATTGGCTTAGCAGAATTAACACTAGAAGCAGTACTAACTTTAGAAGTACTAACAGAGTTAGCAGTACTAACAGGTGTAGCAGTACTAACTGAATTAGCAGTACTAACCTTGTTAGCAGCATTAACATTGTTAGCAGTAGTATTACTTCTAGCAGCACTAACCTTGTCAGCAGCACTATTTGTGATAGCAGTACTAACAATTTTATTGCTTTTAGGAATCCACATATTGACACTTTCTTTAACAGAATACTTTTTCTTCATGTGGCTTTTAGTTTTAACAGTTTTCTTAGCCACATGATTCTTTTCAATTTTCTTATAACCAAAGGGTTTTTGCATGGATCTTTGGAAATTCATTCTTTGGTTTATGGGATTGAAATAACAGAATTTTGCAAGATGATTCAATTTGCCACAGATAAAACAAGGTTTTGGTCTATTGATTTTACTCAGATCAATCCCTTGTTTATGTGCCCACTGATTATTCCAATTTCTCTGATTTCCCCTCCTTTTATCATGTTTTTGGGGCTCAGATTTATTGCAAGTACACTGTTTGCCAGGACCTGGATTCACAACTGTGGTCTGTTTATAATGGACCTTACCAAACTTTTCCTCTGTCTTCTCTATGTTCTTGGATTTGATCCAAGCCCTTCCACAATCCTCATTGGTGATAATGTTGTTTTCTATAGAAATCTCATCACTCACCTTGTTCTCCTTACTCTTGTCAACCTCTTTCTCAGTCTTATCCTCAACAATTACCTCATCTAAGGGATCTATTTCAGTGGCTCCCTCAGGCAAGTCCTTCCTATCTTTGGTGTCTAACAGGTCTGAAGTAGGAGGAATGTAATTGTTGTTATATGGTGGAGGTGTGGCATTATACCCAATTCCTCTTCTCAACTTATCATGAATCTGATTTTGCAGTAAAGAGTCCATTGCTTTAGAAGCATTGGAAAACTTTTCTACATCAAGCTTAACCTTGGTTAACTCCTCTTTCAGTTTTTCACTCTCCTCTTTAGATTTAGTCAGTTTAAGTTCTAAATCCTTTTTCTCCCACTGCCAGTAATTGGTGTCATATGAGTGTTGTAGTTCATTGGCTTGAAAACCTTTGATTTGATCTTCAAATCTCTCTACTATCCTCACATAGTCTTTTATATCCTTTTCTAGTCTCTTCAGGTCATCACTCATCTTCTGATTGTGATCCCTGTACTTTTTAACAGTGTCTTTGCAAGTTTTAGAGCAGAGATTAGAACTTACCTCAGATGGGAGATCAGATACTTTAGCCATAAGAGCTTGATTCTGAATAGCTTCTTCTGCTTGATCACTCCAATCAAACCCCATTCCTTGTTGAGAAACAAGGGCTTGAGCAGAGTTTCTATTATTATTGAAGCTTCCAGATTGAGCTTGTTGATGGTTGTTGTTGTGAGACATTCCACTTCTGCATTCTCTAGCAAAATGTCCCTTAAGATGACATTTGTAGCATTCTACCTTTGATTTATCAAACCCTGCTCCATCTTCTCTTCTTTGTGAGAAGTTGTTTCTTCCAGTCCTCTTTATAAACTTCTTAACCCTCATGGAGAGCATGGCCATCTGCCATTTAATATCCATCTCTTCCAGATCATCAGGATGAAGTTGTTCTAAGTCATCATTGATCAAAGAAGAATTTCCATGATTAGAAAGAAGAGCTTCAAATGCATAATCAGTGCCTTTATCTAGATTTGATCCATTAGTAGCATTAACTGATTCAGAGTTAGCAGTAGAATCAATTGATGCTGATAGGAGTGCAGCATTATGAACATATCCAGAAGGCTTCTTCTTTGCCTCCACCTCAGCTTCAAACACTCTAAGATCATTGTACAGATCATCAAGTTCTTTGTCTTCCAACTGATCATTCTGTCTGAATGACACAGTGTACATGGTCCATTCATCTCCAAGGGACCTTAAGAACTTTCTGTTCACATCATCTTGATCAATCTGTACTCCCATAGTAGCTAGTTCACCAATTAGTTTATTAAACCTGTCAAAAGTTTGAGTCATGGACTCATTCTTAGTTGAGATGAAGTTTTCATACTGTTGTTTTAAGATTGCCTTTTGATTTCTCTTGGTACTTTTGGTACCTGAGAATCTCTTCTCTAGAGCATTCCAGAGCATCTGTGCATCAGTGCAATTGCAGAATTGGTGTTGATACTCATTTGGAATGGCCAAGAGCAGTGTGCTCAAGGCTTTCATCTCTGTCTGTCTTGATTTCCTGTCTGCATCTGTCTTTGGAGGAGTTCTTTTGCCATCTTCACCAATTTTTCCTCCATCAGATGGGCCATTCTCAATGATGTCCCACATAGAGTAATCTGTGAGGAGAATATATTGCTTGATTCTGATTTTCCACATGTCAAATTCATTGGATCTGAGCATTGGAACTTTTGAGACCAAAGTACTGCTTGATTCTGTAAGATTTTCCATGATGAATAACTGTTTCTGAGAGAATTTAGCTCTGATACCACTTGTCAGGATCGAATTCTTAACAAGAATTAATACTCAGAAACTAATATCAAAGAAGTTGCGGAAAAACACTTTGATATTTAATTAAAACAGTAATCAAACACAGTATATGATGATCAAACAGTAAACTTGTATTGAATGCTTAAAACTACAAGATTACACACTCAACCTCAATATTGATGAACAGGCTCACCAATACGAATTCTACTTCTCTAGAATTAGGATCTATGCCTTGAGGTTAATTTTCTCTCTTGAAAAACAATTTTCAAAAAAAATTCTTTCTATCTATTCTAAACATTCTATACATATACTAATAAAAAGATAATTACAAAGAATAAACAAATCTTCAGTATATCTTCCATGTATATCTTCTAAGTATATCTTCAGTATATCCAGCTGTAGTATTCGTATCTCTTTAGCAGCACTAATAATGCTCAGCAGCATTAACTTCAAGTAGCAGCATTAACTACTAGCAATATTAACTACTAGCAGTACTAACTAGCTAAGCAGTACTAACTTTGTTCAAGCAATACTAACTTTAACTAGCAGTAGTAATTCTACTAGCAGTAGTAACACTTAGCAGTATTAACTTCAACTTGTTCTGGCAGTAGTAACTACACTTGTACTAGCAGTAGTAACTACACTTAGTAGAATCTTCAGTTCCCAACAAATAGCGTATGTGCTGCTTCCCCATAAAATGTGAAACATTCTCTTTTTAAGAAAAGAATGAGTAGCTGGTGAGGTTGTATGCAAGAGATGGCATGGGCTAGATGCCTGTTTCAATGTCATTCACAAAGAAATGTGAAACAACAGTAATGTGTCTGCCCGGCTCAGAAAAAAGTTTGGTGCAAAGTTTAATATTCTTTTACTCTGTTCTCTCACCCTCTTTCTTTTTTAATCATTTAAGCTCGCATCTAACTAATCTCTCATTTCCATTTTACCTCTTCACACACCAACACTCAATCTTTTGACCCCTCTCCCCTCAATCACTCAGGGAATACTTCCTGGGTAGGAATGGTTATCGTGAATCCATGGAAGTTCTGTTAAGCACTCACACCGAATCCCATGTATTTTTCTTAAAGAATGTATTGCCTCAATGATTTTCTTGACATTTTAGCACAAGAAATCATTTGTCAGTATATGTATGCCCATCAAAAATCAGAATGAAATTTGAGCATGTTAAACATTCAAGATTTCTCAAAACTTTGTATGAATGAATAATCATGAAAGAATAGAAATGTTTTGAGAATATGACAATGATTAAGATCAGATCAAAATTATCATGAAGAAAAATAATAAGGGAAATCAATGACGTAAGATGTTTATATGAACAAGATATAAACATTTATACAATGAAAGCACATTTAAAATAGAAATGAAGTTTGATTCAAACAACAGTGAATACAACCGGGAGTATTACCATAGAAAGATTGAACTTTTGATACATGGTAATAACAAAGTCAAGAAATGTATTGAACCGTTGTGTATGAATACTTGACAAAGTATATGAAAAGAAAATACACAAGTATTTACTTTGAGAACACACGGTCAGATAGTCATCAAAGTATCCAAAAATCATTTAAAATCACACTTCGCAATTCATGAAAATCTTTTAAGAATAGGAAGTGGTTTGAACATTTAAGAAACCATTTTTCACAAGTGAAAGTTGTTCATCTTTCAACAAGTGATAGAGTATAAGGATTAGAAATATATACCTGTAAATCAAAATCCTTAACTCCCCCTGGAATGAATATATTTTTTTTAAGTATCCATGACAAAAACATCAGATATCCTCCCATCTTACTATCTGTAAAAATTCAAATTATCAGAAAAATATAACAATGAAAGTATAAGCAACTATTATCTCCTCCCCCTAAAATATATAGCAGTTAACTCCCTCTCAAATAAAAAACTTCTAGAAAAGATGTATTCAGTTAAGCATCCATCAGAAGAAAAACATTTGAGTACGGGTTCTGA
Source organism: Arctium minus (assembly GCA_954870635.1). NCBI lineage: Eukaryota > Viridiplantae > Streptophyta > Magnoliopsida > Asterales > Asteraceae > Arctium > Arctium minus. The sequence goes on from OX941084.1 coordinate 111,850,993, forward strand.
ACTGTAATATTCAGAAGCCAATATTACATATTCACCGGTGAGAATAGTAATATTCAATTTACCAATGAAGACCGGGTTCTGATCTGATGTAACCAGAAGCCAATAGTTTTGAAACATTGAGGAACGGGTCTTGAACTGTTTTATGCAAGTGTCATAGTTCTTTGAAGCACGGGTTCTGAACTGATTTATTCAGAAGCCTTAGTTCTTTCTCCCCCTTAAACCTTGGGTGCCTGCAACATAGATTTAGCTTTTGGTATCCACTGGTATTTGGATCCAGATTTGTTAGTTGCAGTTTTAGTAGGAGATATAAAGTAAGAACCATACCAGTTGTTCTCATAAAATTTGTTCACAAAATCATTTGAACCACAGTAGGAACAACTAATTTTCTTTTGAGCTAACCTGATCAATTGATTGATATTGTAAACCAGATTAGGTTTGCCAAAAGTTTTACCTTTAGAAGCATAGTTCCTTTTAGCATTTGATGTATGCACAAATGATTTTTGTTCCTTATTCTCCTCCGAGGAACCTTTCACTATCCAAATCTATTTATCTTTTTCTTTCTCATTTATCATTCTCCAAGATGTTTTCTTCTGAGACTTGTTCTTCTTGATGTTACCTGAACCATCAACATTTTTGTCATAGAAAAGGTTATAAGGACGAATTTGATCTTTAAGTTTAGAAGTATGATTATCATTTACATCAAACAAAGGATTATTAGAAACTTTAGTGAAAATTGAACTTGCTTCTGATTTGAATGAGCATTCGGATGCAGCTAGATCATCTCTTGGTGATTGAGCAATTGATTTTGGCATCTTGTGCTCAGTCAGCTTCACCTTGAACATGATCTCTTCAAGTTCTTTGATCTTTGTAGACAAACAGTTTCTTTCCTTTGACAGTATGTCAAACTTCTTATGCAACTCAGATTTTGCATTCTTCTCCTTCTGAATGTTTATGGACAGCTCAGATAGTTTCTTGTTAAGCTTGGCAATCTCAGTCTCAAATACTTTCCTTTATTCTTCAAAATCTTTTTCAACATTGTTTCTCTGTGCAAATATCTCCTTGAATACACCAACATTTTTATGTTCAGTTTTCTTTTTCTCCTTTTCAAACTTATCTCTCTCCATGATGATTACTTTCTCGAAGTTTGAAACTTGTTGAGAAAGCTTTATGCACTTCAGCTCCATGGATTTCTTCTCTTCAAAAGCTTTTCTTGAAAACTCTGAAAACTTTTGAGCAAAAGCTTTTCTTTCTTTCTCAAAATCAACTTTTTCTTTCTTCTCATTCTTCATTTGATCTTCCAGTTCAGAAACTTTCTTTCTCAACTCAGCATTATCTTTCTCTAATTTCTTTCTCTTTTTCTCAATCTTCTTCATTTCATCTTGGGCTTTAATTTTGTCTCTCTCTTGGGTTGCTTTTTCTTTCATCATGTTGATCTCAACCTCAAGACTAAACACTTTGTCTTTCAATTTACCTCTTTCAGCAAAAATTTGAGAATTCATTTCTCTCAGCCTATCGGATGTCTCACAGGCAATGTTTGCTCTCCTTCTAAGATCATCAATCTCTTTTAGCATTTGCTCCTTCTTTGACCATGTATTATCTACATTTAGACCTTCAAACTTTTTCAGCTTTGTTTGCAGAGCATAAATCTCTTTTTCCTTTGATTCAATAATCCCTACAAAATTAATTTTAGAGTTAGCTACACAGTCTGAGCAAATAACATCTTTCTTTGAATCTCTAGAATCTTTCAAATTAGTAATATGATTAAGAAGAGATGAATTTTGAATCTTCAGATTCTTGATTTCAGCTTCCATAGCCGGAATCTCTGGCATATACGCTAAAGCACAATCTCTGTTAGCTAGCACCAGATTTCCTTTTTCATCTGTGTAAAGCATGATGATATCTGAAAAAAAATACTAAAAAATCAGAAACTTTAATCACACTAAGAAATATGTACCCCTACGCAGACTTAGCACAGGGGTCTCGCTACCCGATTAACGGGTGGGATCAAGGGGCAACGCCTTTGCGGGGTCTGGGGGCAGCGCCCCTAGAAATTTTTTTTGACAATTAAATCTCATATTGAAACTTAATATCAAAAAAAAATGCTAGAAAAAGTTTCAAGAATCTGATCATTTTCTTGGTCGAACTTTCAAGAACTCGCAAACAAACTGGTCCAGGATCAATTTTGTCTTGTAGTATTGTTTTTGGAGTTGTAATTGGTTCATTGTATTCGATTTACTGTCTAGAACAAGTTTTGTGTTGATCACATTGTCCAATCCAAAGTTGTTTGTGTAAATTTGGATTTTTTTGTTGAATTTTTCTTCGAACAACACAATCGCACTGTATCAAGATCAAATTTGTATTTCTGTTGTTTCTATTTGAAATTGATTATTTGTAATATGTTCAGAAAGTGATCGAGAACAAATTGTTCAAGTTTCAAAATCTGATTTAGAGTTTTGCTTCGATTTGTGGCTGGTTCTGTGTTTTTGAGTTCGAGAAACTGAAGAACTCGCAAGATCTTTAGAATTCGCATCCTTCAAACTTAAGAACTCGCAGGTCTCTTGATGTGTGTTTGTTGAAAATTTCAAGGCAAGAATTCGCAGAAGCTAGTGTGCGAAAAGCAAAGAATTCGCACGTTGTGTGTTGTGAAAAGTTTCTGTTACTACTCACCAGCCTACAAAAATCTCAGGAATTCGCAAAACTTTGTCTGCGAAAAGTTACTATTTAAAGTCTTTGGCCTGCGAAAAGTTGCAGAATTCGCACGATTTAGGTTGCTATTTTTTTTGTCTAAGTCAAGATTTCACTAAATCTTTTGCGAAAAGTGAAAATCTTGGAATTTTCTAAGTCTAGATTTCGCATATCTTCTTGCAAAAAGCTCAAGTGAGTGTTGATATATTCTAAGTCAAGAATTCGCACAACTTTTTGTGCGAAAAGCTTAGATTTCGCTAGCTGTTGTTTGTGAAAAGTTGGAATTCGCAAGCAGTTGTCTGCAAATAGTGGTGATTCTTTGATCTGCGAATTGTGAAGTTTAGTTGTTTGCGAAAAGTTCAACTGTGGTCTGAGAATTCTGTACATAGTCATTTTTGACTAATTTTCAGAATTTTGAGAATTTTTTTGGAATTTTCTGATTTTGTGTTCAAAGATCTGTGCAAACATCAAGATGGCTTCAAAAGATGCCTTATCCATCGGAACAGATGTAAAACCACCATTCTTATTCAAAGGAGAATATGAGCAATGGAAAGACCGATTTCCGGATTTTATAGACCAACACGAGAATGAAGAATACATTAAAGAGTCTATAGAGGAAGGAGTAATGAAGCCCATTACTACTATTGTTCATGATGATGATGAAAATGAAAGTTCAGATAGTGGTGATGGTAATGAGCCCCGAGAGCCCAAAACCAAGGTGGTACCTATGAACATTTCCAAATATTCAGTTGCGCAAAAGAAGAGATTTAAGGCAGATAAACAAGAAAGATCCCTACTTCTACAAAGCATACCTAATGAGATCTACATCAAAATTGACAGGTACAAGGCAACGACTAAAAAGATGTGGGATCAATTAGAGAAGATGATGATGGGGTCTAAGATTGGAAATCAAATGAAAGTGTCTAACTGCATAAACAACTACAAGAAATTTAAAGTTAAAGCTGGAGAAAGCCTTGAGGAAACTTATGAAAGATTTGTCTCTCTGCTAAATGAGTTGGCCAAGAATAAAGTGAAGAAGAAGCAAATTGAAAACAACATGAAGTTTCTGAGTGTTTTACAACCAGAATGGAAGAAGCACACACGAAGGATGAAACAGATGAAAGATCTGAGTGAGATTCCCTTGCATGAAGCTTATGAAACACTCCGACAAAATGAGGAGGAAGTAGAGGAGGTGAGAGAAGAGAAGAAGAAAAGTGAGAAACCAGCTGACCCAATTGCCTTTGTAGTTGACAAGAAGAAAGAGAAAGAGAAGAAAGATAAGAAGAAAAAGAAGAAAGTTGTGATCACAAGTTCTGATGGTTCTGATAGTGATGAATCTGATTTTGATGATGGTGAGAATCTGAAGCAAGTAATGATATTGCTAACCCGAGCTTTTCAGAAGAAATTTTATAAGAAGTCAGGTTCCAATTGCCAAAGATACTCATCAGGATCGAGATATTATGAACACAAGGAAAGGATTGAAGGTAGGAGATATGAAGAAAGGAAGTCTGAAGGTAGAAGGTAGAAGGTACGAGGAGAGAAAGTCGGATGAGAAGAAGCATGTGAATAGTTATGAGTCAAATAAAGTAGAAGATCCAATTAAATGATACAACTGTGGTAAGATCAGTCACTTTTCTAAAGAGTGCCGGAATCCCAAAGTCAGTAATTCAGACTATTACAAGAACAAGATGCTTCTGGCCAAGTAGAAAGAAGCGGGCAAAGCTTTGATGGTCGAGGATGACCACTGGCTAGATGTTACTGACTCGGAAGGAGAGATAGATGAGACTACACACATGTGCCTAATGGGGAAGGAAGTGAAGTTTGATGAATCTGATGATGAGACTTCTAAGGAGGTAAACAACTTTTCTGAATGTGATTTTTTAAAGAAAATGGAAACAATGATGGCTGAGCTTCAAGACTTACAAGCTAAACCGAAAGAGGAAAAAGGCAGAGTTGCTAAAAAGCGTCAAACAATTTTTGATATCAACAAGGAAATTGTTGGGAACAAAAACTTGATTGATTTTTTGAACAAAGCTGCTACTAATTTTGAAAAACAAAAAGCTTGTCTTGAATATCAAATTTCTGAAGCAGTTTCCAAGTTCAATGTGTGTCAACTTGAGAAGCATGAGTTTGTCATTAAACATAATAAATTGTAGTTTGAAAACAAAACTTTGCTGAAAAAGATAAATGGTTTAGAAGTCAAGCTTTATGCTAAAGGTCAAACAGATCAAACCATTCATCTCAACAAGCCAAAGGAATTTAAAGCTTTTAAAGATAATTGGGGTATTGGATATGACAACCCACATTTTTTAAAGAAAGCTATTCGAAAGTAGCCAACTTTATACAACTTTTACTTTTTACAAGTGGCTGACAAATGCCCTCATTTAAAACCCAAATTTGTTACAAAATCATTTGATGAAATGGAATCTAAGGAAGATGAAAATAGGAAAAACACAACAAAAATGCAACTACCATTCTGCTATGATAAGCTGAATGATAGTAATCTATCCGAGCAACCAAAATTTCTTTCTAACGACTACTTTCAAAGCTATTCTACTGAGGAAATGAAGGCAACACCAGTTGAAGGTAAAATTTATGTTCCTCCACTCATCTTGGAAAGTAAAATTTCTGAGCTTGAGAATACCTTAGTAGATGAGAGAATTTTGGTTGATCTGGAGAAAGTTGTGTTTTCCACTATGCTTTTAAATACTGATTTCAAATCTGAAGTTACAAATGATAAGTCATAGTCAGAAAGAGTTAGTGAAAACAACTTTACTGATTCTATAGTTCATCTTGTAAACTCTTCATGAGTGATATTTTTCCTAATCTAAAATCTTCAGATTTTGACCAGACACCTTCTCAAAAAGCAGTTTGCAAAATAATTTAATGAGTTTATGTTTCCAGATGCTTCCAAAGCTCCTCAATTTGATGATGATCATGATGACTTATTTGAGGATGAATTTGATTTTTTAAATTTCGATGGATGTATGAATGAGTGTGTTGAGAAGTTTCATTTCAATGCTAAACTTCCCGATCACTCTGCTTTTGTGATTAAATCTGAGATTTTACCAAGTGTGTTTGAGAAAGGTGAATTGTCAACTAAAGTTGATGACTCTGTTTCTGTGAGTACTTAATATGCTAAGTGTAAGAAGCAAAAGAAGAAAAGGCGCTCATAGAAACGGACCAACACTGGTATGTCTGGAAAAAGACAAACTCGGAAATCTCATAGTTCTTACAAATCTAAATCTTGTGTTTCAGATATGAGATGGAAAAAGTCTGAAGCGAGACTAGAATGGAGACCAAAGAAGAAGATTGAAGAGACTACAAAATCATTTTCTGAATCTGAATATAATAAGGTATTGATAGTGTTTCAGATATGCTTGGTCAATGTGTTTTTCATAAAACAAAACTTGTAACTTCTTACAAGACTTATACAATAAAGCAACTGATCCAATTATCTCATTTGACTACTCAATGTTCCACATACGATCGAAATGATTTTGTGACTCGACAGTATTCTGATAATTGGTTTGGTTCATATCATGTTTTATTCTTATAATCTTTTTCAAAAACAAAGATGACCTAAATTCAAATGGGTCCCAAAATCTGATGCTAACTTGAAGGGACCCATCTATAAATGGGTACCTAAACTAATTGTTGCTTGATTTCTCCTGTGCAAACCCGTCATATATGGTACTTGGATTCAGACTGTTCCAAGCATATGAAAGGGCAGAAAGAAATTTTATCTAATTATACAGAGAAATTTTGCGGCATCCCTATTTGTTGGATCATAAATTGTATTCAAGATTAAAGTTAAAGTTAAGGGTTTAAACTGCAATTGTGCTAAAGTTAATTAGAGGGTTTAAATTGTAATAGATTAATAGTTTATTAGCTATTAGGCCCAAGCCCATTAAGCTTAAAGCCCATAAGGCTTAGGTATTTATAGTTTTGGTTAATTAGTTTTTAGGGTTAACCTTTCATATTTTCATAATCATTGTTTAGAGAGAAAGGTAGCCATATTATTCTCTGTATTCAAAGGGTATCAAGAACACTCAAGGGTTTCATTGTTTATTCAAGGGATTGGTATGTTACTCTGATTTATATATCTCTTGATTATTATTGTGTTGCTTGATTACTTGATTGTTAATCAACTAGATTAAACTGGGATAACAAGTGGTATCAGAGCCTAAAAGAATCAATTTTTTTTTGAGATTACTATTCATCGAAAAATCACTGTTCATCGAAAATCACTATTCATCGAAAGTTATTGTTCATCTGATTTCATAAAGTATTGTGTTTATTGGTTTAAAGTTGATCTGATTAGTTGAGGTTCATGCTTCTGAATGCTATCTGATTGATTAATCGCATTATAGATCATCAAGTGATTGAATTTATTGATTTTATGTTTTCTGGGTTTGCATGAATATCGATATTGTGCTCTTAAAATTGAGGTTGGAAAGTTGAATTTAATCTTTAACTTTGATTATGTGGTGATCGATGCATGCTAGTGGATACCAAAGTCTGATTTCTGAATTTGATTTTGTGCTCTCGACTTGTTTTCTGGGTTAATTTTCTGGGTTCATCATCGTTCTGGGTAGACTAAGAACGTCCCGGTCTAATGCATAATATCGGTAAAATCAGGACACCGGTCAAATAGTCCGATCGCCCGGTATACTCACAGACCACCTCGGTCGATACCTTGTCCGGTCGAATTAATACCGGTCGAATCTATACCGGTCAACTATATTCCCGGTCGAGTAAAGTACCGGTACAAGCAACTTACCGGTCGAACTCTCTATACCGGTCTTAGTCGTTTACCGGTCGAGCATAAGACCGGTTGTTACATCTTACCGGTCAAACAAGGTACCAGTCTAAGCAAAACCCCGGTCGACTCAATACCGGTCGAAGCACATCCCCGGTCGATTTTTGCAAACTGTAATAGGGCATCTAAATGTCAAAAAAAAATTCTCTAGATATTAGTGCTAAGTCTGCGAAGGGGGACAAAGTTTTGCTCTTGATCAAAATCTTCTTAATTTTTCAGTATTTTATTCATAGATATTAGTGCTTTATACTGTGTGCGAGGACTGCATTTGATTATTTTTGGAAATGTATTTTTCTGAAAAAACTTTAGTGTGGTTTTTATTTTGATTCTAACGATCTCTTCTAGTTGATTGTGTTGATACAGAAAAGTTTGATTACTAACCATACAGCCAGGATGTCGAATCAGCTAAATATGTCTAAAGGTTATAGCCATGATTTTAACAACATGCCTCTTTCTGAAGTAAAAGAAAAGGCTAAATATCTTGCTAGACGGTTGTCAATAAATAGAGACAGAGCTGATAATTGTGAAAGGGAGATTACAAAGCTCAAATCCGAGATGTTACCTCTTGAAGCTGAGATTGAAAATCTAAAGATTCAGAACTCATCTCTTCTTATTCAGATCAATGCTTTAAAAGAAAATTCAAAAGATTCTGATTCTTTAATTGACTTTGCAGGAATAATTGAGTCTAAAGAAAAAGAGATCTTGGATCTTCAAGCAAAGTTGAAAAGATCGGAATCTAGCTCAACATGGTCAAAGAAGGAACTAATGCAAAAAGAGCTAGATGAATTGAGAAGAAGAGCAAACATTGCTCGTGAGACATCTGAAGAGCTTAGAAAGTCAAACTCTCGAATCTTTGCTGAAAGAGACTCTTTAAAAGATAAAGTTCTCAGTCTTGAGGTTGAGATTAAAACGATGAAAGAAAAGGCAACCCAAGACAGAGACAATACAATAGCTCAAGATGAAATACTGAAGATAGAGAAAGAAAGAAAAGACTTTGCCAAGAAATTCTCTGATTTCTCCAGAAAAGCTTTTGAAGAGAAGAAAGCATTAGAGCTTAGATGTGTTAAGCTTTCTCAACAAGTTTCAGACTTTGAGAAGGTTATCATTCTAGAGAGAGAAAAGGCTGAGAATGAGAAGAAGAAAGTTGAGCTGAAGGATACAAATACAGACTTTTCTGAAGAAAAGAAGATATTTGAGACCGAGATAGCTAAACTGACAAGAAAGCTATCTGAATTGTCAACAAACATCATTAAGGAGAAGAATGCAAAATCTGAGTTGCATAAGAAGTTTGATTTGATTGAAAAGGAAAGAAACAGTTTGTCTTCAAAGATAAAAGAACTTGAAGAGATAGTTTTCAAGGTGAAGCTGACTGAGCACAAGACGCCAGAGTCAATAGCTCAATCACCAAGAGATGATCTAGTTGATTCAGATAGTTCATTAAAAACAGCTTCAAGTTCACATTTTTCAAATGTTTTCTATAATCCTTTCTATGATTTAGATGATTGTCTTACTTCTAAATCTACTGATCAGATTCGTCCTTCTAATCTTTTCTATGACAAAAATGTTGATGATTCAGGTAACTTAAAGAAGAACAAGTCTCAGAAGAAAAGGATCTGGAGAAAAGAAAATGAAGAGAAAGATAAAGGTAACTGGATTTGGAGAGTTAAAGGATCTCCAGAGGAGAAGAAAGAAGAATCATTTGTGCATACATCAAATGCTAAATAGAAAAATGCTACAAAAGGTAAAACTTTTGACAAACCTGATCTGGTTTACACAATCCATCAATTGATCAGGTTAGCACAAAAGAAGATTAGTTGTTCCGATTGTGGCTCAAATGATTTTGTAAGAAAAGATTATGTAAATAACTGGTATGGTTCTTATTTTATCTCTCCTACTAGAACTGCAACTAACCCATTAGGACCCAAATACCAGTGGGTACCAAAAGCTAAATCTGTGTTGCAGGCACCCAATGTTTAAGGGGGAGGAAGAACTATGGCTTTTGAACAAAACAGTTCAAAACCCGGACTTAATTGTCAAAAAGAAGGCTTCTAAGTAAATCAACTTAGAACCCGTACCTCAATGGAATATGGCTTCTAATCACTTCTGATTAGAACCCGCACTTCAGTGCTTTATTTTTCCTGCTTGTTTAAAAAAAACAAAAAAAAATCTTCAGTTAAGGGGGAGAATATCTGTGATATTAACAGATTTTTGGATACTTAAATGCTTATCTGACCGTGTGTTCTTAAAGATAAATACTTGTGTTTTATCTTGTCAATATACTTTGTCAAGTATTCATACACATAAAGGTTTGGAACATTCTATTTTGACTTTGTTATTACCATGTATCAAAAGTTAAATCTTTCTATGGTAATACTCACGTTATTTGTATTCACTGTTGATTAAATCAAACGTCATTTCATGTGCTTTCATTGAAAATATGTTTATATATTGTTCATATAAACAACATTCGTTTTTGATTCTCCAAAATCTTATTCTTCATGACAAAATGATATGAGCTTAATTGTCAAACTCTTTTAGTTTGAGGGGGAGAATTGCATCGTCAAACATAACTGTTTTGACATCTCCGAAAGTCTTATTTCTCATGTAACAAGTGGTATTTGTGCTTACATGTACAATAGCCTGTTGAACAACATGTTTTTTTAGGATCATACATGGGATTCAGTGTGAGAACTTAACAGAACCTCCATGGATTCACGATAACCAGTGTTTCCTACCCAGGAAGTATTCCCTGAGAGATTGAGGGGAGAAGGGTAAAAAGAATTGAGTGATGGTGTGTGAAGAGGTAAAATGGAAAAGAGAGATTGGTTAGAAGTGAGAATTAAAAGAAAGAGGGTGAGAGAACAGAGTAAAAGAATATTAAACTCTGCACCAAACTTCTTTCTGAGCCGGGCAGCCACATAATCTGATTGGTTCACATTCTTTGGTGACCATCATTGAAAAAGGCAACTAGCCCATGCCATCTCTTGCATACAACCCCACCAGCTACTCATTCTTTTCTCAAAGAGAGAATGTTTCACATTTTCTGGGGAAGCAGCACATACGCTATTGGTTCTTCATTTGGAAGATACTAATATTGAAATAGAAGGAAAGTTGCCCCACCTTCGAACCCTTTCTCATGCACGTTGAGTCTTTGTACAATTTGTTGTTGTCTCAACAAGTTTACATACTTTGAGCCTAAAATGAAAAGCAAACATCTGTGCTTAATTTTTTTTCTAACACATGCACGAGCACACAGAAATTTGTTTTATGTCAGAACGTTCATAGATAACTATGTGTTATTCGATGATTGAATGGAAGACCTGGGGAGTATACATCAAACCAGCTCCTTATATAGTAACTTTGTGTTACTCAGTGACTTTGTGTCATTGACAGACATTCTAATTGAGTCATTTGTTGATTCAGGGTTACACTTATTAAACTATTTGAATTTGAAAAGATTCGAATGGTTACTACTTTCTATTTTAATCTGAAAAGATTGAAATAATCACTCTTTCCATCTGGGAAGACTGCTCTTATTTCCATACAGGGCTCGTTACATGATGAAGATTGTGCTTACGTGATCATACACAATGGGGGAAATTGTCTTGAAAAGGGGGAGATTGTTTTGGTATGTTTTGATGATGATGCTTCTCACCATTCATCAAAAAGGGGGAGAAGATACAAAAAGGGAGAATACTCAAAGAGAGAGAATATAATCTGAAGACTGCTGAAGATTATCAAAGTTTTAAAGTTTTGATGTTTTGAAGACTGCTGAAGATTATCAAAGTTTTGAAGTTTTGAAGACTGCTGAAAATTATCAAAGTTTTGAAGTTTTGAAGTTTTGAAGACTGCTGAAGATTATCAAAGTTTTGAAGTTTTGAAGTTTTGAAGACTGCTGAAGATTATCAAAGTTTTGAAGTTTTGAAGTTTTGAAGTGTTGAAGTTTTGAAGCTATCAACGTCATATCTGAAGAAAAGTGAAGACCCGAAGACAATTGCAAATTTTTTTAATCTTGAATCCAAAGGGGGAGATTGTTGGATCATAAATTGTATTCAAGATTAAAGTTAAAGTTAAGGGTTTAAACTGCAATTGTGCTAAAGTTAATTAGAGGGTTTAAATTGTAATAGATTAATAGTTTATTAGCTATTGGGCCCAAGCACATTAAGCTTAAAGCCCATAAGGCTTAGGTATTTATAGTTTTGGTTAATTAGTTTTTAGGGTTAACCTTTCATATTTTCATAATCATTGTTTAGAGAGAAAGGTAGCCATATTATTCTCTGTATTCAAAGGGTATCAAGAACACTCAAGGGTTTCATTGTTTATTCAAGGGATTGGTATGTTACTCTGATTTATATATCTCTTGATTATTATTGTGTTGCTTGATTACTTGATTGTTATTCAACTAGATTAAACTGGGATAACACTATTGGGTAGGGAACCATTTGGTCTCGCTTAATACGACATTTGGGTGTTGGTCGGTACTAGATTTCGAGGACAAAATCTTTTCTAAGGTTGGGAGGATTGTAACACCCCAATTTTTTTAAGGAAGGTATTATTTCAAGTTAGTACAGGAATCGTAATTCAAGAAAAATAGAAGAAGTATGATTTTGGGCTTGGATCCTAGATTTTATTGTCTTCTAAGATGAAGGATTCAAATACGAGTCCAACGGTTCTTTCCGGAGCAAAATCAGAGTTAAAACGAAGAAGTTATGACTAAAACAGTGTTCGGACAAGAAAAATGAAGAAAATCGGGCGGCAGTGCTCTGCGTGGATGGATCCGTGTCACCATCAGTACGGGACTCTGTCCCAATACTCTACGCAGATCGATCAGCGCCGCCATCCTCGCGGAGCCACTATGAGCAATAAAAAGGGAAAATCCGGCCCCAAATCCCATTTTCACCCTAAACCTAATTCTTCTCCCCATTTCTCTCCCAAATCAACCCCCAACCTCCAAATCGAACCCTAACTCATTTTTGGGGGATTTCCTCCTAAAATCACATGATTCTTCATTATCTAGTAAGCTTGGAGGTGAGAAACATAATCATTCATCTTCATCTTCTTCATCAAGTTATCTAGGGTTTCATCCACCCATGTTCTCCCTTTTGTAGATTTGGAGTTTGTGGTTTATTTTGGTGACCTAGAGGTGTGTTGGTGGTGGATTCAAGCTATTAGTTAAGGTAAGCTTCTTCTTCTTCATATATGGAAAAATTAGGGTTTTGGTATAAGTTGAGATCTTCATTCATAATGTTTGGGGAATGATTCTAAATGGTTAGATGTAAATATTTATGGTTGAAGTTTATGGATCTAGGTTTTTGGAAGTTTTGGCTTGATGATCCAAGTGTTCTTCAAAGGAGCTCATGTTGGGTAAAATCTAGATTTAGCCTAAATCTAGCAAAGTGAGTTCAAGTTGATTTGTGAAAACGTTGTACATACCAAAATGTTTATTTTAAAGTGTTTATATGTTTTGCATGAAATTATCATTAGTTGAGTCATTGGTGGGTTTTGATTATTTGAGGTGATTGGCTTTATAAACATTGCAAAACACCCACATTTGGGATTTTTGGGCATCTTGATGAATAAGACATAAATGAAAGTGTTTTGGTGATTTATTGCATAAATGGAGATTATTTGGTTAAAAGGCATTTTAGTGTTTGTTTTGGGGAAATGCTTAATTTTGTGTTATGGGACGTTTTGAAAGAGTAAATGGTATAAAATCATTTGGAAAGTATTTTGTCCCAATCTAAACTGTGTTGGAGTTTATTCATGTACTCCGGGGAGTGTGTTTGCATGACGTGAGACGATTGCGTTTTATTATTTGGGACCGTTCTTTGTTGGTCAAAAAGGGGTTTTGAGCACTCTAGCTCGGTGTTGACTTAGAAGAGTCTTGGGGACAATTGTTCGGTTTTAATGGCTCAATGTAGAGCCCAGTTATGATGTACATACTAATGCACCTTGTTGCATTTTGGTGTTGATTACATGATCGAGTGCGTTGGTCATTTCGGTATAGGCATGTAATGTTAGACTGTGTTGCATTGGATCCATAGGCACGTAAGTTAGTCTGTTTTGGATGGTCAATTGGGTATTGCGGGGTTGAGCTCCGGTATCCATGTTTTACGACCCGAAACTTTACAAGTAGGCACTAGGAGGGTTGAGTCTGGTGGTGCTACCGAGGAGGTAGGCACTAGGACCTCTGTCGCTTGAAGTAATGCCTGGGAGGTAGTCTTTAAGTGTGTTAGGCCTTCGGGATGGAGTTATTCGGAATGTTCATCAAGGTCAACTGACTTGTGGTGATACTTGTTAAAGAAATCGTAGGGACACTTGGGCTTGTATGTCGTGAGGTGTCATGCGATTAACGTTGCATGGGTAGCATACTTTTGTGTTCCTCCACTCTCAACGGATACGGGTCTCCCCCGTTGTCGGCTGGCAGCATTTTAAATATAATGATGTTCTACTTTATTGTCATTGGGCTTATGCGGTTTATCGTAAATGAGTACCTTAATATTGGATCTCCCTCCACGTATATTAAGGTTTGAATGAAATACGTCATTCCCATGTTTTGATACTTGGTTTCCTTTCATTTTATGGTCGCGTGAGTATTGCTCCTAGTGTCTATGTTTTCGGACGTATTCCATATGTGGGATTTGACAATGACTTAGGGGTTGTGTATCTCGCCCCACCCGTGCTTGGGTGTTTTGGGATGCAATGCTTTATCCACGTATCTTAAATTGGGAGTCGATTATATTCACGTTTTGAGAGAGTTTTGGGTTGCATCATTTTATAAAGAATGTTTTGCATTGGAGCGTTGTCTTTAACGATGCATGTTTTTGGAAAACGAGTCGCTTCCATATTTAAAGTAAATTATTTTGAAAGATCATGATTTGAATTGAATTCTTTCCTCTTAACGATATGTTTATTCATGCTGAAAACTCTTGAGCTCACTAGGCGTTAGCCTAGCCTTTTTATTTATCGGCATGTGCAACAGGCTTCGTTTAGGAATAGTTCTTGTGTCACTATGAAGAGAGAAGTGCTAGTTGTGTGCTCGTGAATGTGAAGCCTTCCGCTTAGGTTTTCTGAAGAGCAACTTGTATTGGGGTTATGTAGCACCCGACTCTGGTTTAGATTTTGTATCTTGTTGGAGTTTGTAATTGTCGAGGTAATTATAGATTTTTAACTCGAGGTATATTGAGTTTTGAATTGTAAGAGGAAATTCTTGTCCCTATTTTGATGTTATATCGAAATTTTAAATTAGTTGCTCTTACCAAATTTGAGGGTGTTACAGGGAGTTAGCAAAATCTGAGGAGGAGTAACAAAATTTTACTATATGAGGTTGAAAAACCATTGGATTCAAAGATTGTAGCTGAGCATAAAAGATTTTATTGGTTCTTCTATCCCTACCAAGTGGTGTTTGCTACAAGTTATCCTCCTGCGAGCTGATTGAAACAAGTTCTGAAGCTGAAAGCACATTCAACTCGCAGTTCAAAGACAGATTCTTTGTTTTTAAACTGAAGTTGCACTGTGGAATGTCACGTAACTCACACATTATCTTTCTTATGTGTTGATCCGATTTGTTGAGTTTCTACAGTTTAAAGCTGCTCAATAGTGCATTCAGTCGAGGCTATTGTACATTGAACTTGGTTACAAAGTTGAAAATATGAAGACCAAGAGCGTTATTCAAGGGGAGCTTGGAAAGATATGAAGACAAGCAACACCAAAGTTTTTCAGAGATTCAAGAGGGAGAGAAGATCAAGTCTGAAGTTTCAAGATGATAAATGCCTTATTCAACTTTAGGGGGAGATTGTTAGGACTGAAAGTCCTAGAGCATTGAAAGTTGTATAACGCATTTATAGAGTTTAATTGTTTTATTATTTAATGCGTTGTTAAAGCCTTTTAATTGTTATTTGGGCTTAGTCTTGTTTAATGGGCTTGGGCCTTAGGGTTTAAGCCCTTGGTATTTAAGGTTTGTTCAGTTGAGAATTAGGGTTAGAGAGGTTAATGGTCGTTATAGGTTTACTCGTATTACTCAGAAATTCTCTCTGTAAACCTTAAACCCTTGATTGATAAATCTAATCATATGACCAGCAGTTGTGATTCAATCTTTATTGTTTGTTGATTATTATCGTGTTTGCACTGTTTATAGGATCCACATCACCTTACAGTCATCCAAAAACAGTGGTTGACCCATCTCCTCTTATGTCACCCAAATTCTATAGAATAATCTATCCACTTTTACACATCTTAATTCGTCTATACAGGAACGAATCGACGTAGCCACTAAGATTTTTCCAAATTCCAGATTGTTACTTGTTTCACATTTACAGTTTATTGACTTTAACGGTTTTCCCCATTTACTTGCTATTTCTTCAAAGATTTCTTCGTTCCAAGCATGAAGCGACACTACACATATTTTTAACCAAATCAACCTTTTGGAAGAGCAGAATCCTTCCGACTATCTCCTTAACCCTCTAATCCAAAAATGTAATCCATGTACGTTGTTATTCAAAATTTTGGTCATCGTTTCCTCTTGCTCAAGCATTAACATCACGTTCCTACTTCCCAATAGTTTCAATGAACATTCCACAAGGTCCTCTGATTTGCAAAGCGCCTGTATTGCTTCTATGTTGACTAAGGAAGATACATTTCCAATCAAACATCTCTTTAAGACTTTTTAAGTTGTCCTCCGACGACCAACTTCCAATTACCTCCTCTCTCCTTTGAGTTCCTTCTCCCGCATCAATCTTTCCGTTTATCCTATCTTCATTATCTGATCTGCTGCGCCCCTCCTTTACCACCTCACTAAAGAATTTTTGACCATTCCATGTTTGCATAATTCGGGGATTATGATTTCTGTTCGGTGTGTTCCTCACCTACCTTCTTCTATCCTCTACTATACGTTGTTCATCTTTATTATTAGCCGCGAAAACCCTCATCTTATAAGTTCCAATCCGTAAGTCATTAAGCCCCTTCTCCAGCTCCTTACTACAGGTTACGTGTTTGAACCTTACAAATCCGAACTACTTCCCGTTCCACATTCTTCTCCTAGCCATGTATATGTCGCCTACATCTTCGAATTGTTTGAAGGCTTTTCATAAGTGGTGAACTTCCCAATATTCTGGAAAGTTAAAGAACAAAAATGATGATAACTTTCAGTTGGTTAGATTCCATTGGTGTCCTCTCGTACTTGTGTAATCTTTGTACCCATCGTCGCTAATTCTTACCCCTGACTTATCACTCTCTCTCTCCTGCTCTTTCTCCTTACACCACTGCTTACCCACTCTCTCCCTACTCTCGCCGGAGATCTCTCTCTCGCTGACATTCTCTCTCTCTCTCTAACGAATATGTTTAAAAGGGAGGCGTATTTGATGCTTTAGAAGAGAATTATGTTTTATTTTGAGAATATATTAATAAAATATAGGTTTGTTCCAACTTGTTCTATGGGGTGGGGTTGGAACAAGTCTATTCCATTTTGTTCTGTTATGTTCCTATTTGTTCCACATAATGGTCATGTCAAACATGGAACAATAATCCTTATTCTGTTATGTTCAATGTACCAAACATACTATTTATGTCATCATGCTCGTCCATTTAGTTTAACAAGTCAGTCTAGAGTGGTGGCCAAATCTCGGATTCGGGCCGGGCCTAATTGGTCATCGGGCCTAAACAGTGACACCCGTAACCGGTGAAGGCCCAACCGGTCCCGGGGCGGTCACGATTCACGACGGTGGGGCTGGTAACCAGGTAAGATTACTTAAAACCGGTTAAGGGTAACCGGTCCTGGTTCGGTTACGGGTCGGGCCCAAAACCGGTTAAGTTTTTTTTTCCTTAATAAAAATTTTAAAATATAATTAACTACATCAATTAATAAACTTTAAAAAATAATTTGGATCACTCAAATATACTTTAAAAATGCGTTTTATTTATATTTTCAAATTAATTACATCAATTATTAAAAAAACACACTTATTAAATATTCGTATTCCCCTCATCCCATGGATTATATTGAAGAGTTCTGTACTGTTCAAGTCGGTTAAGAGCCGTTGAATCATCGAGGTCGTCGATGTCGTATTCTTCATCATCATCGTAACGTGAGACGTAGCTGACACTACTAGCATCATTGTCGGTTGTGGTTGGCGGCGTACTTAGTCCCATTTCTTGTTCGTTTTATTCTATATTTGCTTCAACATGCTCCATATCCGCCTCGAGTGATGTTTGATGTTGAATTCTTTAAACGCTATCCAAGTAATCCTTCAAGCATATGCAACACTCCACCGACTCCGGGGTTAGTCTTGTTTGATGTAACGAAATGATCCTGCCACTAAAAAAAATGCGGACTTCGAAGCTACGGTACTAGCTTAGATTGTTAGTATATCACGGGCCATAGACGCCAAAACCGGGAATTGAGGTTGTTTTTTTTTTCTTCCAAAAGTCTAATAAATCTATTTGTTCAAAAGTTTCAATGGACGTGGTGCATGTAGCAATAAAATTAATACGTATGTAAATATTTAATTCGCCCAAATCGCTATTATCAAATCTAGATTTGTTACTAGATTCATTTAAAACCTTGTTCATTAAATTTGTCATTAAGTCGGCCCGGTTTTTGCGATGACCACTAGAACTAGAACCTGCTGTAAATAGTTGACTTGTAGATGATTGTTGGCTTCCTCCCTCATGATAGATTTTATAAATATAAAATAAGTTTTGAAAATTATGACTAAACACACGTTTGCGTTCCCTTGAAAAACTATTATTGGTAAGCATATCTAAACCAAACGCTGCACTTATTTTTGTTATTAAAACTTCAACACCCGTAACATTTGAATACGGGTTTAATGCCGCGACACAAAGTGAAGGGGATATCGAGAAAATATTTTAACAATTTTGCTTTCATTGAACCCATCAACGTTCCCCAATCGTGATGGTCTTCGTATTGTGCAATTTACTTGCCAAAATATATAGTTGATTTAAAAGTAAAAGACTTGTTGGATAATAAATACCGGATAAAAGTGTTGCATTTTTAAAATCACCCAGGATATCGTGTAAGCCTTCAAGAATGGCTCAATCTTGATGTCCAGACTGTTATCTGTGTAATGAACATTATAAAATGCCCAAATATATTGTTTTTATTTTATTATTTTTTCAATCATATAGTAAGTCGATTTCCATCGAACGGGCATATCAAACGCCGGTCCCAAAGCTCGAAAACCGACATCTTCGCAATATCGTCTATATGCTTGTTGCGTTTTTTTACCATTTGTGAAAATACGTCGCAACATAAGCCTAAACTTATTTAATACATGTTTACATTTTGTTAAACCGTCTTGAACGGCTAAATTTATTGTGTGTGCGCAACAACGTGTATGAAATAATTGCACATCTAAAATAGGGGTTAAAACCAACTTTAATTTCTCCACACATGCCGTATTATTACTAGCGTTATCAAATGAAATGCTAATAATTTTAGAATATAAATTATAAAATTGAAGGCTTCTTTTAATTATAGAAAATTGACGATCACCCGAATGTGGTGAACCAAACGATTCAAACGTGATTACACGTTTGCATAATTGCCACGATTGCGGCTTAATCCAATGTGCCACTACGCGTATATAAGATTGCGGCAATCCGTATGGTGCCCTTCATACATCACACGTTAAAAGAACGTTGTTGGGTAAGGAGGCAAACAATTGTCGCATTCCATTTTTAGCAACTTTCCAAGCTTTTAAAACATCACGTCTAAGAGTTTGACGACTTACCAACATATAGCGTGGTTGTAGCTTGAGTTGGATCAAGTTCCTAATGTGAGGATTGTCGAAATGTCCGAACGGCAACCCGGATTGAATGACACATTTTGTTGTCATTTGTCGGTTCAAGTCGGCATCATAAGTTTATATTTGACCGGAATTGTCAAGTATCGCTTGATTTGACTCGGGAGCCGATTTCAACAACGGGCACGAAATATCGGCGTGCCGCCTTAAGGTGGAATTTCCTTCCGCCGTAAGGAGAGCTCCACAACTTTTGCATTACGAATTTTTTTCCCGTTGGTGAGGATCACCATGTTGTAATGGTTCCAAACTTTGGCCTTTCGTCCATACTCGGCAAGAATTTGGGCAATATGTTCGTTAGATGCGTCGTATTGTTCACCGGCCATTTTGGACGAGAAAGATAGAAATAGATGAGAATTGAGACTAGAGAGATTATAACTTGCGAGTTTGCGAGAAACGAATATGAGTCGAAATTACAAAATATAACCAGAATTGTTTGCGTTTTGTAACTTGGTATCTAACCCCATACACCACACAACTTATTTATAGTGTTTTTGGGGGTTTAGGAGGCAAAAAAAAGGGTAATAATTGGAAAAAAAAAACGGCTAGTTAACAAACGACTATTTTTTTTTGAAAAAATCGGACGGGGCCGGGCCCTTAATGCTGGGCCTTCAAATCCTTCCAAAATGGTAACCGGTTATGATTTCCGGATAATCAACCGGTTAAGGTCGATCCCTGGCCGGATCGGTCAAGGAACGGACCGGTCTCCAGTTAACCGATCGGGCCGAGCCCATATAGCCACCACTAGACTCATCTGTTTTTTTAAGAATGGTTGTCCAACCCGCTTTTACTAGAGGTTTGATGATTCGAACACTTATGAACAACTCTAGAAATAGTGTAAAACTGCATACCACCAAATATTTTACGTAATAATTAAAATATAGAAATCAATCATATAAACATTTAGGGGTCGTTTATCAAACGCTTACCCGGTAAGTACTTACTAGGTCACTTACATTATTGGATAAACATGACAAGGATTAAGAATCTTACCCGGTAAAATCCATGACATGGACTGAGAGTCTTATTCCGGTAAGTGAGGGTGACGACTCTTACTCGAAAAATGCTTACCCGATAAATTGTTGCATATGATGTCGTTTTCTGTGAGTAAAATGTTACCTGGTAAAGTAAGTGAAAGTGATAATTATTACCGCTAAGCGCTTACCGAATAAACATTTGGGTAAACGGCCCCTTAGTTAATAGATAAGTAGATAGACCAAATCCATAATTTACTCGATAAATATAGCTTTCAATGTATATCTCAAGATTGAGCATATGGTCGACCATGTGAAGCCAGGAACTCAAATTCCCCTTTTAAAAAAAAGAAAAAAGAAAATATCTGTTTTGTTTAATAAAAGGTTGACATTTATGATTTTGAATCAGCATCACCCAACATGTTGTTGAAACCCTAGCCTTGGCGCACCTTTTGATCTTTCTTTCCACTCTAGTCCAATTCACTACTGAATTTCCCTAAATTTTCTCTCAATTCCAACTCGATTACAGTTCGATCTTTGCTTGATCTTCTGTAATTAAGTTTAAAGAGAGAGAAAGGGAGAGATGACGATTCTTTACACGCTCGTGGCGAGGGGATCTGTGGTGTTAGCGGAATTCAGTGGCACGCCGACGAATGCCAGCACGATTTCCAGGCAAATTCTCGAGAAAATCCCAGGAGATAATGATATGAATGTTTCTTATTCTCAAGATCGCTATATTTTTCATGTCAAGCGTACTGATGGCCTTGCCGTTCTTTGTATGGCTGACGACGCTGCCGGAAGTAAGCTACTACTTATCCTTTTACTACTGTATGTTCTGTTTTTCTGATTCATATTGTTCAATTGTGGATGTTTAGTTATTTTAGGCGTGTAATTTGAAGTCGATGCATATAGCTTTAATCATAGGGAATCATGTAAGGTGTTTTTTTTGTTTTTATAATCTGAGATACTCGGCTTTCGTTATAACAAATCATGCAGGTAAAAGATCTGTTTTTACCTAAGTACTCACTATAAGAAAGATAGAGAGTACCAATGGGAAGAACAGAAAGGGTATTAATTATCAAGGACAAAGAATTTGGTTGCATTATGTTGCCTATCAATCATTTCCTTTTCCTTTCATAGAAATAAGATGCAAATAATTGTAACCCTTGTGGCATTGATTTGTGATTTTTTTTTTTTTTTTTATCAATGGGATGCTTTGAGACTAGTGATTTGATATTGGAAAGTACAACTTGCGTGCTGAGTATACATGATCTTGGGTTACAATATGGATTTTCAATTGGTTTAGTTGTCACCTCAGGGGTTTGATACTTCCTACTATCTTAGAGGCCATGAACTTAATTTTTTTATTTTACCGAACAACTGATTTCTATTGTTGGTTTGGTTTTAGTACTTTAGTATGTGGATTGTGGCTGAGTTATAATCTCTCTGTGATCTACATATAAAAAGGCACTAGAGTTTTTGATAGTTGCAAAATCATCCGGGCACCAAGCAACTATATTCTTGCAAAATACTTTTCCAATGCAACATTGTCATCTATGTATCTTGCATTAAAGATGGTGCAACAATTTATTGATGGTAGAGAGGGGGGCGTGAAGCGTGTCCTTAAGAACAGGAAGAAAGAAAAAACGGATGGATGGAGGCCTAATATACCATCCTTTATTCTTGTTTTTGAAGGTTGTGTAATTAATTAGGCTTTCTTGTAATCCTATATTCCAATTGGGGTTTTAAAGAGATCCCTTTAGTGGCACCCATACTTGTTTGGTTCTGGTTGAATGCGAAGAAATTACGATTTGCCCATTATGTTCTATATAGATAACATCATGTTTTTGCAGGGAGAATTCCTTTTGCTTTTCTTGAAGACATTCATCAGAGGTTTGTCAGGACTTATGGCCGAGCAGTTCTATCAGCCCAGGCTTACGGCATGAATGATGAGTTTTCAAGGGTTCTGAGCCAACAAATGGAGTTTTACTCAAACGATCCCAATGCAGATAGGATGAACCGTTTAAAAGGTGAAATGGGTCAGGTGAGTTTTGCATATCAATATGGAGCACAATCTTCATTTTCTAAGATTAAAGATCATTTTTCTTGGATATGGTTTTGAGGGATACAACAAAAAGCAATTGTGGATCATTTATTCTTGAGAGTGCGTGTATGATTTTATAATCCAAGAGATCAGCGAAGTGTGGTTCCCATGTTTGATAGAATGGTTCCATTAATTAGTTCATTCTCAATTGCTTACGCGAGTATGTACCATGGTTTTCACGTAGCACTCGACTTAAGATAAGTTATGGTATAGCTTACGCTCATCTTGGATCAGAATTAAGCAAAATTTGCTTGTAGATCCTGTTTAATCCTCTGTCTAAATCTGGACATTTGTTGATATCCAACTTGGATTATAAATTCATAATTGGCGGGTTTTGGTATTATGAACAGGTACGCACTGTGATGATTGAGAATATTGACAAGGTATTAGAGAGGGGTGATCGCTTGGACTTGCTTGTAGATAAAAGTGCCAATATGCAAACTAATACACTGCGCTTCAGAAAGCAGACTCGCCGATTCAGGAGTACGGTCTGGTGGAGAAACGTCAAGCTCACGTAATTTTTCTAAACAATACCCATTTTTGTCTTCTGAAAATGTGATTGCTAATGGTAAAAAAAGGGTGTCTCAATGCTAACATGTAAAGCAAAGTTATATCCAAGTGGTAAGGCTTCTTTTTTAACTGCAAGAGGTTGAAAGTTTGAGTCTCATAACGACTGCCATTCCCACGATGTAGTAAGAAATTTCTGATACAAGGGTGATTACTCCACCTGTAACATATTCCCTATGGGTTTTATTTCACCCTACACCCTAAATTGTTCTGTAAGAATATTTTCATATATTGCATAGAGGCATCATGTTTCCAAATTATTTGCCTTATAAACTATGGTTTTAATTTATTTGTTTTTGCTATAAGAAAAATAACACATTTATGGTTAGTGACTTAAAAGTTTGAATGGAAATGGCAGGATTGCTCTCATATTGCTCATCCTGGTGATTGTATATGTTGTATTGGCATTTGCTTGCCATGGGCTTACCCTTCCCACCTGTCTATAAGCTTGGATTCAGTTGCTGGTCTGGAATTGCCAATTCCAATTCTGATTCTTGGACGGCTTCGAAACACCATGTGAGTGATTGTTCCACCCTCCGTCTCTAATTTACGGCATGTGGGATTGTTTTATCTTTTGTGTGCGATATGTGTGTCATTATTTTTTACGGTAATTATTTACTGCCAGCCAGTTTGGTATTCCCCTTCATATAGTGGGTCAATTGTTTTTTGTAAGAACAAAACTCTGTTGCTGTTGTGTAATGTGTACTATAACAGGTTTTGGTTTGTGTTCACCCATATTTTCGAGTAGGATATATTGGTTTGGTTTGAAATTAGATTTTATTTTTTGAAAAACCAACATAACAACATCGACTGAACCTAAACCAAACAGCTTCAGTTGTTCTGGTGCATCGACAGTAATGGTAGTAGGCCTGGTCTTCTTTAAGCCATAGTCCCGGTTTGTGCATGGAAGACATAATTTTTTCTCAACAATTTGCCATGAAAACTGGATATGATGTTACTCAAATTGGATAACGTGCTGATCATTCTCCAAGAGCTCACATCGACCGGAAGGTTTTGACACCTTGATGACGGCTCAGGTTGGGATGTTTGCTGATTAGTGTGTCGTGAGTTCGGTCCATATAGGCCTTTGATCTGTCCGGACCTCTGATGCAAAATTTCAAAATCATAAATATCTACGCTTGATTTATTTTGGTGCAAGTCAGCATCCGGATTCGAAAACACCTGCTCACGAAAAGAAAAACGTAGATTCCAAAGCTACGGTGCTAGCTATGGTGGTTAGTAGATCTCTCTGATAACGACGAAAAAGTTTTAGAAATTGTTCTTTTTTCCACCATGATGTGCTCAAAATAATCAATGGTCGTATAACTCACAAAATTAGACGTCATATAAATACTAGGGATGGCAGAAAACCCCGAACCCGATGGGAAACCCGAAACCCGGCTAAGTTCGGGTCGGGTTGGGTAACGGGGAAAATTTTGGAGATTTTATCGGGTTCGGGGCAAGGTATCCCCGCCCCGGCCCTCCCCGATATATATATATATATATATATATATATATATATATATATATATATATATATATGTAAGTTATTATATGCCCACGACACGTGTCACACAGAGATACGGCTGAGGAGTATGTAAGCCTATAGGGTCGCACACAAAGAATGCGTTTGTTTCCATTTGTAGAAACCCGGATTTTATGAAAATGTGTTAAACTGTAATTATGATAATTACAGGGTGAAAATGTAATTATGTTAATTACGGGGAATTATCTGTAATTATATAATTATATTTTAAAGTTTAAAAAGGATAATTATATATACTTATATAATTATATTTTAAAGTTTAAAAGGATAATTATATATATATATATATATATATATATTCATATATATATATTTGAATTTGAATATTACAAATAATTATTAAACCTTATTTAATCTTTAATTGAATTATAGTCTAACTATAATTCTTCTGATATAAATAAGGGGTTAGGCTAAACCATTTGATATACGATTGAATTAGAATTAACCTTTCAGTTAAATATAGAAAAGAAACCTTTTCTTTTCTGTAAAACACATATAGATCTAGGGTTCTTGGGCTAGCACCCGGTGGAAACGGGAAACGTGTTCATGTAAGCCTATAGGGTCGCACACAAAGAATGCGTTTGTTTCCATTTGTAGAAACCCGGATTTTATGAAAATGTGTTAAACTGTAATTATTATAATTACAGGGTGAAAATGTAATTATGTTAATTACGGGGAATTATCTGTAATTATATAATTATATTTTAAAGTTTAAAAAGGATAATTATATATACTTATATAATTATATTTTAAAGTTTAAAAGGATAATTATATATATATATATATATATATATATTTGAATTTGAATATTACAAATAATTATTAAACCTTATTTAATCTTTAATTGAATTATAGTCTAACTATAATTCTTCTGATATAAATAAGGGGTTAGGCTAAACCATTTGATATACGATTGAATTAGAATTAACCTTTCAGTTAAATATAGAAAAGAAACCTTTTCTTTTCTGTAAAACACATATAGATCTAGGGTTCTTGGGCTAGCACCCGGTGGAAACGGGAAACGTGTTCGTGTGTGGACTACCGATAGAGGAAACCTACTTTGGTTTCTTGGTGCTTCAGTTTTAATCCCGTCAGATCTTGAAAGGTACATATTCTAAACCCCCTATGGCGTGGTTTATTTTAATTAAATGCATCATTGGATCCGATTGGGTTTTAATGTTTATTCTGAAAAGTTTTCTATATTAGTTGTAACCAAAATTTCTTTAATTTTCCGCTGCGTTTTATCGGTTACAATTTTGAGTAAAACCCTACAGTGGTATCAGAGCCACTTTGATGTTATTTAATTAAAAGAAATACGAATTCTATATGGCAAATTAAATTGGTCCCAATTTCAAATTGGATTTAAAATTTAAATCTAGTTGGGCTTTCATGTTGAAGGCTTGTATGGTACCTAAAATAAATAAAATAAAATAAATGGGTTATCTTTTTTGGTCGATGGTAACAAAACAAAAGGGGGTTTTATAACCCTAATTTATTGTTCCACATCAAAGTTGCTATAAGGCATTCTGCCTATATGCCGATCGCCGCCTGCCGGCCGCCGCTGGTCTTGTACGACTGTTGCCACTGCTTGCTGTCATAGCCGGTGGTTTTTCCGTTGTGGTTCTGCCTCTTTTCTTCTTCGAGTAGTTGTGGCATCTAGATCGCCGCCCTATGGGGCTGGTGGTGTTGGCTCGTTTTATCTCAAGCCGTCGCCGATGTAATACGGTTGACTTGGCCACCGCCGCTGGTTTTTGAGTCAGGCGGCGATTCTCTTCTTCATCACCGGCTGTTAATGACCCAGTCGCCATTGACAGTCACTGACCGGAGACTAGTTGATTGTCTTCGACCATCATTGTTTCCTGCGGTGGTTAGTCACCCCTCTGATGTGGTTGCTACCATCTCAGATCGATGCACCACCGCCGACAACATCTTCTTCCTCACCGACCACCGCTGTGGTTGATTTTCTTGCAAACTGGAAGTTTTCCGGTTAGGTTCCACGACTGCTTCTGTTTTCTGGTTGGGTCCAACGGCTACTGTCGTTTTCTTGTTCACCACACCGCCACTCCAAGCGGGTGGAGTTTAGTTTTCCTTTTGATTCAAGATTCCAATGCTAGCCATCGAGCCAAACAACGGTTTATGGTCAAATCGTTGTTGTTGATAGTTTGGGCTCGTACTAATAGTGAAACAGTGGTGGGACTAGGGCTATGGTCCAAAGTTGCCGTCACCGGCTGCTGCCGTTATTCATTGAACACAACTAAAGGGTTTTTGGTCGTCGATTTCTTTCTTTCCTTCACCATGGATAGTTGATTGCGTGATCCATGGTCAAGCTATCAGTGTTGTTGCCACATGATACGATCACGATCTAGGACCATATGGTTCATCGGCCTAATCCACAACTTAAATCGTCGATTTTGTTTCGATTAATTTGTTCCCAAAATTCAACGGTTTCGTGTCTAATGTTTTGGGCCAAATCTTTAGTTTGGGTGTTGAACTCGGCTAGTAGGCCCAAGTTTTTTTTATTTATTTTATTTCACCCTAGCTTTCTTGTTGGGCTTGTGACCTAAACGACTTGATCGTAGGACGACCCAAGGCCCGTTTTATTGGGTCAACTCTCTTTTGGGTTTGGTTTGTTAACCAACAATTAAATTAGGACAATAAATTTAAATTTGCTATATAATAATTTGTTCTAATTAAATTGGTCATTTAATTATGTTAATTATAATCCGGCCAAATTTGTATTTATTTTATGTTTAGAGTAAATAAATAATATATGGATTGCCCCGAGAAGACCCGTGGTTTGGTTTGTTTATATTTATGTTTTGAAAAATTAAAATGTATTAATTGCAAGGGTTGTAATTTTAAATTTTCCTAGATAGGGACAAATGTAAATAGTATAGATATGTTATCTTTCTATTTTAAAATTGTAAATCAAACCGAGACGGAGTTCCAAGAGATCGAGACGGAGTCCCTGGAGTTCACCAAGATGGCGAAGCTAGTGGGAGATTGAAGATGTCCTTAGAATTGACCGTGGCTGTTGTGTTGGCTCACAACATCACATTAGGGGCAAATCCATATATTACTGTTGTGATTATTTATTTTGTGTTTGCTTTTATTTATTGTTTTATTATTGTTATGACAACTGCAAACGTTTCAAAAATAAAATCAAACACAACAAAATTTTAAATCGGTAAATAAAATATGATATTTTATAATTGATATGTTTATCAAATTCAAACCGATTTAATAACACAAATTTTTAAAACAAGATTTTAGAGATAAAGTCAAACGTTTTAAAAAGGGAATTAGAATGTTTTCTAAAATTCAACCTTTTACAAAACGTAAACTAAACGCCACCCATTTAAGGTACTTGTAAAGCATACAGGATCCCGGTATGGTCAGTGCTCAGCCAATCATGCCGGTTGAATGTAGTATAAGATAAGGAGCCAAATTAACGAGATTTAAGTGCTCAGCCAATCATACCTACATGTATACATGCCAAAATTTCGAATCAATCGATACCTGAAAACGAAGAGACTGACTTGAAGGTATTTGACAGCTTGTGACCTAATGATGTATCTGGCGGCGTTACCTTCCTTCTTCTTTCCCTGCAAAAGATAAGTGAAAGCAGCGCATAAGAACAATGGTATAGTTGAGAGGATTGATTTGTGAATTAGGTTTGAAACTTACCGTAGGCCTGTAATGCTTCGGCATGGCTGTACTAGTTGGAAGAAGCGGTGTGAATGGCCATCTGAGATAAACCCTAAAACTGGGTTTTTGTAAAGAGAGGCGGAGAGTATGCTGTGTTATATGAATATCCTCTCTTTTTTTTGTACGGCAACTTGGGCTATGCCCACACACACACGCACCCTTTCGTCTGAAGTTGGGCTAGTCTAAGCTCAGACTCCTCAACGTTTGCTCCTTTCGTCTGGTCTTTAGCATCAACATACCTTGTTAAAGCATATAAATCTGCATGAATTTCGAAGAGTTAATATACCATATACATCTCACAAAAAAAGCACACTCATCCACAAATTTATGGTCCAAAAATGGTGATCTAGTAACAATTTATCGGGTGGTAGCAACTTCATACCTGCTGCTAAAGCTTTGAGTCGAGGATCAAGGATAGGTGGATATTTCAAATTTATCGAATGATAGTCTAAGATTGACAAAACCAAGGATAATCTGCATTTAAATTATATATATATATATATATATGTATGTAAGTATGAGTTTGAAACAAAATAACAAATAGAATATATTGCAGATTCATAACAAATGCATGGACTTGATTATCACAAACCTCATAGAATTCCAAGAATGTAAGCATGATCTTGTAATCTACATCTTGAGGCATTACTTGTTGCAGTGCTTGAGGAGTCAACCATGTGACATTTTGCCCTTCAACCTCTGCCTGAAAAGGTTTAAGTGGTAAACTCCAATTAGGTGATTACATTCTACATTACATCTGACATATAGACAAATATACGCCATGAGCACTATACCTGGTAATAAATGCCTTTCACAGATATGAAAACTTTTCGCAATTTATGTGTGCGAGAGATATATGCCTGCCACTCAAGACTCAGCCTAACAAAACATGTATACCATTATATTAAACAGGAAATTAAGATATAACATCAGGAAAAAAAGAGTTAGAAGATAAACCGTGCTTCATAATAGCTATGAAAAAACTATGTGAACACATACCCTCGACAGTTATGGATTCGCTCTACTTGAATATTTTCCCTCTCTATAGCATGCAACACAGCAAAAAGGTGCACCATGGTGAGGCAGTCATCCGAATCCCTTAATGAATCAATGAACTTTGGATATCTAAATCACAAAGTACCAATTAGAACGTGATGATAATTGACCATACTACCTAACCGTGTTATAAATTGGATAGAGTCAAACACACCTCTCTCGGATAAGCATATCAAGCGTGTAAGTAGGTTTCCTTGTCAACACGCGTTCAGCAAGATCCTTGTTCTTCTTAGAGACTGCTTTCTTTACCTTTTTCTCATACGCCCGCATCTCGCGGAACTTCTCAAGAAGCGGCTCATGTTTAAGAAACAATATATCTTTCATATGATAATATGTATGATGGTTTCCCTTCACCTTCTTCTTTGGGTCCCGGGGAAAAACACCTTTGAAGATGCACAATATCCTATTGAATTGAAACCCAAACACTTAGATATTAAAATGAAAATACCGTTCACATTACATAATCTCTTACTGAACTGATAACCCAAACATTTATAAATTTTAAAATAAAAAAGATGAATTCTTTAAATATACCATATTACATGTTTTGCATTTTAAATTAGAACGATAGCTGACTTCATAACTAGAATTATGTACTTGTTATCACAATAAACAAAGATACATACGAACACTTGATGAAATTAGTCCATATACATGCAAATTGAATACAACTCAACACTTAGCTACATGTAATATACATTATATGCCAAAATTTCGAATCAATCGGTACCTGAAAACGGAGAGACTGACTTGAAGGTATTTGACAGCTTGCAACCTAGTGATGTATCTGGCGGCGTTACCTTCCTTCTTCTTCCCGTGTAAAATACAAGTGAAAGCAGTGCATAAGAACAACAATATAGTTGAGATGATTGATTTGTGACTTAGCTTAGAAACTTACAACAGGCCTGTAATGCTTCTGCATGGATGTACTAGTTGGAAGAAGCGGTGTGAATGGTCGTCTGATAAACCCTAAAACAGGGTTATCGTTAAGGGTGCTCACGGGTTGGGTTGATCGGGTTGGAGGCTTTTCGACTAATCAACCCAATATAGGCGGTTTGAAAATTTTACAACCCAATTCAACCCAATCAAAAGTACAACCCAACCCAACCCAACCCAAACCGTTCGGGTTGGTCGGGTTGGTCGGGTTGTGTTTAGACAAATCAAACTATTATTTAATGCATTGAATCTGTAAAGTTAACAAACATAAAATATAAGTAAAAAACATAAATTGTAAATTGTGAATTGTGAACTGTTAAATCGAATAAAGAATTTAGTAAAGTTAACTAACACAAAGTGTGAACTTGTAAACAACATAAAGTGTAAACTGTGAACTAACCTAAAGTGTAAACTGTGAAGTGTGAACTGAACTGCATCTTTTGAGAAATTAGTAAACTATAAATTGAAACCCAATCATGGTAATATACAATAGGCAACATTAGGTGTAAATCTACAGTCTACACCAATAGTCTATAAAGTGTAAATCGAATAGAGAAATAAGTACATACCTCAAAAAATGCTTGAATCGACCAACCTACAAATCAGAAGTTACAAATCGGAAGTTACACACAAGTATTTACAAATCGAAAGTTACACAGGTATTTACCATCTATGAAGTCTTGGAGAAATGACAAAAATCGAAAATGATAGAAAATCGAAACTTACACCGGCGGTAAATCAAAAGTTTGGAGAAATCGAAATCGATAAGAGCAGGACAGAAATCGATAAGAGCAGAACATAAATCGAAAGTTACACCGGGCTGTAAATCGAAAATGACAGAAATCGATGAAGTCTCTCAAGAAATCAAACGAAGAGGAAGCAGAAATCGAAGTATCGAAAACGAAGACGAAGAAGATGCACTTACGAGATACCAGTATTTGTAATGGAACTATGGGAGAAGAACGAAGAAGCAGAAATCGAAGTTTTCAGGTCTGGACTGGAAGTCTGGAAGTCGTGGAAGGGAAGGATAGATGGAGGTCACTGAAGTCTGAAGTAATGAAAAAAAAGCACTAGGTTATATCCTCCTCGGGTTCACGGGTTGGGTCGGGTTCCATTGGGCATGACCCAATTCCGACCCAATAGAGTCGGGTTGATCATTTTTTGTATCAATCATGCTTCGGGTTACCTCGGGTTGGGTTTTTTTCGATTTTTTCGGGTTGGGTTGATCGGGTTAGTCGGGTTTTTGAGCACCCCTAGTTGTCGTTGCAACGAGCTGTGTTATATGAATGAATATCCTCCTTTCTTTTTTGTTAATTATAAATCACGACAAACATTGCTGCCCAATTTTCTTCTTTTTCTCATTTTAGATATTGGGCTTGGGCTTGGGCCTGAGCTAGCTGATGGACCATTTCCAATGACTTGTTTTTTGTGTTGACCTCCTCAATCCACACCCAAGTCCAACGTTGGAATCAAATTTTAATGTATTTTAGAGCATTAGAATAAATAGAGATTACTAAAAATGGGTCCCGGTCCAGGACAAGTCGGCCTAGATCGGTCTCGGTCTAAGATTCTCATTTTGTAATCGGTCCTGATAAAAAATCCATGACCCAGTCTCCATGTATTATAATAGGTCTCGGGCCAAGCCCACATAAATCGGTCCCGGTCGAGATTCTCAATTTTTTTTATTTTTTTTGAAAGGGTGTCCTGGGCCTTTGGCCCAGACTAATCCCTTGGCAATGCAACCGACTGCTAAAGCATGCAACCCTGAGATTATACCCAGTGGCCACAAAGTTGAGATTCTCAATTTTGTAATCGGTCATAACCAAAAAACCATGGCCCAGTCTCCATGGGTTTGTAATGGATGTCGGGTCGGACCCAAATTGGTCGCAATTTTTTTTTTCGAAAATCAATTTTGAACGTGTAAAGAATCTTGTTTGGAGATTTTCTTTTTTGGACAATATCTTATTGAAATACACTTTAAAATCTCTAAGAATTGACCAACTTAGGGGCGGTTTACCAAACGTTTACTCGGGTAAACCTTTACCAAGCTTACCAAGTTATATTACTTTAACAGATAAAAATGACAATGACCAATAATCTTACCCGATAAGAGTGAAAACAATGATCGAGAGTCTTACCTGGTAAGTGAGGGCGGCGGCTCTTACCCGGTTAGCGCTTACCGGGTAAACTTTTGCATACGTTGTCGTTTTAAAGGACTAAATCTTACCCAGTAAGGTAAGTGATATCGTTGAATATAACCGGTAAGCACTTACCGGGTAAGTGTTTGGGTAAATGGCCCCTTAGTCTCCATGTATTGTAACAAGTGCCTCTTTTTTTTAATATGAAAAACAATCCTTTCATTTCAAGCTCAAACATATTTTTTTGTATTGTTTATTAGGCCCCCTAAGAATTGACCCACTTATAGTTACCACATTCTACATCTAAAATCTTACCTATTGAGAATTTGAGATTACTGTAGTATTCTACTATAATAGCTATCATCATTATCAAAGATATAATATCTAATGTGTCACAAATTACAACAAATAAACGTAGTCGCTTTATCATGATTTTTCGTAACTAAAACAATTTCAATAACGATCTAATTAAAAACCATTCCATGACGATAATATTAGTTGGCAAACTAGTTGAAGCGCAAGTTGTGTTATTTGAAGTACAAGATGTTGGTGGCCAATCATGAAGCTTGATGTGGCGCACTACGTGGAGCGGTGTGTAACTTGTTTGCAAGTGAAGTCCAAACATCAAAGACCTTACGGAAGTTTGCAACCCTTGGAGATTCTGGAATGGAAATGGAAATACATCACGATAGATTTCGTGACGAAGTTACTGAAGACCTTGAGCGGTCACGACACCATTTGGGTTATAGTGGACCGCTTGACCAAGAGCGCTCATTTCTTGGCCATGCGGGAGACTTTACCAATGGATAAGTTGGCGAAGTTGTACATCGATGAAGTAATATCGTGGCATGGTGTGCCACTATCTATTGTCTCTGATCGGGATATCCGGTTCACATCGCATTTTTGGGACGGTTTACAAAAGGAATTGGGTACACGTGTGAAGTTAAGCACGACCTATCATCCCCAAACTGATTGCTAAAGCGAGAGGACAATTCAGGCTCTAGAAGACATGTCGAGATCGTGTGTGATCGATTTTGGGGGTAGTTGGGACTCGCACCTACCTTTGGTGGAGTTCGCGTACAATAATAGCTACCACTCAAGTATTGGGATGACACTGTTTGAAGCTTTATACAGTCGCAAGTGTCGAACTCCCGTATGTTGGCTTGAAGCGGGGGAGAAACAATTTACCCGACCCGAAATTGTGCAAGAGACGGCTGACAAAGTGAAAGGTTTTCGTGAACGTTTGAAGGCGGCTCAAGACCGGCAGAAAAGTTATGCCGATAAGAAGAGGCGACCGATAGAGTTCCAAGTGGGAGACCGTGTCATGTTGAATGTGTCTCCTTTGAAGGGAATCATTCGGTTCGGAAAGCGTGGGAAGTTAAGTCCCCGTTTCCTTGGACCATTTACCGTGATTAAGCGGGTAGGACTTCAAGCCTTCCAATTGGAACTCTCTCCGGAGATGGATGGAATTCATAACACGTTTCATTTGTGTTACCTTCGTAAGTGTCTGGCAGAAGAGGAGAGCGTCATCCGTCCTTCAGAGATTAGAGTGGATAAAGGAAACCGTTGTGTTGAAGAACCAGAGGCGATTTTGGATCGAAAGACGAAGAAGCTCCGTCACAAGGAAGTCACCGTGGTAAAAGTTCAATGGAAGCACCATCGCGGTGCTAATGTGACTTGGGAAGCTGAAGAGGATTTGAAGCGGAGGTATTCGCATCTCTTCGCCTTGCCGAGATTTCGAGGACGAAATCTTTTTCAAGTGGGGGAGGATTGTAACACCTGTATTTTTGGTACGATCTCGATTAAAGCTTTAGTTTACCTTTAAACGTTAATCCGATCATGTCTTACTTTTATCGTTAGGCTTAATGTTTGGATCGTGGGCTTCGCGGGTCAGAATATGGAAAATGAGGACTCGGTACATTCGGGGCGATAGTGCTCGCGATTGCGACAAGAGTCACTATCGCGATTATTGTACCACGACTCGTGTAGTGGGGGCGATAGTGCCCGCGATTGTGACAAGGGTCACTATCGTGGGGCACTCTCGCGAGAAATGTACCGCGGATCTTGGGTAGCGCGCGATTGTGACCGCGATTGTGACAAATGTCACAATCGCGTGGCAAGGTCGCGATCGGGGTACAACCCCTTTAAATCTCATTTTCACGACCTAAAATCTCATTTCTTCTTTTGGGAGCTGGTTGGGGCGATTTTTATTGGTGAAAGGTAGGTTCTTTTATCTCTCTTCATTGATTACTCTTGAATAAGAGCATTGAAGTCTTGTATTTGGTTCAATCTAGGTTTTGGTAAGCATTGATTAAGGGGCTTAAGGATTTAAAGCTTCAAGTATCTCCTCACCTCCTACTTGTTCATCCAATACTTAGGGTTTGTGAACAACACTTGCTAGATGAGTTCAAACACTTCTTTAAATATCAACATGTGATAATATTCGTTGTATTTTGGTCATCCAAGTCTTACTACTCTTCATATGAGTTTTGGTCATGTTTAAGGTTTTGTAATTTCAAGTAAGAATGGAATAAATGTAACTTTACATTAATATTATGGTTTATTATGTCTTCTACTCTTTTGTTAAACAACCCTTAGTCCATGGGATTTTGGTGAACCCAAAGTGGAGAATTAGGGTTTTGGGAAAATGCAAGTATTGGGTTAATTGATCATAGTTATGACTTTAAAATGGAATATGTATATACATGGCATATTGTTGTTGGCTCATATTTCTAAGTCTCCTCCTTTATGAGAGACAATATTTTATGTTGATACCTTGTACATATGAGTTACCTTCATACATGATTTAATATGAGTATGTATGTACTGCATGTTTTGGTATTTGGCCTTAAGTGCAATGGATCCATAGGCACGGTGTTCCTATGTCCCCGTTTTGGGAATTTGGTTCACCACTTGGCACGGAAAAGGCATCAAGTCACCATGATAAGTAAGGTGTGAGCCTATACGATCGGACAATGTCTCATGGGCAGTAAGGTGTAATTCCCTTGTGCTAGAGTTCCCCATTTTGGAACTCTCAAGAATAGACCTAGAGGGGTTGACTTGATGTTTTCGAGCAATAGACTTAGAGGAGTTGAGCTCATTATGCGATTGGTGTTATTTGTACCATATTTAATCACTAATGGTTTATTTGACTTATTGGTTTAGCTCATGGATATATCTACCGCGTGAATTCGAATGGGTTTAGTATTCCTTTCTTATTTAACTCATTCTCACTAGGCTTTAGCCTAAAGCTTGTTCTTGTTGTCACCTTTGACAGGTCATCTTAGCGGTGGGGCACGCCGGGACTAAGGGAATGACCTTGGTGTCATGAGTGGTCGTTTTGAGGAAAAACATAGTGACCAACGTTCATGGATTTTGAAGATACACATTTTGGAAGGATAGCGACACCCGACCATAATCTAGTTAACCAATTGTAGATTAGTAGGTTGTCGTCTTATGCTTCATTTATTTGGGTTTGTATATGTTTACCCTATACCCCGTTTGGGATGATACTTGGATTTTGGATTGTTTTACTTTATTCCACAAGTTTAAATTATCCCCTATTTTAAGGTGACATGTTTAGTCTATTTTCAAACGTTATATTGCCGAATTTTGGAATTTTATTTCCGCTTAATTTTTAGAGTGTTACATATGTGTGTTGCATAAATGTGGGTTAAATACCTTTTATCGCATATGATTACTTTTATTGAATAGTTAATTGAATTGTTGAGTTTTTTGCTCGATTTTGACTAAGATAAGTTTTGGGGACATTTGTCCGGTTTGATTTGCTCTATATCAAGCTTTTGGAGTTATATGCAATTATGGCATATTATTTTGAACATACATGCTTTAAGTGTGTTGGTCATTCATTTGGGGTCATTTAAGTTAGACTGCAATGCAATGGATCCATAGGCGTAGGAGTCGGTTTTCGTTAATTTAAAATGGGATGGTATTTCCCGTATTGTGATTAGAAATAGGCATTGGGTCATCGTGAGCTTCGTGGTGCGGGCTCTTGGAGTCGTACATCGTCTATTAACCATACGGTGTAATTTATGATTCGGTCTTGATAGTTTTGAATGGGATTTTTATTCCTATATTGTAACTAGAAATAGGCATTGGGTCATCGGGGGCATTGTGGTGTAGACTCTTGAAGTCTTACATCGGTCATTGACCATACAGTGTAATTTCAAGTGCACGAGTATATCTAGGATCATCGGGGGTCTCGAACAAGGAAGAGACCGTGACCGCTTGCACTTGATGATCATTGATCCGTAGTGAAGCTCATTAACATTGATGAATGGTTTTGTGCTTAGCCACGATCGATCGGAAACGGGTCCACCCCTTCACCGAAAGGTGTTGTTTTGGGTATTGAGTTTTATCTATGTTTTCGGGGACGTTTGAGTATGGAGTGTTTTCCATGATTTATGGTTTTGGTATATTGGAACTTATCCATGTTTTGGCGTTTTTGGATAATAGAGTCTTATTCATATTTTTGGTATTTGGATATTTAATCTTATTCACGTTTTGTGTGAGTACTGAAATTTGGTTTCATGATAAATGGGTGTTTAGATAAATGAGTTTTCATCACGAAAATGATAAGTTTTGGAAATGATGTTTCTTTTACACTAAATATATTTCATTTGGAAATTGTGATTTTGATAATATCTTGTAACACCCTAAATTTTAGAGAAATAAAAAAATTGGAAAATTCGGCAATGCGACGGCTATAAACTGAGTAAACCTGGGTAAACAAAACTTGTCATAACAATCCCAAATGTATCATCCCGTGAACGGGGAAATATAGTTGTAGCCTTTACAATTAAGTCAAATGAAGAATAATACTCAACAACCTAATAATCTAACTTTGACAAGAAAGATTAGGTTCGGGTGTTGCTATTCTTCCAAAACACATATCCACTATCACCATCGTGTTGGTAAATATATCATCCCAAAAAGACCGCTCTCGACCCCTAGGCCGACCGCTTATTTCCGACGAGTCCCACCGCTAGAGTGACCTGCTATACATGTCATTTTAAGAAAAAATGTTAGGCTAAAGCCTAGTGAGATCAAACAGTTAAATTTAAAATAATCAACGATGAGCATAAATAAAGAAAGTGAGTTTATAAAAGGTATAATAGTGCTTTTACCATAAACAATTACCTCTTGGTTTAACGGGGGAGACCCACTTACTAACCTCAGTGGCTTTAAACGTACACCCGCAGAAAGTCAACTTCAACCACATAGGGTCCTTACGTTGAGATCCTCATCCAATATCGTAATACTTAGCACGTAGGACTTATAACCCAATCCGATGCCTAAACGTGCCTCGACGTGAGAACTAAAGTCCCAACGTCAGACTAAATGCAACAACAAATATGGGGTCAACCACGTATGCCACATAGAGTAGATCGGCTAACTGATAATTCAGCGTTAAGATATAATATCCAAGACATTGATAAATGAAGGTTTTCGCATAATACTTGCATAACTTTACCAAGAGGTTCCAATTAGACATATGAATCACACACCCATAATTCAACCATATGGGTCACTTTAATATTTCAAACGCTAGTTTTGGATCCCAAATACTCAACCCAAAGTTTATAGTAAAACAAGTTCATATGTACAAACTTATCAGCAGTTCAACATAAAATTCACCAACTCATTATTAATAAATCGTTGAAGCTAGAGAATATGAATATAATGTCAAGCAAGGTTTACACATGGAATCCAATATACTATTTCTTTTCCCTTGAAATCCTTTCCAAACATATAACCCTGGAATCTCCAAAATTAGGGTTGGGTAAAAAAGCACCCCAAGTTGCATGAGTAAAAATGGAGATATCTAGTAGGTTAAAAGTATAATTTTAACATGTATCAAGTTTATAAAAGGATGAACTCACCTTGTAGAGTTGTATTTCAAAACTCTAAAATGTCAAGACTTAAAGATGTGAGAATGATATCTTTAAGCAAACTTGAACTAGTGCCACAAAATCACCTAAGAGCCCCAAGGTTGACATAAACGATCAAGAGGTTGTAGGTGGAAACATTAATGACAAGGGGAAAAGGGTTATGGCTGACCTTACCAGGTTTTAGAGAGAAAAACGCGACCTAGAACTCCCAACCAAAATAGATAAATGACCCTTAAGCTGCTGCACTCGTTTTAAAAGCCCAGACACGACCGCGATTATGACACAACGACTATGCCAATGGCATAGTCGCAGGGCAATGTCGCTCGTGTTGGACCCCTTGTGGTACACCGCTCGCGATTATGACCATGCGATAGTGACCCGGGCAATGTTGTCGGGCACTGTCGCCCAGGGGATACCGTAGGTCCTTTCCTCCCTGCGACCTTGCCCACGCGACATTGACAGATGTCACAGTCGCTGGGTATTGTCGCCTGGAGTGTGACGTGCTCCGAAAACTCCCTTTTTCGCCCTGAACTGATCCGTTATCGATGCAAGAAGGTTGACCATTAATCAAAAACTCAATAACGAACAAAGAGCAACAACGAACCAATATTTAAATTCCTAGAACGATACAGAAAAGGGAAAATCCACCCGAAAATACGGGTGATACATATCTTTTTAGTTTTACCGTCTTATATAAATGATGAAAATTGCTTGAACTCGCTAGGCGTTAAGGCTAACCGTTTTTATTTGTTGACATGTGCATCAGGTCCTTGTTGGGGAATGATACTAGCGACACTATGATGAGATGAGTACTGGTTAGAGGCACGAGAAAGAATTAGCTATCCGAGGACATCTTTCATATGTTAGAGATAGCGACCGTTGTTGGGTTTTATTAACATTGGTCCCTAAATATGGACTTGTGTATGGTTTGGAATATATTATATTGATATTAAATGTTAGATTGTGGCCACTGAGGTTTAATCTGGGCTGATGTCTTACATTCATAATTTGCCAAGAGATTAGTCTAGGCATAGCTTAGGGCACCATTCGAAAAAAATGGACTTTTAGAAAGGGATTAAATTCCTTATTTGATGTATTAACGAAAATTTTAATCTAGTTGCTCTTTCCGAATTTGAGGGTGTTACATATTAGATGTACGATTAAGCCTATCATTTGTACCTCTATTAGAAAAAAAGAGAGGATGATAATTAGCTTCACAAATGTAATAAAATGGTTAAAATTAAAAATAAGTAAACTTGTTTGCTTTACGTGTTAACAAACATCTAGTCGAAGTTTGTATGACCACAACCGATGTAGTCGTTCTGCAATATACTCCAATTTTCCAGATAACTTGAGTATATTGGGAACACTTGAACCCCATGATCGTGAGCTAGAATCATCAGCAACAATTCCCTCTTGAAGCACCATTCCTTGTGCCATCCATTTAGAAAAAGTCATTTGTAAAACTATAGTTATAGTAACATTATACACTACTTGAAGAAGTACTTCACAAACAAAAGATGTTATTGGATCATTACAACTCTGCTAACATATAACCCATTCTAACTACTCGAATGGACAAGTCTAACCCGACAGGTCAATCTATCTACTTGATTGGCCAAGTCTAACTCGACTGATCTAGTCTAATCGCACAACTAGCCAAGTCTATCCCGGCTAGGTCCGGTCTAAGTCGATGGGGTCCAGTCAAGTACACTAGAGGCAAAGTGAGTCAGAAGGTGGTTCCCGATCTGGTCTCTACCAACCCATTCTATTTACACCTCCTTTAATTTTAGAGAATGTATTCACCGGCCTGACATGTATGCATGATCCCTTTGGTATCCTTTTTTCCTAACAATTGTTGGGAACTGAAGAATTCATCAAGTATGGTTAATGCTGCTAGTTCAGAATTACTACTGCTAGAGGACTTCAAAGTTAATACTGCTACTGCTAGTAGAATTAATACTGCTAGTCAAAGTTAGTGCTGCTTGAACAAAGTTAGTACTGCTTAGCTAGTTACTACTGCTAGTGGTTAGTACTGCTTAGTAGTTAATGCTGCTTATGATTAATGCTGCTTATGAAGTGGAGATTCGGATGGAGAGGATGACAGCTGTAAAGAATAAAGATATTCATGGAAGGATTGAAGATAACTATGCAAGATATACTGAAGATATTATATTTTTTTTGTAATTATCTTTTTATTCAGTATATGTATAGATTTGACAGAATAGTTTAGAGATAGTTTTTAATTCTAAGTTTTTGTTTTAAAGAGAATCAACCTCAAGGCATAGATCCTAATTCTAGAGAAGTAGAATTCGTCTTGAAAGAGCTTGTTCTTCAAGATTGAGGTTGTGTGTGTAATCTTGTGATTTTAATACAAGTTTGCAAGTTGTTAATCAAATATTGTTTGTTTACTGTTACATTGAATATCAAAGTGTTATTCCGCAACTTCTTTGATATTGTTTCTGAGACTTTATTCTTGTTAAGAATTTGATCCTGACAAGTGGTATCAGAGCCTGTTCTCTCAGAAACATCTATTCATTCATCATGGAAAACTTTGCAGAATCAAACAATACTCTGGTTTCAAAGGTACCAATGCTCAGACCCAATGAATTCGATATGTGGAAGATCAGAATCAAGCAGTACATACTCCTCACTGACTATTCTATGTGGGATATCATAGAGAATGGTCCTTCTGAAGCAGGTAAGATTGGTGCAGATGGAAAGAGAACTCCACCAAAAACTGATGCAGAAAGAAAGGCTAGACAGACAGAGATGAAAGCCTTGAGCACTTTGCTCTTGGCCATCCCCAATGAATATCAACATCAGTTCTGCAACTGCACTGATGCAGAGATGCTCTGGAATGCTCTAGAGAAGAGATTCTCAGGTACCAAAAGTACCAAGAGAAATCAGAAAGCCATTCTGAAGCAACAATATGAGAACTTTATGTCAACCAAGAATGAGTCCATGACTCAAAATTTTGACAGGTTCAACAAGCTTATTGGTGAACTTGCTACAGTGGGAGTACAAATTGATCAAGATGATCTGAACAGAAAGTTTCTAAGGTCCCTGAGTGATGAATGGACCATGTATACTGTGGCTTTCATACAGAATGATCAACTGGAAGAAAAGGAACTTGATGATCTATATAATGATCTAAGAGTTTTTGAATCTGAGGTAGAGGCTAAGAAGAGGCCTTCTGGGTATGTTCACAATGCTGCACTCCTTTCAGCATCAACTGATTCTACTTCCAACCCTGAATCAGTTAGTGCTGCCAATGGAGCAAATCTAGAGAAAGGCAATGAAACTGTATTTGAAGCCTTTCTAGCAAGTCATGGAAACTCTTCTCTCATTAATGATGACTTGGAACAACTCCATCCAGATGATCTTGAAGAGATGGACATTAAATGGCAGATGGCCATGCTCTCTATGAGAGTTAAGAAGTTCATCAAAAGAACTGGAAGGAACAACTTCTCACAAAGAAGAGAAGATGGAGCAGGTTTTGACAAGTCAAAGGTGGAATGCTATAAATGTCATCAGAAGGGACACTTTGCTAGAGAATGCAGAAGTGGAATGCCTCAAAACAATAACCACCAACAAGCTCAATCTGGAAGCTTCAATAATAACAGAAACTCTGCTCAAGCCCTTGTCTCTCAACAAGGCATGGGGTTTGATTGGAGTGATCAAGCTGAAGAGGCCATCCAGAACCAAGCTCTAATGGCAGAGGTGTCTGATCTCCCAACAGAGGTAACTTCCAATCTTTGTTCTCAAAATTGCATTAACACTGTTAAGAGGTATAGGGATCACAATCAGAACATGAGTGATAACCTTAAGAGATTGGAAAAGGACATAAAAGATTATGTGAGGATAGTTGAAAGATTTGAAGAGCAGATTAAGGGTTTTCAAGCCAATGAGCTTCAACACTCTTATGACACAAACTACTGGAAGTGGGAGAAGAATGACTTAGAACTTCAACTGACCAGATCCAAAGAGGAGAATGAGAAGATAAAGAGGGAGTTTGAGAAAGCCAAGCTGGATATTGAGAAATTTTCCAATGCTTCTAAAGCAATGGACTCTTTGCTCCAAACTCAAATCCATGACAAACTTAGAAGAGAAATAGGGTACAATACCACACCACCACCCTATAACAACAACTACATCCCTCCTAGTTGAGATTTGTTAGAAACAAAGGATAGGAAGGACCTACCTAAGGGAGCCACTGAGATAGATCCCTTAGATGAAGTAGTTGTTAAGGATAAAACTGAGAAAGAAGTTGTCAAGGATAAAGACAACACTGTGAGTGGTGAGATTCCTATAGAAAACCACATAATCACCAATGAGGGATGTGGAAAGCATTGGATCAAGTCCAATGAGATAGAGAAGACTGAGGGAAAGAACAAGAAGGTTTATTATAAGCAGACCACTGTTGTGAACCCTATCCCTTGCAAGCAGTGTGCATGCAATACTTCTAAGCCCCAAAAACATGATAAACCAAGGGGAAATCAGAGAAACTGGAACAACCAATGGGCACAAAAACAAGGCATTGATCTGAGTAAAATCAATAGACCAAAGCCTTGTTTCATATGTGGAAAGTTAAACCATTTGGCTAAGCATTGTTTCTTTAATCCTATTAACCAACAGATGAACTTTCAAAGATTTGTGCAAAAACCTGTTGGTTATAGGAAGGCTGGAAAGAAACATGTGATGAAGAAATCTGTTGAAAATAAGGGCCCCATTAGGAAAAAGGTTTTAAAAGAAAGTATTAAAATGTGGGTACCTAGAAGCACTAAAACTGTTAGTACTGCTGACAGGGATAGTGCTGCTGGAAGCATTACTGCAGCTACCAGTGTTAGTACTGCTGAAAATATTAATGCTGCTAATACTGTTAGTACCTCTTCAAAGGTTAATACTGCCAACACAGTTACTGCTGCTAACACAATTACTACTTCTAACAAGGTTAGTACTGCTAAGCATGCAAGTGGTGCTAAGGCAGTTAGTACTTTTAAAACCAGTACTGCTTCTAGCAAAAGTGTTTCCAAGCCTATCATTGTGACAAAGTACTCCAGAAATGAGGAGTCAAAGTTTAAAAATCTTGTCAAGAAAGAATGCAAGTATTTTGATGAGAAAGGGGTACCCAAGACCACTTTGGCTTGGGTTCCCAATTCATACTAACTGATTTATCTTATGTGCAGGGCAACCAACAGCTCAAGGGGAAGAGCATATGGCATGTTGATAGTGGTTGCTCTAGGCACATGACAGGCAACATGTCATGTCTTCAGGATTTCAAGCATATCAATGGAGGACATGTTGCATTTGGAGATAATCTCACTGGAGGTAAAATAAGTGGCAAAGGTAATGTTACAAAAGGTAAGATGACATTTGAGGATGTCTACTATGTTGATCAGTTAAAGTACAACCTGTTAAGTGTATCACAGGTTTGTGACAAACAACATAACATATTATTTACAAACACAGAGTGTATGATTCTTGCTCCAGGGTTCAAGGTAGTTGATGAAAGCATGATACTACTTAGAACTCCAAGAAAGGACAATGTTTATTGTCTAGATATGGACAATGTTGATAGTGATTCATCCATAAACTGTCTTGTTTCAAAAGCTTCTGTGGATGAATCCTCTCTTTGGCACAGAAGGATGTGTCACATGAATTTCAAGACTATGAACAAACTTGTTAAAAACAACCTTGTAAGAGGTTTACCATCAAAAGTCTTTTCATGTGATGATCATTGTGTTGCTTGTCTTAAAGGCAAA
Organism: Arctium minus; assembly: GCA_954870635.1. Classification (NCBI taxonomy): domain Eukaryota; kingdom Viridiplantae; phylum Streptophyta; class Magnoliopsida; order Asterales; family Asteraceae; genus Arctium; species Arctium minus. Next base: position 111,895,025 of record OX941084.1, read on the forward strand.
CAACACAAAACTTCTCATAAGACCAAAGAGTTAAACACTATTTCTTCTTGTCTCCAATTACTACATATGGATCTGTTTGGTCCTACAAATGTTATGAGTATAGGCAAGAAAGCTTACTGCTTGGTTATTGTTGATGATTACTCCAGATTTACTTGGGTGTATTTTCTAAGGACTAAAGATGAGACAAATGGACTGATCAAATCCTTTATCCTAAGAATTGAAAACCAAACTAATCAAAAAGTAAAAGTCATTAGATCAGATAATGGGACTGAATTTAAAAATCTTGATCTAAACACCTTTTGTGAAGAGAAAGGCATTGAGAGACAATATAGTGCCCCTAGGACTCCTCAACAGAATGGAGTTACTGAGAGGAGAAATAGGACACTAATAGAGGCTGCTAGATCTCTATTGGCTGATTCAAAACTGCCAATTACCTTCTGGGCTGAAGTAGTCAATACTGCCTGTTATGTCCAAAACAGAGTTCTAGTGGTCAAGCCAAAGAACAAGACCCCATATGAGCTTTTAAATAAAAGAAAACCCTTTTATTGGATTTTTCAAACCTTTTGGGTGCCCTTGTACAATTCTCAATACTAAATCTCACTTAGGTAAGTTTGATAGCAAAGCAGATGATGGATTTCTTGTTGGCTACTCATCTCAGAGTAAGGCTTACAGAGTTTTTAACTCTTCTTCTAGAATAATTGAAGAAAGTGACAATGTCAAATGCAATGAGAACACACCAAATCTAATTGGGTCTGGTCCTCAGTGGCTATTTGACATTGATTCACTAACTAACTCTTTTGGTTTCAGTAGTGATGATTATGCAGGTTCAGGGAGTGGAGAATCAAGAACTACCCAAGTCCAAGACAGTATGTCTAAATCTGTGATCTTTCCCATACCCACAGTGGATCCTGTTGAAGACTGTGAAAAGGAACCATTTACTGGACCAAGTCAGAGTGAAGAAGAAAGTAGAGATGAGGAGACTAAAGACAATAAAGAATCAGAAGTAGCTGCTGAAAACACCTCAGTTGAGTTGAATGACTCCAATCTAGAGGTGGGACTTAATGAAGAACCTAATCATCACACCAGAATTCAAAAGAATCATCCTCCACAACTGGTAATAGGAGACATATCCTCTCCTATGATGACTAGAAATCAAAGCAGACTGCAAGAAATGCAAGATCAACAGCATACAGTACTTTCTTGCTTTCTATCCCAGCTTGAGCCTAAGAAGGCACATGATGCTATGAAAGAGTCCAGTTGGATAGAAGCAATGCAAGAAGAGCTACTGCAATTCAAGCTGCAAGATGTTTGGGATCTGGTAGACCTTCCTAAAGGCCAAAGAGCAATAGGAACAAAATGGGTCTTCAGGAATAAGAGAGATGAAAGAGGTATAGTGATAAGAAATAAAGCAAGGCTGGTGGCTCAAGGGTATACACAAGAAGAGGGAATAGACTATGATGAAGTATTTGCACCTGTGGCCAGGATAGAAGCAATTAGATTATTCCTGGCTTATGCTTCTTATATGAAATTCAAAGTCTATCAAATGGATGTGAAAAGTGCATTTCTTTATGGCTCAATTGAAGAAGAAGTATATGTCTGTCAACCACCAGGGTTTGAAAACCCAAGCTATCCAGACAGGGTATACAAATTGAAGAAAGCACTTTATGGACTGCATCAAGCTCCAAGAGCATGGTATGACACTATGTCATCCTATCTCTTGGAAAATGGCTTTGAAAGAGGAGTCATTGATAAGACTCTATTTATCAAGAGAAAGAAGAAGGATATCTTGCTGGTCCAAATCTATGTTGATGATATCATCTTTGGATCTACAAGAGACAACATGTGCAAGGAGTTTGAGGAACTAATGCATCAAAGGTTCAAAATGAGTTCCATGGGGGAACTTACTTTTTTCCTTGGACTCCAAGTTCAACAGAAGTCAGATGGAATCTTTATCTGTCAGTCCAAGTATGTGCAGGACATTCTAACCAAGTTTGGTTTCTCAGATTCGAAACCTGCCAGCACACCTATGGAGACACACAAGCAGATAACAACAGATCTTGAGGGGGAGGATATGGATGTTCATCATTATAGATCCATGATTGGCTCTCTCATGTATCTTACAGCCTCTAGGCCAGATATAATGTTTCCAGTCTGTGTATGTGCAAGATTCCAAGTTAGGCCAAAGCAATCTCACTATCAAGCTGTTAAGAGGATATTCAGATATCTCAAAGGGCAACCCAGATTGGGACTTTGGTATCCTCATGACTCATCCTTTGACCTACTTGCATACTCAGATAGTGATCTAGGTGGAGCAAACTTGGACAAAAAATCTACTTCTGGAGGATGTCAGTTCTTAGGTGCAAGACTAGTTTCATGGCAGTGCAAGAAACAAACCACAGTGTCCACATCTACAACAGAGGCAGAGTACATAGCAGCTGCAAGTTGCTGTTCTCAAGTCTTATGGATTCAGAATCAAATGCTGGACTATGGGGTAACCTTTCTACACACTCCAATTTTTATTGATAATAGCAGTGCTATTAGCATTGTGAATAATCCTGTCAAGCACTCAAGGACAAAGCACATTGAAATCAGGTATCACTTCATAAGAGACTGTAATGAAAAGAAACTTATTCAAGTTGTAAAGGTTCATACTGACAACCAGTTTGCTGATCTATTCACCAAAGAATTTGATGTGGGTAGATTCACTTTCTTGGTAACAAGTGTGGGAATGATCAACTCTGAATAAGCTCCTACTTAAAAAGTGGTTCAATACCTGTATATTGTTTATTCTTGGTGGTCCTAATCTTCTTTTTCAGGAAAAGTAGAGCAGTACTCAGTCCTTCACAAAGCTTAAAAGTGTAAGTATTTTCAATACTGCCAGTGCATTGTTAATGCTGCCAGTGCATTTTTAATACTGCCAGTGCACAGTTAATACTGCTAAGTAGTTAATACTGCTAGTAGTTAATACTGCTTTCAGTTAATACTGCTAGTAGTTAATACTGCTTTCAGTTAATACTGCTAGTGGTTAATACTGCTATCAGTTAATACTGCTGGTGGTTAATACTGCTAGTAGTTAATACTGCTTTCAGTTAATACTGCTAGTGGTTAATACTGCTTGTCGTTAATACTGCTCTTGGTTACTACTGCTTATGTCCCGAATACTATAAATACCCTTTGCCCGCCTAAAAGTTCATAACGACTCTTTGCATACTGTTCACTTGCGCTCTAAACCCTTTCTCTCTCAAGTTCAAAGTTTTCAGGCAAGAACCTTCAAGGTCAATGGCATCCATGGCGTTCATAGACGAGCACAATGAAATCGCGATGCTCCAAAAGCCAAAACAAGCTGAAGGTTTTCACCAGATAGTCGACTTTCTGAAGTCAAGCCATATTGCCCATGCTCTCACTCTATCTCCTACCATCTTCATAGAGCATCAGAGGCAATTCTGGGCAAATGCCACCATTGTTACTGAGAATGGTGTGCAAATGATCAAAACAAGGGTGTGTGACAAACCCTTGACAGTTACTGAAGAGGTACTTCGCATCAGTCTACGTCTAGACGATGCCTCTGGTATAACTTCTATCTCTAATGATGAACTGTTTTCTACTCTTACAAGAATGGGGTATGGAGGCCCATTGGGTGTGTTCAAGTTCTCAAAAGCCAAATTTTCACCCCAATGGCGTTTCTTCGTCCATATTCTTATGCACTGTATCTCTAAAAAGACTACTGGATGGAGTGAGTTCAGTAGCACCATTGCTTATGCTTTGGTATGCTTAGCCACTGTCAGAAAGTATAACTTTTCACAAATGATTTTTAATGATCTTGTCTCAAACCTGGGAAGTAAAAAGAGTCTTTATATGTACCCCAGGTTTGTCCAAGAAGTTATTAACCATGAATTGACGGATATACCTCATTTTGATGGGGTATATGTACCAAAAATTCCCAAAGGTAAGGTCTTTTCAAACATGAAAAGATCCCCTCTGGACTCGGAAGGAGTTGACACCCCATTGTTCTCTACAATGATGGTGGTGTCCCAAACTGATGAAGGTATGGCAGCAGGGTCAAGGCCCCCATTAGACCAACCCATTGCTAGCCAATCCCAACCTTCCCACTCTAAATCAATTCCCCAGTCTCTTCTTGATAAACCAACTTCACAAATCACCCAAACATACAAAAGGAAACAGGTAAAGAAGGCTCCTTCCCTTCTTGTACCATCAACCCCTAAGCCTTTAAGCCCTCTAAGGGAGGATTCTCCCTTAGAGAATATCTACAGGGAAACCACAAGGGTGTCTCCCAACCCAAAGAAGGTGCTCTCTGAGGAGGAGGAAGAGCATATGGGTGAGCAGGCTGCCACTACTCCTGCTAACACAGAGGAGGACAGTGGTAACATAACTAAGACCTCCTCCATGGCAACTTTGAATGAGCAATCATTCAAAGGTCCCCGGTGCCAAGAAACCAAGGGGGTGGATAGTGATTCTGCTAGGCAGAAGACTTCCACTACAAAAAGATCCAATGATCCATCAAAAGAGGGTAACACTTCTGGAGAAGGTGAGGACAGATATACTTACTATGAATTGATGGAAACAATGGGCAACATCAACCAAGATGTACTCAAACAAGGGAAAGAAATTGAAGAGATGAAGCTGGTAATCCTGTCACAACAAGTCCAGATTACCAAGTTAAAGAAAATAGTGACAAGGCTGATACAAAAGAAGAGGAGAAAACAATTTGTACTCAAGAAGAGGACAAATGTTCAAGATCCTTTCAACAAGGGGGAGAAGCAAGAGGGAGAACTAGAGAAAGAACGTTCAGCTGAAAAGAGAGTTGAAGTTGAGGGGGAGACAGAGCATGGAATAGAAGCAGAAACTGTTAATGCTGCTAATATACAAGAAGCAGCAGAAACAGAAGCAGCAGTAACAGGGCTTTCTGTTGAAGAAATGGAGATTGCAGAAACACTAGTCAAAGCAAAGAATGACACTCCTGAGGCTACTCAAAAGGCCAAGGGAGTAGTCATCAATGAAGGAAAAGTTCAACAAAAGGCAACAGAAAAGGCAAAGGAGACAAAAGGAAAAGGAAAGGAGAAAATGGTTGAAGCTGAACTGCCTGCCAAGAAAAAGAGTCAGATTGAGTTGGATGAAGAAATGGCAAAGCTACTTCAGGCTGAATTGGAAAAGGAAGAACAACTTCAATCAGAGAAGGATAGAGAGCTTGCAAAGATCATGGCTAGAAAATTGAATGCAGAATATCAGAAAAGCATTAAAGAAGCAGCTCATGCCAAGAAACTTCAAGTTAAAAAGATGCCAATTCAAAAACAGAAAAGACAACCCTCCAAAACATTTCTGGCCAATCAGGAAAGAAGAAAGATGATAAATTTCCTGAAAGGTGCAATTGGTGTTAAGGGGGAGATGTTCACAAACATGGCATACACTCAGGTTGAGGAGTTGTATCAGAAAGAGATGCTCAAGCTTCAAGGGGATTCAGTCCAAAGGGAAGAGGCTGAGAGAAGAATGAAGGAAAGGCATGACCTTAATATTCAAAAGCCATTCCCTGAGGAGACCACACCCTCAAAAGACAAAGCTGAGGAGATGAAGGAAGAATCTGAGAGTGTTGGTGTAGAAGCCAAAACTAGGAAGAGGATGAAGACTATAGCCTCCAAGAAGCAGAACAAAAGGCCAAGAGTTGAAGAAACAACAGAAACAGCAGAACCTTCAGTTACTTCTACAACTGAATCTGTAAAGAACCCAGAACAATCCACTAAGCAATATAATCTTGATCTATATATAACTACAACAGCTGATGAACCAGTTTCAGCTGATCCCATTTCTATGAAAGCGCCAGAAGTCATCTTTTGGGATATTTTGGAAGATCAAAGGAAGAAATACTTCAGGCTTAAGAGAGTGGGAGATATATATGAAGTGTACTCTACTTGGGGTAGACTCATAAGAAGCTGTTCAAGATCAGATTTAGAAGAGATGTTTAAAGTTGGGTTGGAGATGTATGAAAAGGAGCTGAAAGGAGAAGGAATGAGCTTAATCAGATTAGCTATGGAGTACTTATGCATGATGTTTGATCCTAGCAAAGTTCAACATGTGATCAGAGATTTGCATCTACAGAATAAATTCCAAAGAATAGAAAACTGGATGATATTTGAAAGGTGTGGAGTCTATGTCATCACTGTGGACAGAGCTTATCATGAGTACTACTTAGTTGATAAAATCTATGATCACAGCAAGGCCAAGTTACAAGCAATGTTAAATGCTAAGCTTACATGTTCAAAAGATTCAGAAATGGCAAAGATTGTGGTTAGCAGAATCATTAATCAAAGTTTGGGTTTGGATCCTAATCTAGGAGTGTAAACTGAAGTGTTGAAAGCATCTTGAAGAAGATCTGAAGAACTTGACTTCTTTTCCTAAAAGTCAAGTTAGGGGGAGATTGTTGGGAACTGAAGAATTCATCAAGTATGGTTAATGCTGCTAGTTCAGAATTACTACTGCTAGAGGACTTCAAAGTTAATACTGCTACTGCTAGTAGAATTAATACTGCTAGTCAAAGTTAGTGCTGCTTGAACAAAGTTAGTACTGCTTAGCTAGTTAGTACTGCTAGTGGTTAGTACTGCTTAGTAGTTAATGCTGCTTATGATTAATGCTGCTTATGAAGTGGAGATTCGGATGGAGAGGATGACAGCTGTAAAGAATAAAGATATTCATGGAAGGATTGAAGATAACTATGCAAGATATACTGAAGATATTATATTTTTTTTGTAATTATCTTTTTATTCAGTATATGTATAGATTTGACAGAATAGTTTAGAGATAGTTTTTAATTCTAAGTTTTTGTTTTAAAGAGAATCAACCTCAAGGCATATATCCTAATTCTAGAGAAGTAGAATTTGTCTTGAAAGAGCTTGTTCTTCAAGATTGAGGTTGTGTGTGTAATCTTGTGATTTTAATACAAGTTTGCAAGTTGTTAATCAAATACTGTTTGTTTACTGTTACATTGAATATCAAAGTGTTATTCCGCAACTTCTTTGATATTGTTTCTGAGACTTTATTCTTGTTAATAATTTGATCCTGACAAAGTAACTGGATCATCATCAAGATTTAATGAGTTAGAGCAATGAGTCGAAATGTGAATATTTGTTCAATGTTTAAAAATCAAAGATCATGGTCAATCCATCTAAATTTCGCAAACACCTTAATTATACCCACATTTTCATTTTGAGCCTTGGTCACAAACCTAGACAAGCATTACTAGAACAATCTAACTACTCGACTAGCTAAGCGGTTAACACGGTCGATTATGGAAATCACGATTGGGACCGTGATCTGAAATTGTTGTCATCGCGACGGTAAAGCGTAAAAGAAATTAGGTTCATAAAAAAATACGAATATTTACATATAAGAAAACTTAACATATTGTATGTCCAACATATCAAGTAATACAAATCAAACCACAATAGCATTCAAGAAACATAGTAATAGAGTTTATAAAGTTCAATAACGATTAAATGAGCGATTGAGAGTCGAAAATTGTATCCTTGGATTAAAGGGACGACTTAAATTAGGTCAACTAAAAGTCTAAAAGAACCGTTGGCTTTGAGCCTTATGTTAGGCCAACTAAAACTAAAACGGCCTAGAAAAAACTGCGGTTAATAGTGCCGCTAAATGCAACACCATTATTTCAGAACTGGTATTCATTTGATGAGCTCAATCCACTATTGCACCGCTATTAACTGCATATCGATTGGACCAACCTAACCTGATTTATTGAACAAATACTTTTAAACATGTTATGATCAAAATGTAAAAAAATAATAGCCTAAATCAACCGCTTCAAATTTATATTTAGTGACGTGAGATAATATGAATTACATGATGATGATGTTAGGTAATTCGTTTCGTTTTCTCGGGATTATAAGGCATGGAGTTGCAACTCAATCAAGGTAAACGTGGATTTACCATTATTAACATTACATTCGGTGATATTTCACAATATTGACTTATTATATAAAATCAAACATTTTTTTTTATATTTTTTTTCTCATTGATTACTGCTTAACATTTTAATCCAAAAATCCAATTAAACTTTTAACCGTAATAACTTGAATGAATTACATTTTTCATCCCTACACTTTAGAGCAAATGACATTTTAGTCTTTTCATCAAAAAAAATAATTTTCTGTTAAAAACATTATATTCATTTTATATTTGGTATTTCATTTTATTATATAATTTATATCTCAATCTAAAATTTGTTATTTAAAAAAATATAAAATAGCATCTATGTCATTTTAAAAAAAAATTAAAGATTTTAATGAAAAATACTGAAATGACGGTTGTTTTAATGGATAAAATAAACATGATTAGGAGCCAAATCTATAATCAATAATCTATTATAAAGCAGGAATAAAGATGGCATAAAAAACTCTTAAAAACAAGTCTTAAAGCTTAATGTATCGCTATTTAATGCTAATTACTTGAAAAACAACCATTAAAGCTGTATGTACTACATTTAATGCTATTTATTAATTTTCAATCATTATCTCTAAGCATTTTAACTCTTCTAAAATCATTTCCCAAATTTAACTCCCCTAAAATAACTTTCAGCATAATTAAATATATAATAAAAATCAAATTTTAAATATAAAATTATAAAATATAATTAAAAAAATCTAACAAAATATTTTAATATTATTAAACCAAAATAAATTACATTATATTATTAAGTCTAAATTACACAAATTTATATAAAAAAAAATCATTATCACTATCTCACAACCAACCAAAATCGTAATGTAAATCGACAAAAAATATAAAATAAAATGAAACATTAAAATCGTGATGTATCTAGCGGCATTGCGCGAGTACACTTCTAGTCTATTATAAAGCAGAAATAAAAAACTCTTAAATACAAATTATTAAGCACAATGTACTATCATTTTATGCAAGATTTTAAAATTTTCTTAATGTACAAGTATCAAAGCACAAGATACATATTAATATTGCAGGTTTCTAACACCCACCAATTTGGTATGTGCAGAGTCTTACTTTTATGTAGACCTTTCCATGTATCACTATTAATTAATATATTATATTACTATAAATTTGTTTTAATTATATTATTAATTATGTAAATGGTAATTTTTGTAGATATCATTAAAGTATATAAGATAATCAGTAAATTATAACAAAATACTTAAATTTTTTTATATAAAAACATTATATTATTAAGTCTAAATTAAACAAATTTATAAAAAAAAACATTATCACTTTCACAAAACCATCCAAAATCGTACGTCGACAGAAAAACAAAAAATAAAATGAAACATTAATATATTGCATTACACGAGTATGCTTTTTTTAAATTAAAATGAAAACCAAAAAAATAATTTCTAAACGTATGAAAATGCAATAAAATTTTCACTAAACCTCAAGAACCAAAATTGAAGTTTACTCTCTCTAAAATAAAATAAGTCTCATAAAATAATTACATTTGTTTGTTTTTCTGTTTGATTGAAAAGGTTGTTTGAATCCAAGTAGTTGACGTTTCTTCCTTACAGTTCTCAGTAGATGATGATCGTTGTGGTGATGACGATTCCAAAGAACCTTGTGCTCTCCAACCCCTTCAAACCTACCTTCACTTTCACTTTCACTTGTTTCTTTCAACAATCTTTTCTCATGTAAACAATTAGCTTGTGGGATCCGTCCATGCCAAACGATTGTAGCCTCGGTTCATTCAAATTCCCTTAGTAAACAACTATGTGATTATCCTCGAACTATTTTAGAAAAAATTACTAATCTTGATGATGCCCTCAAACTGTTCGATGAAATGTCACAAAGGCAACCTCTGCCATCTGTTGTTAAATTCACCCAGTTGTTGCAAGTGGTTACCAAAATGAGACGCTATTCGTGTTCGATTGATCTTTTTAAACAAATGGTAGCCATTCGTGCCCCTGTAAATGTTTACACTACTGCCATTGTGATCAGGTGTTGTTGTCAATTGTACTGCACCAGTGAGGCTTTTGCTATTGTAGCCTATGGCTTTAAACGTGGCGTTGTACCCAATGTGTGCACCATTAATACACTCTTAAATGGACTCATTCTAGAAGATAGGATTTTTGAGGCAGAAAGATTATTCAAGAAGCTGATCAGTGGGGAACTTTGTGAACCTGATGTAGTTACTTACAGCACAATGATTAAAGGGCTTTGCAAGTTTGGCAATAATGGTACAGCCATTGCTTTGCTTAGACTAATGGATGAAAGAAGTTGTACACCTCATGCTGTCCCATACAGCACCATCATCGATAGTCTTTGCAAAGACGAAAGGGTAGATGATGCTTTAAAGCTCTTCAACAAAACGATCTTCCATAAAGGTATCCTACCAGATGTTGTTACTTACAACTCTTTGATGTGTGGCCTTTGTAACTTAAGTCGTTGGGATGATGCATTTAAATTGCTCAAAGAAATGGAAGACGAAAGGATCTCTCCGGATGTTATAACCTTTAGTATATTAGTTGATGCACTTTGCAAGGAAGGAAAGGTGGAAAATGCAAAAGCTATCACAAACATTATGGTTGAGAGAGGGAAGGATCCTGATGTAGTGACATACAATTCACTTATTGATGGGTATTGTTTGCAAGGTAAAATGGGCAAAGCAAGTGAAATTTTTGATTTGATGCAGTTTAGAGGTATCTCTCCTGATTATGTTACTTATAGTAGTTTATTGAATGGTTACTGTAAGAATTTCAAGGTAGAAGAGGCGGCGAGTTTGTTTCATGAAATGAAGAAAAAGGGAATGAGACCCAATGTGGTTGCTTACAACACCATGTTACAAGGATTGTTTCTAGCTGGACACAGTAAAGCTGCACACGAACTCTTTAATGAAATGCGAGCGCACAACCAGGTTCTAAATGCATACACTTACAAAATTATTTTGGAGGGTTTATGCAACAACCATCAAATAGACGAAGCACTCTCTTTGTTTCATTTAATGGGTGATGATAATCTAAATCTGGATATTGTTGTGTACACTATCCTCATTGATGGTTCAAGTAAATGCAACAAGCTTGATGTTGCAAGGGGTCTTTTCAATGATCTAAGTGTTAAAGGTTTGCATCCTGATGTTAAAACATATACAGTGATGATTGCTGCTTTTTGTCAGCAAGGTTTGGTGAAGGAAGGAAAAGATTTATTTCTCCAAATGGTAGAGATAGGTTGCCTGCCAGATCGTGTGACTTACAACGTTCTTGTCCAAGGATTATTAAAGAACAAAGAACATGACATGATAGAGATGCTCTTACATGAGATGGATAGACAAGGTTTCTCACTTGTTGCTTCAATTGTATCTACGTTACATGATCATATCATTGCTAGATCCCTAGATGATACTCTGCTTAAGTTGATTGGTAAGCTCGTACCAAAGGAAAGAGTGGAGGCATCTTCTTTCTATGTAGAGAGCATCTAGAGATGTAGAAGGTATTTTTTTATTCATGCGTTGTTTGCAAGTTCTTTATGGTTCAGTTTTCTTTGTTTGTTGATATCGAGAATGCTATTGTTGTGACTTGCTATTCATGTAGTCTGCTTACTTGTTCTATTTTATGTCACAATAATGGGTTACTTAACAACAATATTATGTCCAATGTACCCATATTTGTAGCTAATGTATGTATGACTTTAATATCTACCGGTTACTTATTTGTCATCATCAGTTTTTTCCTTTAATGGCAAATCTTTACTTTAGATATCAATTCTACCATCTATACGCAAGTTTATTACAATAAAACTACAAAATTGGAAATCCTCATTATGTTCTTGCTAAAAAATCCTCATCCTTCTCTTGCTTTACAAAAAAATTCTCATGATCTAGGGAAATCAGCCAATCACTACGTAGTTAGTTTTACATAGTTCCTTGTGGACCGTACCATTCAGTTTGAACCCTTACTCTCCAGGTCTTTGACTATACCCATGAAAGGGATGGATAATAGATTCATTCTATCCTTTGGTAAAAAGGGGTTCTAATTTCATAGATGATTACACCAAGGGTAAACCCTATACCGCCTTGTTTTCAATGATAAACAATTACAATCACTTCTCAAATTGAAATTTCTCTCTTATATTATCATGTCTTGTCTTGCTCCATTTTGGGTACTTGTAGCATGCCCCTCCAAGATATATTTTTTTATCATGTAATATCCATCACATTGCATTATACTGTTTTCTCACATAAGCTTATTATATAGACACATTTGGATTTACATGAATGGATAAAATAGACTTTGGTTTGCAAGACACCGGAGAAAAGTGCAGTGTTGGTGTTAAATGGTATACTTGCATTAATTTGGCATAGATGTTTCGTTGCTATTTTGGTTCCGCATAATGTTAAAATTTAGAGTAGTCAAAATAAGTATAAGGTTGGAGAAGGATTTAAGTTCCATTCGAAATGTGGGGAGTTGCAGTGAACACATTTATGTTTTGTGATAATGTTTTGTTATAGTGATGTGATTTCTGTCTCTACATAGCTATTTCATAGAGATTGGATAGGTCTCATTGACAAAGTTAGGAGGATGATCAAGATTGATGCTTTGTTTATGTTGGTTTTATTGCCTCCTTTGCTCTTTCAACAAACATTTATAATTGGGGAGTATTCTTCTTGATCTTAATATGTTGTAAAGCTTGGAGTTTTTTGAACATGAAGTGTTGCTGCACTTTATCAAAGTTTTAGTTTGGAGGCTGTCTGAAGATTTGCTAATGCAAAGATATGAGACATATCAGTTGACAGCACCTAACGAGAGTGTGACGGTTGAATGGGTTAGGAGGAGGGGTGGGCCTAGGAGGACGTGGGTTGACCAGTTGAGGATGGATATGACACTTTTAAGCATCTCTAAGGACATGATCCCTGATAGGCGTTTTTGGAGGCACATGACTAAAGTGGTTGATTTTTAGTGGCTTTGGTAGATGGTCACGTCAGGATATTGTGAGGAAGATAGAAATAATGCAAATAGACTCCTTGTTTGGATAGCCGGGCCTGATAGGATTAGGACATAACTTTCTTGCTTGACTTTCTTACTTGTCTTACCTACATGTTTAAATTGTTGTTTTAATTAGTTTCTACATGTATTACATATTCTACCAGATTACATTGTCTGCTCGTACATCATTGCATTCATCCCCACACCATGAATCATTTTCTACCTGCTATATTACTTATCCAATTATCTGTTATATTACTTATCTAATTGTCTGTTTGCACAGACCTTTGTGTCGTTTACAAGCCAGGGGTCTTCATGGAATCAGCCTCACGACCCTTGTGGTTGAGGTAAGGTCTGCCTACATCCTACCCCTCTCAGTCCCTACTTTCAAGTGGGATCACTGGATTCGTTTTGTCTGGTTTGGTTTTTAGGTACCAAACATATCAATGTTGTATATGTCTTATCTGTTTGGTATTTGCAACAAGTACTTTATATCTGTGTTGACGCTGTTTTGATCATCTCTTTTGCGCTTTAAACCGAAACTCATCTATTTTCTACGCTGGTAAAACTTGGAGATTTATGGCCTTGGAGGGTGGCTGTTTCCCTGTCATTTTGGAAGCTGAAGGTTGAGTTTCTTCAGGTAGCCCACCCAGCTGTCTGATGAGTTGGCAATTTGCTACTGAAGATTGGTTTGAAGTTGAAGTGATGTTGTTCTTGTTGTGGATCGAGGCTGAAGCTGAAGCTATTCGGGAAATTGATGCTGAAACTGGTATGCAATATATGGTTGATATTGATTGTTGATGATGGAGCTTCAGTATAGCTCCGTTTACCAAACGCTTACCGGTAAGAGTCTTCTCCCTCGGGACCCTCACCGCGTAAGATTCTCGGTCCTTGCCATGCTCACCCGGAAGGTAAGTGACACCCGGTAAGTGTTTGGTAAACGGCCTTAGTGGGTGGTACTAATATATCTATTTGCTGTCAATTTCTCTCGATCAAGCTTTTCAGTTGCTGTCAGCTGCTACAGGGATATAATTGCTGCTTACCAATTGCTTGAAGTATTGCTGAAACTGCGAAGTATGAGTTTTAAGAATATCAGATGCTTGATCAACTATCCATTTGAAGTTGAAATTGAAAATGATGTTAAAGGTGATTGTGAAGCTGTTTGTAGTTGGAGAAGGAGCTGGTTATTGGTTCATTCTGACATTTGGGCTGTTGTTTTGGCACCAGATAAATCTGATCCAATTTGTTTTTTCTCCTACTGATGATGGATGATGATGATGATGATGATGATTAGCCAAGACTTGTAGAGGATTTGAGGTCTTATTCTGATTTTTTGTTGCTGATGATTTGCATCCTGGTGGTAGGTTGTTGGGTATGCAGTAATAAGGGGCTGTTTGTTATTGGCTTGATGGGATTAATGGTCTGGAGAGCTTATTCACTAAGCCATATATGAGTGCTTGTTTGCGGCTTATTCGTTAAGCCATGGCTTAACCTAGGGTTATCTGTGCAGTGACTTTTTTTCTCTACTACCCTTTTCTTAAAAAACACGCCTCTTCTCTATTTTCTTCCCCACAAGTGACACCTCGCAAAACCCCTCCGCGGTTCTGCTACCCGCCGTTCTAGTCCTGCTATTTGCCGCCCCTTGCCTAATTGACGGTATGATGTTTTTCATCTCACTGAAGTGGTGATTTGCTGTTTATGTTGGATTTATTCCATACTAGGGTTGTTTATGCTCGATTTTTGTTGTGAAAACTTGCTGAGATGTATCTGAAATGTGCTGCTGCTCTCCTTTAATATTTTAATTTATTATTTGTTACCATAGGTATTTGTTGTTGCTGCTGTTGGTATAGTGTATTTGTTAGTATATGTTCTGTTGCTGTTGCTGGCTGTTAGTATAAGATCATGTGGCTTGTTTATCTACTATTTGTTTTTGCTTCATATTTTTATATCTTTTTCATCCGGTTTTTGGTCATTCTCACGTTTTCAACCTTTTTGTCATGAACTTGAACTGACCCGTATGACCTATTATAATTTGTATTTTTTAGATCTACATTTAACATTTTGCCTGTATAGGTATTTGATCTCTTGTTTTTGTATGAATGTCAGATTGGTTATTTCTTTGATCCACCTTCAAGAATCCTTTTGTGTTTTCTCTCGGTTATTTTTTATAACCGATATTGCAAAATTAACTGTTTCTTTTGCAAAAGGGCAAAGAGAACACATTCATTTGCAAGCCGTGTCTGTAGAGGAATGTAAACATTTACCGATGATTGATTTGATTGGTTTGGTTTAGTTAGAACACCTTTTTGTCCTCTTATTTGCTACACCTTCATTATTTTTTAAATTGCAAAATAAAGTGTAATAATAAATATTATAAACATTAAGATTTTTTTATCCATCCTTTATCTTTTTTTTGGAAAGGGTATCCTGGGCCTATACTAATCCCGGCAATTAGGGCCTTTGCCCCAGCTGCTAAAGCGTGCAGCCCTGCTAAGTGGGGTTCGAACCCGAGTTGAGCGCTATGAACTCCCCAAGCCTTTACCACCACACCACAACCCTTGTGGTTTCCTTTATCTTTAGTGGTGAGAAAATTACGTTCGAATTTTAGATTTCAAGAGTCAAAGACACATGATAAATAAAATGTGTTATCATTAATAATTAAAATGGATTAAAAAACTCAACAATTGTTCTTAATCAATACCAAAGACCAAGCAACAAAAATTAAAGTTAAAAGGAAACCTAGAATAACTATGCAATCTAATAACAATTAACATTAATGAAAACTAAGAATGAACAACTAAACAAACATGTGCAGGAAAATCAAACTAGTGCAGAAAATTGATTTAGCAAATAAACAAGAATTGAAGAAAATTAAATAACTAGCAATACTCCAACAAAACAATAATCACAATCAAGAAATTAGGGAAGAATACTAGATGTATGGAAAACCGAATGGCCTCGGTGCAATCATCTCCCCCAACGTCGATCAAGAAATCGATCAAGAAGTCTCCCAAAAACCCAAAAAAATGTCGACTTCCCTCTCCTCTCCAATTCAAAAAACAAAAAAAACAAACCTAAAGCCTAAAGGGTTTTAGGGTATTTTAGTTATCGAAAATGTAGAATTTTAAAATAATTTTGTTATATGAATTTAATGTGTTCTACGATATTCAAACAATATATATATAAAGTCGGATTTAAACAAGAACAATACCTATTTAAAAGAACACGAGAACTATTTTATATTAACACACAAAATGGAATTTGGCAAGCGACTTCATGTCCGTGTGGCTTTTTTTAGTTGTTGTGTTCTTTTAAATAGTTAAATAGTTACTGTTCTCGTTTGATCCTATATATCTATATATATCTAATATATATATATTAAACATTATAATATTTATTATTATAATTTTTTTATTATATAAATCATAAAAGAATTAGAATTTCAAATCTTGAATCAAATGTCTTTCTTCGCGTCCGTGAAGTATGGAGAACAACCAATCCCTTCCGACTTCATCCCTTTATACGGCTTCTCCTCTTCTTTGTTCTCGGCTTTATCTCCCATCGTTCTCGGCTTTATCTCCCACATACACTTCTGTTTCACCTTGACCACGTCTTCACCTATCTCACCTTTAGAAAGCTCAATCTGCACAAAACATATACCAAAAGCATAAAAACTATCCCCAAAAGAACTTCCGAGATTAAAAATAATGCATGAAAAAGCTAAAACTAAACACCAAAATATGAAGAAAATGCAACCAAAATATACAAAGTTAGGTGCATAAAATGCACTTAACAAACCACCCACAAGCTAAACTTTCTTGTCCCCAAGAAAGAAATAAAACATAAAATAAACGAAAACCTTTGAAGATGTCAAGACGAGTTATCCCACAATCTCATATCACATATCACAAACAAACAACCAAATGCCACATGTTGGATTAGAGTAAAAATAACTAGAAACATATAATTACCAAAACGTCAACCAACAAACACCAATCAAGCATATCGCAAAAAGAAATCGCAACCTAAGAAGATTTCGTAAACATACCAAAGCCACTAAGGGAAGGGATAGTGATCTATAAAGATGGATGCTCACGATATCACTCTAAGCTCTCAAAGTGTGTATAGGGACGTGTATACGCTCAAATCCGTCCCAATCGAGACAAAGGAATGTAGTCTTGACACGATTGAATTTATTCTCAAGTCCAAAATTTTCCATGACAATACGTGCAATGAGGACTTTGGGGTAAGGTTAAGGGTGTAGGGTATGGTTATGCTCGTTTATTGGTGTTTGGGATATCGGTTTATGGGTAAATCCTTTTTTTCTTTTTTATCTTTTTTTTTGTATGCACATAAAGGGCTCTTTTCCTAATATTTTTGATGGATTGAAGGCTTATTCAACTTTTGATCTTTTTTTTTTCTTCTTTTTTTTTTCTCTTTTTTTTTGTTTTTCTTTGTTTGCGTGCACGGCTTCACGAACCCACAAGCTATGCTTGTTTTGGGGGCTCAAAGAACTACACACAAGCTATGCTTGTGTTTATTTCTACACTAAATGCCAAATCCATCTATCATTTCGAAGAGTTCAACCTTAACGTGCAATTTTTTTTTATATTGGTGTATGGGTGTAGAAGGAAGGATCGGTGTTTAGGCTCAAAGTGGGTTACAAAGGAAAAATATTTTTGACTTTTTTTGGGGATTAATTTTTCATGAAATAAAGGCCTCCGTGTATGTTCATGATAAATTGGACGAGAAACCACTCAAAAGTCTAGACTACACCTCGATGGGAGGTAACACACAAGAAATGAGAATTGGGATTGATTACATATGTGTCAATCCAAAAAGGCCCAAAATCTCACTAGGTAAATCCATCACTATAGTCACATTTGTAATGTAGGGGGACTATGGTATGCAAACTAGTCCTAAAAGGCTACGTGGAACAACATGCTTAACAGTGTATGCAAGTGACAGCTAAGGTAACATTATTCCTAGAAAAAAAATCATTTAACATGATGGCATAAAATTGATGTGCAATTGTGGATCAAGCAGCTAAATCATGTGAAGTGAGATAAGGTGTACTACGAGTCTTAACAAAAAAAGAGGATTCAAAAATCTTTTTTATTTTTTTTTTATTTTTTTTATGCAAAGCGAAATAACACTATATGCAAAGAAAATGAAATGAAATAAAATGAAAAACACCCACCCACAAGCTAAAAGGAGCATTGTCCTTAATGCTTGGATTAGGGTGTAGAGAAAAAGAAATCACAGGGAAGGAGGGGGGAGATTATACTGGCTACAAAAATGCTCTAAGGATCGGCGTTGATGACGCTTGGGGCCACAACATTGGCAACGGGGATTATATTAGGTTCAACAACCTCATCCCGACGCGAACAGCTAGAATGTTGCCGCTTTGTGCGACTTGTAGAAGCCATGGTGTGTGCAAGTAGGTGTGTGAGTGCAAAATGCGATGTGATAATGTGTACACAACCTACGTCCGCCCAGTGGTGGCAGCCCAATCTATTAAACACGCAAAAGTAGCTCAACCAAACAAATACTCAACAGTCAAAGATACACAACCCACAAGTTAGCTAATGACGTACCATATACTTTAAAAAACTTTGGCGAAGAAGACAACAATCACATGCCCAAAACAGTGGAAGCATAGTAATCAATTCATTCAAGCAATTTGGATAAATCTAGCAATGCATAATGCTTAAAATGGACCCACAAGAAAACCGACACCATCAAGTAGACAAAGTAAACATCAATGAGCCAAAACTCAACCTAACAATTCAAAACAGAAAATTAAGGAAGGATTGTACCCAGATTGATGGTCAAAGCTTCTGAAAGGTTCTGCCCTAATCAAGTTGGAAGCTGTCGAATGGTGATGTTCACGTCGGAATCGAGAGTAGTCGATGGTAAGGGAAGTGCTCGGTGGTGTGGATGGGGTTCACGACGGGCTGCAGGCTGGGGATCGCGGCGATTTGGAGATGGTGGTGGTCGATCTTCTATGGTGGTGCGTATGGTGGTGCAGCGAGAAAGAGGGGCTGGTGGTGGTGGTAGAAGGCGATGGGATGGCACCACCGGTGGTGCTCGGCGGCGATTGAGAGGGGGGAATCGAGAGGGAGCGAAGGAAAGAAAGGGGAGGATCGATAGGGTGGGGGAAGATGGTCGACGGCGGCAGAGAAGGGGGCTGAGGGGTGGCGATGGCTGGAGTGGTGGTCGCTGAATCGAGAGGGTGAGGGAGAGAAAGGAAGAGGCGACTGTTGTGATGGCGATGGCAGAGGATGATGGTGGTGGCTGCCGGTTAATCGAGATGGAGGATGGTGATGGTGGCTCGAACGACGGCGATTGATGGTGGCGGTGGCTCACGGTGAATGGAGGTGGTGGCGATGGGGGTGGTTTGATGTAGCCGATCGAGAGGGTGAGGGAGATGGGTGCTGGTCGATCGAGATGGTGGATGGTGGAGTGAGCAGTGGTGGCGACTGCAGATCGAGTGAGGAGTGGTCGATGGTGACGGTGATGGTGGTTGCCGGTTGATGAAGGTAGGTGGTGATGTATGGACGTGAAAGAGAGGGTGAGGAAAAGGGGTCGTGAAAGAGAAGGTGAGGGAATTAGGGTTACCCTTTTTTTTCTTTTTTTTCTTTTTTTTAAACAAAAATAACAAATAAAACCATTTTTTTTTAAAACTTAATCAAAAACAAAAATAACTTTTTTATTTTTATTTTATAAAACTTAAACAGAAACAAAAATAACAAATCTTTTTTTTTTTAATAAAACTTAAACAAAAACAAAAATCCAAATTTTTTTTTGGAATTACTTCACGTTCGGGCCAAAATGTTCGCGTTCGGGAAAGTGGGGCAGAAAGTGAAACCTTCAACCTTCACGCCCGGGCCAAAATGCTCACGCCCGGGCATCTTAGGCAGAAAGAAGGGTCACCCAACTTCGCGTTCGGGCCGGAATATTCATGCCCGGGAAGCTTTGACATAAAGTAAGGAGCTTCCAACTTCACGCCCGGGCCGAAATTTTCACGTCCGGGAAGGTGAGGCAGAAACTAGGAACTCGACTTTCACGGTCGGGAAGAGAAATTCGCGATCGGGCCGTTTGGTCAGAACTTCGAACAAGCGTTAAGGAACACTTTCGGGGGGTCGATCTTCAAGCAATTAAGCCGAGAGACCGAAAATTTGATGTCAGAACAAAGAAAGAAAACGGAGACTCGTTTTAAGTCGCGAGTTTGACTTTAGATTAAGAATTAAACAAAAATAGAGAGGAGAGAGTACGACGGAAGTCAAATGATTGACTTTAATACTCACCGTTTTGTACGGGTTGCGTAAACACATAAAAGACACCGGATAATCGATGTGTACTCATTGCAAAACATGTTACGTTACCCATAGCCGATAATTAAACAAGGGTAGAGAAAGAAGGATCGGTGATGTCCGGCTTGACATTAGAAATACCGAACCAAGAAAATAGTAAAAATAACACACGAGAAGCATTTAACGAGACAAAGGTAGTATCACTCACCATTTCTAAAGGTAATAATTATCTCGGTCTTACCAAACATACATCTCAATGGCCCGTCACTCATCGCCTTTTTCGTCAACCATGACTTTTCATTCCCCGTCTGCAAGTTGGCCAAACTACACAAACAAAAACTTCAAGAACACGGTTAAACAAAATAAAAAGATAAGATGACGAAAATGAAAACATAAAAAGAAATGGGGTAAAGACATAGACTAGTAAATCAAAAAGTAAGTCAGTGTTAGGCTAGTCGCCTCCCCGGTAACGGCGCAAAAAACTTGATGTGTTTTAATATTTATACCGCAAGCGTACGGGTTTTGTAGCATACGGGTCGATCACAGGCAGGTGACGGTCTAAACACTAACCACTAAATGATCATGTCTAGCTATGCGAATCAGATGGATTAAAAACCAATTAAATTAACTCTAACTTTCATTAGAATCTAAATGGATTAAAAACTCAACATTTGTTTTAAGAACAATTCATCAATACCAAAACCTCAATCCTAAGGAACGATTACCCAATAAAACGAAGACGGACTCGGGACCAAGCAACAAGTTATTTATTTAAACTCTAACAAAATTAAAGATAAAATGAAACCTAGACTAAAACGATAACTACATATGATGCAATCTAATAACAATTAACATTAACGAAAACTAAAAATGAACAATAAACCACTAAACAAACATGTGCAGGAAAATCAAACTAGTGCAGAAAATTGATTTAATCAAACCTAATGCAAATAAACAAGAATTGAAGAAGAATTGAAGAAGAAAATTCAAGAATGATTAAATAACTAGCAATACTCAAACAAAACAATAATCCAACTAGATACAATCAAGAAATTAGGGAAGAAGATACTAGATGTATGGAAAACCGATGGTGAATCGGATCCCAATGGCCTCGGCTTGTCGTGCAATATTCTCCCCCAACCTTGGAGATTGATCAAGAAGTCTCCCAAAACCCCAAAAAAATGTCGACTTCCCTCTCCTCTCTAATTCAAAAAACGTGTCTCCAAAAAAAAAAAAAAACCTAAAGGGTTTTAAAAGTCTAAGCTAAAAAGGCCCAATAAAACCCAACAAAAGAATAAGCCAAAAAGACCTTCGCGACCGTGAATAAATCTTCATGCCCGTGAAGGTACAACAGAAAATAAAAAATGTTTCAGGAGCAGTGCTTCGCGACCCTGAAGAAATCTTCGCGCCCGCGAAGCCATGGCAGAAACTTCAAATCTTGAATCAAATGTCTTTCTTCGCGTCCGCGAAGTATGGAGAACAACCAATCCCTTCCGGCTTCATCCCTTTCGACGGCTTCTCCTCTTCTTCGTTCTCGGCTTAATCTCCCACATACACTTCTCGTTTCACCTTGACCACGTCTTCACCTATCTCACCTTTAGAAAGCTCAATCTGCACAAAACATATACCAAAAGCATAAAAACTATCCCCAAAAGAACTTCCAGCCGTTATTAGAGAGAATAAGAGAGAAATTAAAAATAATGCATGAAAAAGCTAAAACTAAACACCAAAATATGAAGAAAATGCAACCAAAATATACAAAGTTAGGTGCATAAAATGCACTTAACAAACCACCCACAAGCTAAACTTTCTTGTCCCCAAGAAAGAAATAAAACATATGCGGGTGAAAAATAAAGAAAAGAAAGAAAATAAACGAAAACCTTTGAAGATGTCAAGACGAGTTATCCCACAATCTCACTAACATAATTAAGCATTAAGATCACATATCATAAACAAACAACCAAATGCCACATGTGAGATTAGAGTAAATATAACTAGGAACCTATGATTACCAAAGCGTCAACCAACAAACACCAATCAAGCAACCACAAGGGTTGTGGTGTGGTGGTAAAGGCTTGGGGAGTTTATAGCGCTCAACCCGGGTTCGAGCCCCACTAGCAACACTTGTGGCCACTGAGGATAAACTCAGGGCTGCACGCTTTAGCAGCTGGGCCAAAGGCCCAAATTGCCGGGGATTAGTCTGGGCCATAGGCCCAGGATACCCTTTCCAAAAAAAAAACACCAATCAAGCATATCGCAAAAAGAAATCGCAACCTAAGAAGATTTCGTAAACATACCAAAGCCGCTAAGGGAAGGGATAGTGATCTATAAAGATGGATGCTCACGATATCACTTTAAGCTCTCAAGTGTGTATAGGGACGTGTATACGCTCAAATCCGTCCCAATCGAGACAAAGGAATGTAGTCTTGACACGATTTAATCTATTCTCAAGTCCAAAATTTTGTATGACAATACGTGCAATGATGGCTTTGGGGTAAGGTTAAGGGTGTAGGGTATGGTTATGCTCGTTTATTGGTGTTCGGGATATCGGTTTACGGGTAAATCCTTTTTTTTTCTTTTTTTTTGTATGCACAAAAAGGGCTCTTTTTCTAATGTTTTTGATGGATTGAAGACCCTAAATATGGAAATAGCAACTTATTTAAAAATTTCTAAATACATCAATAATCGATTCGTCTACAAACACAATTTAAGAATTAACCTCAATACATGCATACATTCTATACAACAATCTATGGTAAGGACGGGTGCTACTAAACCCAATATCAGTTACTATCTCCAACCTGCGGAACACTTCACCAACTACTTACTCTTGCATAGAGCTAAGGCTCAACTCTTCATAGCACCGCTAGAACCGAACCCCCGACAAGAACCTGATGCACATGCCGACAAATAAAAAGGTTAGGCTTAACGCCTAGTGAGCTCAAGAGTTTTAACATGGATGAATATATCTTTAAAAGAAAGGAATCCGGTTTAAAGCAAGATCTTTCGAAATAATATACTTTAAAATGGAAACAACGCATTTTCCCATAATATGCACTTTTAAAGACAATGCTCCCAAACACACATTTCTTATAAAACGATGCAACCCGTAACTCACCCAAAACGAGATCATAGTTCGACACTCGAATTTGTGAAAATGTAAATAATATTTCATATCCCAAAACACCCAAAACCCGGGAGGGACATAATACTCGACCCTTAAATAACGGAAAACAATCCATATAAATATGATACGCCATTAAAAACATGGAACTGAAACTTAATACTCACGCGACCATAAAATGGAACGAAATCCAAGTATTAAAGCATGGACAATTAAATATCCAAAATACAGCGGGCCGACAACGGGGGATACCCGTATCCGTTGAGAGCGGAGGAACACAAATGTTGAATTGGAATTGGAATGTTGAATTGGAATGTTGAATGTTCGCAATCTTTATATATATTAAATGTAGTACATTAGAGCACGCATGCACGGACGCACGCACGCATACATAGAAATGATATAGTCATATGTGCTATATACATACAAGCAATACACATGTATACAATACATCTATAGACATACATACATACACATACATACACATGATATAGACATATGTGCTATATACATAAAAGTAATACATATGTATACAATACATTTATAGACATACATACATACATACATACACACATACATATATAGACATGATAGAGATATATGTGCTATATACATACAAGCAATACATATGTATACAATACATGATCTATAGACATTCATACATACATAGACATGATATAGAAATAGACACACACACTCTTATATGCATACGACATACATATATACATGATATACGTATACATATGATATACGTATATACATGATATACATATATATGTGCATACAAGCAATACATATGCATTTATATATACATATATAGAAGTTTAAAATATACCATATTACATGTTTTGCATTTTAAATTAGAACGATAGCTGACTTCATAACTAGGATTATGTACTTGTTATCACATTAAACAAAGATAGATACAAACACTTGATGAAATTGGTCCATATACGAATACAACTTGCCTTACCCCCCCCCCCAAAAAAAAAAATTGAATACAACTCAACACTTACCTACCTGTAATATACACCAATATGCCAAAATTTCCAATGAATCGGTAGCTGAAAACGGAGAGACTGACTTGAAGGTATTTGACAGCTTGCGACCTAGTGACGTATCTAGCGGCGTTACCTTCCTTCTTCTTCCCCTGCAAAATACAAGTGAAAGCAGCGCATAAGAACCATAATATAGTAGAGATGATTGATTTGTGAATTATGTTTGAAACTTACGGCAGACCTGTAATGCTTCGACATGGCTGTACTAGTTGGAAGAAGGGTGTGAATGGTCGTCTGACAAACCCTAAAACAGGGTTGTCGTTGCAAGAGAGGAGGATAGTATCGTCAACGTGCTGTGTTATATGAATGAATATCCTCCTGTTTTTTCCTTTTTTCTATTATAAATCACGACTTGTTGCTGCCCAATATTCTTCTTTTTCTCATTTTAGATATTGGGCCTGGGCCTGGGCTTGCCGATGGACCATTTCCAATGATTTTTCTTGACCTTCCGGTTTCGGGCCGGTTTTTAGTGTAAATTGGTTGGTGAAAAACTGAAAATATGTCTCTTATTCAAGTTCAAATATATCTAAATCTCTAATTGGAGCAAACATTACACAAAGGAGAGAAGAGTGACTGACCAGGAGAGACCGAGCTTGAGGGAAGACCGAAGACAACGGACTGATTGAAGGCAGAGGAGAGACCGAGAGTGACTGACCGTCGTCCGTCGACCAAGAGTTGAACCGGCCATCGGTGATTATAGACGATTGACGTTGTGAGTAGTAAGCTTTGAGGTCTGATATAGGAACTAATTGATTGAAAGTTTTCAATTTAGGGATTCGGATTTGATTTAAATTTGGGTTTATAAAATTGGGTTATTTGTTTTAAGTTTAAGTTAAATGGACTTTTAATGTATAAGGCCCAATGAATTTTAAATTGCAATCTTTATATATATACAATAAGGTGGCGTTTGGTTCGCAGATTCTGAAGGAATCTGATGGAATTGGAATGTTGAATGTTGAATTGGAATTGGAATCTTGAATTGTAATGTTGAATGTTGAATGTTCGCAATCTTTATATATATTAAATGTAGTATATTAGAACACGCATGCACGGACGCACGGACGCATGCACACGCACGCATACATAGAAATGATATAGTCATATGTGCTATATACATACAAGCAATACATATGTATACAATACATCTATAGACATACATACATACATACATACATACACATACATAGACATGATATAGACATATGTGCTATATACATAAAAGCAATACATATGTATACAATACATTTATAGACATACATACATACCCACATACATATATAGACATGATAGAGATATATGTGTTATATACATACAAGCAATACATATGTATACAATATATGATCTATAGACATTCATACATACATAGACATGATATAGCCATACACACACACTCTTATATGCATACGACGTACATATATACATGAAATATATATATATATGATATACGTATATACATGATATACATATATATATATATATATATATATGTGTGTGTGCATACAAGCAATGCATATGCATGTATATATACATATATAGAAGTTTAAAATATACCATATTACATGTTTTGAATTTTAAATTAGAACGATAGCTAACTTCATAACTAGGATTATGTAGGGGTGAGCATAACCGGGTATCCGCCTAATTTTCCTGGAACTGGAACCGACGGTTCCTAAGATGCCGGAACCGGAACCAGAACCGGTTGCATCGGTTCTCATTTTCTTAGAACCGGTTGCATCGGTTCTCATTTTCTTGGAACCGGTCCCGGAACCGTTGGGAACCGGTTCCGGTTCCGGGTACCTGGTTACAATATTTAAAAAAAACATTTAATATAATAAAAAGATAATTATAATTTTTTAAATATAATGAAAATTGCAAACAACACAATACCAACTTAAACTAATAAATACAACAAAATACCACTTAAACTAATAAATACAACAAATGTTAAAAACGAATCCGATAAAGCTAACTATTACATAAACAAATAATACGACCAATTTAGTACTCCAAAATTCCAAATTTCGTACTCCAAAAAACAGATCCTCACTTGTTCCATCATCCACGTCAATCTAGATCATTAGTTCATTACGACCAAGTTCTGAAAAAAAAATTAACAAAAAAAAACCACAAACTAGAATGTTAAATATGATATAAAAATATTCAAAAAAAGACGATAAATAAGTAAATTACCTTCCTCGTATTTCTGCACATCATCCAAATATTGTTCCATGTCAATACATATTGTTGATGCCCTCAACCAATCTTGAGCACATATCAAAGCTTCCACCGTCTTTGGTCCCAAACTACTACGAAACTCATCCACCACACGACCGGATGTACTAAAAGCAGACTCACTAGCAACAGTAGAAACCGGAATGGCTAGAATGTCTTTTGCCATTGATGTCAATATCTTATATGTAGTACACTTCTCACACCACCACCTCAATATTTCAAAAGATTCAACATCCATTTTTTCAGGCGGAGCATCAAGATATTCATCCAATTCAGATTTTTCAATACCATACCCAACATCATTTTCATAAAACTCATCGTAGATTTTTCTCATCCGTTTATTCTTCACATCCCCAACAAAATTTTGGCCACTACTATCATTCACAAATGAACTAGAATAACCACTCCTTGATGATAAAGACACATTAGCATAATGATCATGTCAGGATCGAATTCTCAACAAGAATTAATTCTCAGAAACAATATCAAAGAAGTTTGCGGAATAACACTTTGATATTTAATCAAACAGAAAATCAAAACAGAATATAATCAACAAACTGTAAACTTGTATTGAATGCTTTGAAGTTACAAGATTACACTCTCAACCTCAATATTGATGAACAGGCTCACCAATACGAATTTTACTTCTCTAGAATTAGGATCTATGTCTTGAGGTTGATTTTCTCTCTAAAAGAATGAAAACAAAAGTTCTCTACATCTATCTATTCTATACATTCTATACATATACTAGTCAAAAGATAATTACAATAATTAAACAAATCTTCAGTATATCTTCCATGTATATCTCAAAGCTTCCATAATCTTCAGATTATCCATCTGTCATTCTTTCCATCCGAATCTCTTTAGCAGCACTAACCATGATCAGCAGCATTAACTTCTTCTAGCAGCATTAACTACTAAGCAGCACTAACTACTAGCAGTACTAACTAGCTAAGCAGTACTAACTTTGTTCAAGCAGCACTAACTTTGACTAGCAGTATTAATAGTACTAGCAGTAGTAATACTCAGCAGTATTAACCTTAAAGTCTTCTAGCAGTATTAACTCTGAACCAGCAGCATTAACCATACTTGAGTTTTTCTTCAGTTCCCAACAATCTCCCCCTAACTTGACTTTTAGGAAAAGAAGTCAAGTTCTTCAGAATTAATCTTCAAGATGCTTTCAACACCTCTGATTCAATTTCCCAAATTTGGATCTAGGCCCAAGCTTTGATTTACAGTTCTTCTCACCACAATCTTGGCCATCTCTGAATCCTTTGTACAAACCAGTGTAGCTTTAAGCATCCCTTCTAACTTCTCCTTGCTATGCTCATAGATTTTGTCCACCAGGTAGTATTCATGATAACAATTGTCAATAGTAATCATGTATACTCCACAGTTTTCAAACAGTATCCATTTGTCAATCTTCTTGAATATGAACTCATGCATATGATCTTTAATCCTATGGTGCACTCTTTCAGGCTCAAACATCATGCACAAGTATTCCAATGTCACTTTGAGAAAATTCTCTTCAGTACCTTTCAACACAGGTTCATAAAGTTTCATCCCAACTTTATATAGTTCTTCCATATCAGCTCTTGAACAACTTCTGATGACTTTCCCCCATGTTGAATAAGCTTCAAATGAACCATCAGCTCTCTTGATTCTGAAGAAATTCTTTCCATTGTCTCTCAGAATATCCCAGAAGATGATCTCTGGAGCTTGCATAGAGATTGGAACAGCTTTCAAAGGTTCCACTATTGTCATGTACGGATCCATACTTTCATCTGTTTGCTTGGTGACCTGCTCTGGACTATGTACTGGCTCTGTTGGGGATGTGACTGAAGGTTCTGCTTCCTTTTCAGTTTCTTCCACCCTAGGCCTTTTCAACTGCCTTTTTGGAGCAATTGATTTCACTCTTTTTCCAGACTTGGCTTCTATACCAACATTTCCAGGTTCTTCCTTCTTCTCTTCTGCTTCTTCTTTGGAAGGTGTAGTTTCCTCAGGGAATGGTTGTTGGATGTTGAGATCATGTCTCTCTTTCATCCTTCTCTCAGCCTCCTCCCTTTGTGCTGAATCCCCTTGAAGCTTGGCCATTTCCTTGTTATACAACTCTTCAATCTGAGAGAATGCCATGTGAGTAAACATCTCCCCCTTAACACCAATTGCACCTTTCAGGAAGTTTATCATTTTTCTTCTTTCCTGATTGGCCAAAAATGTCTTGGAGGGTTGTCTTTTCTGCTTTTGTTTCTGAATTGGCATCTTTTTAACTTGGAGTTTCTTGACCTGAGTTGCTGACTGAGCTGCTTCTTTCAAACTCTTTTGGTATTCTGCATTTAACTTCTTGGCCATTATCCTTGCAAGCTCTCTATCAGTTTCTGTTTGAAATTGCTCCTCTTTTTCCATTTGCTCTTGAAGCTGCTTTGCCATCTCCTCATCCATTTCAATCTGACTCCTCTTCTTTGAAGGTTGTTCAGGTTCAATCATCTTTCCTTTTCCTTTTATATCCTCCTTCATTTTCTTCTTTTGAGGTTCTCCTTCATTGATGACCACTCCTTTGGCCTTTTGAGTAGCCTTAGGAGTGTCATTCTTTGCTTTTACTAAAGTCTCTGCTATCTCCATTTCTTCCACAGAGAGCCCTATTTCTGCTGCTTCAGTTTCTGCTGCTACTTTTACTTCAGCAGCAGTAACTGTTTCTGTTTCCATCTCTTCCTCTGTCTCCCCCTCAACTTCAACTTTCTTTTCAACAGTTTCCCCTTCATGCTTCTCCCCCTTGTTGAAAGAATCTTGAACTTTGTCCCTCTTTTTGAGTACAAACTGTTTCCTTCTTTTCTTTTGAACCAGCCTAGTCACCATCTTCTTCAATTTTTCAATCTGGACTTGTTGTGACAGGATCACCAGCTTCATCTCCTCTATTTCTTTTCCTTGTTTCAGAACATCTAGGTTGATGTTACCCATTGCCTCCATCAATTCATCATAGGTATATCTGTCCTCACCTTCTCCAGGAGTGTTACCCCCTATTGAAGGATCATGGGATCTTTTATTAGTGGAAGTCTTCTGCCTAGCAGAAGCACTATCCACCCCTGTGGTTTCTTGGCACCAGGGACCTTCAAATGATTGCTCATTTAAAGTTGCCATGGGGGAGGTCTTATTGATGTTACCACTTTCCTCCTCTGTGCTAGCAGGAGTAGTGGCAGCCTCATCACCCATATGCTCTACCTCCTCCTCAGAGAGCACCTCCTTTGGGTTGGGAGACACCCTTGTGGTTTCCCTTTGGATATTCTCTAGGGGAGAATTCTCCCTTAGAGGGCTTAAAGGCTGAGTGGGTAATGGTACAAGAAGGGAAGGAGCCTTCTTTACCTGTTTCCTCTTGTAAGTTTGGGTGATAGGAGAGGTTGGTTTTTCAAGAAGGGACTGGGGAATTGATTTTGAGAGGGAAGGTTGGGCTTGGCTAGCAGTGGGTTGGTCTAATGGGGGCCTTGACCCTGCTGCCATGCCTTCTTTGGTTTGGGACACCACCATCATTGTAGAGAACAATGGGGTGTCAACTCCTTCAGAGTCCCCAGCAGATCTTCTCATATTTGAGAAAACCTTGCCTTTGGGGGGTTTAGGTACATATACCCCAACAGGTTGTGGTATATCCGTCAATTCATGAGTAATAACTTCTTGAACAAACCTGGGATACATAAAGAAGCTCTTTTTGTTTCCCATGTTTGAGACAAGATCACTGAAAATCATTTTAGAAAAATTATACTTTCTGGCAGTGGCCAAGCACACCAAAGCATAAGCAATAGTGCTGCTGAACTCACTCCATCCAGTAGTCTTTTTGGAGATACAATGCATAAGAGTATGGACAAAGAAACGCCATTGGGGTGAAAATTTTGCTTTAGAGAATTTGAAAACTCCCAATGGGCCTCCATACCCCATTCTTGTAAGATTTGAAAACAGTTCATCGTTTGGGATAGAGGTTATACCAGAGGCATCGTCTAGACGTAGACTGATGCGAATAACCTCTTCAGTAACCGTTAGTGATTGATCACAGATTCTTGTCTTGATCATCTGCACACCATTCTCAACAACAATGGTTGCATTAGCCCAGAACTGCCTTTGATGCTCGATATAGATTGTAGGGGATACAATAAGAGCATGAGCAATGTGGCTTGACTTGAGGAAATCCACAATCGGATGAAATCTTGCAGCTTGCTTTGGTTTTTGTAGCATCGCAATCTCGTTGTGCTCGTCGATGAAAGTCATGGATGCCATTGATCTTAGTGAAAAGCTTGCCTGAAAACTTCGAACTTGAGAGAGAAAAGGTTTTGAGCGCAAGAGAACAGTATGCAAAGAGTCGTTATGAACTTTTAGACGGGCAAAAAGTATTTATAGTATTCGGAACATAAGCAGTATTAACCTAGAGCAGTATTAACTACTAGCAGTATTAACTGAAAGCAGTATTAACCACTAGTAGTATTAACTGAAAGCAGTATTAACCACTAGCAATATTAACTGAAAGCAGTATTAACCACTAGCAGTATTAACTGAAAGCAGTATTAACCACTAGCAGTATTAACTGAAAGCAGTATTAACTACTAAAAGCAGTATTAACCACTAAAAGCAGTATTAACCACTAAAAGCAGTATTAACCACTAAAAGCAGTATTAACTAACTTACTCCTTTTAAACTAGCTAAACACTGAGTACTGCTATGCATATCCTGAAACAGAAGATTAGTAACTCCAAGAATAATATACAGATATAAAACCACTTATTGAGAAGGGGATTATTCAGAGTTGATCATTCCCACACTTGTTACCAAGAAAGTGAATCTACCCACATCAAAAGCTTTAGTGAATAGATCAGCAAACTGATTATCAGTGTGAACTTTGACAACTTGAATAAGTTTCTTTTCATTACAATCTCTTATAAAGTGATACCTGATCTCAATGTGCTTTGTTTTTGAGTGCTTGACTGTATTATTCACAATGCTAATAGCACTGCTGTTGTCAATAAAGATTGGAGTGTGTAGAAAGGTTACCCCATAATCCAACATTTGATTCTGAATCCATAAGACTTGAGAACAGCAACTTGCAGCTGCTATGTACTCTGCCTCTGTTGTAGATGTGGATACTGTGGTTTGTTTCTTGCACTGCCATGAGACTAGTCTAGCACCCAAAAACTGACATCCTCCAGAAGTAGATTTTCTGTCCAAGTTTGCCCCACCTAGATCACTGTCTGAGTCTGCTATTAGGTCAAAAGGTGAGTTATGAGGATACCAAAGTCCCAATCTGGGTTGCCCTTTGAGATATTTGAATATCCTCTTAACATCTTGAAAGTGAGATTGCTTTGGCCTAACTTGGAATCTAGCACATACACAGACTGGAAACATTATATCTGGCCTTGATGCTGTGAGATACATGAGAGAGCCAATCCTGGATCTATAATGATGCACATCCATATCCTCCCCCTCAAGATCTGCTGTGATCTGCTTGTGTGTTTCCATAGGTGTGCTGGCAGGTTTTGATTCTAAGAAACCAAACTTGGTTAGAATATCCTGCATATACTTGGATTGACATATGAAAATGCCATCTGACTTCTGTTGAACTTGGAGTCCAAGGAAGAAAGTAAGTTCCCCCATGGAACTCATTTTGAACCTTTGATGCATTAAATCCTCAAACTCCTTGCACATGTTGTTTCTTGTAGATCCAAAGATAATGTCATCAACATAGATTTGGACCAGCAAGATATCCTTCTTCTTTCTTTTGATAAATAGAGTCTTATCAATGACTCCTCTTTCAAAGTCATTTTCCAAGAGATAGGATGACAGAGTGTCATACCATGCTCTTGGGGCTTGATGTAGTCCATAAAGTGCTTTCTTTAATTTGTATACCCTGTCTGGATAGCTTGGGTTTTCAAACCCTGGTGGTTGACAGACATATACTTCTTCTTCAATTGACCCATAGAGAAAGGCACTTTTTACATCCATTTGATAGACTTTGAAGTTCATGTAAGAAACATAGGCTAGGAATAGTCTGATTGCTTCTATTCTAGCCACAGGTGCAAACACTTCTTCATAATCTATACCCTCTTCTTGAGTATATCCCTGATCCACCAGCCTTGCTTTGTTCCTTATGACAATACCTCTTTCATCTCTCTTGTTTCTGAAAATCCACTTTGTGCCAATTGCTCTGTGACCTTTAGGAAGGTCTACTAGATCCCATACATCTTGTAGCTTGAACTGTAACAGTTCCTCTTGCATTGCTTCTATCTAGCTAGATTCTTTCATAGCATCATGTGCCTTTTTAGGCTCAAGCTGTGATAGAAAACAAGAAAGCACTGTATGCTGTTGATCTTGCATTTCCTGAAGCCTGCTTTGATGTCTAGTCATCATAGGAGAAGAGATATCTCCTATTACCAGCTGTGGAGGATGATTCTTTTGAACTCTGGTGTTATGACTAGGTTCTTCATTCAGTCCAGCCTCTAGATTAGAGTCATGCAACTCAACTGAAGTGTTTTCAAATGCCACTTCATTATTTTCTTGAGTCTCCTCATCTCTAGTTTCTTCTTCACTCTGACTTGGTCCAGTAAATGATTCCTTTTCACAGTCTTTAACAGAATTGACTGTGGGTATGGGAAAAATCACAGATTTAGATATACTTTCCTGAACTTGTGTGATCCCTGATCCTCCACTTCCTGAACCTGCATTCTCATTACTGAAACCAAAAGAGTTAGTTAGTGAATCAATGTCAAATAGCCACTGAGGTCCAGACCCAACAGGATTTGGTGTGTTCTCATTGCATTTGACATTGTCACTTTCTTCAATTATTCTAGAAGATAAGTTAAATACTCTGTAGGCCTTACTCTGAGATGAATATCCAACAAGAAATCCATCATCTGCTTTGCTATCAAACTTACCTAAGTGACATTTGGTATTTAGAATTGTACAAGGACACCCAAAAGGTTTGAAGAAACCAATGAAAGGTTTTCTTTTATTTAAAAGCTCATATGGGGTCTTGTTCTTTTGCTTGACCACTAGAACTCTGTTTTGGACATAACAAGCAATATTAACTGCTTCAGCCCAGAAGGTAATTGGCAATTTTGAATCAGCCAACAGAGATCTAGCAGCCTCTATTAGTGTTCTATTTCTCCTTTCAGCAACACCATTCTGTTGAGGAGTCCTAGGAGCACTATATTGCCTCTCAATACCTTTTTCTTCACAAAAGGTGTTTAGATCATGATTTTTAAACTCAGTTCCATTATCTGATCTAATGACTTTTACTCTTTGATCAGTTTGGTTTTCAATTCTTAGAATAAAGGATTTGATAAGACCACTTGTTTCATCCTTAGTCCTTAGAAAATATACCCAAGTAAATCTGGAGTAATCATCAACAATAACCAAGCAGTAAGATTTCTTGCCTATACTCATAACATTTGTAGGACCAAACAGATCCATATGCAGTAACTGGAGACAAGAAGAAACAGAATTTAACTCTTTGGTCTTATGAGAAGTTTTGTGTTGTTTGCCTTTAAGACAAGCAACACAATGATCATCACATGAAAAGACTTTTGAAGGTATACCTCTTACAAGGTTGTTTTTGACAAGATTGTTCATAGTCTTGAAATTCATGTGACACATCCTTCTGTGCCATAGAGAGGATTCATCTACAGAAGCTTTTGAAACAAGACAATTCAGAGATGAATCACTATCAACATTGTCCATATCAAGACAGTAAACATTGTCCTTTCTTGGAGTTCTAAGTAGTATCATGCTTTCATCAACTACCTTGAACCCTGGAGCAAGAATCATACACTCAGTATTAGTAAATAATATACTATGTTGTTTGTCACAAACCTGTGATACACTTAACAGGTTGTACTTTAATTGATCAACATAGTAGACATCCTCAAATGTCATCTTACCTTTGGTGACATTACCTTTTCCACTTATCTTACCACCAGTAAGATTATCTCCAAATGCAACATGTCCTCCATTGATATGCTTGAAGTCCTGAAGGCATGACATGTTGCCTGTCATGTGCCTAGAGCAACCACTATCAACATGCCAAATGCTCTTTCCCTTGAGCTGTTGGTTGCCCTGCACATTAAATAAATCAATTAGTATGAAATAGGAACCCAAGCCAGAGTGGTCTTGGGTACCCCTTTCTCATCAAAATACTTGCATTCTTTCTTGACAAGATTTTTGAACTTTAACTCCTCATTCTTGGAGTACTTTGTTACAATAATAGGCTTGGAAATATGTTTGCTAGAATCAGTACTAGTTTTAGAAGTACTAACTGTCTTGGCAGCACTTGCATGCTTAGCAGTACTAACCTTGTTAGCAGTAGTAACTGTGTTAGCAGCAGTAACTGTGTTGGCAGTATTAACCTTTGAAGAGGTATTGACAGTATTAGCAGCATTAATATTTTCAGCAGTACTAACACTGTTAGCAGTAGTAACTGTGTTAGCAGTACTAATATTGTTAGCAGTACTAACACTGTTAGTACTTTTAGGTACCCACATTTTGACACTTTCTTTTAAAATCTTTTTCTTTAAAGTGCCTTTACTTTCAATAGATTTCTTTATCACATGTTTCTTTCCAGCCTTCCTATAACCAACAGATTTTTGCACAAATCTTTGAAAGTTCATCTGTTGGTTAATAGGGTTAAAGTAACAATACTTAGCCAAATGATTCAACTTGCCACATATAAAACAAGGTTTTGACCTATTGATTTTATTCAGATCAACTCCTTGTTTCTGAGCCCATTGATTATTCCAGTTTCTTTGATTTCCTCTTTTTAAACCAGAATTTAGGCTCTTGGCTTTATTGCAATCACACTGTTTACAAGATCCAGGATTCACAACTGTGGTTTGTTTGTAATGGACCTTGTTATCATTTCCTTTAGTCTTCTCTATCTCCTTGGACTTGACCCATATTTTCCCACATCCCTCATTGGTGATAATATTGTTTTCTAATGGTATCTTTTTACTCACATTATTATCCCTGTTCTCACTGGCTCCTTTCTCAGTCAAATCCTTAACTACTACCTTATCCAAAGGATCTATCTTAAAAGCTTCTTCAGACAAGTCCTTTTTCTCCTTAGTTTTTAACAAGTCTGATGTAGGAGAAATATAGTTGTTATTGTAAGGAGGGGGTGTATTGTTGTATCCAATACCAGGCTTCATCTTAGCATGTATCTGAGTCTTTAGAAGAGAGTCCATTGCTTTTGAAGCATAAGAAAACTTGTCTATGTCAAGCTTAACTTTTGACAGTTCCTCTTTCAGTCTATCATTCTCTTCTAAGGACTTAGACAGTTTGGTTTCTAACTCATTCTTTTCCCACTTCCAATAGTTTGTGTCATAAGAGTGTTGAAGTTCATTAGCTTGAAAGCCTTTGATTTGCTCTTCAAATCTCTCTACTGTCAACACATAATCTCTTCTGTCCTTTTCTAATCTTTTGAGGTCATCACACATACTTTGATTGTGATCCCTGTATCTTGTAACAGTGTCAATGCAAGATTTAGTGCAAAGATTAGAACTTACCTCAGTGGGGAGATCAGACACTTCTGCCATAAGAGCTTGGTTCTGAATGGCTTCCTCAGCTTGATCACTCCAGTCAAATCCCATTCCTTGTTGAGAAACAAGGGCTTGAGCAGGATTCTTGTTCAGATTGTATCCTCCATTCTGAGCTTGTTGATGGTTGTTGTTTGGAACAGCACTCCTGCATTCTCTAGCAAAGTGTCCTTTCTTGTGACACTTATAACATTCCACCTTGGTTTTGTCAAAACCAGCTCCATCTTCTCTTCTTTGAGAGAAGTTATTTCTTCCAGTTCTTTTAATGAACTTTTTCACCCTCATGGATAACATGGCCATCTGCCATTTAATATCCATCTCCTCCAGATCATCAGGGTGAATTTGATCAAGATCATCATTAATCAAAGAATTGCTGCTATGACTGGACAAAAAGGCTTCAAAGATAGTTTCAGTGCCTTTTTCTGAACTTACTCCACTGGCAGTACTAACTGCTTCAGGGTTGGCAGTAGTATCAGTGGATGCTGAAAGAAGTGCAGCATTGTGAATATAACCAGAGGGCTTCTTCTTGGTTTCTACCTCAGTTTCAAAAACTCTTAGATCATTGTATAGATCATCAAGTTCTTTCTCTTCCAGATTGTCACTCTGTCTATATGAGACAGTGTACATAGTCCATTCATCCCCAAGAGATCTGAGGAACTTTCTGTTGATATCATCTTGTTCCATCTTCACCCCTATAGTAGCTAGTTCACCTATGAGTTTATTGAACCTGTCAAAAGTTTGAGTCATAGACTCATTCTTTGTGGAAGTGAAGTTCTCATACTGCTGCTTTAGAACATCTCTTTGATTTCTTTTGATGCTCTTAGTTCCAGCAAATCTTTTCTCTAGAGCATTCCATAGAATCTGAGCATCAGTGCAGTTGCAAAATTGATGCTGATATTCATTGGGAATGGCCAAGCGCAGAGTGCTCAAGGCCTTCATCTCTGTCTGTCTGATCTTCCTCTCACCATCTGTCTTTGGTGGAGGTCTTTTCCCATCTGGTCCTATCCTTCCAGCTTCAGAAGGACCATTCTCAATGATATCCCACATTGAGTAGTCAGTGAGAAGAATATATTGTCTGATTCTGATCTTCCACATGTCAAACTCACTTGGTTTGAGCATTGGAACCTTAGAAACCAAAGTACTGCTTGATTCTGTAAGATTTTCCATGATGAATAACTGTTTCTGAGAGAGTTAGGCTCTGATACCACTTGTCAGGATCGAATTCTCAACAAGAATTAATTTTCAGAAACAATATCAAAGAAGTTTGCGGAATAACACTTTGATATTTAATCAAACAGAAAATCAAAACAGAATATAATCAACAAACTGTAAACTTGTATTGAATGCTTTGAAGTTACAAGATTACACTCTCAACCTCAATATTGATGAACAGACTCACCAATACGAATTCTACTTCTCTAGAATTAGGATCTATGTCTTGAGGTTGATTTTCTCTCTAAAAGAATGAAAACAAAAGTTCTCTACATCTATCTATTCTATACATTCTATACATATACTAGTCAAAAGATAATTACAATAATTAAACAAATCTTCAGTATATCTTCCATGTATATCTCAAAGCTTCCATAATCTTCAGATTATCCAGCTGTCATTCTTTCCATCCGAATCTCTTTAGCAGCACTAACCATGATCAGCAGCATTAACTTCTTCTAGCAGCATTAACTACTAAGCAGCACTAACTACTAGCAGTACTAACTAGCTAAGCAGTACTAACTTTGTTCAAGCAACACTAACTTTGACTAGCAGTATTAATAGTACTAGCAGTAGTAATACTCAGCAGTATTAACCTTAAAGTCTTCTAGCAGTATTAACTCTGAACCAGCAGCATTAACCATACTTGAGTTTTTCTTCAGTTCCCAACAGATCATACAACCTTTTCAAAACATCGTAAACTTGATCATATATCTCACTCACTTTATCGGATCCTAAAGGAAAGATCTTTCTTAAGGAAAACTTCACAAACCTCATCTTATAACGTGGATCAAGAACCACAAGGGCTGTGGCGTGGTGGTAAAGGCTTGGGGAGTTCATAGCGCTCAACCCGGGTTCGAGCCCCACTAGCAGCACTTGTGGCCACTGAGGATAATCTCGGGGCTGCACGCTTTTGCAGCTGGGCCAAAGACCCTAATTGCCAGGGATTAGTCTGGGCCATAGGCCCAGGATACCCTTTCCAAAAAAAACGTGGATCAAGAGCGACTGCAACTAAAACCATCACATTTGTTTTTCCAAAATCTCCATAATATTTGTCAAACTATTTTCTCATCTCATCACCCATACGAATAATATTTGGATCTTCATCTTTTCTCCACTCTAACAAAGAAGAAAGAACACCCAAGATCTCATGAAAATGCATATTAGCTGTAACATACAAAGTGCCAGAAGATCTTCAACTACTTTTCCAATTTCCTTCCCCTTATGACTATCCATTAACCGAAAATTCAAAATCCTTTTATGCAATTTCCAGTTATCATCAATAAAGTGTGCAGTCAAACAAAGATAGTTATAATTTTGCACAGAAGTCCAACAATCAGTTGTGAGAGAAATTCTAGAGCTTAAACTTTTGAAGGTATTTCTTAATGTCTCTCTCTCACAAAGAAATAGTTTACTACAATCTCTCGCAACCGTGAAACGTGATGGAATACAAAATTGTGGCACGACAACACTACAAAAATACCTAAATCCATCACGTTCGACAATAGAAAACGGTTGCTCATCAACAATAACCATTCTAGATAAAGCCAATCTAATATAATTTTGATCAAACTCCCAGTTAGAAACAGTGGCAACATCACTTTGAGTACTTCTAAAAGTACTGATTTTCATTTGTTTTTTATCCATATTTGACGGATATTTTGAACATGTACCAAGATGTTTAGAGAGAGATGAGGTACCATTCTTTGTGCTCCCGTTCAATTCCTTGGAACAATACTCGCCTTTTGCCTTTGAAATCTTACCCGTGGTTTGATCAATAACAACTTCATAATGATTCCAAACAGTGGATTTCCTTTTGTCTACTTTGGGCACTGGTCTTTGGCTTTACTCGACAACATCACTTCCATGGCTACTTCCATCCAAGTCTATGGGAGTTGCTTGACTTGCTTCCATTATTAAACCTAACATTAACACCAAATCAGTACCAAACATTAACCAACAGATTTGGTAACCATTTAACAAAATCAAAATGAAATTCTTTAGAAAATCGTTAATCTATATCAAGTTATCAACACATAATCTTTGTCCAAAAGTACCAAAACTAGCAGGAATCAGAGTCATATCTGGATGCATTTTGTTCACACAGTATCTGCTTTCGAACCAACATACATTGAAGAAATCGAAACTAAGAGTTAAATCTGGATGCATTTCTGTAAAATCGCACCAAAACTAAGCTAAAACGGTCTGATTTCGAACAGTGAAATCGCACCCACAGGCCACAGAAATCTCGATTAACAGTTCGAAATCGCACCCACAGAAATCTCGATTAACAGTAAGTTCGAAACTAAGAGTTAAATCTCGATTAACAGTGAAATCGCACCCACAGAAATCTCGATTAACAGTTCGAAATCGCACCCACAGAAATCTCGATTAACAGTGAGTTCGAAACTAAGAGTTAAATCTCGATTAACAATGAAATCGCACCCACAGAAATCGATTGAAGAAATCAAAAACGGTCTTATTTCGAACCAACATAGATTGAAGAACAGTGACATAAATCGATACCTGTGAAGACGATTAAGAATGGTGGAGAGTGGAGACGATGAAGCGATGGTAAACTATGTGAGGAACCTTGAAGCTGTCAATTGAATGTAGATGAGGTAGGCGGGGGAGCAGAGCACAGGTCAGGAGGCTGGAAGCGGCGATGGTTAATGAATGAATGATTTGAACCTAAAACAAAACCCTAAATACCCTAAAGAGTAAATTAATACTTAAAATTATCAAGTGTTTATAAATATAATTTAATATATAGTCTTT
Source organism: Arctium minus (assembly GCA_954870635.1). Classification (NCBI taxonomy): domain Eukaryota; kingdom Viridiplantae; phylum Streptophyta; class Magnoliopsida; order Asterales; family Asteraceae; genus Arctium; species Arctium minus. The sequence goes on from OX941084.1 coordinate 111,935,270, forward strand.
TTTATTAAAATAGTAGTGGGTACCCGCCGGTTCCGGTTCCGAGAATCCGCCGGTTCCGGGTACCCGGAACCGGAACCGGAACCGGCGGGTACCCAACGGTACCCAGCGGGTAACGGTTCCAAAAATTTGAGAACAGGAACCGGAACCGGTACCAATCGGTTCCGTATTTTAGGAACCGGAACCAGTCTCACCGTTCCGGCAGTTCTGGAGCAGTTCTGGTTCCAAAGGCGGGTACCCGCTTCCGATGCTCACCCCTAGGATTATGTACTTGTTATCACAGTAAACAAAGATAGATACGAACACTTGATGAAATTGGTCCATATACAAATACAACTTGCCTTACCCAAAAAAAAAATTGAATACAACTCAACACTTACCTACCTATAATATACACTAATATGCTAAAATTTCCAATGAATCGGTACCTGAAAACGGAGAGACTGACTTGAAGGTATTTGACAGCTTGCGACCTAGTGATGTATCTGGCGGCGTTACCTTCCTTCTTCTTTCCATGCAAAATACAAGTGAAAGCAGCGCATAAGAACCACGGTATAGTAGAGATGATTGATTTGTGAATTAGGTTTGAACCTTACGGCAGGTTGTAATGCTTCGACATGGCTGTACTAGTTGGAAGAAGGGTGTGAATGGTCGTCTTATAAACCCTAAAACAGGGTTGTCGTTGCAAGAGAGGCGGATAATATCGTCAACGTGCTGTGTTATATGAATGAATATCCTCCTTTTTTTCCTTTTTTTCTATTATAAATCACGACTTGTTGCTGCCCAATTTTCTTCTTTTTTATCTTTTTAGATATTGGGCCTGGGCCTAGGCTTGCCGATGGACCATTTCCAATGACTTTTTTTGACCTTCCGGTTTCGGGCCGGTTTTTAGTGTAAATTGGTTGGTGAAAAACTAAAAATATGTCTCTTATTCAAGTTCAAATATATCTAAATCTCTAATTGGAGCAAACATTACACAAAGGAGAGAAGAGTGACTGACCAGGAGAGACCGATCTTGAGGGAAGACCGAAGACGAGGGACTGATTGAAGGCAGAGGAGAGACCGAGAGTGATTAACCATCGTCCGTAGACCAAGAGTTGAACCGGCCATCGGTGATTGTAGACGATTGAGGTTGTGAGTAGTAAGCTTTGAGGTCTGATATAGGAATTAATCGATTGAAAATTTTCAATTTAGGGATTCGGATTTGATTTAAATTTGGGTTTATAAAATTGGGTTATTTGTTTTAAGTTTAAGTTAAATGGACTTTTAATGTATTAGGCCCGATGAATTTTAAATTGCAATCTTTATATATATACAATAAGGTGGCGTTTGGTTCGCTGATTTTGAAGGAATCTGATGGAATTGGAATGTTGAATGTTGAATTGGAATGTTGAATTGGAATGTTGAATTGGAATTGGAATTGGACTGTTGAATGTTGAATGTTCGCAATCTTTATATACATATATATATATATTAAACGTAGTACATTAGAGCACGCATGCACGGACGCACGCACGCATAGACGCACGCACGCACACGGACGCATACATAGAAATGATACAGTCATATGTGCTATATACATACAAGCAATACATATGTATACAATACATTTATAGACATACATACATACATACACACATACATATATAGACATGATAGAGATATATGTGCTATATACATACAAGCAATACATATGTATACAATACATGATCTATAAACATACATACATACATACATACATACATAGACATGATATAGCCATACACACACACACTCTTATATGCATACGACATACATATATACATGATATACGTATATATATATGATATACGTATATACATGATATACATACATATATATATATATGTGCATACAAGCAATACATATGCATGTATTTATACATATATAGAAGTTTAAAATATACCATATTACACTTTTTGCATTTTAAATTAGAACGATAGCTGACTTTATAACTAGGATTATGTACTTGTTATCACAGTAAACAAAGATAGATACGAACACTTGATGAAATTGGTCCATATACGAATACAACTTGCCTTACCAAAAAAAAAAATTGTTACAACTCAACACTTACCTACCTGTAATATACACTAATATGCCAAAATTTCCAATGAATCGGTACCTGAAAATGGAGAGACTGACTTGAAGGTATTTAACAGCTTGCGACCTAGTGATGTATCTGGCGGCGTTACCTTCTTTCTTCTTCCCCTGCAAAATACAAGTGAAAGCAGCGGATAAGAACCATAGTATAGTAGAGATGATTGATTTGTGAATTAGGTTTGAAACTTATGGCAGACCTGTAATGCTTCGGCATGGCTGTACTAGTTGGAAGAAGCGGTGTGAATGGTCGCCTGATAAACCCTAAAACAGGGTTGTCGTTGCAAGAGAGGCGGATAATATCGTCAACGTGTTGTGTTATATGAATGAATATCCTCCCTTTTTTTTCCTTTTTTCTATTATAAATCACGACTTATTGCTGCCCAATTTTCTTCTTTTTATCATTTTAGATATTGGGCCTGGGCCTGGGCTTGCCGATGGACCATTTCCAATGACTTTTTTTGACCTTCCGGTTTCGGGCCGGTTTTTAGTGTAAATTGGTTGGTGAAAAACTAAAAATATGTCTCTTAGTCAAGTTCAAATATATCTAAATCTCTAATTGGAGCAAACATTACACAAAGGAGAGAAGAGTGACTGACCAGGAGAGACCGAGCTTGAGGGAAGACCGAAGACGAGGGACTGATTGAAGGCAGAGGAGAGACGGAGAGTGACTGACCGTCGTCCGTCGACCAAGAGTTGAACTGGTCATCGGTGATTGTAGACGATTGACTTTGTGAGTAGTAAGCTTTGAGGTCTGATATAGGAACTAATCGATTGAAAATTTTCAATTTAAGGATTCGGATTTGATTTAAATTTGGGTTTATAAAATTTGGTTATTTGTTTTAAGTTTAAGTTAAATGGACTTTTAATGTATAAGGCCCAATGAATTTTAAATTGCAATCTTTATATATATACAATAAGGTGGCGTTTGGTTCGCAGATTCTGAAGGAATCTGATGGAATTGGAATGTTGAATGTTTGCAATCTTTATATATAGTAAATGTAGTACATTAGAGCACGCATGCGCGGACGCACACACGCATGGACGCACGCACGCACACGCACGCATACATAGAAATGATATAGTCATAATATATGCTATATACATACAAGCAATACATATGTATACAATACATCTATAGACATACATACATACATACACATACATAAACATGATATAGACATATATGCTATATACATTTATAGACATACATACATACATACATACATACACACATACATATATAGACATGATAGAGATATATGTGTTACATACATACAAGCAATACATATGTATAGAATACATGATCTATAGACATACATACATACATACATAGACATGATATAGCCATACACACACACTCTTATATGCATACGACATACATATATACATGATATACATATATATATATATATATATGATATACATATATACATGATATACATATATATATATATGTGCATACAAGCAATACATATGCATGTATATATACATATATAGAAGTTTAAAATATACCATATTACATGTTTTGCATTTTAAATTAGAACGATAGCTGACTTCATAACTAGGATTATGTACTTGTTATCACAGTAAACAAAGATAGATACGAACACTTGATGAAATTGGTCCATATACGAATACAACTTGCCTTACCCAAAAAAAAAATTGAATACAACTCAACACTTACCTACCTGTAATATACACTAATATGCCAAAATTTCCAATGAATCGGTACCTGAAAATGGAGAGACTGACTTGAAGGTATTTGACAACTTGTGAGCTAGTGATGTATCTGGCGGCGTTACCTTCCTTCTTCTTCCCCTGCAAAATACAAGTGAAAGCAGCGCATAAGAACCACGGTATAGTAGAGATGATTGATTTGTGAATTAGGTTTGAACTTTACGGCAGTCCTGTAATGCTTCGACATGGCTGTACTAGTTGGAAGAAGGGTGTGAATGGTCGTCTGATAAACCCTAAAACAGGGTTGTCGTTGCATGAGAGGCGGATAATATCGTCAACGTGCTGTGTTATATGAATGAATATCCTCCTTTTTTTTCCTTTTTTTATATTATAAATCACGACTTTTTGCTGCCCAATTTTCTTCTTTTTATCATTTTGGATATTGGGCTTGGGCCTGGGCTTGCCGATGGGCCATTTCCAATGACTTTTTTTGACCTTCCGGTTTCGGGCCGGTTTTTAGTGTAAATTGGTTAGTGAAAAACTAAAAATATGTCTCTTATTCAAGTTCAAATATATCTAAATCTCTAATTGGAGCAAACATTACACAAAGGAGAGAAGAGTGACTGACCAGGAGAGACCGATCTTGATGGAAGATCGAAGGCGAGGGACTGATTGAAGGTAGAGGAGAGACCGAGAGTGACTGACCGTCGTCCGTCGACCAAGAGTGGAACTGGTCGTCGGTGATGGTAGACGATTGACGTTGTGAGTAGTAAGCTTTGAGGTCTGATATAGGAACTAATCGATTGAAAATTTTCAATTTAGGGATTCGGATTTGATTTAAATTTGGGTTTATAATATTGGGTTATTTGTTTTAAGTTTAAGTTAAATGGACTTTTAATGTATAAGGCCCAATGAATTTTAAATTGCAATCTTTATATATATACAATAAGGTGGCGTTTGGTTCGCAGATTCTGAAGGAATCTGATGGAATTGGAATGTTGAATTGAAATTGGAATGTTGAATGTTCGCAATCTTATTATATATTAAATGTAGTACATTAGAGCACGCATGCGCGGACGCACGCACGCATGGACGCACGCACGCACGCACACGCACGCATACATAGAAATGATATAGTCATAATATATGCTATATACATACAAGCAATACATATGTATACAATACATCTATAGACATACATACATACATACACATACATAGACATGATATAGACATATATGCTATATACATACAAGCACTACATATGTATACAATACATTTATAGACATACATACATACACACATACATATATAGACATGATAGAGATATATGTGTTATATACATACAAGCAATACATATGTATAGAATACATGATCTATAGAGATACATACATACATACATAGACATGATATAGCCATACACACACACACACACTCTTATATGCATACGACATACATATATACATGATATACATATATATGTATATATATGATATACGTATATACATGATATACATATATATATATGTGCATACAAGCAATACATATGCATGTATATATACATATATAGAAGTTTAAAATATACCATATTACATGTTTTGCATTTTAAATTAGAACGATAGCTGACTTCATAACTGGGATTATGTACTTGTTATCACAGTAAACAAAGATAGATACGAACACTTGATGAAATTGGTCCATATACGAATACAACTTGCCTTACCCAAAAAAAAAATTTGAATACAACTTAACACTTACCTACCTGTAATATACACTAATATGCCAAAATTTCCAATGAATCGGTACCTGAAAATGGAGAGACTGACTTAAAGGTATTTGACAGCTTGTGACCTAGTGATGTATCTAGCGGCGTTACCTTCCTTCTTCTTCCCCTGCAAAATACAAGTGAAAGCAGCGCATAAGAACCACGGTATAGTAGAGATGATTGATTTGTTAATTAGGTTTGAACCTTACGGCAGGACTGTAATGCTTCGACATGGCTGTACTAGTTGGAAGAAGGGTGTGAATGGTCGTCTGGTAAACCCTAAAATAGGGTTGTCGTTGCATGAGAGGTGGATAATATCGTCAACGTGATGTGTTATATGAATGAATATCCTCCTTTTTTTTTCCTTTTTTTCTATTATAAATCACGACTTGTTGTTGCCCAATTTTCTTCTTTTTATCATTTTAGATATTGGGCCTGGGCCTAGGCTTGCCGATGGACCATTTCCAATGACTTTTTTTGACCTTCCGGTTTCGGGCCGGTTTTTAGTGTAAATTGGTTGGTGAAAAACTAAAAATATGTCTCTTATTCAAGTTCAAATATATCTAAATCTCTAATTGGAGCAAACAATACACAAAGGAGAGAAGAGTGACTGACCAGGAGAGACCGATCTTGATGGAAGATCGAAGGCGAGGGACTGATTGAAGGCAGAGGAGAGACGGAGAGTGACTGACCGTCGTCCTTCGACCAAGAGTTGAACTGGTCGTCGGTGATTGTAGACGATTCACGTTGTGAGTAGTAAGCTATGAGGTCTGATATAGGAACTAATCGATTGAAAATTTTCAATTTAGGGATTCGGATTTGATTTAAATTTGGGTTTATAAAATTGGGTTATTTGTTTTAAGTTTAAGTTAAATGGACTTTTAATGTATAAGCCCAATGAATTTTAAATTGCAATCTTTATATATATACAATAAGGTGGCGTTTGGTTCGCAGATTCTGAAGGAATCTGATGGAATTGGAATGTTGAATTGGAATTGGAATGTTGAATGTTCGCAATCTTTATATATATTAAATGTAGTACATTAGAGCACGCATGAGCGGACGCACGCACGCACACGCACGCATACATAGAAATGATATAGTCATAATATATGCTATATACATACAAGCAATACATATGTAAACAATACATCTATAGACATACATACATACATACACATACATAGACATGATATAGACATATATGCTATATACATACAAGCAATACATATGTATACAATACATTTATAGACATACATACATACATACACACATACATATATAGACATGATAGAGATATATGTGTTATATACATACAAGCAATACATATGTATAGAATACATGATCTATAGACATACATACATACATAGACATGATATAGCCATACACACACATACACTCTTATATGCATACGACATACATATATACAAGATATACATATATATATATATAAATGATATACGTATATACATGATATACATATATATATATATATATATGTGCATACAAGCAATACATATGCATGTATATATACATATATAGAAGTTTAAAATATACCATATTACATGTTTTGCAATTTAAATTAGAACGATAGCTGACTTCATAACTAGGATTATGTACTTGTTATCACAGTAAACAAAGATAGATACGAACACTTGATGAAATTGGTCCATATACGAATACAACTTGCCTTACCCAAAAAAAAATTGAATACAACTCAACACTTACCTACCTGTAATATACACTAATATGCCAAAATTTCCAATGAATCGGTACCTGAAAATGGAGAGACTGACTTGAAGGTATTTGACAGCTTGTGACCTAGTGATGTATCTGGCGGCGTTACCTTCCTTCTTCTTCCCCTGCAAAATACAAGTGAAAGCAGCGCATAAGAACCACGGTATAGTAGAGATGATTGATTTGTGAATTAGGTTTGAAACTTACGGCATGCCTGTAATGCTTCAGCATGGCTGTACTAGTTGGAAGAAGCGGTGTGAATGGTCGTCTAATAAACCCTAAAACAGGGTTGTCGTTGCAAGAGAGGCGGATAGTATCGTCAACGGGTTGTGTTATATGAATGAATATCCTCCTTTTTTTTCCTATTATAAATCACGACTTGTTGCTGCCCAATTTTCTTCTTTTTATCATTTTAGATATTGGGCCTGGGCCTGGGCTTGTCGATGGACCATTTCCAATGAGTTTTTTTGACCTTCCGGTTTCGGGCCGGTTTTAGTGTAAATTGGTTGGTGAAAAACTGAAAATATGTCTCTTATTCAAGTTCAAATATATCTAAATCTCTAATTGGAGCAAACATTACACAAAGGAGAGAAGAGTGACTGACCAGGAGAGACCGAGCTTGAGTGAAGACCGAAGACGAGGGACTGATTGAAGGCAGAGGAGAGACCGAGAGTGACTGACCGTCGTCCGTCGACCAAGAGTTGAACTGGTCGTCGTGATTGTAGACGATTGACGTTGTGAGTAGTAAGCTTTGAGGTATGATATAGGAACTAATCGATTAAAAATTTTCAATTTAGGGATTCGGATTTGATTTAAATTTGGGTTTATAAAATTGGGTTATTTGTTTTAAGTTTAAGTTAAATGGACTTTTAATGTATAAGGCCCAATGAATTTTAAATTGCAATCTTTATATATATACAATAAGGTGGCGTTTGGTTCGCAGATTTTGAAGGAATCTGATGGAATTGGAATGTTGAATGTTGAATTGGAATGTTGAATTGGAATTGGAATGTTGAATGTTGAATATTCGCAATCTTTATATATATTAAGTGTAGTACATTAGAGCACGCACGCACGGACGCACGCACGGACGCACACACGCACGCACACACACACGCATACATAGAAATGATATAGTCATATTAGCTATATACATACAAGCAATACATATGTATACAATACATCTATAGACATACATACATACACATACATACACATGATATAGACATATGTGCTATATACATACAAGCAATACATATGTGTACCATACATTTATAGACATACATACATACATACACACATACATATATAGACATGATAGAGATATATGTGCTATATACATACAAGCAATACATATGTATACAATACATGATCTATAAACATACATACATACATACATACATGCATACATAGACATGATATAGCCATACACACACACACTCTTATATGCATACGACATACATATATACATGATATACGTTTATATATGATATACGTATATACATGATATACATATATATATATGTGCATACAAGCAATACATATGCATGTATATATACATATATAGAAGTTTAAAATATACCATATTACATGTTTTGCATTTTAAATTAGAACGATAGCTGACTTTATAACTAGGATTATGTACTTGTTATCACAGTAAACAAAGATAGATACGAACACTTGATGAAATTGGTCCATATACGAATACAACTTGTCTTACCCAAAAAAAAAATTGAATACAACTCAACACTTACCTACCTGTAATATACACTAATATGCCAAAATTTCCAATGAATCGGTACCTGAAAATGGAGAGACTAACTTGAAGGTATTTGACAGCTTGTGACCTAGTGATGTATCTGGCGGCGTTACCTTCCTTCTTCTTCCCCTGCAAGATACGAGTGAAAGCAGCGCATAAGAACCACAGTATAGTAGAGATGATTGATTTGTGAATTAGGTTTCAAACTTACGGCATGGCTGTAATGCTTCGGTATGGCTGTCTAGTTGGAAGAAGCGGTGTGAATGGTCATCTGATAAACCCTAAAATAGGGTTGTCGTTGCAAGAGAGGCGGACAGTATCGTCAACGTACTGTGTTATATGAATGAATATCCTCCTTTTTTTTCCTTTTTTTCTATTGAAAATCACGACTTGTTGCTGCCCAATTTTCTTCTTTTTCTCATTTTAGATATTGGGCCTGGGCCTGGGCTTGCTGATGGACCATTTCCTTTTGACCTTCCGGTTTCGGGCCGGTTTTTAGTGTAAATTGGTTGGTGAAAAACTAAAAATATGTCTATTATTCAAGTTCAAATATATCTAAATCTCTAATTGGAACAAACACTACACAAAGGAGAGAAGAGTGACTGACCAGGAGAGACCGAGCTTGAGGGAAGACCGAAGACGAGGGACGGATTGAAGGCAGAGGAGAGACCGAGAGTGACTGACCGTCGTCCGTCGACCAAGAGTTGAACTGCCCGTCGGTGATTGTAGACGATTGACGTTGTGAGTAGTAAGCTTTGAGGTCTGATATAGGAACTAATCGATTGAAAATTTTCAATTTAGGGATTCGGATTTGATTTAAATTTGGGTTTATAAAATTGGGTTATTTGTTTTAAGTTTAAGTTAAATGAACTTTTAATGTATAAGCCCAATGAATTTTAAATTGCAATCTTTATATGTATACAATAAGGTGGCGTTTGGTTCGCATATTTTGAAGGAATATGATGGAATTGGAATGTTGAATGTTGAATTGGAATTGGAATGTTGAATGTTCGCAATCTTTATATATATTAAATGTAGTACATTAGAGCACGCATGAACGGACACACGCACGGACGCAAGCATGCACGCACACGCACACATGCATAGAAATGATATAGTCATATGTGCTATATACATACAAGCAATACATATGTATACAATACATCTATAGACATACATACATACATACACATACATAGACATGATATAGACATATGTGCTATATACATACAAGCAATACATATGTATACAATACATTTATAGACATACATACATACATACACACATACATATATAGACATGATAGAGATATATGTGCTATATACATACAAGCAATACATATATATAAAATACATGATCTATAGACATACATACATACATACATACATAGACATGATATAGCCATACACATACACTCTTATATGCATACGACATACATATATACATGATATACGTATATATATGATATACATATATACATGATATATATATATATATATATGTGCATACAAGCAATACATATGCATGTATATATACATATATAGAAGTTTAAAATATACCATATTACATGTTTTGCATTTTAAATTAGAACGATAGCTGACTTTATAACTGGGATTATGTACTTGTTATCACAGTAAACAAAGATAGATACGAACACTTGATGAAATTGGTCCATATACATGCAAATTAAATACTACAACTCAACACTTACCTACCTGTAATATATACTATATGCCAAAATGTCGAATCAATCGGTACCTGAAAACGGAGAGACTGACTTGAAGGTATTTGACAGCTTGCGACCTAGTGATGTATCTGGCGGCATTACCTTCCTTCTCCTTTCCCTGGAAAATACAAGTGAAATCGGTGCATAAGAAGAACAGTATAGTTGAGATGATTGATTTGTGAATTAGGTTTGAAACTTACGGCAGGCCTGTAATGCTTCGGCATGGCTGTAATAGTTGGAAGAAGGCGGTGTGAATACCCGACTGAGAATTCTGATAAACCCTAAAACTGGGTTGTAAGAGAGGCGGAGAGTATCGTCAACGTGCTGTGTTATATGAATATCCTTTTTTCTTTTTTAATTATAAATCACGACTTGTTGTTGCCCAATTTTCTTTCTTTTTCTCATTTTAGATCTTGGGCTTGGGCTTGGGTCTTGGGTCTGTGGCTAAGCTAGCTGATGGACCATTTCTATTGACCTCCTCAATCCACACCCAACTCCAACGTTGAAATCAACTTTTAATGTATTTTAGAGCACTAGAATCGTGCTCGGACAATGCAGCGAGATACATCATGATTTTAAGGGAATTAAAGTGGTAATAGATAAAGATTGAAAGTTAATAAATAACATTAAATGTAGTACATTAGAGCACTCACTCACGTACACGCACGCATACATAGAAATGATATAGTCATATGTGCTATATACATACAAGCAATACATATGTATACAATACATCTATAGACATACATACATACATACATACACATACATACACATGATATAGACATATGTGCTATATACATACAAGCAATACATATATATACAACACATTTATAGACATACATACATACATACATACACACATACATATATAGACATGATAGAGATATATGTGCTATATACATACATGCAATACATATGTATACAATACATGATCTATAGACATACATAGACATGATATAGCCATACATACACACACTCTTATATGCATACGACATACATTTATACATGATATACGTATATACATGATATATACATACATATATATACATATATATATGCGTACAAGCAATACATATGCTTGTATATATATATATATAGAAGTTTAAAATATACCATATTACATGTTTTACATTTTAAATTAGAACGATAGCTGACTTCATAACTAGGATTATGTACTTGTTATCACAGTAAACAAAGATAGATACGAACACTTGATGAAATTGGTCCATATACATGCAAATTGAATACTACAACTCAATACTTACCTACCTGTAATATATACTATATGCCAAAATTTCGAATCAATCGGTACCTGAAAATGGAGAGACTGACTTGAAGGTATTTGACAGCTTGCGACCTAGTGATGTATCTGGCGGCGTTACCTTCCTTCTTCTTCCCCTGGAAAATACAAGTGAAACCAGTGCATAAGAAGAACAGTATAGTTGAGATGATTGATTTGTGAATTAGGTTTGAAACTTACGGCAAACCTGTAATGCTTCGGCATGGCTGTAATAGTTGGAAGAAGGCGGTGTGAATGCCCGACTGAGAATTCTGATAAACCCTAAAACTGGGTTGTAAGAGAGGCGGAGAGTATCGTCAACGTGATGTGTTATATGAATATCCTTTTTTCTTTTTTAATTATAACGACTTGTTGCTGCCCAATTTTCATTCTTTTTCTCATTTTAGATATTGGGCTTGGGCTTGGGCTTGGTTTTGGGCCTGAGCTAGCTGATGGACCATTTCTATTGACCTCCTCAATCCACACCCAACTCCAACGTTGAAATCAACTTTTAATGTATTTTAGAGCACTAGAATCGTCCTCGGACAATGCAACGAGATACATCATGATTTTAAGAGAATTAAAGTGGTTAGAGATAAAGATTGAAAGTTAATAAATAACATTAAATGTAGTACATTAGAGCACGCACGCACACGCACGCATACATAGAAATGATATAGTCATATGTGCTATATACATACAAGCAAAACATATTTATACAATACATCTATAGACATACATACATACACATACATAGACATGATATAGACATATGTGCTATATACATACAAGCAAGACATATGTATACAATACATCTATAGAAATACATACATACGTACATACATATATAGACATGATAGAGATATATGTGCTATATACAGACAAGCATTAGATATGTATACAATACATGAACTATAGACATACATACAACAATACATATATAGACATGATATAGCTATACACACACTCTTATATGCATACGACATACATATATACATGATATACATATATATATATGATATACGTATATACATGATATACATATATATAGATATTTATATATATGTGTGTGTATACAAGCAATACATATGCATGTATATATACATATATGGAAGTTTAAAATATACCATATTACATGTTTTGGATTTTAAATTAGAACGATAGCTGACATCATAACTAGGATTATGTACTTGTTATCACAGTAAACAAAGATAGATACGAACACTTGATGAAATTAGTCCATATACATGCAAATTGAATACTACAACTCAACACTTACCTACCTGTTATATATACTATATGCCAAAATTTCGAATCAAACGGTACCTGAAAACGGAGAGACTGACTTGAAGGTATTTGACAGTTTGCGACCTAGTAATGTATCTGGCGGCGTTACCTTCCTTCTTGTTTACCTGAAAAATACAAGTGAAACCAGTGCATAAGAAGAACAGTATAGTCGAGATGATTGAAACTTACGACAGACCTGTAATGCTTCGGCATGGCTGTAATAGTTGGAAGAAGGCGGTGTGAATGGCCGACTGAGAATTCTGATAAACCCTAAAACTGGGTTGTAAGAGAGACGGAGAGTATCGTCAACGTGTTGTGTTATATGAATATCCTTTTTTTATTTTTTAATTATAAATCACGACTTGCTGCTGCCCAATTTTCTTTCTTTTTCTCATTTTAGATATTGGGATTGGGCTTGGGCTTGGGCTTGGGCGTGGGCCTGAGCTAGCTGATGGACCATTTCTATTGACCTCCTCAATCCACACCCAACTCTAACATTGAAATCAACTTTTAATGTATTTTAGAGCACTAGAATCGTACTCGGACAATGCAGCAAGATACATCATGATTTTAAGGGAATTAAAGTGGTTAGAGATAAAGATTGAAAGTTAATAAATAACATTAAATGTAGTAAATTAGAGCACGCACGTACGGACGCAGGTACGCACGGACGCACGCACGCACGCACACGCACACACGCATACATAGAAATGATATAGTCATATGTGCTATTTACATACAAGCAATACATATGTATACAATACATATGTATACAATACATCTATAGACATACATACATACACATACATAGACATGATATAGACATATGTGCTATATACATACAAGCAATACATATGTATACAATACATCTATAGACATACATACATACACACATACATACATATATAGACATGATAGAGATATATGTGCTATATACATACAAGCAATACATATGTATACAATACATGATCTATAGACATATATACATACATATATACATGATATACGCATATATATGATATACGTATATACATGATATACATATATATATGTGTATACAAGCAATACATATGCATGTATATATACATATATAAAAGTTTAAAATATACCATATTACATGTTTTCCATTTTAAATTAGAACGATAGTTGACTTCATAACTAGGATTATGTACTTGTTATCACAGTAAACAAAGATAGATACGAACACTTGACGAAATTGGTCCATATACATGCAAATTGAATACTACAACTCAACACTTACCTACCTGTAATCAATGTTCTAAATGGCGTGAGGTGTGGCGTGGCGGTGAGGCCAAGCCTCAAGCCTTAAGAGCCATGGCGAAGCCATGGCGTTTTCAAGGCGTGACTTATGACATCAAATTTCTAATTAATATATAAAAACATATGTTTCGTTATTGTAACTCAATGAGTCAATAGTAATAAACAAGCTAAATTAGGTTATATATTAAAAACTTGCAAATAAAACATTAAAAACGTAAAGAAATATCAAATATCTCATTACGATAACTGCGCATTAGGCCATGGCGTGCCATGGGCATAACGTAGCGTGACACACAAGCCTTGGTGCCATGGCGTGCCATGGCTGCCATGCGGCAAGTTTTTTAGAACATTGCCGGTAATATATACTATATGCCAAAATTCTGAATCAATCGGCTCATGAAAACGGAGAGACTGACTTGAAGGTATTTGACAGCTTCCAACCTAGGGATGTATTTGGCAGCTTTACCTTCCTTCTTCTTCCCCTGGAAAATACAAGTGAAACCAGTGCATAAGAAGAACATCATAATTGAGATGATTGATTTGTGAATTAGGTTTGAAAATTACGGCAGGCCTGTAGTGCTTCGGCATGGCTGTAATAGTTGGAAGAAGGCGGTGCGAATGCCTGACTAAGAATTCTGATAAACCCTAAAACTGGGTTGTAAGAGAGGTGGAGAGTATCGTCAACGTGCTGTGTTATATGAATATCCTTTTTTCTTTTTTAATTATAAATACGACTTGTTGTTGCCCAATTTTCTTTCTTTTTCTCATTTTAGATATTGGGATTGGGCTTGGGCTTGGGCGTGGGCCTGAGCTAGCTGATGGACCATTTCTATTGACCTCCTCAATCCACACCCAACTCTAACATTGAAATCAACTTTTAATGTATTTTAGAGCACTAGAATCATACTCGGACAATGCAGCAAGATACATCATGATTTTAAGGGAATTAAAGTGGTTAGAGATAAAGATTGAAAGTTAATAAATAACATTAAATGTAGTAAATTAGAGCACGCACGTACGGACGCAGGTACGCACGGACGCACGCACGCACGCACACGCACACACGCATACATAGAAATGATATAGTCATATGTGCTATTTACATACAAGCAATACATATGTATACAATACATATGTATACAATACATCTATAGACATACATACATACACATACATAGACATGATATAGACATATGTGCTATATACATACAAGCAATACATATGTATACAATACATCTATAGACATACATACATACATACATACATACATACATACATACATACATACATACATATATAGACATGATAGAGATATATGTGCTATATACATACAAGCAATACATATGTATACAATACATGATCTATAGACATACATACATACATATATACATGATATACGCATATATATGATATACGTATATACATGATATACATATATATATGTGTATACAAGCAATACATATGCATGTATATATACATATATAAAAGTTTAAAATATACCATATTACATGTTTTCCGTTTTAAATTAGAACGATAGTTGACTTCATAACTAGGATTATGTACTTGTTATCACAGTAAACAAAGATAGATACGAACACTTGACGAAATTGGTCCATATACATGCAAATTGAATACTACAACTCAACACTTACCTACCTGTAATCAATGTTCTAAATGGCGTGAGGTGTGGCGTGGCGGCGAGGCCAAGCCTCAAGCCTTAAGAGCCATGGCGAAGCCATGGCGTTTTCAAGGCGTGACTTATGACGTCAAATTTCTAATTAATATATAATAGTATATATAAAAACATATGTTTCGTTATTGTTACTCAATGAGTCAATAGTAATAAACAAGCTAAATTAGGTTATATATTAAAAACTTGCAAATAAAACATTAAAAACGTAAAGAAATATCAAATATCTCATTACGATAACTGCGCATTAGGCCATGGCGTGCCATGGGCATAACGTAGCGTGACACACAAGCCTTGGTGCCATGGAGTGCCATAGCGGCTGTGCGGCAAGTTTTTTAGAACATTGCCTGTAATATATACTATATGCCAAAATTCTGAATCAATCGGCTCATGAAAACGGAGAGACTGACTTGAAGGTATTTGACAGCTTCCAACCTAGGGATGTATTTGGCGGCTTTACCTTCCTTCTTCTTCCCCTGGAAAATACAAGTGAAACCAGTGCATAAGAAGAAAATCATAATTGAGATGATTGATTTGTGAATTAGGTTTGAAAATTACGGCAGGCCTGTAGTGCTTCGGCATGGCTGTAATAGTTGGAAGAAGGCGGTGCGAATGCCTGACTGAGAATTCTGATAAACCCTAAAACTGGGTTGTAAGAGAGGTGGAGAGTATCGTCAACGTGTTGTGTTATATGAATATCCTTTTTTCTTTTTTAATTATAAATCACGACTTGTTGTTGCCCAATTTTCTTTCTTTTTCTCATTTTAGATATTGGGATTGGGCTTGGGCTTGGGCGTGGGCCTGAGCTAGCTGATGGACCATTTCTATTGACCTCCTCAATCCACACCCAACTCTAACATTGAAATCAACTTTTAATGTATTTTAGAGCACTAGAATCGTACTCGGATAATGCAGCAAGATACATCATGATTTTAAGGGAATTAAAGTGGTTAGAGATAAAGATTGAAAGTTAATAAATAACATTAAATGTAGTAAATTAGAGCACGCACGTACGGACGCAGGTACGCACGGACGCACGCACGCACGCACACGCACACACGCATACATAGAAATGATATAGTCATATGTGCTATTTACATACAAGCAATACATATGTATACAATACATATGTATACAATACATATGTATACAATACATCTATAGACATACATACATACACATACATAGACATGATATAGACATATGTGCTATATACATACAAGCAATACATATGTATACAATACATCTATAGACATACATACATACATACACACATACATACATATATAGACATGATAGAGATATATGTGCTATATACATACAAGCAATACATATGTATACAATACATGATCTATAGACATACATACATACATATATACATGATATACACATATATATGATATACGTATATACATGATATACATATATATATGTGTATACAAGCAATACATATGCATGCATATATACATATATAAAAGTTTAAAATATACCATATTACATGTTTTCCATTTTAAATTAGAACGATAGTTGACTTCATAACTAGGATTATGTACTTGTTATCACAGTAAACAAAGATAGATACGAACACTTGACGAAATTGGTCCATATACATGCAAATTGAATACTACAACTCAACACTTACCTACCTGTAATCAATGTTCTAAATGGCGTGAGGTGTGGCGTGGCGACGAGGCCAAGCCTCAAGCCTGAAGAGCCATGGCGAAGCCATGGCGTTTTCAAGGCGTGACTTATGACGTCAAATTTCTAATTAATATATAATAGTATATATAAAAACATATGTTTCGTTATTGTTACTCAATGAGTCAATAGTAATAAACAAGCTAAATTAGGTTATATATTAAAAACTTGCAAATAAAACATTAAAAACGTAAAGAAATATCAAATATCTCATTACGATAACTGCGCATTAGGCCATGGCGTGCCATGGGCATAACGTGGTGTGACACACAAGCCTTGGTGCCATGGCGCGCCATGACGGCTGTGCGGCGAGTTTTTTAGAACATTGCCTGTAATATATACTATATGCCAAAATTCTGAATCAATCGGCTCATGAAAATGGAGAGACTGACTTGAAGGTATTTGACAGCTTCCGACCTAGGGATGTATTTGGCGGCGTTACCTTCCTTCTTCTTCCCCTGGAAAATACAAGTGAAACCAGTGCATAAGAAGAACATTATAATTGAGATGATTGATTTGTGAATTAGGTTTGAAACTTACGGCAGGCCTGTAGTGCTTCGGCATGGCTGTAATTGTTGGAAGAAGGCGGTGCGAATGCCTGACTGAGAATTCTGATAAACCCTAAAACTGGGTTGTAAGAGAGGTGGAGAGTATAGTCAACGTGTTGTGTTATATGAATATCCTTTTTTCTTTTTTAATTATAAATCACGACTTGTTGCTGCCCAATTTTCTTTCTTTTTCTCATCTTAGATATTGGGCTTGAGCTTGGGCTTGGGCCTGAGCTAGCTGATGGACCATTTCTATTGACCTCCTCAATCCACACCCAACTCCAACATTGAAATCAACGTTTAATGTATTTTAGAGCACTAGAATCGTACTCGGACAAAACATGGAGATACATCATGATTTTAAGGGAATTAAAGTGGTTAGAGATAAAGATTGAAAGTTAAAAAATAACATTAAATGTAGTACATTTTTTTTTTGGAAAAAGGGGACGGAACCCTAGGAAAACAAAAATGTAGTACATTAGAGCACGCACGCACGGACGCACACACGCACGCAAGCATACGCACACATACATAGAAATGATATAGTCATATGTGCTATATACATACAATCAATACATATGTATACAATACATCTATAGACATACATACATACATATACATAGACATGATATAGACATATGTGCTATATACATACAAGCAATACATATGTATACAATACATCTATAGACATACATACACACTTACTTATATAGACATGATAGAGATATATGTGCTATATACATACAAGCAATACATATGTATACAATACATGATCTATAGACAGACATACATACATACATACATACATACATACATACATAGACATGATATACCTATACACACACACTCTTATATGCATACGCCATACATATATACATGATATACATATATATGATATACGTATATACATGATATACATACATATATATATATATGTGTGTGTATACAAGCAATACATATGCATGTATATATACATATATAGTAATATAGAAGTTTAAAATATACCATATTACATGTTTTGCATTTTAAATTAGAACGATAGTTGACTTCATAACTAGGATTGTGTACTTGTTATCACAATAAACAAAGATAAATACGAACACTTGACAAAATTGGTCCATATACATGCAAATTGAATACTACAACTCAACACTTACCTACCTGTAATATATACTATATGCCAAAATTTCGAATCAATCGGTACCTGAAAACGAAGAGACTGACTTGAAGGTATTTGACAGCTTCCGACCTAGGGATATATTTGGCGGCGTTACCTTCCTTCTTATTCCCCTGGAAAATACAATTGAAACTAGTGCATAAGAAGAACATTATAATTGAGATGATTGATTTGTGAATTAGGTTTGAAACTTACGGCAGACCTGTAATGCTTCGGTATGGCTGTAATATTTGGAAGAAGGCGGTGTGAATGCCTGACTGAGAATTCTGATAAACCCTAAAATTGGGTTGTAAGAGAGGTGGAGAGTATCGTCAACGTGCTGTGTTATATGAATATCCTTTTTTCTTTTTTAATTATAAATCACGACTTGTTGCTGCCCAATTTTCTTTCTTTTTCTCATTTTAGATATTGGGTTTGGGCTTGGGCTTGGGCCTGAGCTAGCTGATGGACCATTTCTATTGACCTCCTCAATCCACACCCAACTCCAACGTTGAAATCAACTTTTAATGTATTTTAGAGCACTAGAATCGTACTCGGACAATACAGCGAGATACATCATGATTTTAAGGGAATAAAAGTGGTTAGAGATAAAGATTGAAAGTTAAAAAAATAACATTAAATGTAGTACATTTTTTTTGTAA
This sequence comes from Arctium minus, assembly GCA_954870635.1. Taxonomy (NCBI): domain Eukaryota; kingdom Viridiplantae; phylum Streptophyta; class Magnoliopsida; order Asterales; family Asteraceae; genus Arctium; species Arctium minus. The sequence goes on from OX941084.1 coordinate 111,955,656, forward strand.
AAAGGGGACGGAACCCCAGGAAAACAAAAATGTAGTACATTAGAGCACGCACACACGGACACACGCACGGCCGCACGCACGAACGGACGCACGCACGCACGCATATGCAGACATACATAGAAATGATATAGTCATATGTGCTATATACATACAAGCAATACATATGTATACAATACATCTATAGACATACATATGTATATACATACAAGCAATACATATGTATACAATACCTTTGTAGACATACATACATACATATATAGACATGATAGATATATATGTGCTATATACATACAAGCAATACATACGTATACAATACATAATCTATAGACGTACATACATACATAGACATGATATAGCCATACATACACACTCTCTTATATGCATACGACATACATATATACATGATATACATATATATATATATATGATATACATATATACATATATACATGATATACATATATATATATTTGTGCATACAAGCAATACATATGCATGTATTTATACATATATAGAAGTTTAAAATATACCATATTACATTTTTTGCATTTTAAATTAGAACGATAGCTGACTTTATAACTAGGATTATGTACTTGTTATCACAGTAAACAAAGATAGATACGAACACTTGATGAAATTGGTCCATATACGAATACAACTTGCCTTACCCAAAAAAAAAATTGTTACAACTCAACACTTACCTACCTATAATATAAACTAATATGCCAAAATATCCAATGAATAGGTATCTGAAAATGGAGAGACTGACTTGAAGGTATTTGACAGCTTGCGACCTAGTGATGTATCTGGCGGCGTTACCTTCTTTCTTCTTCCCCTGCAAAACACAAGTGAAAGCAGCGCATAAGAACCATAGTATAGTAGAGATGATTGATTTGTGAGTTAGGTTTGAAACTTATGGCAGGCCTGTAATGCTTCGGCATGGCTGTACTAGTTGGAAGAAGCGGTGTGAATGGTCGTCTGATAAACCCTAGAACAGGGTTGTCGTTTCAAGAGAGGCGGATAGTATCGTCAACGTGTTGTGTTATATGAATGAATATCCTCCTTTTTTTTCCTTTTTTTTCTATTATAAATCATGACTTGTTGCTGCCCAATTTTCTTCTTTTACTCATTTTAGATATTGGGTTTGGGCCTAGGCTTGCCGATGGACCATTTCCAATGACTTTTTTTGACCTTCCGGTTTTAGGCCGGTTATTAGTGTAAATTGGTTGGTGAAAAACTGAAAATATGTCTCTTATTCAAGTTCAAATATAGCTAAATGTCTAATAAGAAGCAAACATTACACAAAGGAGAGAAGAGTGACTGACCAGGACAAACCGATCTTGATGGAAGATCGAAGACGAGGGACTGATTGAAGGTTGAAGGCAGAGGAGAGACGGAGAGTGACTGACCGTCGTCCGTCGACCAAGAGTTGAACTGGTCGTCGGTGATTGTAGACGATTGACGTTGTGAGCAGTAAGCTTTGGGGTCTGATATAAGAACTAATCGATTGAAAATTTTCAATTCAGGGATTCGGATTTGATTTAAATTTGGGTTTATAAATTTGGGTTATTTGTTTTAAGTTTAAGTTAAATGGACTTTTAATGTATAAGGCCCAATGAATTTTAAATTGCAATCTTTATATATATATATATATATATATATATATATATATATATATATATATAGACAATAAGGTGGCGTTTGGTTTGCATATTCTGAAGAAATCTTATGGAATTGGAATGTTGAATTGGAATTGGAATGTTGAATGTTGAATGTTCGCAATCTTTATATATATTAAATGTAGTACATTAAAGCATGCATGCGCGGACGCACGGACGCACGGACGCACACACGCACGGACGCACGCACGCACACACACGCATACATAGAAATGATATAGTCATAATATATGCTATATACATACAAGCAATACATATGTATACAATACATCTATAGACATACATACATACATACACATACATAGACATGATATAGACATATGTGCTATATACATACAAGCAATACATATGTATACAATACATTTATAGACATACATACATACATACACACATACATATATAGACGTGATAGAGATATATGTGTTATATACATACATGCAATACATATGTATACAATACATGATCAATAGACATACATACATACATAGACATGATATAGCCATACACACACACACTCTTATATGCATACGACATACATATATACATGATATACATATATATATGATATACGTATATACATGATATACATATATATATATGTGCATACAAGCAATACATATGCATGTATATATACATATATAGAATTTTAAAATATACCATATTACATGTTTTGCATTTTAAATTAGAACGATAGCTTACTTCATAACTAGGATTATGTACTTGTTATCACAGTAAACAAAGATAGATACGAACACTTGATGAAATTGGTCCATATACGAATACAACTTGCCTTACCCAAAAAAAAAATTAAAACAACTCAACACTTACCTACCTATAATATACACTAATATGCCAAAATTTCCAATGAATCGGTACCTGAAAACGGAGAGATTGACTTGAAGGTATTTAACAATTTGCGACCTAGTGATGTATCTGGCGGTGTTACCTTCCTTCTTCTTCCCCTGCAAAATACAAGTGAAAGCAGCGCATAAGAACCAGAGTATAGTAGAGATGATTAATTTGTGAATTAGGTTTGAAAGTTACGGCAGGCCAGTAATGCTTCGGCATGGCTGTACTAGTTGGAAGAAGGGTGTGAATGGTCGTCTGATAAACCCTAAAACCGGGTTGTCATTGCAAGAGAGGTGGATAGTATCGTCAACGTGCTGTGTTATATGAATGAATATCCTCCTTTTTTTCCTTTTTTTCTATTATAAATCACGACTTGTTGCTGCCCAATTTTCTTCTTTTTCTCATTTTAGATATTGGGTCTGGGCCTGGGCGTGGGCTTGCCGATGGACCATTTCCAATGACTTTTTTGACCTTCCGGTTTCGGGCCGGTTTTAGTGTAAATTGGTTGGTGAAAAACTGAAAATATGTATCTTATTCAAGTTCAAATATATCTAAATCTCTAATTGGAGCAAACATTACACAAAGGAGAGAAGAGTGACTGACTAGGAGAGACCGAGCTTGAGGGAAGACCGAAGACGAGGGACTGATTGAAGGCAGAGGAGAGACCGAGAGTGACTGACCGTCGTCCGTCGACGAAAAGTTGAACTGGTCGTCGGTGATTGTAGACGATTGACGTTGTGAGTAGTAAGCTTTGAGGTATGATATAGGAACTAATTGATTAAAAATTTTCAATTTAGGGATTCTGATTTGATTTAAATTTGGGATATTTGTTTTAAGTTTAAGTTAAATGGACTTTTAATGTATAAGGCCCAATGAATTTTAAATTGCAATCTTTATATATATACAATAAGGTGGCGTTTGGTTCGCATATTTTGAAGGAATCTGATGGAATTGGAATGTTGAATTAGAATGTTGAATTGGAATTGGAATGTTGAATGTTCGCAATCTTTATATATATTAAATGTAGTACATTAGAGCACGCATGCACGGACACACGCACGGACGCATGCACGCACGCACACGCACACATACATAGAAATGATATAGTCATATGTGCTATATACATACAAGCAATACATATGTATACAATACATCTATAGACATGCATACATACATACATACATACACATACATAGACATGATATAAACATATGTGCTATATACATACAAGCAATACATATGTATACAGTACATTTATAGACATACATACATACATGCACACATACATATATAGACATGATAGAGATATATGTGCTATATACATACAAGCAATACATATATATAAAATACATGATATATAGACATACATACATACATAGACATGATATAGCCATACACACACACACTCTTATATGCATACGACATACATATATACATGATATACGTATATATATGATATACGTATATACATGATATATATATGCTTACAAGCAACACATATGCATGTATATATATACATATATAGAAGTTTAAAATATACCATATTACATGTTTTGCATTTTAAATTAGAACGATAGCTGACTTTATAACTAGGATTATGTACTTGTTATCACAGTAAACAAAGATAGATACGAACACTTGATGAAATTGGTCCATATACGAATACAACTTGCCTTACCCAAAAAAAAAATTGAATACAACTTAACACTTACCTACCTGTAATATACACTAATATGCCAAAATTTCCAACGAATCGGTACCTGAAATGGTAAGACTGACTTGAAGGTATTTGACAGCTTGCGACCTAGTGATGTATCTGGCGGCGTTACCTTCCTTCTTCTTCCCCTGCAAAATACAAGTGAAAGCAGCGCATAAGAACCACAGTATAGTAGAGATGATTGATTTGTGAATTAGGTTTGAAACTTACGGCAGGCCTGTAATGCTTCAGCATGACTGTACTAGTTGGAAGAAGCGGTGTGAATGGTCGTCTAATAAACCCTAAAACAGGGTTGTCATTGCAAGAGAGGCGGATAGTATCATCAAAGGGCTGTGTTATATGAATAAATATCCTCCTTTTTTTCCCTTTTTTTCTATTCTAAATCACGACTTGTTGCTGCCCAATTTCCTTCTTTTTCTCATTTTAGATATTGGGCCTGGGTCTGGGCTTGCCGATGGACCATTTCCAATGACTTTTTTTGACCTTCCGATTTCGGTCCGGTTTTTAGTGTAAATTGGTTGGTGAAAAACTGAAAATATGTCTCTTATTCAAGTTCAAAAATATCTAAATCTCTAATTGGAGCAAACATTACACAAAGGAGAGAAGAGTGACTGACCAGGAGAGACCGAGCTTGAGGGAAGACCGAAGACGAGGGACTGATTGAAGGCAGAGGAGAGACCGAGAGTGACTGACCGTCGTCCGTCGACCAAGAGTTGAACTGGCCGTCGGTGATTGTAGACGATTGACGTTGTGAGTAGTAAGCTTTGAGGTCTGATATAGGAACTAATCGATTGAAAATTTTCAATTTAGGGATTCGAATTTGATTTAAATTTGGTTTATAAAATTGGGTTATTTGTTTTAAGTTTAAGTTAAATGGACTTTTAATGTATAAGGCCCAATGAATTGTAAATTTTAATCTTTATATATATACAATAAGGTGGCGTTTGGTTCGCAGATTTTGAAGGAATCTGATAGAATTGGAATGTTGAATGTTGAATTGGAATGTTGAATTGGAATTGGAATGTTGACTTGGAATGTTGAATGTTCGCAATCTTTATATATATTAAATGTAGTACATTAGAGCATGCATGCACGGACGCACATAGAAATGATATAGTCATATGTGCTATATACATACAAGCAATACAAATGTACACAATACATCTATAGACATACATACATATCTACATACACATACATAGACATGATATAGACATATGTGCTATATACATACAAGCAATACATATGTATACAATACATTTATAGACATACATACACACATACATATATAGACATGATATAGATATATGTGCTATATACATACAAGCAATACATATGTATACAATACATGATCTATAGACATACATACATACATAGACATGATATAGCCATACACACACACACACTCGTATATGCATACGACATACATATATACAAGATATACATATATATATATATATATATGCATACAAGCAATACATATGCATGTATATATACATATATAGAAGTTTAAAATATACCATATTACATGTTTTGCATTTTAAATTAGAACGATAGCTGACTTCATAACTAGGATTATGTACTGGTTATCACAGTAAACAAAGATAGATACGAACACTTGATGAAATTGGTACATATACAAGCAAATTAAATACTACAACTCAACACTTACCTACCTGTAATATATACTATATGCCAAAATTTCGAATCAATCGGTACCTGAAAACGGAGAGACTGACTTGAAGGTATTTGACAGCTTGCGACCTAGTGATGTATCTGGCGACGTTACCTTCCTTCTTCTTTCCCTGGAAAATACAAGTGAAACCAGTGCATATGAAGAACAGTATAGTTGAGATGATTGATTTGTGAATTAGGTTTGAAACTTACGGCAGGCCTGTAATGCTTCGGCATGGCTGTAATAGTTGGAAGAAGGCGTGTGAATACCCGACTGAGAATTCTGATAAACCCTAAAACTGGCTTGTAAGAGAGGCGGAGAGTATCGTCAACGTGTTGTGTTATATGAATATCCTTTTTTCTTTTTTAATTATAAATCACGACTTGTTGTTGCCCAATTTTATTTCTTTTTCTTATTTTAGATCTTGGGCTTGGGCTTGGGCTTGGGCTTGGGCTTGGGCTTGGGCTTGGGCTTGGGCTTGGGCTTGGGCTTGGGCCTGGGCCTGAGCTAGCTGATGGACCATTTCTATTGACCTCCTCAATTCACACCCAACTCCAACGTTGAAATCAACTTCTAATGTATTTTAGAGCACTAGAATCGTGCTCGGACAATGCAGCGAGATACATCATGATTTTAAAGGAATTAATGTGGTAATAGATAAAGATTGAAAGTTAATAAATAACATTAAATGTAGTACATTAGAGCACGCACGCACGCACACGCACGCATACATAGAAATGATATAGTCATATGTGCTATATACATACAAGCAATACGTATGTATACAATACATCTATAGACATACATACATACACATACATAGACATGATATAGACATATGTGCTATATACATACAAGCAATACATATGTATACAATACATTTATAGACATACATACATACATACACACATACATATATAGACATGATAGAGATATATGTGCTATATACATACATACAATACATATGTATACAATACATGATCTATAGACATACATACATACATAGACATGATATATCCATACATACACATACTCTTATATGCATACGACATACATTTATACATGATATACGTATATACATGATATATAGATATATATATATATATATATATATGCGTACGAGCAATACATATGCTTGTATATATACATATATAGAAGTTTAAAATATACCATATAACATGTTTTACATTTTAAATTAGAACGATAGCTGACTTCATAACTAGGATTATGTACTTGTTATCACAGTAAACAAAGATAGATACGAACACTTGATGAAATTGGTCCATATACATGCAAATTGAATACTACAACTCAACACTTACCTACCTGTCATATATACTATATGCCAAAATTTCGAATCAATCGGTACCTGAAAATGGAGAGACTGACTTGAAGGTATTTGACAGCTTGCGACCTAGTGATGTATCTGGCGGCGTTACCTTCCTTCTTCTTCCCCTGGAAAATACAAGTGAAACCAGTGCATAAGAAGAACAATATAGTTGAGATGATTGATTTGTGAATTAGGTTTGAAACTTCCGGCAGACCTGTAATGCTTCGGCATGGCTGTAATAGTTGGAAGAAGGCGGTGTGAATGCCCGACTGAGAATTCTGATAAACCCTAAATCTGGGTTGTAAGAGAGGCGGAGAGTATCGTCAACGTGATGTGTTATATGAATATCCTTTTTTTTTTTTAATTATAACGACTTGTTGCTGCCCAATTTTCATTCTTTTTCTCATTTTAGATATTGGGCTTGGGCTTGGGCTTGGGCTTGGTCCTGGGCCTGAGCTAGCTGATGCACCATTTCTATTGACCTCCTCAATCCACACCCAACTCCAACGTTGAAATCAACTTTTAATGTATTTTAGAGCACTAGAATCGTCCTCGGACAATGCAGCGAGATACATCATTATTTTAAGAGAATTAAAGTGGTTAGAGATAAAGATTGAAAGTTAATAAATAACATTAAATGTAGTACATTAGAGCACGGACGCACGGACGCACACACGCACGCACACGCACGCATACATAGAAATGATATAGTCATATGTCCTATATACATACAAGCAAAACATATGTATACAATACATCTATAGACATACATACATACACATACATAGACATGATATAGACATATGTGCTATATACATACAAGCAATACATATGTATACAATACATCTATAGACATACATACATACATACATACATACATACATACATACGTACATACATATATAGACATGATAGAGATATATGTGCTATATACAAACAAGCAATACATATGTATATACAATACATGATCTATAGACATACATACATACATACATACATACATACATACATAGACATGATATAGCTATACACACACTCTTATATGCATATGACATACATATATACATGATATACATATATATATATGATATACGTATATACATGATATACATACATATATATATATATGTGTGTGTGTATACAAGCAATACATATGCATGTATATATACATATATGGAAGTTTAAAATATACCATATTACATGTTTTGCATTTTAAATTAGAACGATAGTTGACTTCATAACTAGGATTATGTACTTGTAATCACAATAAACAAAGATAGATACGAACACTTGATGAAATTAGTCCATATACATGCAAATTGAATACTACAACTCAACACTTACCTACCTGTTATATATACTATATGCCAAAATTTCGAATCAATCGGTACCTGAAAACGGAGAGACTGACTTGAAAGTATTTGATAGTTTGCGACCTAGTAATGTATCTGGCGGCGTTACCTTCCTTCTTGTTTCCCTGGAAAATACAAGTGAAACCAGTGCATAAGAAGAACATTATAGTTGAGATGATTGATTTGTGAATTAGGTTTGAAACTTATACAGGCCTTTAATGCTTCGACATGGTTGTAATAGTTGGAAGAAGGCGGTGTGAATGCCCGACTGAGAATTCTGATAAACCCTAAAACTGGGTTGTAAGAGAGACAGAGAGTATCGTCAACGTACTGTGTTATATGAATATCCTTTTTTCTTTTTTAATTATAAATCACGACTTGTTGCTGCCCAATTTTCTTTCTTTTTCTCATTTTAGATATTGGGATTGGGCTTGGGCGTGGGCCTGAGCTAGCTGATGGACCATTTCTATTGACCTCCTCAATCCACACCCAACTCTAACGTTGAAATCAACTTTTAATGTATTTTAGAGCACTAGAATCGTACTCGGACAATGCAGCAAGATACATCATGATTTTAAGGGAATTAAAGTGGTTAGAGATAAAGATTGAAAGTTAATAAATAACATTAAATGTAGTACATTAGAGCACATACGCACAGACGCAGGTACGCACGGACGCACGCACGAACGCACACGCACGAACGCATACATAGACATGATATAGTCATATGTGCTATATACATACAAGCAATACATATGTATACAATACATCTATAGACATACATACATACACATACATAGACATGATATAGACATATGTGCTATATACATACAAGCAATACATATGTATACAATACATCTATAGACATACATACATACATACACACATACATATATAGACATGATAGAGATATATGTGTTATATACATACAAGCAATACATATGTATATAATACATGATCTATTGACCTCCTCAATCCACACCCAACTCCAACGTTGAAATCAACTTTTAATGTATTTTAAAGCACTAGAATCGTACTCGGACAATACAGCGAGATACATCATGATTTTAAGGGAATTAAAGTGGTTAGAGATGAATATTGAAAGTTAATAAATAACATTAAATGTAGTACATTTTTTTTGGAAAAAGGGGACGGAACCCCAGGAAAACAAAAATGTAGTACATTAGAGCACGCACGCACGGACACACGCACGGACGAACGCACGGACGCACACACGTATACGCACACATACATAGAAATGATATAGTCATATGTGCTATATACATACAACCAATACATATGTATACAATACATCTATAGACATACATACATACATAGACATAGACATGATATAGACATATGTGCTATATACATACAAGTAATACATATGTATACAATAAATCTATAGACATACATACATACATACACACTTACTTATATAGACATGATAGAGATATATGTGCTATATACATACAAGCAATACATATGTATACAATACATGATCTATAGACATACATACATACATACATACATACATACATACATACATACATACATACATACATACATACATACATACATACATACATACATACATACATACATACATACATACATACATACATACATACATAGACATGATATAGCTATACACACACACTCTTATATGCATACGACATACATACATACATGATATACATATTTATGATATACGTATATACATGATATACATACATATATATATGTGTGTGTGTATACAAGCAATACATATGCATGTGTATATACATATATAGAAGTTTAAAATATACCATATTACATGTTTTGCATTTTAAATTAGAACGATAGCTGACTTCATAACTAGGATTATGTACTTGTTATCACAGTAAACAAAGATAGATATGAACACTTGACGAAATTGGTCCATATACATGCAAATTGAATATTACAACTCAACACTTACCTACCTGTAATATATACTATATGCCAAAATTTCGAATCAATCGGTACCTGAAAACGGAGAGACTGATTTGAAGGTATTTGACAGCTTCCGACCTAAGGATGTATTTGGCGGCGTTACCTTCCTTCTTCTTCCCCTGGAAAATACAAGTGAAACCAATGCATAAGAAGAACATTATAATTGAGATGATTGATTTGTGAATTAGGTTTGAAACTTACGGTAGGCCTGTAATGCTTCGGCATTGCTGTAATAGTTGGAAGAAGGCGGTGCGAATGCCTGACTGAGAATTCTGATAAACCCTAAAATTGGGTTGTAAGAGAGGTGGAGAGTATCGTCAACGTGCTGTGTTATATGAATATCCTTTTTTCTTTTTTAATTATAAATCACGACTTGTTGCTGCCCAATTTTCTTTCTTTTTCTCATTTTAGATATTGGGCTTGGGCTTGGGCCTGAGCTAGTCGATGGACCATTTCTATTGACCTCCTCAATCCACACCCAACTCCAACGTTGAAATCAACTTTTAATGTATTTTAGAGCACTAGAATCGTACTCGGACAATACAGCGAGATACATCATGATTTTAAGTGAATTAAAGTGGTTAGAGATAAAGATTAAAAGTTAATAAATAACATTAAATGTAGTACATTTTTTTTTGGAAAGAGGGGACGGAACCCCAGGAAAACAAAAATGTAGTACATTAGAGCACGCACGCACGAACACACGCATGGACGCATGCATACGCACACATACATAGAAATGATATAGTCATATGTGCTATATACATACAAGCAATACATATGTATATAATACATCTATAGACATACATACATACATACATACATATACATATACATGATATAGACATATATGCTATATACATACAAGCAATACATATGTATACAATACATCTATAGACATACATACATACATACACACTTACTTATATAGACATGATAGAGATATATGTGCTATATACATACAAGCAATACATATGTATACAATACATGATCTATAGATATACATACATACATACATACATACATACATACATAGACATGATATAGCTATACACACACACTCTTATATGCATACGACATACATATATACATGATATACATATATATGATATACATACATATATATATATGTGTGTGTATAAAAGCAATACATATGCATGTATATATACATATATAGAAGTTTAAAATATACCATATTACATGTTTTGCATTTTAAATTAGAACGATAGCTGACTTCATAACTAGGATTATGTACTTGTTATCATAGTAAACAAAGATAGATACGAACACTTAATGAAATTTGTCCATATATATGCAAATTGAATACTACAACTCAACACTTACCTACCTGTAATATATACTATATGCCAAAATTTTGAATCAATCGGTACCTGAAAACGGAGAGACTGACTTGAAGGTATTTGACATCTTCCGACCTAGTGATGTATATGGCGGTATTACCTTCCTTCTTCTTCCTCTGGAAAATACAAGTGAAACCAGTGCATAAGAAGAACAGTATAGTTGAGATGATTGATTTGTGAATTAGGTTTGAAACTTACGGCAGGCCTGTAATGCTTCGGCATGGCTGTAATAGTTGGAAGAAGGCGGTGTGAATGTCCGACTGAGAATTCTGATAAACCCTAAAACTGGGTTGTAAGAGAGGCGGAGAGTATCGTCAACGTGCTTTGTTATATGAATATCTTTTTTCTTTTTTAATTATAAATCATGACTTGTTGCTGCCCAATTTTCTTTCTTTTTCTCATTTTAGATATTGGGCTTGGGCTTGGGCCTGGGCCTGAGCTAGCTGATGGACCATTTCTATTGAACTCCTCAATCCACACCCAACTCCAACGTTGAAATCAACTTTTAATGTATTTTAGAGCACTAGAATCGTACTCGGAGAATGCAACGAGATACATCATGATTTTAAGGGAATTAAAGTGGTTAGAGATAAAGATTGAAAGTTAATAAATAACATTAAAAGTAATACATAAAGCTTTAATGATTGTTTTTAAGAGATTTTAAGTAATTAACATTAAATAATGGTACATTAACATTTAGCAATTGTTTTTAATAGTTTTTTATACGTGTTTTATAATATAGTATAGAAGTTTAATAATAATGTAATTAATTTTAGATTTAATAATATAATGTCTTTTTTTAAAATAACATTAAATATTCTGTTAGATTTTTTTAATTATATTTTACATTTTTTATATTTAAAATTTGATTTTTATTCTTTATTTAATTTTGCAGGGGAGTGATTTTAGAGGATAAAATGGGGAGTGATTTTATGGGAGTTAAAGTGGTTAGAGATAACGATTGAAAGTTAATAAATAACATTAAATGTAGTATATAAAGTTTTAATGGTTGTTTTTAAGAGATTTTAAGTAATTAACATTAAATAACGGTATATTATGCTTTATAAATTGTTTTTTATCCGTGCTTTATAATATAATATATATATTAGAATAGATATTAGTAAAAATGGGTCCCGGTCCAGGACAAGTCGGCCTAGGTCTCGGTCTGAGATTCTCATTTTGTAATCGGTCCTGATAAAAAATCCATGACTCGGTCTCCATGTAATATAACAGGTCTCAGGCCAAGCCCACCTAAATCGGTCCCGGTCGAGATTCTCAATTTTGTAATTGGCCATGACCAAAAAACCATGGCCAGTCTCCATGGGTTTGTAATGGATGTCGGGTCGGGCCCAAATTGTTCACAATTTTTTTTTCAAAAATCAATTTTGAACATATAAAGAATCTTGTTTGAAGATTTTCTTTTTTGGACAATGTTTTACTGAAATACACTTTAAAATCTCTAAGAATTGACCAACTTAGGGGTTGTTTACCAAACGCTTACTCGGGTAAACCTTTACCAAGCTTACCAAGTTATATTACGTTAACCGATTAAAATGACAATGACCAATAATCTTACCCGATAGGAGCGAAAGCAATGATCGAGAGTCTTACCTGGTAAGTGAGGGTGACGGCTCTTATCCGGTTAGCGCTTACCGGGTAAACTTTTTCATACGTTGTCGTTTTAAAGGACTAAATCTTACCCAGTAAGGTAAGTATAGCGTTGAATATAACTGGTAAGCACTTACCGGGTAAGTGTTTGGGTAAATGACCCCTTAGTCTCCATGTATTGTAATAAGTGCCTCTTTTTTTTTTAATATGGAAAACAATCCTTTGATTTCAAGCTCAAACACATTTTTTTGTATTGTTTATCATGCCCCCCCCCCCCTAAGAATTGACCCACTTATAGTTACCACATTCTACATCTAAAATTTTACCTACTGAGAATTTGTGATTATCGTAGTATTCTACTGTAATAACTATCATCATTATTAAGAATATAATATCTAATGTGTCACAAATTATAAAAAATAAACTTTGTCGCTTTATCATGATTTTTCTTAACTAAAACAATTTCAATGATAACGATCTAATTAAAAACCATTCCATGACGATAATATTAGTTGGCAAACTAGTTGAAAAGAAAGTTGTGTTATTTGAAGTACAAGATGTTGGCTAGTAAGCTCGTTTTCAGCTGATAAATTAGTCTCGTTTGGTAAAACTAATTGATAAACTAGCCACATTTCGTAAAAGCTAACTAGTAAGCAAGATTATGATGTCAAATGACCTTAAAAGATATGCTGAAAAACTAATTGAAAAAAGCAAGAGGCATAATTGGAAAAAAGTGGGGGAAAACCCCATAACCTTATTGAAACAATAAGTTAAGTCAAAACTACCTTATGACTTACCAAACAATGTTAGAATCTAAGCTACAAAATTAATCCGCATACGGTTGCCAAACAGACTTAAATCCTTACGTCTTCCAAGCGAAAATACATATCTAGCAAATCAATGTATTAAGTACTATTGTACTAAGGGTTTGTTTTTTTTTTCTCCAAAAACCCTCTTAAATCAGAATCGGTCAGACATTTTTACATTCAAACCGTTCATTTTTTTCCAATTTCAAACCCTCTTAATTCTTAAATACATCTGAAATTAGAAGTGGTGATATTTTTCTGATTAATTGTTTTCACAAACAAAACAATCTTATTGATCCAAATTAAGATTTCAGACTTCAAACGTTACAAAAACAAACAGTCTTATTAATTTAGATTTCAGATTTCATCACCACCTCTTATTAATCAGAAGTAAAATAAGACTTCAGACTTCAGACCTCTTAAAAAACAAATGTCGCCTAAGAGAATTAAGTTGTACGATACTCGTATCCAACAAGGTATATACTATGTTGAGATCATCAATGATAGCGAAAGATGCTTTTTTTATTTATTTATATAAACACTACATCACATGACTACCACCTTAAACTTGGCTTGCTTTCATTGGGAGGCTCTTCAACAAAACTGACGAAGTTGAGTATAGTAACACCGATGGGGTTTGTATCATCTAGATTTACTTTTGAGTTTCAGCTTCTGAAAAACGAAAGTTGACTAATTGTTTGGATCGACTAGTGAATCCTTACAATGCTTGTTACAAAAATGTGTACTTCATCAAGATTCACAACATTTTAATACAGAGAAGTAAAGTTTCCAAGTTCTAGATTTTGCAAGTATGTGTGCCTAATCACCTCGGGAGGATGTAGTGGAAATATCATCTTCCCCACGTTCAAATCAAGATGTTGCCAAAGCCCTTGTATCCAGGAGGTGATTAAGTTAACGACACCTACATTGATCACCCTCTTTTCTATGCGTCATCAACAACCTGAAACTTTTATCCATTGATGGATTATGTAATCAACAAACAAATATTTAGTTTAACTCGTGTCTACTAAATTATTTTTACTTATCTTTCCTTAAAAATATCAAACAAGACGCAAATATCATGACTAGATACATCAACAAACAAATTAAGGCTACGATTCCACCATTCGCTTCTTTGTAAACACAGTGAGTCAATTAGTTAAAACTGATGTTGAGGTGAGAAAATATTTGAGGATTAGAAGTGCCTGTATAATCAAGTCAAAGGATGTCATGCATTAATATAGCAACAACAAGAATGCCCAAAATGTATCTAGTATTATTCATGCTTACACTACAATAAAATGACTTTATAGGACGTGTGAAAATGTTTAGGCGTCGTAGTAAAAGACTTTATAGGATCAAACCAAAAAACATCCTATTTAAAAGTATTACAATAGGTTTATAAGAATTTTTAGGTGTTTCAACAAGTTTTTTAAAAAGTTTTTAAAACAAAGTGTCCTATTAGTTATTTTATACAACATCGTTTGAAAAAGTGTCCTATAAACACAAGTGTCCTATAAAAATATGCGTTTACAGGACACTTCTCAAAAGTTTTCTATAAAATTGCTAATATGACGCTTTCTTTCAAACGTCCTAAAAAAACTTGTTGAAACGTCTAAAAGCTTAATATAAACCTATCGTAACACTTTTAGATAGGACACTTTGTAATTTGTTCTTATAAACTTAAATTCTATAAAGTATTCTATTAGGACGCTTAGACATTCTAGGCGTCTTATAAACCCAATTTTGTTGTGGTTTTAATTATAAATATGCTAGTTGACCTCGGGTTCACAAATGCTCACTTCAACAACCTCCATATCACCAACATGAATGCCATCTTTGTTGAACTTCGCAATCGTAGATATAGATGTGGAGACCGTTACTTGCAGATCATCTGAAACTATGAATGTTGCTTGTTCCTTAAGAAAACCAACCGACCTTATATTTACATAAGAAGTTAGTGGCGAGTTGATCACACGAAGATCACTCAATACGATCTTTGGGCCAAGTAATATGCTCTCGACATCCTCGGATTTCAAGTATTTTCCTTCTCCCAAACTTAAAACACTATTAAGTAGATTATCTATACCCGCCGAAGAAGAATTATCCATCGTTAAATGCCGTAGAACACCTAACCGGAAGAATAGAAAACTGAAGAGCAGTTCCATAAATGAATCATCCACTTGTGCACATAATACCTTCTTCTTTGATTTTTGTACCAGTATTTTCATCCGAGGTTGGCTAGAGTTCTTCGAAATCAAATCGGAATTACTCGATGTAGAGTTTGTGCTGCACGATAAGGATGAGCGCAAGCATAGTTCTCTTCCCCCAAACACCTGTCTCTTTGCCAAAGAATCTAGTTCTTCTTGGATTGCTTCTTTCCATTTAGGCCAGTCTGCTCTTTGTTGAGATTCTTCAACTGAGCATGGTTCGATGTCATCGTGCTCTATGATCCCATGAGCAACAATATATGCAAATATATCATCAATGAGTGTGGATGATCTTTCCATCAACTCGTGTGCATTCTCATAATTCATTGAGATTTCTTTATTCTCTGGAATCAATATTGACTTCGGAGCGTCCTTCAGTAATGATTCATGGACATAACTGTAATCAGAGACAATCTCATGAGAAGGGTTTTCAGTATTGATGATAAGTGGATCAGATTGTGCCTTACCCTCCCTTTTCTTTCTTGGATGAGTATCTATCGAACCAAGTGGCCTCCCCCTTTTCCTTTTGGGAGCCACGACCTCAACCCACTTCCACAGTGTGTGGTTGCAACACTCTTTTTGATGGTGTTATGCCCCTGTTTGGGGACTTATAACCTTGCGGGTACATTTGCAGCCGGTATGTGTGATCTTGTCACTTTTGCAATATCAGCGAACGCATCAGGTATCGAGTCTGCTACGTTTTGAAGATCTAGTATTCGTTTGACTTCACTTTCACATTGTGAAGTGCGGGGATCAAAATGAGACAGAGTGGGAACATTCCATGACAATTCCTCTCGTTCCCTTGGAAAATTCCTTTTCCTATCACCCCCTAACGACGGGAAGACTGTCTCATCAATGTGACAATCAATCTTGTAGTAAATAGATCACCCTTCAAGGGTTCTAAATAGCAGATAATTGTTGGAGATTCATATCCAGCATATATACTTAATCGTCTTTGAGGACCCATTTTGGTGCGTTGTGGGGGCGCAATTGGCACATATACTGCACAACCAAATATGCGTAAATGTGAAATATCAGGCTCATATCCAGTTACAAACTGGTACGTAAAAAAATGGTTGGCTAGTAGTGGGTCTAAAGCGAATAAGTAAAGCTGCATGTAATATTGCATAACCCCATGCAGAAGTGGGTAAATTGGTGCGCATAACCAATGCCCTGGCTATCATCTGTATCCTTTTGATGGTAGCTTCTGCGATACCATTTTGTGTATGCACATGGGGTACGTGATGCTCTACACCGATCCCAATAGACATGCAATAATCATCAAATGCTTGTGATGTAAATTCTCCGGCATTATCAAGTCGTATAGACTTGATAGGATAATCAGGGTGGTGAACCCTCAGACGTATAATTTGTGCAAGGAGTTTTGCAAATGCAGCGTTTCGTGTGGACAATAGTGCGACATGTGTCCATCGTGTCGAAGCATCAACCAGAACCATCAAATACTTGAATGGCCCGCACTCTGGATGTATAGGTCCACAAATATCACCTTGTATACGTTGTAAGAATGGAATGTTTTGCTTTGTGTCTTTAGCATAGGATGGTCTCGATCCTGTTTTAGCTAAAGAACATGCTTTGAAAAAGCTAGGGTTATTCAAGGAGGCATATTGTGATGATGTTGTTGCTTCTTGTGCTTCAGAAGTCAACGATTGCAATTTCGTCGATTCAGGTAATTGCTTAATCTTGTCCTGCATTCGAAAGAAAGGGTGTCCATGTGTGTTTTTCAACACACGTATCATCATATCACGGCCAGGGTGCCCCAGGCGGTCATGCCAAAGCTTGTTTATGTCACACAATTCCAAATTCCATTATTGAGGACATAATATGATTCAATAACCTGAATTGTGGTAAGATATAACCCACTATTTTGATATATTAATTTCTCTAATATACGTTTCCTTCTGTATTCGTTAGAGGTGATGTACATATATTCATTTACATTCTCACTGTGTGTTTCAATATAATAGTAGTTGCAGTGTATATCTTTGAAACTTAACAAGGTTCGTTTAGCTTTAGGGGCATAGAGTGCTTCTGTGATTGTCATTTTAGTGCCATTAGGCAACAAGAAAATGGTTGTTCCTCGACCAAGTATTAAGTTAGATGATCCAATCATTGTGGTCATTGAGGATTTATAATCACTTATTTTAGTAAATAGTAATCTATTTCTTAGTATTGTGTGGGTAGTCCCACAGTCAACTAAGCACTCCAGTTCTCCTCAATACATTCCTATAAGGAACGGATAATATTTAATTGCTTTGACGTATTCCTTACATCAATGGTTTAGATAAACACAAAATAAATTTTATTTTATCATCAATTCAAACAATAACTTAAGTTCGCTAAATAATAATAATAATAAATTGTGTCTCAATAACTATGAATGAAAAAGGTGGGAAAATTAGTCAAAATCTGGGAGCTCTAGCGATGAATTATTGCTTTTGTTATTGGTGAAATCTGCAACTGTTAAGTTGACTTCTGGGTGATCACTTGTTTCTTCAAGGTAGTGAGATTCCTTTTATTTGGATTCCTTATATCTTTTGTAGGTGGCGGATATGTTTTCGCTTGCTCGACAATTCTTATACCAGTGCCCAATGATGCCACATCTATAGCAAGGTTCATTTCCTTCTCTTGCTCTTTTGGCATAATCGACTATTGGTGCTTTTCCTTTAGAGTGACCTTGATTACTTGGTCCAGCAGTTGCATCTCTGTGCCATGAATTGGAAAATCCACCACGACTATTGTCGCGCCCCTGTCCATGTCCATGCCCATGCCCATGGACCTGCATATGACCCTGTCCACGACTACATCCTCGTGATGAATAGTTTCTACGTTGTGATTCAATATGTTTAACTCCCCGTCCTTTGGAGTTATTTCCACCTCTAACGCTTGCGTGATTGGATTCAGGAATTTTCTTTGTCCCGAAAGGTCTAGTGTTGTTATTCAAAAGAACCTTATTGTGTCTTTCAGCCACTTGTAGTAAGTTGATAAGTTTGTTAAAGGTTGTGATTCTTTTACTATCATACTCAATCGATACAGATTCATTAGTATGATTGCTGATGTAGGGAAAGTGGAAAGTGTTTTCTGAATCATGTCGTATTCTGTGAGTTCTTTTCCACAAAACTTTAAACGTGCTTTGAGACACAACATTTCTTTGTTGAAATTATTTACCTTTTTGTAATCAAGTAGGCGGATTTCATTCCACTGTACGATTAGTTCAGGAAGTAAAGAGTCATGAATATTCCCAAATCTTCCTCTCAGTCCATCCCACAGTTCTTTGGGGGTTTTCAGTTGAAGGTACTCCCATCGAAGACTGGGATCGATGTGTCGTCTCAAAAACATTAAGGCATTTGCTTGTACCTTTTCTGACGGTTTTTTTAGGGTCAGTATGGGGGTTGATTATGTAGCTATAGTCCTTGCCAATGAAGGTGGTTTCTACATCGGATACCCATCTGTGGTATTCAAGTCCTTCTGAATCCAGGATATCACATTCGGGGCGAGTTGGTTCAGCTATCTACATAAACAAGAGATAAGGTATTCTTATTTTATGAGGGGAAAAAATAGGATGCATAAGAAATTTCATTATCATGGCAATATAAGATTGTATTTCAAACATTTCTTTTGCTGAAAATGTTATCTTAGTATCTCAATATTCAAAAATAAATCGCAAAAACACTTTTGGATTTCCAGGTAAGGAGGGGAATCACGTGGATTACTTAAATCCCAGTAAACCTTTAAGGCTATTTACATCCGTTTTGACAAAATCTTTCAATGCAATGCGATTACTTTCGTTTATGAAATACATGAATAACTTTTGTGAAATGTTTGAAGTTTTAGAAAACATTAATTTTCCTTTAATAACGTTTGGAAAAAAAAGGTGTTTTAAAAGTTTTATTCAAAAAACGGTGGGATTTTGATAAGCATATCAAAGCTTTAAAATATCATTAGTTATTGAATAAAAAAATTCTTTTTTTTTTCCATTTGCTTTTATCTTAAAATCGTTTGCATTTATCATAACATAATAAAAGCAATAATAAAAAAAACATAAAATAAACAACCACAACAATTGATAATATATGGTTTTGCCCCTCCTAAAGTGGTGTTGTGAGACAACCACCACGGTCAATCTAAGGACATCTTGAAGCTTCCACCGACCTCGCAATTTTGCTGAACTCCAAGGACTCCGTCTTGATTTCTTGGAACTCCGTCTTCGGATGATTACATTTTTAAATAGGAAATTAACAATATCTATTCTATTTACAATTGTCCCTATCTAAAAAAAAATTAAAATTACAACCCTTTGCAATTAATACATTTTAATTTTCCCAAAAAAAAAATCAACCAAACAAAGCACAGGACTTTTGGGGCAAACCATATATTATTCTCACATTTAATATTTGATTTATAGCAAAATTATATTCATATCAGTAATGAGATTTTCACGAAACAGATATTTTTTTTAGCAATTATAGAATATTATGGATTAAGATGAATATGTGAAAATTATTGAAGCAAATCAATTCAAAATACTTAAAACTATAACTAAATCAACAAATTTGATAAATTCATAGAATAAAAGGAAATAAATGAACAACTTAATAACAGTAGCATGTTGAAAACAATTAATTTCAAATTAAACAATTTAAAGGAAATAAAGATATGAATAAGGATATACAAACTCCCAGGGTTAAAATTGTCAATTTTGCATATATATATATATATAGAGAGAGAGAGAGAGAGATATTTCAACTTTACATATATATATTTTTTTTTGCATATGGCCAGAAAAATATATATAGAGATTTAAAAGTAAATCTATAATTAAACTAATAAATATTTGAAGAATCGATTATTTTAAATAATATAAAATTGAATTTGTTTATAACATCCAACAAGATACACGTTGATCCAAAAGTAATAATATAAAGCAATGTGATTATTTTCTTTTTAATAAATAAATAACAATAACACAATTAAATTACTTAATTAAGCATGCCTAGTATAATATGAAAGGTGTATTTTTCAATTAAGATTAAAAAAATGTTTAATCAAAATTTAATTCATTCAAAAGGATTATACCAAAATGTAAAGTTGTATATTTAATAAATAAACCAATAAATAATTAAGAAATGATAATAACAAAAAATAAAAACGCTGAAGCTTGATTTGAATTAATAAATTGGCTACCACTAAACATTAAAAACAACTTTCTATCAAGAGGGTAGGCATGTTTTATCTCAAAAGCGCACAAGAGTGATCAATCAAAAGATCGTGTTTTTGATTGCCAATACGCGGGGAAGAAAATATTTTGGGCAATTTTTTTTTTTTAATAAATGGTTAAAGTCTTGATAGGATAATACGTACATTGAATTGGATATAACAAATTAGCGCAAATTATATTATATATCCACATGCAATATAGCCAATAAACAAAAAATACATAATATAAAGATGAGGATATGAACATGAATATACATACTTGTATTGACGTAATATAATGAAAGTTGTTGGCAGCGGTAGCTAGCGGAACAACCGTCAAACAACAACCGAGCTTACGTGCTGATAACATGTTGTAGAACAATTGATATAGAGAGAATAGGAAAATCTGTAAATTCTCATTAATCATAAACCCTTTATATAAGGATGGATTACAAGTAGATAACTCCTAGATATTCTAGTTCTAATCTAACTCTGATATATTTTATCTTTTATCTCTATCGTCATATCCTTTAGACGATGACACATTATCCTATAACAAAAATACATATTTAAAAGGAATATAGTTTATTTTTTTTTAATTTATAATATTTATGTAAAAATACAATAAAATAAACCCATACACTTTCTTGATCATATTTCTTTTAAGTTTTGAAACTTTGAACCTATCTTGTGTCCCTGATACTATTAGACTAATGATTTTTTTGGAGATGGATGATTTCAGGTTTTACTTAAATTAATAACATAACAAGTCACGATTACAGGCTTCGTCCATAACCCTAACGTAAATCCCCTAATGGCCATAAGTACATATATATATATAGATGACATGATTTGAATCCGGATTGTGCTTGGTTATCCACCACATTACCAATCTTATAGTTTAGAGTTTACTTTTTTATAACGAAGGAGTATTAAGATTTTTATATTTTAAAAAGGTTAAATTATATCAAATTAAAATGTATATTTTGTTTTGATTTAAAAGAAATCTACTTTCAAAGGTGTTATTTTGGTATTTAAAACAAAAGGTTTAGTAATTTATTTCAAAGAATTTTTTTTATTTGTAAAATTATAGTATGCTTGTTTAATTCTATCAAAGATGTACGTTTTCTTAATTGCATTAAATATATAATATATAATTTCTTTTAAATTAACTTTTCAAATCAAAATTTCCAAAGTAGAAGCAGTTTATCTTTTCTTTCAAAAACAATAATTTATTTGGAATAAACTAATAGGTTATAAAAACAATACTACACGTACCAGCCCACTTATGGAGCTCGATGGGGCATTTTGGATTCGATGCGTTTCTTTGGTGTTGGTCTTCGCGGTTACTTTGAGTTGCGTTCGGAAACAGATTGCCTTGGTTTGAATCTCGCAAACCCGGGCTTCAATTCAATTTTCTTTTTTTCCAATTCGGGGCTGCGTGTTTTATTATCTTTTGTCGTCTGAAAGCTTCAAACAGGTATGCATGGGGTTCGATCGTGAAACTGGAGCACTCGGTGTGGTGAGAATCTGCGTAAAATGATTTGGCGTGGTTACCGCTGTTATTTCGGTAATGTTAGCAGCTGGTTCGATGAGGTGTATTGATCAGGAGTTTGACGCCGCTTTTTCGAGACAGGTTCGTCGATGATTCGATGCAGTTTCGGTACTGCTTAACTGCCGGTTCGATAATGGTTTGGTAATGTTTTGCTGCTGTTTTCGATACAATTCTGCTGCTGTCTCGGGACTGTTTCGAAGCGGGTTCGGCTCTGGTTGTATCTCTCAAATTGTGTGTCTTTGGCCTTGTTTTTCTGAGTTTCGATTAGTTGTTTTAGTCGTTGTATTTCGGTTTGCGGCTGTATAAACTGGTGGTGTTGTTTGGTAATAAAAATCTTGGTGCTGTTAAAAAAAAAAAATTTATTTTTAAAAAGAATCAAAAACCAAAACAATATTCTCTTAATTCATTAATATCATAGTGGTTGACTAATAATGCAATCAACGCGACGACTTTGATCGATACAGCAACAGCAGTGGGTTTGGTTGCATTCAATTTATTTATTTTATTACGTTAAGAAAATAGGTATAAGATTTAACATATCTTCAATAAATTTTCTATAATTTTTTTAAAATAAAAATTAAATTTTCTAATTATATTTAACTCTAATATATTCCATCGTATTATTAAAATATTCTATAAATTAATTATCACAACACACTTTTAAAAGGAATTCATATAAAATAATAATAAATTAATTTCACTGGTAAAAATGAATAAAATATAAATTTATCTTTCTACATATCAAGTTTTAAAGCATTCTTATTTGGGGTTTTCTCTAGTTTCTCTATTTTAGAAAGCAATATAGAGAATTTGTTGGAGCAAAATAAAGAACAAAAACCCAGTTTTTTATATTTTAGAGAATATGTTGGAGATGCTCTAAATATATCTGGTTCATGTATATTTTATATGTACGCCAACATTTTATAAATCGTATTTTTTCTAATTAGACCGTAATATAAATCATTTTGCTATTTTGTGCAAGATGATGAAAACATAATGTTTCAAATTGACGAAAATTAAAGTATGTTGCTAATATTCGTAAATAAAAGTACATTATTTAAAATGAAAGAAATATGTTATTACTTTATATTTGGTTTTTTTAATCACGAATAAAAATAACATTAGTGTTTGTATACATTCTTTAGATTTGATATTATTAGGTATTGTGACAAAACTATTAGTTTTGGAGCAGATCAATTAATATACAAATATAATACATATATTTGTCACTGCATAAAAGTTATAACCAGCGTGAAAACATTATTATAAAAATACAATTTTCATATATCATAATTATATCATACGTTATTCAAATGACTATTCTTAAAATTGAAAAATAACGAATACAACTCTTTCTTGTTTGGGGATACAAGACTTGTTCAATGTGCACACTTCCACAAATGTTGTAACCAATTTCCCATTTGGTTTATTGATTTTTTCATCATTTATGACCGATTCCGTGTCTTTAAATCCATTCTAAAAAAATTGGCCTTTTCTTATACTTTGAAAATTATAATTCGTCTTGGTTGGCAGAACAATCTTAGGTTTTGTTTGGTATGCCGACTCATATTTAATCTTTTCTATTTATGTTTATATTCGCCGTGGTTGGCAAAACTGTATATCATTTATAAAATTTTACAAACAACTCATGGACCATGTGATATTTGTCAATGAAATTTGTTACATCGAAAAGAAGTATAAATCATAATAATCATGTTTGAAAGTAGTTTTCCGAAAAGATTATACTATTTCACACTCGTTTCTTATCTGATTAGTATTCACAATTGGGTTCGGTTATACTTGAATGATGAGGAGAAGAAAGATGATCTTTGAAGGGTTTTTACATTCTAAACCATGAGACATAGTTCCATGTTTCTAGTGGCCCTTTTTTAGCTCTTTTATTCAACCTAAATGAATCTAGAGATTTTTTAATTAGAGTTGCATCTGGAATGATTCGAAATCAGTTTAAAAAGGTCTAGCCTGCTTAAAGTCTAGTCATCGTGGTCTGAAGAAGCCTGAATTGATGCGAATCTTATAAGGTAAGATCGAAGTCAGAATGACAATCTGGGAGTGTCCTAAAGAAATTTGGTTTTGGTCTAATACGGTCGAAATAAGATTTGGTTTGCACTTTTGATTGGTCCAGTAAAAAATAAAAGGGAAATTTTTTTAATAGATTAAAAAAAGAAAAAGTTTAAAGTTACGGAGTGGTCCGACTTATATTTGGTCTGAGACAACGAAATATGACTCAAAAATTCTTGTCTTCACAAATCAATGATTGATCAAATAGCAGAATACGTTGGAGGCTAATCAGCTTATTTACTTTAAATGAGGTTTCAATTAGCTCCATAATCTTTTAAAATCTAAAATTAACTCAATAACCTCATAAAAGTGTTGATTCTTATATATCCTTAATGAGGTTATTTGAAAAAACTGAAATAAAACTTTAAATTATAATATTACTAGAATACCCTTAATTGGTTTAAAAAATCTGCACAACTAAAAAGGGCGATGGCCCTTCTTCCTCACTTTAAACCACGATGATCTCCCTTCCTCCAAGACATTTTCATTTTCATTCTCATTCAACATTCAACTTTTTTTCTTCAACATTCAAAATTTTTAATTAGTTTTTCATCTAATTTATGGTCTTAATACTATCTCCACGATAATATCAAATTTTCCGACAATAAGATTCATATGGACGGTAAAAGTAGTTCTTTGAAGCACGCAAGAATTAAAGAAAAGATAAGTTCATAATATTTAATTTGGAATATTGAAAAATATAAATGTAGGATGTTTGAGTTGTTAAAAACATTGTTTAAAAAGTTTAAATCATAATTTACAACAATTTTCATCGAAAATCAACGTCATTGATGAAGAAGATGCAACAGCTTAGTTAAATCGGTCAGTAGTCGAGCACGATTAAAAGTTGAGTGAGAGTGACCCAATTGAACTAGGCTAGACCAATTGAACTAGGCTAGACCAATTGATCTCGACTAGCACAGTTGAGCAATACTGGTTCAGTCGAGATTTTATTTGATACAATATTTGAGATAGTTTGTCTCAGATCAAGTTTGATCTGTCAGCCTTTGTAGACTCGATAACTGTTCATTAGGATATGAAAAATCCGACTGCCCAGTCGAGCCTATACGAGACCCAGTTGAGCCAGTTGAGCCGTAGACTGGTCGAGTCAACCTTCATTCTAAGTCAACCGGTAATTCAAGCATATAGACTTACGAATCTAAATCCAGTTAGACCAGGTCTAACATCCCAATGGACCTAGTCTACCACTCTAGCCACTTATCAATACATTCCAATTTATTTAAACAAAGTTATTAATGTAAAGAACTTAAAGTTTGGTTTAGTAAGTTACATCATATCGTCAAAAAATTGATATTTCGAGTAGGAACTTTGAGCTCCGGTTTCTCTCTCAAAACTTAATAATATCGCTACAGTCTTAAACCATTATGTTGCTACGATGGTTGGCTTTATAATTAATTTATTTGGCTTATTAGTTGACTAAACGAACCAATATAATGCTTCAAAGTTCGACTGTCATCACGTCGCCTTCAACCACCGGATCTAAAGATCTGACCTTTTGACGAAACAAGTCCTCAACTATGAGGAATCTTACGTTTGTCCCCTTTAACTATCATACTATTATAATTCGCCCCCTCCTGGCATATGTTTTAACATTTCTAATCCAAACGAGTATAAACCCTTATATTCACTTATCGCTTTAATCAAATAACATATTTGGCCCCTCTCAATTCATTCCTTTACATTTTTCGTCCAATAAAAATAAAACCCAATTTTATTTTATTCTTTTTTTAGTTATTTATTTACCCTATTTTTGGGGTGTCACAAATGATCCAGTAGGGTCAAACAATAGCATATACTTGATCAAGTTGACTTAGATTCAATTGAATTCTCATTGAGTCCCATATAATATGATATTTAAAATGGTAGATTGGGCACCTTGATAAAGATCGACTGACCCAGTAGAGTTATGTAACACCCGCGAATTTCGAGGTTCTGATTTTGATAAACTCTTTATCGAAAGGTACTTAAGATGATAATCTATGAAAGCTTTGATTTAATAATCATGTTGGAAAGGTTGGGATTCGAATGAGGCTCGAAAAAGCGAAAAAAGGAGAAAAGAGCGAAAAATGGCCTCCCACGACCCGACTCGTGACCTGGGTCGCCTCGCAAGTCGCGTAAGCCTATGTTTGAAGGTTTTGGGTCTTGGGCGACCTTCCATGCGACTTAAGTCACGTGAAAATTCGCGTGGTAGGTTGGATCTGCACAAAAGGCCAAAAATCAGGGTTTTATTTGGCCATAACTTTTCTCATTTCTAACCCGATTAAGGCGATTTCGAAGGCTATGGTTTCGTATTCGAAGCTCTTCAAGGTGATAATAATTGAGTATTGAAGATTTTGGGTTCCTAGGATTCGAAAGGTAAGCATATAACCAACCATTTCTTAACCCAGGGTTTGGTTCCTTTCAGCTAAACTTTCATTTCTTCTCTTGGGTTTGTTTATGTATGTTTTGGGAGTAAATGAGGTGTTCTTGAGAAGATTTGCACCATAGATCTAGAAGTTTAGCATGGAGATCTAAAGTATTCATATTTAGAAGCTAGAGATGGAGTTTGTAATCTAGGTTTAACTTAACATAGCAAGATGAGTTCAAGTTGATTTGTGAAAAACTATGTACATGCCAAAAATATCCATTTTGAAGTGTTTATGTGTTTTACTTGATAATTATCAAATGTTGGATTATTTGATGAGTTTTGCCTATTTGGTATATTTGATTTGATAAATCTTGTGAAATGCTCATATTTGGGATTTTTTGAGCATTTTAATAAATAAATCAGAAGTGTATGTACTTTTAATGATATATCTTATAAATGGAGATTATTTGGTGATAATGCACTTTTAGTATGCGTGGTTTAGAAAAATGCATATTCGTGTGTTATGGGACATTTTGAAAATATAAAGGGTATGATTTCATTTGGAAAATGATTTGTCCCAAGCTAAAGTTGCGTTTTTGAGTTAATCATGTATTTGGAGCATGTGTGTTGCATAAATGTGGGTTAAATACGTTTTATCGCATATGATGACTTTTATTGAATTGTTGAGTTTTTGGCTCGATTTTGACTAAGATGAGTTTTAGGAACATTTGCCCGGTTTGATTTGCTTTATATCAAGCTTTTGGAGTTATATGCAATTATGGCATATTATTTTAAAGTTACATGCTTTGAGTGCGTTGGTCATTCATTTGGGGTCATGTAAGTTAGAGTGTAATGCAATGACCCATAAGCATAGGAGACTAGGAGTCGCTTTTCGTTAATTTAAAATGGGATGGTATTTCCCGTATTGTGATTAGAAATAGGCATTGGGTCATCGTGAGCATCGTGGTGCGGGCTCTTGGAGTCGTACATCGTCTATTGACCATATGGTGTAATTTCTGAGTCGGTCTTGATAGTTTTGAATGGGATTTTCATTTCTATATTGTAACTAGAAATAGGTATTGGGTCATCGGGGGCATTGTGGTGTGGACTCTTGGAGCCTTACATTGGCCATTGACTATACAGTGTAATTTCAAGTGCACAAGTATATCTAGGATCATCGGGGGCCTCGAGCAAGGTAGAGACAGTGACCGCTTGTACTTGATGATCATTGATCCGTAGTGAATCTCATTAACTTTGACGAATGGATTTGTGCTTAGCCACGATCGATCGAAAACGGGTCTCCCCCTTCACCGAAAAGTGTTGTTTTGGGTATTGAGTTTTATCTATGTTTTCGGTGACATTTGAGTATGGAGTGTTTTCCATGATATATGGTTTTGGTATATTGGAACTTATCCATGTTTTGGCGTTTTTGGATAATAGAGTCTTATTCATATTTTCGGTATTTGGATATTTAATCTTATTCACGTTTTGTGTGAGTATTGAATTTTGGTTTTATGATAAATGGGTGTTTAGATAAATGAGTTTTCATCACGAAAATGACGAGTTTTGGAAATGATGTTTCTTTTACACTAAATATATTTCATTTCGGAAATTGTGATTTTGATAATATCTTTTCAGTTTTACCGTCTTATATAAATGATGAAAATTGTTTGAACTCACTAGGCGTTAAGGCTAACCCTTTTTATTTGTTGGCATGTGCATCAGATCCTTGTTGGGGGAATGATACTAGGGACACTATGATGAGATGAGTACCGGTTAGAGGCACTAGAAAGAATTAGCTATCCGGAGACATCTTTCATATGTTGGAGATAGCGACCGTTGTTGGGTTTTAGTAACACCGGTCCCTAAATATGGACTTGTGTATGGTTTGGATATTGATATTAAATGTTAGATTGTGGCCACTGAGGTTTAATCAGGACTGATGTCTTACAGTCATAATTTACCAAGGGATTAGTCTAGGCATAGCTTAGGACACCCTTCCAAAAAAAAAATTGACTTTTAGAAAGGGATTAAATTCCTTATTTGATGTATTAACGAAAATTTTAATTTAGTCGCTATTTCCAAATTTGAGGGTGTTACAAATTAGATGTTCGACTATCATTTGTACCTCGATTAGAAAAAAAAGGGATGATAATTAGCTTCACAAATGTAATAAAATGGTTTTAATTCAAAATAAGTAAACTTGTTTACGTTACTTGTTAAGGAACATCTAGTCGAAGTTTGTATGACCACAACCGATGTAGTCGTATCTGCAATATACTCCAATTGTCCAGATAACTTGAGTATAGTGGAACACTTGAACCCCATGATCGTGAGCTAGAATCATTGGCAACAATTCCCTCTTGAATCACCATTCCTTGTGCCATCCATTTAGAAAAAGTCATTTGTAAAACTATAGTTATAGTAACATACACACTACTTGAAGAAGTACTTCGCAAACAAAAGATGTTATTGGATCATTACAACTCTGCTAACATATAACCCATTCTAACTACTCGAATGGACAAGTCTAACCCGACAGGTCAATCTATCTACTCGACTGGCCAAGTCTAACTCGACTGATCTAGTCTAATCGCACAACTAGCCAAGTCTATCCCGACTAGGTCCGGTCTAAGTCGATGTTGTCCAGTCAAGAGCACTAGAGGCAAAGTGATTCAGAAGGTGGTTCCCGATCTAGGCTTTACCAACCCATTCTATTTACACCTCCCTTGTAACACCCTAAATTCTGGAAATAGCAGCCAATTTAAAATTTTCTAAATACATCAATAAATGATACATCTACAATCACAAATTAAGGTTTAACCTCAATACACACATTTCATTCTATACATACAGACTATAATAAGGACGGGTGCTACTAAAACTCAATAATAGTCACTATCTCCAAACTGCGGAAGACTTCACCAAATACTTACACTTGTGAAAAACTAAAGTACAACACATCTCTTCATTGTACTGCTAGAACCAAACCCCCAACTGAACCTGATGCACATGCCGACAATTAAAAGGTTAGGCTTAACGGAAGAATGCAATTAAAATCATAATCTTTCAAAATGATATGCTTCACTTATGAAAACGACTCGTTTATCAATAATTATGCATTTTCAACGTAAGAGACAACGAGTTAATCGTTAACCAAACCAAACTATTTTAAAGACGAATATCCCAATATAAAACGTTCTTTCGTAAATTTAAGTTCAACCCAAAACTTGCTAAAAGAAAATAGAGAGAGGGCTCCCAATTTTATAAAACACGGGTAACATTTTAAATTTCGATACACCCAAGACACGAGTGGGACATGACACACACAACTGTTTATCCATTGACGAAAACCCATATAAATAAATATCACTGTAAACACGGAACATTAGACCCAATACTCACACAACCATAAAACGGAAGGAACCAAATACCGAAACATAGAAATGACGTATTCCATTCAAACCTTAATATACGCGGGGGGAAACCCAATATTAAGGCCATCATTTACCGTCGACCGCACAAAAACCAAAGTTGATAAGATACGACATTAACATTTAAAAAAATACCACAGATGGATGACGGGAGACCCGTATACATTGAGAGTAGAGGAACACGCAAGTAGGCCACCCATACAACTTACTTGCATGTCATCTCAACGTTTCCATCTTGGGTGGCGAGAACACGTAAATGGGGACGCCCGTGATGTTATTGGATTTCACCACATATCCCGGTCCTAGTTCCCATGCCATACCGGACATCACAATCCTCAGACTGTTTATTGCCTCTTGCCATACTCCGTCGAGTTCCACCCCAAGGACTTACGGACATGGGTGCCTATCCAATCTAGACGAGTTTCAACTCGGAGGCTCGAGTCACCTATTGCCTACTCGCTAGCAAACCCAAGCGGTCAACGGTCATAACCAACCTTACCCGCTTTCCCAAAACAGACAGACTTACGTGCCTATGGATCCAATATAACACTGTCTAAAATTTACATGACTCCAATTGAATGACCAAAACACCCAAAACATACAACTCTCAAATGACACGAAATAAACGCCATCATACTCAACCCCCCCCCCAACGATTATTAACTCGGACAAATGTCCTCAAGACTAAAAATTAGTCAAAACCGAGCCAAGGGCCCAACAATTTCGTGAATATCCAATGAAAGCCGGTAGAGACCTCAAAACACGTTTGACCAACAATTATGCAAACACCAAAACCAAAAAGGTAATTAACCCAAAACTTTTCATTGGTTGAAACAAAACGTTCTCCAAATGAACTTGTTCTCTTCATGTTGCCAAAATGACTCATAGTACAATGATATGCAATTTCCAATGGTTTATAAAATCGTATGCACCAAATGGACAATTATATAAAATGACATCCATTTATATATTATATCATCAAAGAAACATATCAAAATGATTTATTTATCAAAATGCCTAAAAATCACAAAGATGTGTGTTACATAAGTTTATAAAGTTAAATATATCCAATTAATCAAAACTTATCAACAGTTAACAATTTAATGTAAAACACAAACACTTTAAAATAAACATTTTGGCATGTACACCGTTTTCACAAATCAACTTCAACTCACCTTGCTAGATTTAGGCTAAATCTAGATTTTACCCCACTTTAAGCTCCTTTGAAGAAACTTGAATCTTCAAGGTCAAAGCTTCCATAAACCTAGATACATAATATTTCCACCATAAATATACATCTAAAACCATATAGAATTGATCCCCAAACACTTTACATCAAAACCTCCATTTTGGTCAAAACCCTATTTTTGACCTAACTCCTCCAAAATCTTCCAAACTGAAATTGGAGAAACATAATACTAGGAAATCATCCATGGAGCGATTATAACTCATAAAGAAGATCAGAAACAGGGGGAATGAACTTACACTTAGGTTTTTGAGCAAAAACCCCCAAACTTCATTCTACTCCCAACCTTAAAACATTCCCTTAATAAAATCTTTACCACAACGGGAAAACTTATACACATCGATACTTAATCACCAACATCTAACCTTCTTTTAAATTCCACCACCGAGAGGTCAACACTCTCATGACCCAACGGGGATACTTCCAAACCTTCCAATGATTTGTTGACTTCAAAAGGGCAAGTCGACTCCTAAACCAAAAGGTAGTACCGAACACGTGGATGTCCCGCCCAATATTTCCATCTCAGATGCATTGTCGTGTTGAGGTTGACACCTAACATGGTGCTAAGATTCCCAATCTTACATCCCTAACAACTGGACCGCAATCAAACCTTTGTTCACGAAAACCCAATTAGACGGCACACCGCCAATACATAACATGGCGTCAAATGAACAAGTAACCCATCAAGTCGAACTCAACCAGGCCACACAAGACCTTATCCCGCAGGTTTACCAAAGCATAAGGTCACCCCTTAGTTAACTGGGAAGGCATGAATCTATTACCTCAACTATTCATGCGTGAACCGATTCATAAACCAAAATCTAAAATTTCCAAAGCTGACCACGAATCGGATCATCCGACGCTTCCATACCCAAGGACTCCTTAGTTCCTTAATTACAACTCCTTTCACGACAGGGGTTTAAATCTATTGGCCTAATGAGTTCAAGGTTTTTAACTAATATGCCAATTTAAACTTTTATAAAACCTTCAAATACACAGGTTTTAAAACAATTAATCACGCGGTAAAAATGCCCTACCGTTCACTCGATAGGTTTTAAAAATTGGTTATCGACGCTACGCATATAAAACCATTTCCAAAATTCGTTTGATCAGTACTTACGTTAATAAGGACAATAACCAAAGATGTGCCACAATTTATACTATATACATGAAAATAACTTTCTGCACCCCAACACGTGCAATAAATGTTTGTACAACTCCAAAAGAGGACTTCACAATTTTAACCTTAAAATTCTTTCTTTTTAACCGCAAGACGTCGTGGCATAAAATTTTCAACAAGTCCCATATGCATCAGTTTATTCCCCAAAACTCAGTAAAACGATGGGAGCGTAAATAAATTTCAAATCGAGTTTAAAACTTTGAGCCGCACACATAAAACACACTTGACCAAAATAGTAACTACAACGACATGGGTACCGATAACTCATTTAATGCATTGCGGAAAATTCCTAACAGTAAAATCAGCAACTGGAACATGTTCTGAGCAAAAGTCCTATCTAAAACAACATAAATCTTTTATACGTTTACTCACACCAACAGTATAATTTAATCCAAATACGAAAAGTATACAACGATTAACACTTGTATAAAGCCCAAAGATAAAACACATGATATTGAAACTTTCCCAAAATAACATATGGGATGAGATCTTATAACAAAACTCATACATTAACGCACATAATAATGCATGTACACACGTCCCAAAATTTATCTACGCGACGCAAAAAGTCGTACGATAAGACACCATAAAACCCAACTGAATTTCATAAAACTCATTAACGCTAAAATCAAGCGGTGTCAAAATTTTCATTTCCCAACACAAAAAAAGCATAAAACGACAATAAGTCTAAAAAATGTTAAAATTCTAAAACCACCACGTACGATAAAGTGACCCCTTTTCAACAAAACTTTCATGAGACACGACGCCCAATAAGCTCGTAAATTTACACGCAATAAAATTAAAACCCACGCATCTCCAAGTACACTCACGCACCCAAAACGTCGCAAAACTAAACTCTATAAAATTCAACACGACTCATACAGACCAATATTACCAAGAAAAATCCGACTCAAGAACATGGGAACAACTCTTCCTTTAAGACCTTAACATATGTGGAGGAGATCCAATGTCAAGGTTAAAAACTCCACAGTTATTTGCCCAATACCCCAAATGACATTAAAACACGAATCTTATAATATCCAAAAATAACGTTAAACATAAAACGGGGACGAAGAGATTTCCAATATAAATTTGCAACCGTGTACATCAAAACAGTTTCATACATGCTTAAACTCACGATTTAAAGATTTGATGAGTGCTGATGTATTACCAAGGCTTCATAAAATAACTCACTTTAGGCTTCGCAATACGAAAACAAATGATGTAAACTTATAAAAAAAATCGTGCCTGAATTTGATCGGCTCTGGCATCCTAGGACCACGCTTCTCAATTTCCTGACATACTATTGTCATCCAGATGCATCAAACATCTTAGAGCAACAATCACACTAATTTGGTCAACTTACGATTTCTCCTTGAAATAGAGTCAATTCAACCGATAACTACGCCTCAAGATGATCAACTTAATGTATTCCTCGCGCTTAACTATCACTCCAAAGTGACATTACTATGAACATCAACCCTTCTTTAGATCACTCGCTTAGAAACGTTCTCACTACCCCCCAACGGTCATCATACTAAGGTAGTTCAAGTATACACATGTAGCATGTAGGTTCACCATAACACTGGCCAGGTGCCATTATGAACGTGCTGTAACACCCTCAAATTTGGAAAGAGCGACTAAATAAAAACTTTCAACAATACCGTAAAGGATAATAAAATCTCTTACTACTAGTCCATAATTGAAATACATATCTAGGTTAAACCATCAACAAATAAATAAATTCTCACATAAAGACCAACTAAAGTCGAGTGTTACTATATCCCAATGACAATCGCTATCTCCAATATAAGTGCGGAAGACTTTATCAAGCTAATCACCTCTTCGAGCACACAACTAGCACTCATCGCTTCTCAGTGTCGCTAGAACTAATCTCGGAATGGAACCTGATGCACATGCCGACAAATAAAAAGGTTAGGCTAATGCCTAGTGAGTTCAAGAGTTTATATTATGATTATAAAGAAAAACGTAAACTGGAAATATTGTATCTTATAATCAGGAACCTTTAAAATGATTTACTTTAAAATAATGGAACAACTCATTTACCAACAATATGCAATTTATAGATGGACACCTCAACGCCAAAACATTCCTTCATGAAATAATGCAATCCAACGCTTACTCAAAACGAGAATAATGGTAATGCTACGATGATGATGTTCAAAAAAAACTTTATAAACCAAGAGACCAAGATATGATTTCATTCAAGTTTCCAAAAATCATAATTTAAGGAGAAAGACCCAAATTCAAATGCCACCGAAAACAAGGATAAAGTTAAATACCCAAAACAACACCTTTCGATGACGGGGGAAACCCGAATTCCAAGGCTAGTGGCGGAACACAAAGTAAGCCACATTCCGAGTTATTGAGTTCACTATACTAGGATCAAGGTCGTGAACACACCGGCTCAAAACAAAGATGTGGGGGGATGGCACCCAATGATTCCTAGTCATGCTCATTCGCTAGGATTACATTTACGATCCACGGCTAGTATCCGGCCCCACATAACCGTACCAAGTTGCCACCCTAGGACCCAATGTCTCAACTAGTTACAAATGGGAAGTGGCTATCCCATAAAAACAGGCTCAGAAATTAACTCGCGGATGCAGGTCGGGTCTTGGACTCCACGAGCCCTCACCGTATTATCCTCGATATCTCAAGACTAATTCTGACACCAACATATAAATAATAGCTCATTTTCTTTTTTTAAATAATAAAGACCGACTCATATGCCTATGGATCCACTGCATTACATTCTAAACAGTACATGACTCCAATTGAATGACCAACGCACTCAAAACATGTAATTTTCAAATGATGCGCATTAACCTCCATCATACTCGGTATTTCACAACGGGCTATTAAACCGGACCGAAGTCCTAAAGACTCATTTATTTTCAAATATGCATTTCCAAGTTTAACTGCTGATAAGAATCGAAATCATAAAATGAGACTATATACATTCTTTCAAGTACCTCACATAAATGTGCAAGTAATACTTCATAAAACATTCTATTTCGCGAATGATGCATAAAACCCGACAACCATTCAAAAGTGTATTTCTTTGACCAAAGATCTATTTATGCAATAAAACATTAAAACACATTCATTTGTGACCCCTTTATCAAAATGCCCAAAAATCCCAAATGTGGTGTTATACAAAGTTTATAAAGGTAAATATTTCAAATAATCAAAGATCAACAAATAACCCAACATTTGATAAATTCATGTAAAACACATAAACAATTTAAAATGGACATTTTGGCATGTACACCTTTTTCACAAAATCAACTTGAACTCACCTTGCTAGATTTAGGCTAAATCTAGATTTTACCCACTTAAAGCTTCCTTGAAGAAATTTGAATCTTCAAGCCAAATCTTCCAAAACCTAGATCCACAAGGGTCCAACCATAAATATACATATTCCACCATAAATAATACATCCAAAACCATATAGAATCGATCCCCGAACATGTTACATCAAAATCTCCATTTTGGCCAAAAACCCCAATTTGACCTAACTTTTCTCAAAATCCTCCAAACCAAATTGAAGTAATAAAACACTACGAAACCATCAATGAAGCATTTACAACTCTTACCTAAGTTTATAAATGGAAGGGATAAACTTATCACTTAGGTTTTGGTGTAAACCTAGAAAACCCCAAATTCTTGAAGGTGGAGGTGATGATGATGAACTCTTGATCCTTCCTTCCACTCCACCACCAAATACTCTTGGATCTTCCCAAAACTAACAATATAACCTTGAAAATCTCTCAAATACGAATCCATAGCAAAAATAATCGGCCAAAACGGAGATATGGTGAAGGAGATATGAGGAAATGAATAAATGAACCAAAAACCCGTATTTGACAGCCTCCAACAGCCCTGGTGCGATGCGACATTGCCATGCGACAATGCCCTGGGCATTGTCGCTGGTTCTACTAGTTTTCTTCTCGTTCATTGTTTTGGCTGTAACTTCTTCGTTATAGCTCCGTTTTCGCTCCGGAAAGGACCGTTGGACTCGTAATTGAATCCTTTATCCATCAAGACTATAAAATCTAGGATTCAAGTCCAAAATCATATATCTTATTTTTCCTTAATATATCGGTTTCTGTATTAACTTGAAATGATACCTTTCGAAAATCGGGGTATTACAATTCTCCTAACCTTAAAAGAGATTTCGTCTTCGAAATTTGGAACCACCAAGCACCCAACATCACACTTGGAAAGATCGATTGATTTCCTATCCAAAAGGAATGCCTTAATGAAACCTCACCTCGTATAAGGACCCGATTTAATCCCGGTTGAGGTTGTTGTTGCGTTCCTCATAACGAGCCATCGCAACTCAACCTCAACTTTCCACATAACTCACCCAAGTCGGGATGAACGTTAAGTCTTGGATTGATCACTTTCTTAACATTAAATCTCGGTTTCCTCCCAACCTTATGTTGCCCATATTGCATCAAGAGTAACTCACGACCTTATTCAGTCATTTCCACCAAGAATACCCCAAAGCAAACCTTTCCCGTAGATACCTCTAAATACGACGCATCAAGGTCTCCTCGATAATCGATTTGTACTTATAGTCCACCTCGACATTCTCACCAAATGTATCCAATAAACATTACCACCAAAGAGTTATCGTCCTTCGACGAAATTTTCTAACGACTAGTTTGGTCTAAACCGACACAACCTTAAATTCGTTCCTCAAAGCTGACACAAACTCATTGTCTGCAAGGGCTCCCAAAACTTCCATAAATCCTAGCATTGGTTTGATGTTTCCCCCAGAAACGTACCAACGCACTTTACAGATAGTCGTTTATCCCAAACTCCAAGGTTACACAACTCCCGCCATGCACTCAAGCATCGATTGCTAAATCGGCAAAAGTCTTGACAATTATCGAAACACCAATGATTGATTCTTAATTATCAACATCAAATTTCCTTAAGGTTACCGCTTGTCCTGCAGACACACCAGACCTAATGGAAGTACACTGAAGCACACCAACAGCTATTGTCCTCAAAATAGAGTGTCGACACCTATCCTCGGAATGACCATTTTGCAACGTGGGTGAACCACCAAACATTTCGCTCCCGAGTTGCCACGTCGAAAAAAAGTTGACACCTACTCATGGAATTTAAACCCCAAATCATACAGCTTTATTAGCCAACCATAATATCATCATTATTCACCAATACCTAATAAGGTGGCACACCACTAATAGTTAGTATGCCGCCGTACCAATAACCCACAAATTCAAATCCAACCATACCCAAACGACCGTACATGATTTTAACCCGTAGGTTTAACGAAGCATAAAGATCATTACTTAACTAACTGGGGAAGAGTATAAGTCTAACGCCTCAAATTCTTCTGTGTGAACTAGATCGCAACACTGATATTTATAACTTCAGAATTGACCATAAGTCAGGTCCTCCAACACTTCAAACTCTGAGGACTCCTTCAGTCCTTAAGCACAACCTCTAACAAGGGCTTACATCTATAGCTCTAATGAGTTCAAGGTTTTTCAAACTACCATGCCAATTTGAACTTTTATAAAACCTCTAAATGTAAAAGCTTTATAACGATTAATCATACGAATAACATCTACTACCTTTTACTCGGTAGGTGTACAAAGTGGTCACCGCTGACACACATATAAAATCATTTAGAAAACTATCTGATTTTTATTCAAGCTAAAAAAATGACGATGAACAAGGATATACAACAAGTTTTTCAAATGGACCACTATGGTCCGATCATGCATAAATTTACACCATGGGTGGGAAATAGATTTACGTACTAAAACAGTGTATAACATGACGTTCGTACAAAACTACAGGAGGGGATATTTACTAAACCAAATCCCAAGAGTTCACATTTAACCATGTAATATCATGAAATAAAATTCTCCAAAGCTTAGTAAGGACATATACATGCAATTTGATCAAACGTAGGAGTAATTTAGTTTGATTCCACACTTAAGGTCGTACAAATAAAATGCTTGCAAAACCCAAAACAACATTTCATGCTATCAAACTCTCAAAGATTCCGCAACAAAACTTGCATGCGACAGTTATTTCGCAAAACGAGTAAGGTGATATGTGCATGCACTTTGTTTAAAACATAAAATAATTTATGTAGGTTTCAAGTTCAAAGACAATTAATAATATGCTCTCATTGGGCTAAAGTGTTAGTTAAACACCATAACGGAAGTTTCAAATAGACATGCATGCATACTATATGCAACCAACCCACTCCCACAAAGCTCAAGGAAAACGATACCACTTGACGCCATTAAAGTCACCCCATTAAATCCACAAAATTGCATGAATTAAAATCCTCAATAAAACTCAAACACAAAGATAAAGGGAGATAACTTTTCGTCCAAAACCTCAACATATGTGGAGGAGTTCCAATGTTAAATTCATAAACCGCAGTTACTTATCCAAGACCCGAAACATCATCAAAATACGTACATCGCAAAATTCGAACATAACATTAGACAACAATGTGAATAAAGAAAATCATCCACAAAGTTTGCAACTTCATGCCATGAAATAATCTTATGCATGCTCAAAATCATGGTTTAAAACCTTGTGTGTGCTAAAACATTGCTCCAATATTTGTAATATAATCCACATGACGATTTAGAAACATGAGAAATAATTAATGTAATTTATTTCAGAAATACATTTCGTGCTTGAATTTGATCGGCATTCAACACCTAGAAACCACGCTCCTCGATTTCTTAGTTACACTATCGTCATCCAGATGCTCAACATCATAAGGCGAAGATTAGAGAATTCATAGGTTCACCTCATACTTTTGTAACACCCTCAAATCTGGATATAGCAACTAATTTAAAATTTCTAAATACATCGACATTTAATTCAACTACAAACATAATTTAAGGTTTAACCTTGATACATACATTCTATAATAAGGACGGGTGCTACTAGAACCCAATAAAGTCACTATCTCCAAACTGCGGAAGACTTCACCAACTACTTACACTTGCACACAACTAATGCTCAACTCTTCATAGCTGCTAGAACCAAACCCCAACCGGAACCTGGTGCACATGCCGACAAGTAAAAAGGTTAGGCCAACGCCTAGTGAGTCCAAAAGTTTTACATGAATAAATATATCTTTAAAAAATGAACTACACTTGAAACCGTGACCAGTCAATTGCTGTCCTTTAAGACGTGGAAACGACTCTTTTCCAATATCATGCACTTTCAAAGGTGAACACTTCATTTCAAACATGCTTTATAAATTGATGCAACTTAAATTAACTCGAAACATGAATCATCATCAAAACCATGTATACCATACGTCCGAAAACATGGACACTAGGACCAATACTCACGCGACCGAAACGAGCATACTTTAATTACCAAAACACGGGGTTGACATAATTCATTCAAACCTTAATATGCGAGGAGGATGGTTCAATATTAAGGTTCTCATTCACTGTTGACCATAAAGACCCAATGACCATAAACTAAAACATCTTATATTTAAGAAAGTACTGATAGCCGACAACGGGGGAAGCTCGTATCCGTTGAGGGTAGAGGTAACACAAAAGTATGCCACCCAAGCAACGTTAATCGCATGACACCTTCCGACATCACAGCCCGGTGTCCCTACGACTTCTTTACCAAGTGTCACCTCAAGTCAGTTGACCTTGATGGATCATTCCGAAGAACTCCATCCCGAAGGCCCGACACACTTAAAGACTACCTCCCAGGCATTACTTCAAGTGGTGGAGGTCCTAGCGCCTACTCCCCCGGTAGCACTAACAGACTCAACCCTCCTAGCGATTGCTTGTAAAGTTCTCGGTCATAAAACATGGGTATCGAAGTTCAACCACTCAATACCTAATTGACCATCCAAAACAGACTGACTTACGTGCCTAAGGATCCAATGCAACACAGTCTAACCTTACCGGACTACACATGAATGACCAAAGCACTCGAGCCCGTAACCAACCTCAATATGCAACACAACGTATTAGTACGTACATCATAACTGGACTCTACATTGAGCCACATAAAACCGGACAAACGTCCTCAAGACCCCTTTAAAGCGACATCAAGCCGAATTACTCAAAACCTCTTTTGACCAATGATTAACACTTTTCAAATACTGAACGCACTCGACCCATGCCATACAATCACACACTCCAAAATACTTCAATGGACTCCAACACAGTTTAAGTCGGGACAAAAAGTTTACCAAATAGATTTATGCTCTTTATCCTTTCAAAACCTCCATAACACAAAAATAAACCTTTTACCCAAACAACACTAAAAATTCCTTTTAACCAAATAATCTCATTTATGCAATAAATTACCAAAATACGTCCATTTATGACCCACTTATCAAAATCCCAAAAAAAAACCACAAGGATGTGCTCCAATTAAGTTTATAAAGTTAAACACTTTCAAAATAACTAAACTGATCAGCAGTTAACAATTTCATGTAAGATGCAAAACACTTTAAAATAACCATTTTGGCATGTATACCGTTTTCACAAATCAACTTGAACTCACCTTGCTAGATTTAGGCTAAATCTAGATTTTACCCCACTTTGAGCTTCATTGACGAAACTTGAATCTTCCGAGCCAAAACCTCCAAAACCTAGATCCAACGATTCCAACCGTAAATACCCATATTTAACCATATAGAAACATTTCCCAAACACATGACATCAAAATCTCCATTTTGGTCAAAACCCTAATTTTTGACCCCAAACCTTCCAAAATCTTACAAACCGAAACTAGAGTAACATAATACTTAGGAAATCATCAAAGGAGCATTTACAACTTATATTAGGGTTTAGAAATAGAAGGGATGAACTTACCACTTAGGTTTTGCTGAAAACCTAGAAAACCCATAAATGAGCTAAAGGTTGAAGATGAAGATGAAGATGGCGAATCCTTGATCATAACTTTCCCTTCTACCGCTTGATGGTGTTTTCTACCCATAAAATACAAGGATTTGAGCCAAAGGTAAGTTAGGGTTTGAAGGGGAAAGAAGGAAAACGATTTGGGAGAGAATAGGAGAAGTGTGGATGAGAGGAAATGAGACAAAGGCTGAAAATTCGCACTTAACAGCGCCCTATTCGCAATTTCCCGACATACTATTGTCATCCGGATGCATCAAACATCTTAGAGCAACAATCACACTAATTTGGTCAACTTACGATTTCTCATTGAAATAGAGTCAATTCAACCGATAACTCCGACTCAAGATGATCAGCTTAATGTATTCCTCGCGCTTAACTATCACTCCAAAGTGACATTA
This sequence comes from Arctium minus, assembly GCA_954870635.1. NCBI lineage: Eukaryota > Viridiplantae > Streptophyta > Magnoliopsida > Asterales > Asteraceae > Arctium > Arctium minus. The sequence goes on from OX941084.1 coordinate 111,998,627, forward strand.
CTATGAACATCAACCCTTCTTTAGATCACTCGCTTAGAAATGTTCTCACTACCCCCCAACGGTCATCATACTAAGGTAGTTCAAGTATACACATGTAGCATGTAGGTTCACCATAACACTGGCCAGGTGCCATTATGAACGTGCTGTAACACCCTCAAATTTGGAAAGAGCGACTAAATAAAAACTTTCAACAATACCGTAAAGGATAATAAAATCTCTTACTACTAGTCCATAATTGAAATACATATCTAGGTTAAACCATCAACAAATAAATAAATTCTCACATAAAGACTAACTAAAGTCGAGTGTTACTATATCCCAATGACAATCGCTATCTCCAATATAAGTGCGGAAGACTTTATCAAGCTAATCACCTCTTCGAGCACACAACTAGCACTCATCGCTTCTCAGTGTCACTAGAACTAATCCCGGAATGGAACCTGATGCACATGCCGACAAATAAAAAGGTTAGGCTAATGCCTAGTGAGTTCAAGAGTTTATATTATGATTATAAAGAAAAACGTAAAATGGAAATATTGTATCTTATAATCATGAACCTTTAAAATGATTTACTTTAAAATAATGGAACAACTCATTTACCAACAATATGCAATTTATAGATGGACACCTCAACACCAAAACATTCCTTCATGAAATAATGCAATCCAACGCTTACTCAAAACGAGAATAATGGTAATGCTACGATGATGATGTTCGAAAAAAACTTTATAAACCAAGAGACCAAGATATGATTTCATTCAAGTTTCCAAAAATCATAATTTAAGGAGAAAGACCCAAATTCAAACGCCACCGAAAACAAGGATAAAGTTAAATACCCAAAACAACACCTTTCGATGACGGGGGAAACCCGAATTCCAAGGCTAGTGGCGGAACACAAAGTAAGCCACATTCCGAGTTATTGAGTTCACCATACTAGGATCAAGGTCGTGAACACACCGGCTCAAAACAAAGATGTGGGGGGATGGCACCCAATGATTCCTAGTCATGCTCATTCGCTAGGATTACATTTACGATCCACGGCTAGTATCCGGCCCCACATAACCGTACCAAGTTGCCACCCTAGGACCCAATGTCTCAACTAGTTACAAATGGGAAGTGGCTATCCCATAAAAACAGGCTCAGAAATTAACTCGCGGATGCAGGTCGGGTCTTGGACTCCACGAGCCCTCACCGTATTATCCTCGATATCTCAAGACTAATTCTGACACCAACATATAAATAATAGCTCATTTTCTTTTTTTAAATAATAAAGACCGACTCATATGCCTATGGATCCACTGCATTACATTCTAAACAGTACATGACTCCAATTGAATGACCAACGCACTCAAAACATGTAATTTTCAAATGATGCGCATTAACCTCCATCATACTCGGTATTTCACAACGGGCTATTAAACCGGACCGAAGTCCTAAAGACTCATTTATTTTCAAATATGCATTTCCAAGTTTAACTGCTGATAAGAATCGAAATCATAAAATGAGACTATATACATTCTTTCAAGTACCTCACATAAATGTGCAAGTAATACTTCATAAAACATTCTATTTCGCGAATGATGCATAAAACCCGACAACCATTCAAAAGTGTATTTCTTTGACCAAAGATCTATTTATGCAATAAAACATTAAAACACATTCATTTGTGACCCCTTTATCAAAATGCCCAAAAATCCCAAATGTGGTGTTATACAAAGTTTATAAAGGTAAATATTTCAAATAATCAAAGATCAACAAATAACCCAACATTTGATAAATTCATGTAAAACACATAAACAATTTAAAATGGACATTTTGGCATGTACACCTTTTTCACAAAATCAACTTGAACTCACCTTGCTAGATTTAGGCTAAATCTAGATTTTACCCACTTAAAGCTTCCTTGAAGAAATTTGAATCTTCAAGCCAAATCTTCCAAAACCTAGATCCACAAGGGTCCAACCATAAATATACATATTCCACCATAAATAATACATCCAAAACCATATAGAATCGATCCCCGAACATGTTACATCAAAATCTCCATTTTGGCCAAAAACCCCAATTTGACCTAACTTTTCTCAAAATCCTCCAAACCAAATTGAAGTAATAAAACACTACGAAACCATCAATGAAGCATTTACAACTCTTACCTAAGTTTATAAATGGAAGGGATAAACTTATCACTTAGGTTTTGGTGTAAACCTAGAAAACCCCAAATTCTTGAAGGTGGAGGTGATGATGATGAACTCTTGATCCTTCCTTCCACTCCACCACCAAATACTCTTGGATCTTCCCAAAACTAACAATATAACCTTGAAAATCTCTCAAATACGAATCCATAGCAAAAATAATCGGCCAAAACGGAGATATGGTGAAGGAGATATGAGGAAATGAATAAATGAACCAAAAACCCGTATTTGACAGCCTCCAACAGCCCTGGTGCGATGCGACATTGCCATGCGACAATGCCCTGGGCATTGTCGCTGGTTCTACTAGTTTTCTTCTCGTTCATTGTTTTGGCTGTAACTTCTTCGTTATAGCTCCGTTTTCGCTCCGGAAAGGACCGTTGGACTCGTAATTGAATCCTTTATCCATCAAGACTATAAAATCTAGGATTCAAGTCCAAAATCATATATCTTATTTTTCCTTAATATATCGGTTTCTGTATTAACTTGAAATGATACCTTTCGAAAATCGGGGTATTACAATTCTCCTAACCTTAAAAGAGATTTCGTCTTCGAAATTTGGAACCACCAAGCACCCAACATCACACTTGGAAAGATCGATTGATTTCCTATCCAAAAGGAATGCCTTAATGAAACCTCACCTCGTATAAGGACCCGATTTAATCCCGGTTGAGGTTGTTGTTGCGTTCCTCATAACGAGCCATCGCAACTCAACCTCAACTTTCCACATAACTCACCCAAGTCGGGATGAACGTTAAGTCTTGGATTGATCACTTTCTTAACATTAAATCTCGGTTTCCTCCCAACCTTATGTTGCCCATATTGCATCAAGAGTAACTCACGACCTTATTCAGTCATTTCCACCAAGAATACCCCAAAGCAAACCTTTCCCGTAGATACCTCTAAATACGACGCATCAAGGTCTCCTCGATAATCGATTTGTACTTATAGTCCACCTCGACATTCTCACCAAATGTATCCAATAAACATTACCACCAAAGAGTTATCGTCCTTCGACGAAATTTTCTAACGACTAGTTTGGTCTAAACCGACACAACCTTAAATTCGTTCCTCAAAGCTGACACAAACTCATTGTCTGCAAGGGCTCCCAAAACTTCCATAAATCCTAGCATTGGTTTGATGTTTCCCCCAGAAACGTACCAACGCACTTTACAGATAGTCGTTTATCCCAAACTCCAAGGTTACACAACTCCCGCCATGCACTCAAGCATCGATTGCTAAATCGGCAAAAGTCTTGACAATTATCGAAACACCAATGATTGATTCTTAATTATCAACATCAAATTTCCTTAAGGTTACCGCTTGTCCTGCAGACACACCAGACCTAATGGAAGTACACTGAAGCACACCAACAGCTATTGTCCTCAAAATAGAGTGTCGACACCTATCCTCGGAATGACCATTTTGCAACGTGGGTGAACCACCAAACATTTCGCTCCCGAGTTGCCACGTCGAAAAAAAGTTGACACCTACTCATGGAATTTAAACCCCAAATCATACAGCTTTATTAGCCAACCATAATATCATCATTATTCACCAATACCTAATAAGGTGGCACACCACTAATAGTTAGTATGCCGCCGTACCAATAACCCACAAATTCAAATCCAACCATACCCAAACGACCGTACATGATTTTAACCCGTAGGTTTAACGAAGCATAAAGATCATTACTTAACTAACTGGGGAAGAGTATAAGTCTAACGCCTCAAATTCTTCTGTGTGAACTAGATCGCAACACTGATATTTATAACTTCAGAATTGACCATAAGTCAGGTCCTCCAACACTTCAAACTCTGAGGACTCCTTCAGTCCTTAAGCACAACCTCTAACAAGGGCTTACATCTATAGCTCTAATGAGTTCAAGGTTTTTCAAACTACCATGCCAATTTGAACTTTTATAAAACCTCTAAATGTAAAAGCTATATAACGATTAATCATACGAATAACATCTACTACCTTTTACTCGGTAGGTGTACAAAGTGGTCACCGCTGACACACATATAAAATCATTTAGAAAACTATCTGATTTTTATTCAAGCTAAAAAAATGACGATGAACAAGGATATACAACAAGTTTTTCAAATGGACCACTATGGTCCGATCATGCATAAATTTACACCATGGGTGGGAAATAGATTTACGTACTAAAACAGTGTATAACATGACGTTCGTACAAAACTACAGGAGGGGATATTTACTAAACCAAATCCCAAGAGTTCACATTTAACCATGTAATATCATGAAATAAAATTCTCCAAAGCTTAGTAAGGACATATACATGCAATTTGATCAAACGTAGGAGTAATTTAGTTTGATTCCACACTTAAGGTCGTACAAATAAAATGCTTGCAAAACCCAAAACAACATTTCATGCTATCAAACTCTCAAAGATTCCGCAACAAAACTTGCATGCGACAGTTATTTCGCAAAACGAGTAAGGTGATATGTGCATGCACTTTGTTTAAAACATAAAATAATTTATGTAGGTTTCAAGTTCAAAGACAATTAATAATATGCTCTCATTGGGCTAAAGTGTTAGTTAAACACCATAACGGAAGTTTCAAATAGACATGCATGCATACTATATGCAACCAACCCACTCCCACAAAGCTCAAGGAAAACGATACCACTTGACGCCATTAAAGTCACCCCATTAAATCCACAAAATTGCATGAATTAAAATCCTCAATAAAACTCAAACACAAAGATAAAGGGAGATAACTTTTCGTCCAAAACCTCAACATATGTGGAGGAGTTCCAATGTTAAATTCATAAACCGCAGTTACTTATCCAAGACCCGAAACATCATCAAAATACGTACATCGCAAAATTCGAACATAACATTAGACAACAATGTGAATAAAGAAAATCATCCACAAAGTTTGCAACTTCATGCCATGAAATAATCTTATGCATGCTCAAAATCATGGTTTAAAACCTTGTGTGTGCTAAAACATTGCTCCAATATTTGTAATATAATCCACATGACGATTTAGAAACATGAGAAATAATTAATGTAATTTATTTCAGAAATACATTTCGTGCTTGAATTTGATCGGCATTCAACACCTAGAAACCACGCTCCTCGATTTCTTAGTTACACTATCGTCATCCAGATGCTCAACATCATAAGGCGAAGATTAGAGAATTCATAGGTTCACCTCATACTTTTGTAACACCCTCAAATCTGGATATAGCAACTAATTTAAAATTTCTAAATACATCGACATTTAATTCAACTACAAACATAATTTAAGGTTTAACCTTGATACATACATTCTATAATAAGGACGGGTGCTACTAGAACCCAATAAAGTCACTATCTCCAAACTGCGGAAGACTTCACCAACTACTTACACTTGCACACAACTAATGCTCAACTCTTCATAGCTGCTAGAACCAAACCCCAACCGGAACCTGGTGCACATGCCGACAAGTAAAAAGGTTAGGCCAACGCCTAGTGAGTCCAAAAGTTTTACATGAATAAATATATCTTTAAAAAATGAACTACACTTGAAACCGTGACCAGTCAATTGCTGTCCTTTAAGACGTGGAAACGACTCTTTTCCAATATCATGCACTTTCAAAGGTGAACACTTCATTTCAAACATGCTTTATAAATTGATGCAACTTAAATTAACTCGAAACATGAATCATCATCAAAACCATGTATACCATACGTCCGAAAACATGGACACTAGGACCAATACTCACGCGACCGAAACGAGCATACTTTAATTACCAAAACACGGGGTTGACATAATTCATTCAAACCTTAATATGCGAGGAGGATGGTTCAATATTAAGGTTCTCATTCACTGTTGACCATAAAGACCCAATGACCATAAACTAAAACATCTTATATTTAAGAAAGTACTGATAGCCGACAACGGGGGAAGCTCGTATCCGTTGAGGGTAGAGGTAACACAAAAGTATGCCACCCAAGCAACGTTAATCGCATGACACCTTCCGACATCACAGCCCGGTGTCCCTACGACTTCTTTACCAAGTGTCACCTCAAGTCAGTTGACCTTGATGGATCATTCCGAAGAACTCCATCCCGAAGGCCCGACACACTTAAAGACTACCTCCCAGGCATTACTTCAAGTGGTGGAGGTCCTAGCGCCTACTCCCCCGGTAGCACTAACAGACTCAACCCTCCTAGCGATTGCTTGTAAAGTTCTCGGTCATAAAACATGGGTATCGAAGTTCAACCACTCAATACCTAATTGACCATCCAAAACAGACTGACTTACGTGCCTAAGGATCCAATGCAACACAGTCTAACCTTACCGGACTACACATGAATGACCAAAGCACTCGAGCCCGTAACCAACCTCAATATGCAACACAACGTATTAGTACGTACATCATAACTGGACTCTACATTGAGCCACATAAAACCGGACAAACGTCCTCAAGACCCCTTTAAAGCGACATCAAGCCGAATTACTCAAAACCTCTTTTGACCAATGATTAACACTTTTCAAATACTGAACGCACTCGACCCATGCCATACAATCACACACTCCAAAATACTTCAATGGACTCCAACACAGTTTAAGTCGGGACAAAAAGTTTACCAAATAGATTTATGCTCTTTATCCTTTCAAAACCTCCATAACACAAAAATAAACCTTTTACCCAAACAACACTAAAAATTCCTTTTAACCAAATAATCTCATTTATGCAATAAATTACCAAAATACGTCCATTTATGACCCACTTATCAAAATCCCAAAAAAAAACCACAAGGATGTGCTCCAATTAAGTTTATAAAGTTAAACACTTTCAAAATAACTAAACTGATCAGCAGTTAACAATTTCATGTAAGATGCAAAACACTTTAAAATAACCATTTTGGCATGTATACCGTTTTCACAAATCAACTTGAACTCACCTTGCTAGATTTAGGCTAAATCTAGATTTTACCCCACTTTGAGCTTCATTGACGAAACTTGAATCTTCCGAGCCAAAACCTCCAAAACCTAGATCCAACGATTCCAACCGTAAATACCCATATTTAACCATATAGAAACATTTCCCAAACACATGACATCAAAATCTCCATTTTGGTCAAAACCCTAATTTTTGACCCCAAACCTTCCAAAATCTTACAAACCGAAACTAGAGTAACATAATACTTAGGAAATCATCAAAGGAGCATTTACAACTTATATTAGGGTTTAGAAATAGAAGGGATGAACTTACCACTTAGGTTTTGCTGAAAACCTAGAAAACCCATAAATGAGCTAAAGGTTGAAGATGAAGATGAAGATGGCGAATCCTTGATCATAACTTTCCCTTCTACCGCTTGATGGTGTTTTCTACCCATAAAATACAAGGATTTGAGCCAAAGGTAAGTTAGGGTTTGAAGGGGAAAGAAGGAAAACGATTTGGGAGAGAATAGGAGAAGTGTGGATGAGAGGAAATGAGACAAAGGCTGAAAATTCGCACTTAACAGCGCCCTATTCGCAATTTCCCGACATACTATTGTCATCCGGATGCATCAAACATCTTAGAGCAACAATCACACTAATTTGGTCAACTTACGATTTCTCATTGAAATAGAGTCAATTCAACCGATAACTCCGACTCAAGATGATCAGCTTAATGTATTCCTCGCGCTTAACTATCACTCCAAAGTGACATTACTATGAACATCAACCCTTCTTTAGATCACTCGCTTAGAAATGTTCTCACTACCCCCCAACGGTCATCATACTAAGGTAGTTCAAGTATACACATGTAGCATGTAGGTTCACCATAACACTGGCCAGGTGCCATTATGAACGTGCTGTAACACCCTCAAATTTGGAAAGAGCGACTAAATAAAAACTTTCAACAATACCGTAAAGGATAATAAAATCTCTTACTACTAGTCCATAATTGAAATACATATCTAGGTTAAACCATCAACAAATAAATAAATTCTCACATAAAGACTAACTAAAGTCGAGTGTTACTATATCCCAATGACAATCGCTATCTCCAATATAAGTGCGGAAGACTTTATCAAGCTAATCACATCTTCGAGCACACAACTAGCACTCATCGCTTCTCAGTGTCACTAGAACTAATCCCGGAATGGAACCTGATGCACATGCCGACAAATAAAAAGGTTAGGCTAATGCCTAGTGAGTTCAAGAGTTTATATTATGATTATAAAGAAAAACGTAAAATGGAAATATTGTATCTTATAATCATGAACCTTTAAAATGATTTACTTTAAAATAATGGAACAACTCATTTACCAACAATATGCAATTTATAGATGGACACCTCAACACCAAAACATTCCTTCATGAAATAATGCAATCCAACGCTTACTCAAAACGAGAATAATGGTAATGCTACGATGATGATGTTCGAAAAAAACTTTATAAACCAAGAGACCAAGATATGATTTCATTCAAGTTTCCAAAAATCATAATTTAAGGAGAAAGACCCAAATTCAAACGCCACCGAAAACAAGGATAAAGTTAAATACCCAAAACAACACCTTTCGATGACGGGGGAAACCCGAATTCCAAGGCTAGTGGCGGAACACAAAGTAAGCCACATTCCGAGTTATTGAGTTCACCATACTAGGATCAAGGTCGTGAACACACCGGCTCAAAACAAAGATGTGGGGGGATGGCACCCAATGATTCCTAGTCATGCTCATTCGCTAGGATTACATTTACGATCCACGGCTAGTATCCGGCCCCACATAACCGTACCAAGTTGCCACCCTAGGACCCAATGTCTCAACTAGTTACAAATGGGAAGTGGCTATCCCATAAAAACAGGCTCAGAAATTAACTCGCGGATGCAGGTCGGGTCTTGGACTCCACGAGCCCTCACCGTATTATCCTCGATATCTCAAGACTAATTCTGACACCAACATATAAATAATAGCTCATTTTCTTTTTTTAAATAATAAAGACCGACTCATATGCCTATGGATCCACTGCATTACATTCTAAACAGTACATGACTCCAATTGAATGACCAACGCACTCAAAACATGTAATTTTCAAATGATGCGCATTAACCTCCATCATACTCGGTATTTCACAACGGGCTATTAAACCGGACCGAAGTCCTAAAGACTCATTTATTTTCAAATATGCATTTCCAAGTTTAACTGCTGATAAGAATCGAAATCATAAAATGAGACTATATACATTCTTTCAAGTACCTCACATAAATGTGCAAGTAATACTTCATAAAACATTTTATTTCGCGAATGATGCATAAAACCCGACAACCATTCAAAAGTGTATTTCTTTGACCAAAGATCTATTTATGCAATAAAACATTAAAACACATTCATTTGTGACCCCTTTATCAAAATGCCCAAAAATCCCAAATGTGGTGTTATACAAAGTTTATAAAGGTAAATATTTCAAATAATCAAAGATCAACAAATAACCCAACATTTGATAAATTCATGTAAAACACATAAACAATTTAAAATGGACATTTTGGCATGTACACCTTTTTCACAAAATCAACTTGAACTCACCTTGCTAGATTTAGGCTAAATCTAGATTTTACCCACTTAAAGCTTCCTTGAAGAAATTTGAATCTTCAAGCCAAATCTTCCAAAACCTAGATCCACAAGGGTCCAACCATAAATATACATATTCCACCATAAATAATACATCCAAAACCATATAGAATCGATCCCCGAACATGTTACATCAAAACCTCCATTTTGGTCAAAAACCCCAATTTGACCTAACTTTTCTCAAAATCCTCCAAACCGAAATTGGAGTAATAAAACACTAGGAAACCATCAATGAAGCATTTACAACTCTTACATAAGTTTATAAATGGAAGGGATAAACTTACTACTTAGGTTTTGGTGTAAACCTAGAAAACCCCAAATTCTTGAAGGTGGAGGTGATGATGATGAACTCTTGATCCTTGCTTCCACTCCACCACCAAATACTCTTGGATCTTCCCAAAACTAACAATCTAACCTTGAAAATCTCTCAAATACGAATCCATAGAAAAAAGAATCGGCTAAAACGGAGTTATGGTGAAGGAGATATGAGAAAATGAAGAAATGAACCAAAAACCTGTATTTGACAGCCTCCAACAGCCCTGGTGCGACATTGCCATGCGACAATGCCCTAGGCATTGTCGCTGGTTCTCCCAGTTTTCTTCTCGTTCATTGTTTTGACCGTAACTTCTTCGTTATAGCTCCGTTTTCGCTCCGGAAAGGACCGTTGGACTCGTAATTGAATAATTTATCCATCAAGACTATAAAATCTAGGATTCAAGTCCAAAATCATATATCTTATTTTTCCTTAATATATCGGTTTTTGTATTAACTTGAAATGATACCTTTCGAAAATCGGGGTGTTACACATGCCGTACATGATCATCCTTGCAACCCTCGACAAGTTTCCCGTTTCTAGCGACTCGATCAACCCCAAAATATCGTATCTTAAGGTACCTAATATGCAATTTCATTTTCAATCACCTAAAAGAACGCTAGTTTGAATCTAGGCATCCAAAAATCAATACATAATTCTCTCAAACTTAAGCTATGATACCAACTTGTAACACCCTAAATTCTGGAAATAGCAGCCAATTTAAAATTTTCTAATTAAATACATCAATAAATGATACATCTACAATCACAAATTAAGGTTTAACTTCAATACACACATTTCATTCTATACATACATACTATAATAAGGACGGGTGCTACTAAAACTCAATAATAATCACTATCTCCAAACTGCGAAAGACTTCACCAAATACTTACACTTGTGAAAAACTAAAGTACAACACATCTCTTCATAGTACTGCTATAACCAAACCCCCAACTGGAACCTGATGCACATGCCGACAAATAAAAGGTTAGGCTTAACACCTAGTGAGCTGAAGAGTTTTCAACATATATAAATTAATCGTTTAAAAAGGAAGAATGCAATTAAAATCATAATCTTTCAAAATGATATGCTTCACTTATGAAAATGACTCGTTTATCAATAATTATGCATTTTCAACGAAAAAGACACCGAGTTAATCGTTAACCAAACCAAATTGTTTTAAAGGCGAATATCCCAATAAAAAACGTTCTTTCGTAAATTTAAGTTCAACCCAAAACTTGCTAAAAGAAAATAGAGAGAGGGCTCCCAATTTTATAAAACACGGGTAACATTTTAAATTTCGGTACATCCAAGACACGACTGGGACATGACACACACAACTGTTTATCCATTGACGAAAACCCATATAAATAAATATCACCGTAAACACGGAACATTAGACCCAATACTCACACAACCATAAAATGGAAGGAACCAAATACCGAAACGTAGAAATGACGTATTCCATTCAAACCTTAATATACATGGGGGAAAACCCAATATTAAAGCCATCATTTACCGTCGACCGCACAAAAACCAAAGTTGATAAGATACGACATTAACATTTAAAAAAAATGCCACGGATCGACGACGGGAGACCCGTATACATTGAGAGTAGAGGAACATGCAAGTAGGCCGCCCATACAACTTACTTGCATGTCATATCAACGTTTCCATCTTGGGTGGCGAGAACACGTAAATGGGGCCACCCGTGATGTTATTGGATTTCACCACATATCCCGGTCCTAGTTCCCATGCCATACCAGACATCACAAACCTCTGACCGTTTATTGCCTCTTGCCATACTCCGTCAAGTTCCACCCCAAGGACTTACGGACATAGGTGCCTATCCAATATAGACGAGTTTCAGGCTCGAGCCACCTATTGCCTACTCGCTAGCGAACCCAAGCGGTCAACGGTCATAACCAACCTTACCCGCTTTCCCAAAACAGACATACTTACGTGCCTATGGATCCAATACAACATTGTCTAAAATTTACATGACTCCAATTGAATGACCAAAACACCCAAAACATGTAACTCTCAAATGACACGAAATAAACGTCATCATACTCAAACCCCCCCAACGGTTATTAACTCGGACAATTGTCCTCAAGACTAAAAATTAGTCAAAACCAAGCCAAGGGCCCAACAATTTATGTGAATATCCAATGAAAGCCAGTAGTGACCTCGAAACACGTTTGACCAACAATTATGCAAACACCAAAACCAAAAAGGTAATTAACCCAAAACTTTTCATTGGTTGAAACAAAACGTTCTCCAAATGAACTTGTTCTCTTCATGTTGCCAAAATGACTCATAGTACAATGATATGCAATTTCCAATGGTTTATAAAATCGTATGCACCAAATGGACAATTATATAAAATGACATCCATTTATATATTATATCATCAAAGAAACATATCAAAATGATTTATTTATCAAAATGCCTAAAAATCACAAAGATGTGTGTTACATAAGTTTATAAAGTTAAATATATCTAATTAATCAAAACTTATCAACAGTTAACAATTTAAGTAAAACACAAACACTTTAAAATAAACATTTTGGCATGTACACTGTTTTCACAAATCAACTTCAACTCACCTTGCTAGATTTAGGCTAAATCTAGATTTTACCCCACTTTGAGCTCCTTTGAAGAAACTTGAATCTTCAAGGTCAAAACTTCCATAAACCTAGATACATAAAATTTCCACCATAAATATACATCTAAAACCATATAGAATTGATCCCCAAACACTTTACATCAAAACCTCCATTTTGGTCAAAACCCTATTTTTGACCTAACTCCTCCAAAATCTTCCAAACTGAAATTGGAGAAACATAATACTAGGTCATCCATGGAGCGATTATAACTCATAAAGAAGCTCAGAAACGGAGGGAATGAACTTACACTTAGGTTTTTGAGCAAAAACCCCCAAACTTAGAAATCTTCAAGAAATGGTGATGAACACTTGGATCTTGCTCAAGAGGTTGAAGTTACAAGTATAGATGATGAGAGAGTACAAGGTTTTAGGGGAAAACTCCCAAAAATGGATTAGGGTTCATATGAGAGGGAGGGGTTCGGTTGAGAGAGATTTTAGAAGAGTGTGGGTTAAGAAAATGAATGAGAAGGGTGAGAAAATGGGCTTAAAAGAGGTCTGGACCCGACGGAGAATATGCCCTGGGAAAGTGACATATGTCACTTTCGCTGGCACTCTCGCCGAGAGTGTACCCCGGGCAAAAAGGCCCTCCGCGAGAGTGACACTCGCGATTGTGCCCTGTGGCACTCTCGCTGTCACTTTCGCCCAGACACCCCAAACCTCGAATTTCGATTTCTTCCGATACGCAACATTCCCGATACGCTAAGGGGCTTTTGGTAGCATCATCCCAATATAATCCTGTCATTTACAATTCGCGAAAACATCCGGGTGACCATTGATTACCGAAAATACGGGTGTTACATCCTTTAATTTTAGAGAACGTGTTCACCGACCTGACATGTATGCATGATCCCTTTGGTATCCTTTTTTCCTAACAATAACTGGATCATTATCAAGATTTAATGAGTTAGAGCAAGAAGTCGAAATGTGAATCTCTGTTCAATGTTTAAAAATCAAAGATCATGGTCAATCCATCTAAATTTCGCAAACACCTTAATTCTACCCACATTTTCATTTTGAGCCTTGGTCACAAACCTAGACCAAGCATTACTGGAACAATCTAACTACTCGACTAGCTAAGCGGTTAACACGGTCGATTATGGAAATCACGATCGGGACCGTGATTTGAAATCGTTGTCATCGCGACGGTAAAGCGGTAAAAGAAATTAGGTTCATAAAAAATACGAATATTTACATATAAGAAAACTTAACATATTGTATGTCCAACATATCAAGTAATACAAATCAAACCACAATAGCATTCAATAAACATAGTAATAGAGTTTATAAAGTTCAATAACGATTAAATGAATGATTGAGAGTCGAAAGTTGTAGCCTTCGATTAAAGGGACGACTTAAATTAGGTCAACTAAAAGTTTAAAAGAGTCTATGGCTTTAAACCTTATGTTAGGCTAACTAAAACTAAAAGAAGTTTATTAACCAAACCTACTAAATACTAAAAATCCTAAATCCCCAAACACAAAAACGGCCCAGAAAAAACTGCGGTTTAGCGGACCGCTATTTAGGGACAAAATAGCAGTTAATAGTGCCGCTAAATGCAACACCATTATTTCAGAATTGGTATTCATTTGATGAGCTCAATCCACTATTGCACCGCTATTAACTGCATATCGATTAGACCAACCTAACCCGATTTATTGAACAAATACTTTTAAACATGTTATGATCAAAATGTAAAAGAATAACAGCCTAAATCAACCGCTTCAAATTTATATTTAGTGGCGTGTGATAATATGAATTACATGATGATGTTGGGTAATTCGTTGGGTAATTCGTTTTCTCGGGATTATAAGGCATGTAGTTGCAACTCAATCAAGGTAAACGTGGATTTACTATTATTAACATTATATTCGGTGATATTTCACAATATTGACTTATTATATAAAATCAAACATTTTTTTAATATTTTCTTTCTCATCGATTATTGCTTAACATTTTAATCCAAAAATCCAATTAAACTTTTAACCGTAATAAGTTGAATGAACTACATTTTTCATCCCTACACTTTATACGAAATTTACTAATTTCGTTTATAAAAAGAGTAAACTTCAACTTTGGTCCTTGAGGTGTAGTGAAAAGTCTATAAGTGGGACCTGAACTTTGATAAGTCTATAAATCATCCATGTGATTTTCATTTTGCTCTGAAAGTGGTCTATAGTCGTTAACTTTGTTTATTTTCTCCATTAGGGCCAATGACATTTTACTCTTTTCATCAAAAAAGTTAATTTTCTGTTAAAAAAACATTATATTTGTTTTATATTTGCTATTTTATTTTATTATATAATTTATCTCTCAATCTAAAATTTGTTATTTAAAAAAAAATATATAAAATAAAAATTTATGTCATTTTTAAAAAAGAAAATTAAAGATTTTAATGAAAAATACTGAAATGACCCTTATTTGATAAAATAAACATAGTTAACGACTAGGAGCCAAATTTTAAATTAAAATGAAAACCAAAAAGATGATTTCTAGGCTTATTAAAATTCAAGTGCCACTTTTAAACTTTTCCCTAAACCTCAAGGACCAAAATTGAAGTTTACTCTCTCTAAAATAAAATAATTACATTTGTTTGTTTTTCTGTTTGATTGAAAAGGTTAGGTTACGAGTTGTTTGAATCCAAGTAGTTGACGTTTCTTCCTTACAGTTCGAAGTTGATGATGATCGTTGTGGTGATGACGATTCCAATGAACTCTCGAAACCCTTCAATAAATTCAAAGCTACCTTCACGGTTCATCCTTCACTTTCACTTGTTTCTTTCAACAATCTTTTCTCATGTAAAGAATTAGCTTGTGGGATTCGTCTTTCCCAAACAATTGTGGCTTCGTTTCATTCAAATTCCCTTAGTAAACAGCTGTGTGATCATCCTCGAACTATTTTTGAAAAAATTACTAATCTTGATGATGCCCTCAAATTGTTCGATGAAATGTCACAAAGCCAACCTCTGCCATCTGTTGTTAAATTCACCCAGTTGTTGCAAGCGGTTACCAAAATGAGATGCTATTCGTGTTCGATTGATCTTTTTAAACAAATGGCAGATTGGCAGCCATTCGTGCCCCTGTAAATGTTTACACTACTGCCATTGTGATCAAGTGTTGTTGTCAATTGTACTGCACCAGTGAGGCTTTTGGTATTGTAGCTGATGGCTTTAAACGTGGTGTTGTACCCAATGTGTGCACCATTAATACACTCTTAAATGGACTCATTATAGAAGATAGGATTTTTGAGGCAGAAAGATTATTCAAGAAGCTGATCAGTGGGGAACTTTGTGAACCTGATGTAGTTACTTACAGCACAATGATTAAAGGGCTTTGCAAGTTTGGCAATAATGGTACAGCCATTGCTTTGCTTAGACTAATGGATGAAAGAAGTTGTACACCTCATGCTGTCCCATACAGCACCATCATCGATAGTCTTTGCAAAGACGAAAGGGTATATGATGCTTTAAAGCTCTTCAACAAAACGATCTTCCATAAAGGTATCCTACCAGATGTTGTTACTTACAACTCTTTGATGTTACTTACAACTGTTTATCATGTAATATCCATCACATTGCATTATACTGTTTTCTCACATAAGCTTATATAGACACATTTGGATTTACATGAATGGATAAAATAGACTTTGGTTTGCAAGACACAGGAGAAAAGTGCAGTGTTGGTGTTAAATGGTATACTTGCATTAATTTGGCATAGATGTTTCGTTGCTATTTTGGTTCCGCATAATGTTAAAATTTAGAGTAGTCAAAATAAGTATAAGGTTGGAGAAGGATTTAAGTTCCATTCGAAATGTGGGGAGTTGCAGTGAACACATTTATGTTTTGTGATAATGTTTTGTGATAGTGATGTGACATAGCTATTTCATAGAGATTGGATAGGTCTCATTGACAAAGTTAGGAGGATGATCAAGATTGATGCTTTGTTTATGTTGGTTTTATTGCCTCCTTTGCTCTTTCAACAGACATTTATCATTGGGGAGTATTCTTCTTGATCTTAATATGTTGTAAAGCTTGGAGTTTTTTGAACATGAAGTGTTGCTGCACTTTATCAAAGTTTTAGTTTGGAGGCTGTCTGAAGATTTGCTAATGCAAAGATATGAGACATATCAGTTGACAGCACCTAACGAGAGTGTGACGGTTGAAGGGGTTAGGAGGAGGGGTGGGCCTAGGAGGACGTGGGTTGACCAGTTGAGGATGGATATGACACTTTTAAGCATCTCTAAGGACATGATCCCTGATAGGCGTTTTTGGAGGCACATGACTAAAGTGGTTGATTTTTAGAGGCTTTGGTAGATGGTCACGTCAGGATATTGTGAGGAAGATAGAAATAATGCAAATAGACTCCTTGTTTGGATAGCCGGGCCTGATAGGATTAGGACATAACTTTCTTGCTTGACTTTCTTACTTGTCTTACCTACATGTTTAAATTGTTGTTTTAATTAGTTTCTACATGTATTACATATTCTACCAGATTACATTGTCTGCTCGTACATCATTGCATTCATCCCCACGCCATGAATCATTTTCTACCTGCTATATATATATATATATATATATATATAGGGGACGTTTCTTTTGCAAACCAAGCAATTTGTATAAACTATGAAAACCACTATATTAGGAAACAATAGATATATTTATGGATAATGATTATGATTCATTAATAATGATTGTGATATATATATAAAATGTTAAGTTTATTCATTATAATCATGATTTTAAATTAGGAAATGTTAAGTTTATTCATTATAATCATGATTTTAAATTAGGAAACATAATAAAATCATATATTCATTAGACTTGATGAACGGCTAAGATTGGTTTGCATAGTTTGTACAAATTGTTTGGTTTGCAAAAAGAAACGCACCCTATATATATATATATATATATATATCCAATTATCTGTTATATTACTTATCTAATTGTCTGTTTGCACAGACTTTTGTGTCGTTTACAAGCCAGGGGTCTTCATGGAATCAGCCTCACGACCCTTGTGGTTGAGGTAAGGTATCCTACCCCTCTCAGTCCCTACTTTCAAGTGATCCCACTGGATTCGTTTTGTCTGGTTTGGTTTTTAGGTACCAGACATATCAATGTTGTATATGTCTTATCAGTTTGGTATTTGCAACAAGTACTTTATATCTGTGTTGACGCTGTTTTGATCATCTCTTTTGCGCTTTAAACAGAAACTCATCTATTTTCTACGCTGGTAAAACTTGGAGATTTATGGCCTTGGAGGGTGGTTGTTTCCCTGTCATTTTGGAAGCTGAAGGTTGAGTTTCTTCAGGTAGCCCACCCAGCTGTCTGATGAGTTGGCAATTTGCTACTGAAGATTGGTTTGAAGTTGAAGTGATGTTGTTCTTGTTGTGGATCGAGGCTGAAGCTGAAGCTATTCGGGAAATTGATGCTAAAACTGGTATGCAATATATGGTTGATATTGATTGTTGATGATGGAGCTTCAGTATAGCTCCGTTTACCAAACGCTTGCCGGTAAGAGTCTTCTCCCTCGGGACCCTCACCGCGTAAGAGTCTTCTCCCTCGGGACCCTCACCGCGTAAGATTCTCGGTCCTTGCCATGCTCACCCGGAAGGTAAGTGACACCCGGTAAGTGTTTGGTAAACGGCCTTAGTGGGTGGTACTAATATATCTATTTGCTGTCAATTTCTCTCGATCATGCTTTTCAGTTGTTGTCAGCTGCTACAGGGATATAATTGCTGCTTACCAATTGCTTGAAGTATTGCTGAAACTGCGAAGTATGAGTTTTAAGAATATCAGATGTTGGATCAGTTATCCATTTGAAGTTGAAATTGAAAATGATGTTAAAGGTGATTGTGAAGCTGTTTGTAGTTGGAGAAGGAGCTGGTTATTGGTTCATTCTGACATTTGGGTTGTTGTTTTGGCACCAGATAAATCTGATCCAATTTGTTTTTTCTCCTACTGATGATGGATGATGATGATGATGATTAGCCAAGACTTGTAGAGGATTCGAGGTCTTATTCTGATTTTTTGCTGCTGATGATTTGCATCCTAGTGGTAGGTTGTTGGGTGTGCAGTAATAAGGGGCTGTTTGTTATTGGCTTGATGGGATTAATGGTCTGGAGAGCTTATTCACTAAGTCATATATGAGTGCTTGTTTGCGGCTTATTCGTTAAGCCATGGCTTAACCTAGGGTTATCTGTATCCATTCAGCAGTGACTTTTTTTCTCTACTACCCTTTTCTTAAAAAACACGCCTCTTCTCTATTTTCTTCCCCACAAGTGACACCTCGCAAAACCCCTCCGCGGTTCTGCTACCCGCCGTTCTAGTCCTGCTGTTTGCCGCCCCTTGCCTAATTGACGGTATGATGTTTTTCATCTCACTGAAGTGGTGATTTGCTGTTTATGTTGGATTTATTCCATACTAGGGTTGTTTATGCTCGATTTTTGTTGTGAAAACTTGCTGAGATGTATCTGAAATGTGTTGCTGCTCTCCTTTAATATTTTCATTTATTATTTGTTACCATAGGTATTTGTTGTTGTTGCTGTTGGTATAGTGTATTTGTTAGTATATGTTCTGTTACTGTTGCTAGTTGTTAGTATAAGATCATGTGGCTTGTTTATTTACTATTTGTTTTTGCTTCATATTTTTATATCTTTTTCATCCGGTTTTTGGTCATTCTCACGTTTTCAACCTTTTTGTCATGAACTTGAACCTGACCAGTATGACCTATTATAATTTGTATTACATTTAACATTTTGCCTGTATAGGTATTTGATCTCTTGTTTTTATATGAATGTCAGATTGGTTATTTCTTTGATCCACCTTCAAGAATCCTTTTGTGTTTTCTCTCGGTTGTTTTTTATAACCGATATTGCAAAATTAACCGTTTCTTTTGCAAAAGGGCAAAGAGAACACATTCATTTGCAAGACGTGTCTGTGTAGAGGACTGTAAATATTTACCGATGATTGATTTGATTGGTTTGGTTTAGTTAGAACACCTTTTTGGCCTCTTATTTGCTACACCTTCATTATTTTTTAAATTGCAAAATAAAGTGTAATAATAAATATTATAAACATTAAGATTTTTTTATCCATCCTTTATCTTTATAATTAAAATGGATTAAAAAACTCAACAATTGTTCTTAATCAATACCAAAGACCAATCAACAAAAATTAAAGTTAAAAGGAAACCTAGAATAACTATGCAATCTAATAACAATTAACATTAATGAAAACTAAGAATGAACAACTAAACAAACATGTGCAGGAAAATCCAGAAAATTGATTTAATCAAACCTATGCAAATAAACGAATTGAAGAAGAATTTGAAGAAAATTAAATAACTAGCAATACTCGAACAAAACAATAATCACAATCAAGAAATTAGGGAAGAAGATACTAGATGTATGGAAATCCGAATGGCCTCGGTGCAATCATCTCCCCCAACGTCGATCAAGAAATCGATCAAGAAGTCTCCCAAAAACCCAAAAAAATGTCTACTTCCCTCTCCTCTCCAATTCAAAAAACAAAAAAAAACAAACCTAAAGCCTAAAGTGTTATTCAAACAATATATATATAAAGTCGGATTTAAACAAAACAATACCTATTTAAAAGAATACGAGAACTATTTTATATTAACACACAAAATGGAATTTGGCAAGCGACTTCATGTCCGTGTGGCTTTTTTAAATGATTTTGTTAGTTGTTGTGTTTTTTTAAATAGTTAAATAGTTACTGTTCTCGTTTGATCCTATATATATATATATATATATATATATATATATATATTAAATATTATAATTTTTATTATTATAATTTTTTTATTATATAAATCATAAAAGAATTAGAATTTAGGTGTTATAAAATTAATTATAATAAGTAATTCCTAATTGTTATAAAATTAATATTATAGTTTTTTATTATATAAATCATGAATCGGTCCATAATTTAGAGTGAAAGGTTTATAAGATGAGTAGGAAAGAAAAAACTAATGTGGCAGGAAGAGAAAACTGATTTGGCAAAATCATAAACCTCCTAGAGAGGTTCATGATTGTGAATGCTCTTAAAAAAGCCCAACAAAAGAATAAGCCCAAAAGACCTTCGCGACCGTGAATAAATCTTCACGCCCGTGAAGGTACAATAGAAAATAAAAAAAATGTTTCAGGAGCAGTGCTTCGCGACCCCGAAGAAATCTTCGCGCCCGCGAAGTCGTGGCAGAAACTTCAAATCTTGAATCAAATGTCTTTCTTCGTGTCCGCGAAGTATGGAGAACAACCAATCCCTTCCGACTTCATCCCTTTCGACGGCTTCTCCTCTTCTTCGTTCTCGGCTTTATCTCCCATAGTTCTCGGCTTTATCTCCCACATACACTTTTGTTTTACCTTGACCACGTCTTCACCTATCTCACCTTTAGAAAGATCAATCTGCACAAAACATATACCAAAAGCATAAAAACTATCCCCAAAAGAACTTCCAGCCGTGATTAGAGAGAATAAGAGAGAAATTAAAAATAATGCATGAAAAAGCTAAAACTAAACACCAAAATATGAAGAAAATGCAACCAAAAGATACAAAGTTAGGTGCATAAAATGCACTTAACAAACCACCCACAAGTTAAACTTTCTTGTCCACAAAAAAGAAATAAAACATATGTGGGTGAAAAATAAAGAAAAGAAAGAAAATAAACGAAAACCTTTGAAGATGTCAAGACGAGTTATCCCACAATCTCAGATCACATATCACATACAAACAACCAAATGCCACATGTTGGATTAGAGTAAAAATAACTAGGAACATATGATTACCAAAACGTCAACCAACAAACACCAATCAAGCATATCGCAAAAAGAAATCGCAACCTAAGAAGATTTCGTAAACATACCAAAGCCACTAAGGGAAGGGATAGTGATCTATAAAGATGGATGCTCACGATATCACTCTAAGCTCTCAAAGTGTGTATAGGGACGTGTATACGCTCAAATCCGTCCCAATCGAGACAAAGGAATGTAGTCTTGACACGATTGAATTTATTCTCAAGTCCAAAATTTTCCATGACAATACGTGCAATGAGGACTTTGGGGTAAGGTTAAGGGTGTAGGGTATGGTTATGCTCGTTTATTGGTGTTTGGGATATCGGTTTACGGGTAAATCCTTTTTTTCTTTTTTATCTTTTTTTTTGTATGTACATAAAGGGCTCTTTTCCTAATGTTTTTGATGGATTGAAGGCTTATTCAACTTTTGATCTTTTTTTTCTTCTTCTTCTTCTTCTTTTTCTCTTTTTTTTTGTTTTTCTTTGTTTGCGTGCACGACTTCACGAACCCACAAGCTATGCTTGTTTTGGGGGCTCAAAGAACTACACACAAGCTATGCTTGTGTTTATTTCTAGACTAAATGCCAAATCCATCTATCATTTCGAAGAGTTCAACCTTAACGTGCAATTTTTTTTATATTGGTGTATGGGTGTAGAAGGAAGGGTCGGTGTTTAGGCTCAAAGTGGGTTACAAAGGAAAAATATTTTTGACTTTTTTTGGGGATTAATTTTTCATGAAATAAAGGCCTCCGTGTATGTTCATGATAAATTGGACGAGAAACCACTCAAAAGTCTAGACTACACCTCGATGGGAGGTAACACACAAGAAATGAGAATTGGGATTGATTACATATGTGTCAATCCAAAAAGGCCCAAAATCTCACTAGGTAAATCCATCACTATAGTCACATTTGTAATGTAGGGGGACTATGGTATGCAAACTAGTCCTAAAAGGCTACGTGGAACAACATGCTTAACAGTGTATGCAAGTGACAGCTAAGGTAACATTATTCCTAGAAAAAAAATCATTTAACATGATGGCATAAAATTGATGTGCAATTGTGGATCAAGCAGCTAAATCATGTGAAGTGAGATATGGTGTACTACGAGTCTTAACACAAAAAGAGGATTCAAAAATCTTTTTGATTTTTTTTTTGATTTTTTTATGCAAAGCGAAATAACACTATATGCAAAGAAAATGAAATGAAATAAAATGAAAAACACCCACCCACAAGCTAAAAGGAGCATTGTCCTCAATGCTTGGATTAGGGTGTAGAGAAAAAGAAATCACGGGGAAGGAGGGGGGAGATTATACGGGCTACAAAAATGCTCTAAGGATCCGCGTTGATGACGCTTGGGGCCACAACATTGGCAACGGGGATTATATTAGGTTCAACAACCTCATCCCGACGCAACCGGCTAGAATGTCGCCGCTTTGTGCGACTTGTAGAAGCCATGGTGTGTGCAAGTAGGTGTGTGAGTGCAAAATGCGATGTGATAATGTGTACACAACCTACATCCGCCCAGTGGTGGCGGCCCAATCTATTAAACACGCAAAAGTAGCTCAACCAAACAAATACTCAACAGTCAAAGATACACAACTCACAAGTTAGCTAATGACGTACCATATACTTTAAAAAACTTTGGCGAAGAAGACAACAATCACATGCCCAAAACAGTGGAAGCACAATAATCAATTCATTCAAGCAATTTGGATAAATCTAGCAATGCATAATGCTTAAAATTGACCCACAAGAAAACCGACACCATCAAGTAGACAAAGTAAACATCAATGAGCCAAAACTCAACCTAACAATTCAAAACAGAAAATTAAGGAAGGATTGTACCCAAATTGATGGTCAAAGCTTCTGAAAGGTTCTGCCCAAATAAAGTTGGAAGTTGTCGAATGGTGATGTTCACGTCGGAATCGATAGTAGTCGATGGTAAGGGAAGTGCTCGGTGGTGTGGATGGGGTATTTGTTGTTGCTGTTGTTGGTAAAGTGTATTTGTTAGTATATGTTGCTGTTGCTGTTGCTGTTGCTGTTGCTGTTGCTGTTAGTATAAGCTTTCTTCGATCATGTGGCTTGTTTACTATTTGTTTTTGCTTCATATTTTTATATGTTTTTCATCCGGTTTTTGGTCATTCTCACATTTTCAACCTTTTTGTCATTCTCATTTGAACCTGCCCCGTATGACCTATTATAATTTGTATTTTTTAGATCTAATCCCTAGTAGATTTACATTTAACATTTTGCCCGTTTAGATATTTGATCTCTTGTTTTTGTATGAAAAAGTCAGATTGGTTATTTCTTTGATCCACCTTCAAGAATCCTTTTGTCTTCTCTCGTTATTTTTTATAACTGTCTGTTTGAACCATCGTACTTGGCTTTTATTGCAAAATAAACTGTTCCTTTTGGAAAAGGGCAAAGAGAACACATTCATTTGCAAGAAATGTGTGATTTTGCAAAAAGAACACTTTCTCTCATTGTTTTGTCTGTGTAGAGGACACGTCTGCAAACATTCCCCGATCCCACATATGAGAGATATACTATGAGTGATTGGTTTCTTTTAGTTAGAACACCTTTTTGGCCTCTTATTTGCTACACATTCATTATTTTTTAAATTGCAAAATTAAGTGTAATAATAAATATTATATATGTAAATTTTTTATGGTTAACGATTGTTTATCCAATAGCCCCAGCCTTTATCTTTAGTGGTGAGAAAATTACCTCTCACTTTGATTTTACACTCAAATTTTAAATTTCAAGAGTCAAGACGCATGATAAATAAAATATGTTAATCAATAACTAGGCATATACCCGCACGATGCAGCGGAATGTGAGTAAAGAATGAACAATTAATGTTACTTCCTTATAGACATGTCATCAACAATAAATCATGACCTAAGAATCACAACTTATGAAACACTAAACCCTAAACCCATAAAGATATTCAATAATTAGTTTATATTACAATTATTGACGAAAAAAATTATAATGATATAATTTATAATAAGAATGAAAGGTATTTTACGATTATGTATTTTTAATGCGCTAACGGTGGAAAAAAAATAAAACGTATGGATAGAAAACAAATTAATTCGTTGATATTCATGATATTTAATAGTACGGTTAAATTAAAAAACATTCAATATTGGGCTCGTTTTAAAGGTATTGACGAGATGATTATTATGGTATAATTTGTAGAAAAATGAACGTATTTTTTTTCATTTCATTTTTGTTCACATACGATTATTTGTGTTAATATGATAATGGTGTAAAATGAAAAATGAAAAAACAAGGGATATAAAGTAAATTAAATAAGTAAGTGTAAGGTGGTAAATGTAATATTGTAAGAGTGGTAAATGTTATTGTACAAAATATTGTACAATAACCGTTTTAGAATTTTTATCTATACTATTATATAGACATATACTCGCACACGATGCGGCGTGAAAAATCGTGCAATCGAAGGAACAATTGGCAAAGGTATGTATCTGCTCGCAAAACATCTCGAAATCAAAATGACAACAACGTTTTCATTTTAAGTTTGTATTTTTCGTTCTTATCGATACTTTAGTCTATGAATCATAGACTAAATACATTAGTTTTCATTTCGTTCTTCGTTTGGTGCACTTATATTTTGATTTCGAGATGTTTCGCGAGCGGATACATACATTTGTCAATTGTTCCTTCGACTTCACGATTTTTCGCGTCACATCGTGCGCGGGTATATGCCTAGTTTATAATAATAATGAAATGTATTTTTAATATATTTTAGTTGATCTACGATTATATATTTTTAATATGCTAAAGGTGGAAAAAAATAAAACGTATGGATATAAAATAAATTAGTTCATAAATATTCATGATATTTAATAGTACAGTTACATTAAAAAAATATTCAATATTGGACTCGTTTTTAAGATATTGACGAGACGATTATAATGGTATAATTTGTAAAAAAAAAGAAACATGTTTTTTCATTGCATTATGTTCATATACCATTATTTGTGTTAATATAACACATGTGTAAAATTAAAAATGAAAAAGTAAGGGAAATTAAATAACTAATTGTAAAGATGTTAAATGTAACATTGAATTTTGAAAATAACCGTTTACAATTTTAATATAATAGTATAGATATAGATAGTATATATATAATGTTACATATTTATGCTACCAATAAAAATATTCAATAATTAGTTTATATTAAAATTATTGACCAAAAAATTATAATATTAGAATTTATAATACTAATGAAACATACTATTAATATATTTTAGTGGATCTACAATTATGTATTTTTAATATGCTAACGGTGAAAAAAATAAAACGTATGAATAGAAAACAAATTAATTCACAGATATTCATAGTTTTTAATAGTATGGTTAAATTAAAAAATATTCAATATTAGGCTCGTTTTGAAGGTATTGACGAGACGATTATAATGATATAATTTATAAAAAAAGAAACGTATTTTTTCATTGCATTTTTTTTCATATAGGATTATTTGTGTTAACATGATAAGGGTGTAAAATAAAAAATGAAAAAACAAGGGATATAAAGTAAATTAAATAATTAATTATAAGGGTGGTAAATGTAAGGTTTAATTTTATCACATCTTATTTTATTTTTAATTCATAGTTACAGTTTTTGTCCCTGAACTATTTTGATAGATTTACTTTTTACCTTTTAGTTTTACATTTTACATTTTACATTTTACATTTTCATTATATTAACACATATAAGCATATATTAACTAAAATACGTTAAAAAAATAATTTTTAATTTTAACAAGTTACACCATTATAATCGTCTCGTTGATACCTTCGAAATGAGCCCAATGTTGAATATTTTTTGATTTAATTATATTATTATATGTCATATATTATACATTGGTTAATCGATTTTTTTTAAAAGAGAAAATGCATTACATAGAACGTAAGTTTTAACATCAAGATAATAAACATATTGCGTATTTTTTTATTCCAACAGATTCCAACTTTGATAATTCATTTAAATCAACATATTCACGAGTACGAGTACACTCTATATATTCTTCATTCACATCTAATCTACGTTTGTATGGGATAATTCACGACATTGCATCTGGAAGTGCATGACGTGTTCAATGGTGTATGGGTGTGGGCATTGGGTAATCTCCTTTTAATACTCAGTTAGTTCATCCATTAACTCTATACGAATAGTGTCCCATGCATCTTCATGACCACCAAAACAAGTAGATATGACTCGAAATTCACAATTTCCATCGCCTAATTCATTTTGTACTTGTGTGATGTATGGATGAAATAAACTCGGGATTTGATCAAGATATGGAGGGGGGTTGTCGTTGGAAGTAAGAGCTATGCCTCGCTGATTCTTTATGACCAAAATCTTTGGAGTTGATAAATGTTGGCGCGTTAGAATAACTGTGTCTGCAAATCATGAGTTGTCGGAGTGGTTTCCCAAAGCTTGGTAACAGTATCCCAGTCTACCTGGGTTCGAGTCTAGGGGGACGCTTTGGCGCATGAGGAGCACCCGCCTAACCTTGGTTGGGCCGACCTTAGGTGGTCCGGTCGAAGACTGGGCTACCGCCCCTTCCTATTATGGTTGGGAATAGGCCCATGCGTAAGCTGGGCTGGGTCGCGGCGGATTAGTGGGGTGCCCGTGGATGCCCGATACCGCTGGGATGGTGTGCGTGCGTGTGTGCGTGTGTTTCGTGGTAGTCGATCGTGGGTTCGATGCCGCAATGCCTTCGAAAAAAAAAAGAATAACTGTGTCTACGAGGATCTTCAATAATATTTTTATTTATTTCAAATCAATTACTTTACTTTATTTCAAATAATATATTATATATATGTCGAATGATTCTGTTTTCATTGATCGATATGTGATATCCCAAAATAATCGAAATTTGTGATATCCACAATTAATCACATGTGATATCCACAAAATACAACGTAATTATATATGTTAATGTGATATGTTAAAACGTATTTTTTAACATATTTTTAACATATAATAAAATAATAAAATATTCAATATTGGGCTAATTTCGAAGGTATCGAAGAAACGGCTATAATGGTGTAACTTGTTAAAATTAAATATTATTTTTTTTAACGTATTTTAATTAATATAATGAAAATGTAAAATGTAAAACTAAAAGGTATAAAATAAATCTATCAAAAGAGTTAAGGGACCAAAACTGTAACTATATATATATAATAAAACCGTCAACAACCGTTTAGTATAGATAATTAAATATTTAAAATAATTTTTTAATAAAAATATAATTAAAAAACCTTGTTAATTTTATAAATATCTTTTAACCATCTATACTATATATAAACATGGATAACAGTTAAGTGTTGAAAATTAAGAGCTACATTTGGTTATACATGATTTACAACTGTGGTCTTGCTCGCTATGAAATCCTCATGGAAGATGATCACGATTGATCATTTCCTTCTGGTATGCATAAACATATTTCTATATCTAACTATATTTTAATATTGTCTGAGTTTCGTTTCTTTGGTTGTTCTTGAAGCAAATGAATGAATAGAATGAGACACTGTTGTGATTACCTTCCAAGTGTTGATGAAATTTCTGAATGAATGTTACTACTATTTAGTTGCTTTTATAAACCCCAATTCAGATTTAGGTGAAGCATACAGTGACTGTTGAACTGATTATTCAAACGAATGAAGCTTCAAATTGTCAATGTTGGATTAAATTAAGTGATCCATTTGATTAGAAATGTAGAATGTATCTTCAACTTTAAAATGTGCAATGCCTTATAAAACCTTCAACTGGGACGTGGTCATGTTTAAGAAATATGGCAGCATCAGTTTACTATCAATGTTGACGATAGATGAGAGATAGACCATTAATCGTAAAGCTTATTAAGCTAACATATCATAGAAACCTTTATATATTCCAAATTGAAAATTTCAGTAAATCAAAATAGAGAAATTTAGGTATCAAAACTCACAGTTTGGAGAATGGAGACTCTGCTGTTGAAGAGGACAAGGATGACAAAGAAGAAGATGATACTTGTGTTTAAGTTCTTATCTCTACAAAATCTCTTTTTTCATTGTCTTCCTCTTCATTGTATAAAGCATAAGATGCATATAGGATAGCCAGAGCATGACGAGATCATCTTGACAAGTGTGTTTGTCTACTTCTACCAGAAGTATCTCCCTTCCTTAGACAACACAATATCGATATAACAATCAATAATCCTGCCCCTACTCCCATCCCATGGAGAAAGGGCTGCCAATCATCTCCAGAACTTGGTACAGATGATGGTACAGGTACAATTGAACTACTGCAACTTCTATCCAATGGAAATCCGCATAAACCTTTGTTTCCATTATATGATGTCTCTGTGAAGGTCTGAAACTGAGGGCCTGTTGGGATTTGTCCTTCCAATTGATTGTATGACAAATTGAAGGTAGAAAGGAATGAAAGCTTTGTGAGCACTGATGGTATCTTGCCAGTTAGTTTGTTCGATGACATGTCTAATGCTTCTAGCTGACTTAAATTTCTGCTAGATGGGGGGATAGAGCCTGTGAACTCATTATGTGATACATTGAGAAGATACAGTTCCTTGAGTCGCCCAATTGTGTTTGGTATTTCCCCTGAAAAACGGTTACTTGAGATATCAATGGATGTGAAGAGTGTCAGGATTTTCACTAGCTGCAACTCTAATCCTTTGACCGTCACCGTCACAGTATCCTGATAGTAGAAGTCATTAAGCTGTAACACCATAAAGCTGAGGTGCTTCTTACGTGATTGGTCACTGGTCATCATAGCACCCCATTGCCAGAACTAATCTGCTGGCACAGCACCAGTGAAATTATTGAGAGTTATGTCAAGAATCTGAAGGTTTGGCCAGATGTTGTGTGAGCCTTCACCACAATGCACGGACCCATGGAACCTGTTGGAATGCAGAACTAGGACACACAAGTTGGTAAGGTTACCCAAAGAGCATGGATAAGTGTCGCTTATCCTGTTGTTGCCAAGGTTTAACACCTCTAGCATTGTGCAATTGACAAGAGATGGAGGGATCTTCCCTTCCAAAGAATTTCCATGCAGGTCTAGAGTATTCAAGCCACAGCTGCTCCGAAAATTTCCCTCGATTCGACCACTGAGACTATTTTTCCCCAAGTTCAGTACCCCAAGATTGCCACCAAATTCAGTGAAACACTGTGGTATCCTTCTGGTTAAACGATTGTTTGACAAATTAAGAACCTTAAGGTAGCTAGCATTGCATATGGTATTAGGGATCACCCCAGTGAGTAAATTGTTGGAAATGGAAAAGAAATAGGCCATACCAAGGCAGAGCCCAATGCTTTCATGGAGATCTGAATCGAAACGATTGTCAGAGTAGTCGATGAAGGTAGCAGTTTTTGGGGGAATCGGAATCTCCCCCCTGAGTTCATTGAAATACAAGTCAAGGACACTAAGATCAGAAAAACGATAGGGCTTTTGGAGGTTGGTTAACTGATTATGAGAAAGGTTCATGTACGAAAGGCTTCCATTACCAACAGTCCAGATCCAGCTTGGTATTTCTCCTTCAATTTTGTTGCTGGAAAGGTCTAGATGCATCAATCTTGCTTGGTTTTGTAGATGAGGGAACTTTTGAAGATTGCATGAAGCCAACTTTAATGAGACGAACATTGGAAGATGAGACAAGCTAGAGGTATTGCTGTTTGTTATGATAGACAAGTTGTTGAACGAAAGATCAAGAGTCGTTAGGTTGGTCAGACTCTGAAAATCTTTGGTTTCTATCTTGCCACTCAGCTTGTTTGACGATAGTAAGAGGATGCTTAGCCATCCAAGTTGAAAGAAAGACATGAGAATTTTTCCCTCCAATTTGTTACTGCTTAAATCAAGAGTATCCAACAAAGATGCAGATGCATTAGAAAAGTCTGCAAGTACACCAAAAAAATTGTTGTGGGAAAGTTGTATCTTTTGCACTAGTTGCAGAGAGAACAAAGATGAAGGTATGCTTCCACTGAAAGCATTGAATCTTAGATCAACAAACACAAGATTTTGAAGATCTCGGAAGTAAGCAGAAGGGATCAAACCCGATAAAGAGTTCCTCGAGAGGTCAATATGTGTAAGATTCCTGCACAGCTGGAATGATGGGATTTGGCCAATGAAGTAGTTTGAGGACAAGTCTAGGTACGACAATCGGGTGAGGTTTCCCATGGAATTCGGTATTCTTCCACTGAAATTGCTCCTGGGCAGCTCTATCCGGGATAAGCTCTTAAGATTTCCAATAGATTCTGGTATCCCCCCTGAAAAGTTTGTGTTGCTGAGCACTAAACTTCGAAGGGATCCATTCATAGGAAAATGTGGTAAAGAACCATTAAGATTTGAATTAACCGATAAATCCAGAGTCTCTAAACTCCGCAACTGGAGGACCTTCTCTGGAAATGTTTCACACAAATTACAAGCTCCAAGATGCATAGCTGTCAGATTCTTGAAATCCGCAAAGAAATCTGGAACTGGAGCACTCAGGTTGTTCAGAGCCAGGCGAATTATAGAAAGTGACTTCAGCTTCCCAAGGGAAGGGCCTGAAAGTTGACAATTTGACAGGCTCAAAATTTCCAAATCAGGCAAAGATGAGGATAAACCCTTGCACCAATCAAATTTTTGTGCTGATACGTTCACACTATCCAGATAAAGACCTTTAAGCAATGTGAGGTTCTGAACAAGCGTGGTTAGATTCGGTTTCTCAAGTTTTAGTGAACGAATTCCATAGGAGAGAAGTGAAGAGAGATCAAGAACTTCCAGGCTTGTCAGCTGTGACAATTCTCCAGGAATCTGGCCTGAAAAATCCGAATTTGACAAGTTCAAATACTTCAAACTGATAAGGCTGCCAACTCTGGATGGAATCTGTAAAAAATTGAACTTGTTTCCTGCGAGATTGAGGTTCTCAAGATTCTCTAGACCGAAGAGAACACTGGAGTTATCAATACCACCAGATATTGTTTCGTTGCTTAAATCTAGACCAACAATCTGGCCCTTGGAACTGCAAGTGACACCTCCCCAGGTGCAACAATCTGTTGGCACCTTTGGGTTCCAAGACACTAGTTTTGTTGAAAGTGAAGAATCGAATTGTAGTTCGTTCTTCAACTGGATCAAGATCGATTCCTGGTTGATTTGACATTGGCCAGAAACCAATATCAAATTTACCTCAAGCAAAATCAGGTAAAAGGGTATGAAGAAAATCTTAAAACAGAGTTGGGTTCTCATTGGAACCAGAATTTTAGACATCCAGATCATGCTTATGAACGTAAGCCGTGAAAAGTAAGTAAGAAAATATGTTTCTCCCTTTATCGGTATTTAGTGATTTAAGAAAAGTTGTTATTCTTATGGGACAGGAGAAGTAGAAAATAATATGATTTTGATTTGAAGGAAATTTCTCACATATTCATATGAACATTACAAATTCTTGGACCCAAAGTGGCAAAGAAAACAAATTATAGTTGAATGTTGACTTTGCCATTTACTTTGAAGTTGTTACCTTGACTAGCTATGAAAGACAGTTAATAGAGTGGGTCGTATATAATTAAAAAGATATAAGAAAAACATAGTTGTATTACTATTTAACTGCATATTTTAATGTCAAAAGAGTTAAAAACTGCTAACTTTAATAGTTTTTAATAATATGCAATCTAATTTTAATATTATTTTATTCAATTTGATGGTTCGTTATTACAGATTATTCAAATAGTACCTTAATGCATTGTGTTATTAGTTGATTTAGGCAAGATGTTATTAGTAAGAGTATGCAGACATTTGGGTTCCAAGACACCAGTTTTGTTGAAATTGTAGAACTGAACTAGAGTTTGTTCTTCAACTGGATCAAGATTGATTGCTAGCCGATTCGACATTGACCAGAAACCAATATCGAATTTAACCGAAACAAAACCAGGTAAAAGGGTATCAAGAAAATCGGAAAACAAAGTTGGGTTCTCATTGGGAACTAGAAATTTAGATATCCAGATGATGCTTACGAACTATAGAGATGATTAAATTAAACCTTACCAGCTGAAAAAATAAAATCAAATTATAGTTGAGTGTTGACTTTCCCGTTTACTTTGAAGTCTTTGAAGTGGAAATGGGTCTAAATGCCTTGACTAGTTATTAAAGATGTAAGAAAAACATCATTGTATTACTGTGCACCCAATTTAACTGCATATTCATTAAAAGTGACATTTTTCTTTGTAAAAGAAAGTTAAAAACTACTTAGGTTCATAGTTTTTATAAGATGTAAGATGGCTGCACAGTGATGCAGTATGTCTTCCTCTTAAAAATGTGTTCATTTAGACCTTTTTTTGGAAGGATATTGATCTTACTTTATTCAAATTGCTGGTTTGTTATTACAGATTCTTCAAAGAATATCTTATATGTTAAATCCATTGTGTTATTAGTTGATCTAGGGACAGGACTTAGGAATTTAAGATGTGATTAATAAGAGTTTGTACATATTTTATAGAATGAGATAGAGGTGTACAGTGTACTTTGATGCATGTTTTTTCCCCACAAATGGAGTGTCTGAATTGAGAAATTACTTTGTGATGTTTTACCATCTTCTCTTCTTTATCGAGCTAGAAATTGCCTTCTAAAACAGTTGTTTTACTCTTTGTAGAGGTCAAGTTTGCGTACATCCCACCTCCAAGTGGGATACACTGGGCTAGTTTGATTATGTTAGGTTTAATTTCTGAATCGTTAGTTTTACCATCTTCTCTTCTTCATTGAACTAGAAATTACCTTTTGAAAAGGTTGTCTTACTCTTTGTAGTAGATGTCAGGTATGCTTACATCCCACTCTTAGATCCCGCCTCTAAGTGGGATCCACTGGGCTAGTTTGATTACGTTTGGTTTAGTTTCTGATCATTTACGCTAGAACTATTGTATTCAAGTGATATAAATGTACAAGTAGTTTAAAATGAATATGACCAAAGGAGTTATTATGGATGCTAATCTTACACTTCATAATGAAGTTAAACAATGAGGTGGTTTTTCTAGTGTTATTAATGATGGTTTGATGCATGGTGCAGTTGATACCGGTTATTCGAATGATCATTTCAACAAGGATAAAGTAGAGATCATCATGTGACTTCTCATCTCAAGCCTCGTGGGACGTTAAAAATGCCGAGATCATCTTTATATTTAATGCCTCTACGAGACTACGACCATTTCAATTTAATCAGCAATTTCTAATGTACTGTAACGGCTAAAGAGGTATGAGAATTTATTCAAATTACAATCAACAACGTCTAGTGACATGCTTATGGCCATTTCTGCTGATTTTCATATTATCTCTCTTTCTTTTTTCTATTTTACCAAACAATATATAGCATAGTTGTTAGAAGCATAACATTCTCCTAAATCGCCAAAATTTCTATTAGATAGTTTATATAGTAGGGCCCGTTTTTGAAAAACCAATTGGTAAAAAGCTGTATTTAATGGTGATTTGCTTTTTCAGTGAGTTTTTTTTAGACAAAAAGCAAGTAAAAAGACCTTCTATTGTGGATCAATTTTACCTTTTTGTGCTGATATGTTCACATTATCCAGATAAAGTCCTCTAAGCTGTGTGAGGTTCTGAACAAGCGTGGTTAGATTCGGTTTCTCAAGTTTCAGTGAAAGAATTCCGTAGGAGAAAAGCGAAGAGAGATAGAGAACTTCCAGGCTTGTCAGCTGTGACAATTCTCCAAGAATCTGGCCTCCGAATTTGACAAGTTCAAATACTTCAAACTGACAAGGCTGCCAAATCTGGAAGGAGTCTGTACGAAATTGAACTTATTTCCTGCGAGATTGAGGTTCTCAAGATTCTCTAGATCGAAGAGAACACTGGAGTTATCAGTACCACCAGATATCGTGCACGAACGTTGCGAGACATGAGGCAAATGATATCGTAATGCGTAGGTTGTCATGTAATCCTTCAAATTTGAAAACGGTATGCCCCACTTCAATAATTTAATATAGATTTTTGCAATAATATCAAATTATAAGAAATCCACCAATGTGAACAACGAGTCTCACGTCGTTCATTTTCCTATTGGTTTGAGTTTTTAATGATCAAGACTAATATCTATGTTATATAGCATTTAGTAACAGAAACCATATTAAAAAAAATCAAATAAGATTAGAAAAGACAAAAACTAGTTCAATAATAGAAACCGGTCTAATATCATAATGTTCTATAGAAATTAATAGCGGAAATCAAGTTTTAGATGCCTCATGCATATAAAAGAGAAAAACCGAAAGTACCAAAAACATCAAACACGTATTCGGTTTGATGATCGTTTTTCTAAATTATCTCATTCGTCTAACTAGTTTCGTTTTACTTGGGAGCTTCTTATAAACAAATAACATAAGTCAGTGTTTGGAGTAGTTACCTTTTTCCTATGATTTTTATAGTTTTTTTTTTAATTTGATTCTAATAGATTTAATTACAGTAAAAATTGATATTGAAAAATATATAAGACCCACAAAAAATGGGAGGTTATTTCCATATTAAAGTTTTTTTTCTTTCCCATTCACCAACATATACATCGTAAAATTTTCTGTTAAACAGGGTGTTTCGATGTGTACATTGT
Organism: Arctium minus; assembly: GCA_954870635.1. NCBI lineage: Eukaryota > Viridiplantae > Streptophyta > Magnoliopsida > Asterales > Asteraceae > Arctium > Arctium minus. The sequence goes on from OX941084.1 coordinate 112,033,803, forward strand.
ATCGACCATACTTCATGTCTATAACGAAAATGTTGAGTAAACCTGTGCCTTTAGATAGAAGAGCTACAGTCGAGTTCATTAAAGGTATGAAATTTAACATTCCATTTTGGAAAACATCGCTCTTACACGTTCCTATGTTGTAATCTAGACAAGAAATATTGTTCGGTGTTCATGCTATAATACGGTAAAACCAAACGAGCTCAATATATCCCACTTGAAGGTCAGTCTGAAAAATAAAATGTACACAAACCTGATCTCTACCCAAAAAGTAAAGCAGTTTTCCGTGAATATCCTCAACTTGGCAAAATGAGAAAACCATATAAGATACATTTTGGAAAGCCAACTTTGAGTTGATATGACATAGGTGTGTATGCTAGTGGATTGCAACAAGTTCCATAGAAGAATAAATAGTATGTGATAACAGAAATAACTGAAAAAACAAAATTTGAGAACAATTCGACGGTTATAGATCATACACCCTACTGGAAACTAGATCAAAAGACCAATAACTACAAATTTTAAGCAGAACCTGACGCCGAAACGACCTTCACTCTGTCGTCGTTTTCTTGGTTTTTTTAATATTTTTCTTCCTCGTCTCCAAGGTATCAACACTTGCCTTTTTCCTTGCTTGCGAAATCTGGAGAAGTAAACGAATAAAACATAGTTAACCAGAGGTTAGCAATCTAGACGACATCAAGCCCAAATCACATATGAGAAAAACTCACAGGGAAAAGAAACATGGCATAGAACTTAAAGCATACAGAAACGTAGAGCATACACATCCGGTTGAAACCAAAATCAAACTGCTTTAACTACTAGCTTGAACTTTGTCTTCGTTAAACGACAAAGACACACACACACACTCATGTCTTTGACGAGATTTGATCACAACGTTAAAGGTGATTTTGGTACACGGATGAGAGAATTGTGGAAGGTTTTAATTTTGACACATGTTTAGTAGTTTTGTTTCATCTCCTGGATTTTTGTTCTACCTATTTTGGTGGGACAACACTCAGCCATGTTGTGTACCGACCTAATGCCATGTCAAACACAAGACAAGAAGGTTTTGTTCTGTCGTATCTTGTTTGTGTTGTCCCAACACGCCCTAAAAGTTGTGGAGCCTCCTATGGTATCAAGGGCTAAAGTAGTTTAAGCATTCATCAAGTCCATTTTTATCCATTAACTTCGTTTTTAATATATTTTCACTAGCATGAGAAACAACAGACAATTTGTTAAAGCAATTGAGATAAGCGGAAAATGAATGTCATGAAATTGAAAGGACCCCATTATCATTAAAAGCATCTTGTTCATTAGTTAACCTATAAAAGTCATGAATTCTAGGAACATTTGCAGTAAAAATGCATCTATGCCATAAGGCAAGCTCTGTGGCCAAGGTGAGCCATGGCTAGTTTGAAGTCCATTGTCTACTACAGCACTTAGGGGCTGTTTACTTTTTGTTTACATTAAGCCTCTATGGGTTAAGTTGTCTGTCTGGATAATTTGTCTATGTGAGAGACGGAACACCAATGGGTTTGAGGGAGGCAAAGAGAGAGGGTTGGATTATTTCTGGTATTGATTTGTTTAAGGTGGCTTAATGGGGACAAGTGAGAGGTCTTGGCTTATTCCATATAGTCATTTTAGCTTATGGCTTAATGATTAAGCCGTAAATAAACAGTCATATGGCTGAGCGAATAAGCCGCCCAGACCATTAAGCTCATTAAGCTGCAAGTAAACAGCCCCTTAGCCATAGACTAAACTTAAATACCATAAAAAATTGAAGAATCATTTAAAGTCAATCGTTTTTTCCATGATAAAAGAGAGATATTTGGCTAGTTAAAATAAGAGCATATATAATTGATGCAAACTAACCTTCATGGCTTCATATAGTCTCCTCTTTTTGCGAGACATTGCAACCTTGGACATGTTGTCATCATCCTCCGCAAACTGCTGCAGAGCATTATCATCAGTATCTTCAGCAATCTTCTTAACCTCGGTAGTAGGAACGGATGTGTACTGCGTCCCTTCCACTTCCATTTTTAGTTCCTGATGATACTGCTCCTGAAGAATCGACATCTGCATCCACCCAAAATTCCATATGCATTTAATTAGATGTTCACAGTTAAAATGACTCTAAATAACTAACCATCAGGATATAACGCAAGCTTTCTAGCTTTACAGAATGCGGATGGAAATGGAGGTTCTATCATACAACCAAGAATATTGTCATTTATTTGGTTTTAACTTTTAATAGAAAATTAGATAAATAGGTAAAAGAACTAAAATGCCCCCAAGTTAATTGACTTTTCTTAATGGAGTTGGTCAGGGGAACCAAAACCAAAACGAATTGCAAACCACAATGACCTGTAACATATGAAGTTCAGGGACGAAAGGGTCTTCTGGGAACATACCATAGGAACCAAAAATGTAATTTACTCAGAAAAAAATGCAAGCAAACTTGTCATTGCAGGAGCATGAAAAATGAGCAAGTTCGTAAATCAGAAAACCAACCTTTCGTTTTCTCTCTGCAGCTTCTTTAGCTTTTGTTCGGTCAATAATCCCTTCAACAAGTAGATTCTGGGCATTCTCAAGATCATCTTGTTCGGCACCGGGCATTGGAAGAATTTCTTTTCTTGCAGCAGCTTGAAGCCTTTTAATGGTCTCTGCATACTCAGGTACATAGCCTTCTGCTTCATTGTCAACGAACGGAGACAAATGTGGTGGAAGAACCCTACTTGACAGAAAAAGTTTGAGCGACAAATATCAGAAACTGCTCGCAATACAAAGAGCTGAAAGGGAAATACTCCCTACATCCCTAAATAAGTTGTCCACATTTCTATTTTACTTTGTCCCAAAATAAGCATCCACTCTAAAAAATAAGTGCCTATTTTCCATTCTACCCTCAATTATGAGATGAAGAAATACATTGCTCCCTCTATTATTATGGGTATGATTGTCATTTAATTAATTAAAAAGTGTACTAATTACACATTCTAAAACTGTGTGCCTGACATTTATTTTGAGACAGAGAAAGCAGTAGGTGTTCTTTTAATACCTACCTCCCAACCATATAATCCTCGGTTGGTAGTATGATCCGTGCATTTATGCAGTCGAAGACCCATTGTGGCTGTACATAATCTCGGGAAATAAACCGATGACTTTGAGTTGGCCTATCAACAATCTGAACAAAACAACAGCATAAGAAACCTATAAAAGCATTTGTTGTGATAAAATAACATTATATATTGGTGTCAAGATGTAAAACATCGACTGCTTAGTTTTGTACCAGTAGAACGAAGCATTTCATGCATATCGACATACCTGATAATTAATGCTCTGGTTTGATTCCTCAAATGGAGCTCCATCCCCCTCCCACGAAACCACGCCACCAAATGCAGTAATGACAAAAAGCAAGGACTCCCTTGGAACCTGAAAGCACGTACAATCACTTTGAAGAATGAAATATGGAAGGAAAAAAAATAAACCCACATGAATAACATGATAAAAGAAGATTCAGAGAACACTAGCCCAACCAAGCGTGATCGAAAAAACGAATATAAAAAATAGAGAACAAACTATTTAAACAGAAATGTGCATCCACATCTCCAACATGAGGAACACTAACATCCCACTCACATAAGATAAGCTTGTCAGTTAGACAGGATGTCACTACAACAAAATATGTTTTATATATAACGCTTAGAATGTCCAAGCCCTAATAGAATACTTTATAGAACTTACGTTTATAAGACCAGACTATAAAACGTCCTATACAAAAGTGTTACAATAGGTTTATAGGACGTTTTTGCACGTTTTAACAAGTTTTTTAGGATGCTTCAAAAATAATTAGCAACTTATAACTTATAAGACACTTTTTAGAGGTGTACTATAAACCCATCTTTTTATAGGACACTTTTTCAAATAGTGTCGGTATAAAATAGCTAATACGACACTTTATTTTAAAAGAATCCTAAAAAACTTGTTGAAACTAGGGGTGTTCGCGGTCCGGTTTGGGCGGTTTAACCCCTCAGACCACAAACCAAACCACAAGTGGCGGTTTATTGATTTTTCAAACCGAGCGGTTTGACATCAAGTGCCCAGACCGGTCAAGTCGGACCGCGGTTTAGGCGGTTTGGTCGACCGGTTTAGGCGGTTTGGGCCTTTTAGTGGACTTTTAAGTTTAAACATAAAAACATATAAAACTTTGAATTTTAAAGGCTCGTTGGCTTGAGTCCATTTGAAATAAAGAACAAAGTCCACAAAAGTTAACTAAATACCCGAAGACAAAACACTAAAAAAAAAGTAATATACAAAGTGCAAATAAAATCAACGACTTCACTTCTTCATTTTTCCGTTCTTTGTATTCCACAATCCATAAAGATTTCAATCTTTTAAAATACCTTGGGCCTTTTTACATATACTTGGACATCTGGGCTTTATATCATCTATTCTTTATAATAAAGGTATATATATATATAAAAAAATAAAAAATATTTATTTATATATTTGGCGGTCGGTTTGGTCCAAACCGCCCAAAAAAACCTCCAGACCGCAGACCGGACCGGACCGCCCGGTTTGGCAATTTTCCAGACCAGACCGGACCGCCAAACCGCTCAAGCCGCCAAAAACGGTCCGGTTTGACTTGGTTCGACCGGTTTGAGCGGTCCAACGGTTTTTTTGAACACCCCTAGTTGAAACGCCTAAAAACGTCCTATAAACCTATTGTAACACTTTCTCAATAACTTTCACACTACCTCAGCAATCACTTTTTTGTGTTTTCTTATTTCTCAATAACTGTCGAGATATATTTGACCATAGTTCATAAAACATATAAGAATTTCAAGAGAAAGATGCACAAGGGAGATGAACAATCTAAATGATGCAAATATCGAGTTGCAAAAATCATTGATCTTACCTCACGACTCAAGAAGAAGGTCATATTGTTAAAGAGGGTTTTACAGGCCTTTGTTTCTTCGTCCTCTTCATTCTCATCAGCAGAATTTTCAACAAGGTTCATCAATGCACCAGGTTCATTAGCAGGAAGTTGATGCTGAAGTTGGGCTAGTCTAAGCTCAGACTCCTCAACGTTTGCTCCTTTCGTCTGGTCTTTAGCATCAACATACCTTGTTAAAGCGTATAAATCTGCATGAATTTTGAAGAGTTAATATACCATATACATCTCACAAAAACATCTCCAAAAACAGCACTCATCCACAAATTTATGGTCCAAAAATAGTGATCTAGTAACAATTTATCGAGTGGTAGCAACTTCATACCTGCTGCTAAAGCTTTCAGTCGAGGATCAAGGATAGGTGGATATTTCAAATTTATCGAATGATAGAGTCTAAGATTGACAAAACCAAGGAGTGTCTGCATTTAAATTATGTATATGTAAGTATGAGTTTGAAACAAAATAACAAATAGAATATACTGCAGATTCATAAACAAATGCATGAACTTGATTATCACAAACCTCATAGAATTCCAAAAACGTAAGCATGATCTTGTAATCTACATCTTGAGGCATTACTTGCTGTAGTGCATGAGGAGTCAACCATGTGACATTTTGCCCTTCAACCTCTGCCTGAAAAGGTTTAAGTGGTAATCTCCAATTAGGTGATTACATTCTACATAACATCCGATATATAGACAAATATATCGCCATGAGCACTATACCTGGTAATATATGCCTTTCACAGATATGAAAACTTTTCGCAATTTATGTGTGCGAGAGATATATGCCTGCCACTCAAGACTCAGCCTAACAAAACATATATACCATTATATTAAACAGGAAATTAAGATATAACATCAGGAAAAAAACAAGAGTTAGAAGATAAATCGTGCTTCATAATAGCCAAAGTCGTTAAAGGCTCAAGGCGCACTTAGGCATAAAGATGTCTCGGGGCCTAGGCGCGAGGCGCAACCGTGAGGCGCGGGCCTCAGGAATGCGAGGCGCATCTTAATCAATATATATGTACACACACACAGAGAGTTGCACACAACTCAAATATGCGTCAAGTACAAGCCTCCAATACAGCAACCAGCAGTACATCGATATAGGCAAAAGGGAGAAGGATTTAAAACGTGAGCTATGACGGAGAAGTTTGAAGGTTTGGGTACTTATAGACGAAGAAGCTTGAAGTTCTAATGACCGGGTATTAAGTATTATGGTTTGACTTATGTCATCTATTTAGTAACTCTTTTTTTAAGAAGTTAGGAGATGAGAAAATGAACACACCTAGCCTCGACTTCAAAAAAGCCCAAGACCTTGAGCCTTATGAGCCTCAGAGCCCCGAGGCGAGCTTTCAACAACTATGTATATTAGTATATATATACATAGTGGAGCAATCAAATGGAAACCACTTTAATTTTGAAAATCGTGGAAACCTTCGATTTCATTGGTTAAGTTAATGAAATTGTTTCATGAAATTGTTTAGTTTGATGAAATTGTTTCATATAATTCTTTTATTGATGAAATCGTTGCATATATTTGTGTTTTTTGTGTAAAAATGAAAAAGTTTCATCAGACTGCGAAAATACATGAAACAATTTCATCAGAATGAGAAAAATAGATGAAACTACATAAAAAAACACAAATATATGAAACGATTTCATTAACAAAAGAATTATATGAAACAACTTAATCATATTAAACAACTTTATGAACCAATTTCATTAATTTAACTAATGAAATTGACGGTTTCCAAAGTTTCCAATCTAATATGGTTTCCAATTGAACCCACCTATATATATATATATATATACGTGCTTACAAACACACATACATACCGCAAATATAGAGAATATTGAAGAAGCAAGTCTAGAAACTACGTATTGTTCTTACACAACTTTTCTCTTGCATATATGCCCTTAAAATAATTATGTAAAAGCGCAAAGATGTAGATTTTGATTAGAATGAAAATTTTCAGATGATCGATGCTGACATAAAAACATAGAAAGAAAACCAGATCCTGATTTCAAAATTAAGCTTCATGGAGTACAGACATCTGCACTGGACAGGACCAGCATCTGTATTAAGGAAACCTGAAGCTTTACAAAATACCAGTTAATGATTATATTCATTAGAAAATCCAGATTATGCAAGGACAAGGCCTGGTCTTAACATAATGCAAATAATTTTTAAAAAACCTATAGTTCAACTGATGTTTTGAAAAAAAAATCATACACTACTATTCACCAAGATTTTTTGGAAGAAAAAAAAAACACACATTTGAGCTTGTTCTCCCAACACTTATGTAAAGAATCAAAGGCACCACGTGTTTCATTGAAGCAAAATATAGCTTTCAAAGTTCTACGTTTATTTAACAACAAAAATATTATGGCTGTATCTTGTTAGCTGTTTGGCTTAGGTACTTATTATACTTGGACTGCCACGATATAATGCTTATGAGGCATGTCAAGAGTCCTTCCTAAAGGTTTTCCGTGTTTCGTGCATAAAATCTCAAAATAAAGCACGAGGGAAGGGCCAACCACAATATTACTTGTCTTTCCATCTCTTTCCTTATCTTAGGGCATTATATTATTTCTTTCTTTTACACTTGTGCATCAATTACGCACACATGTCTTATCAATTTTGTTTAAAAGGGTTATAGTTAAATTGATTAAGCAAAACTACATATTCAGCATCCCCCTTCCACCCAAATCCACACACACAAGAAAAAGACATTGTAATTTCACAGGACACTTATAGCAGCACATGGGAACTGTCAGCTAACAATAACATGTTGGGAAGGAATAAATAGAGGTTTAATATTGGAACACATATAACTTTAGCCTAAACGGGAAGGAATGTTATTCACCTCTCTTTTAATCCCTAATGAGCTCCACTTTAAGCCTACCGCAACTTCTATATAAAAAGAGGTTGGCTTTGAAAGTTAAGGAATCAACACACTACATAGACTGTATATCTACTTTAAATTAGAATCTCCTCCATTTAGTGCTAACGCGAAGCCACTTTAAAGATATTAGCAACACAGTACAAGCTTTGAGACAGATCAACCAGACATTTTTAGCCATCATATTCCCCAATCTAATAGATTTCGGTTAAAGCCTCACATAGAGAAGATGCTATGAACAACCACACTTGTGCTTTTTAACTGCTTGGCAGCAAAGTCCATAAAGCACACCAAGATGAAGTGTTTCTTGCACTGACAACCGATAGTAATGCCAATAAAATGCGAATGATAGCAGTAACGCGGTGAAGCAGCAAAGCAAGCCACACGAAGAAAATTAGAATAAGGATTGCTAGATGCTACACTATTCACATGCTCTGTGATATGTACAAATGAAGGCACACTTTCCATAAACTTGGACTTAGATAACCTTATCATTACTGCTATACTACCAAATTCCTTAAATGCTTGGATTAGGAAATGATAAATGGTATACATGAAGTTATTGGACTGGTCCTAGTTTATTAAACTACAAAGGCGTGTATTAAAGTGTTTAGCTAGTTGAAATTATTAGAGGTCTCTCTCCAATCAGATGCACCAAATTAGCCATTAAAGAAAAAAAGATGCCCCAAACTAGAGTGAGATTAGTAGATACCACTATCTAAGAGCATACTATGTGGCCCACATTGACCAAAGATCACCAATATCCTAGCTAGTTCCGGTAATCAAAACCCACATACATCTATAATCATTTTCTACATGCATATAGGCATCCAAACAGATATCATAGATTAATAGCTATGAAAAAACTGTGAGAACACATACCCTCGACAGTTATGGATTCGCTCTGCTTGAATATTCTCCCTCTCTATAGCAGGTAACGCAGCAAAAAGGTGCACCATGGTGAGGCAGTCATCCAAATCCCTTAATGAATCAATGAACTTTGGATATCTAAATCACAAAGTACCAATTAGAAAGTGATGATAATTGACCATACTACCTAACCGTGTTAAAAATTGGATAGAGTCAAACAAACCTCTCTCGGATAAGCATATCAAGCGTGTAAGTAGGTTTCCTTGTCAACAGACGTTCAGCAAGATCCTTGTTCTTCTTAGACACTGCTTTCTTTACCTTTTTCTCATACGCCCGCATCTCGCGGAACTTCTCAAGAAGCGGCTCATGTTTAAGAAACAATATATCTTTCATATGATAATATGTATGATGGTTTCCCTTCACCTTCTTCTTTGGGTCCCGAGGAAAAACGCCTTTGAAGATGCATAATCTCCTATTGAATTGAAAACCCAAACACTTAAATATTAAAATGAACACCTTTCACATTACATAATCTCTTACTGAACTGATAACCCAAACATTTATAAATTTTAAAATAAAAAAGAGGAATTCTTTAAATATACCATATTACATGTTTTGCATTTTAAATTAGAACAATAGCTGACTTCATAACTAGGATTATGTACTTGTTATCACAGTAAACAAAGATACATACGAACACTTGATGAAATTGGTCCATATACATGAAAATTGAATACAACTAAACACTTACCTACATGTAATATACACTATATGCCAAAATTTCGAATCAATCGGTACCTGAAAACGGAGAGACTGACTTGAAGGTATTTGACAGCTTGCGACCTAGTGATGTATCTGGCGGCGTTACCTTCCTTCTTCTTCCCCTGCAAAATACAAGTGAAACCAGTGCATAAGAACAACAGTATAGTTGAGATGATTGATTTGTGAATTAGGTTAGAAACTTACAGCAGGCCTGTAATGCTTCGGCATGGCTGTACTAGTTGGAAGAAGGCGGTGTGAATGGCCGACTGAATTCTGATAAACCCTAAAACTGGGTTGTAAGAGAGGCGAAGAGTATCGTCAACGTGCTATGTTATATGTAGGGGTGTACGCGGGTTGGGTTGGGCGGTTTTTGGCAATTTTACAACCCAACCCAATTATGGCGGTTTGAAAAATCTCAACCCAACCCAACCCAACCCAACCCATTCAAAAGTATAACCCAACACAACACAACACAACCCTTGAGCGTTAGGGCGGGTTGGGTTGGCGGGTTAGTAATCTATAAAAATTTGTCGATTGAAAGACGATAAATAATACTAAAAGTATTCTCAAGAAAGTTATAAGTTATTACATTACAATCATCCAAATAGGCAAATAATATATCAAAATCCATAAGTATATCAAAATCCATAAGTCTTAGAATTAAACTTCAAAAGTCTAAATGATAAAAACAGTAAAGTTTATCAGTGAATCAATCAATCATACCAATTTTGACTCAAACAATCTCTAAAAATTAAAACAAAAAAGTTTATCAGTGAATTAATCATTGGGATCTACCAAATTTTTGAGTATTCAGGGTATCAGTGAAGTTTATCAGACTTCAAAGTTCAAACATCGTGTGAAATATAAATCAAATAAAAGTAGCAGTTGGCAGCAACAATAGGCGGCAGTAGGTGAATCATGTAGTGTGAATCAGTGAAGAACCTGTCGTGTGAAATTGTGAATCATGTAGTGTGAATCAGTGAATAACATATCTGTACCTGTAGGCGTGTAGCAGCGGCAACAGTAGGCGACAGTAGGTGGAACCGTGGAAGCAGTCGGCAGCGGCCTCTTGATTTCTTCGATGTTCGATCGTTCACGTCTTCACTACTTCAGTCCCAAAACGGCAAAACCTAATTCAATTTCAAGCGACTTGAATTTAGGCTAAAGCTAGTAAGGTGCTGTTCGGTTCGTTTTCTGTTAAGACCTGAATGGATATAGTTGTCTGTCTGGAAATAGTTGTCTGTATGTTAACAGAAAAGTTGTTGTTCGGTTAGTATGCTGAATAAACAGTCTGAATGTCAGAAATGACCATTTTACCCCCAGTCTTTATTTTTGTCTGAATAAAATAGCTGTTTGATAAAAATACGGAATAAATGACTTATAATTATTAAAAAAATCAATATAAAAGTTTTCTAAATAAAAACAACTTGATTAAACATAATAATATGAATTCAATGTTGCAAGCAAAACAACATTAATAAGTACTTATAATAGGAACAAGTCAACAACATAAGTTTGGATACATTTAAAAATTTAAAACATTTCAAACTAGTCCATTTGCAATTTGATCACGCAAATTAGCCATATATTGTGTGCTATTAGCACCCCATTGTGATCCATCTATTTCCGCTTCTCCACTTCCAACGTCTTCTTCTTCATTGGTGAAAATGGTGTTTTCATTGTACTCCATAAAAAGTTGATCTTGGATATTACATTTTCTTATGAAGTTATGTATCGCAAAGCAAGCAATGACCACATTTCTTTGTTTTGTAAATGGAAAAGGAGCCATTTGCTTCAAGATTGGGAATCTAGCTTTCAAGACACCATAGGCACGCTCAATGACATTTCGAAGTTGTGCATGCGCATGATTGAACTTCTCTTCTTTAGTTAAAGCACGTCTACGTCGATAATCTGCTAACCAATACCTTGTGTTACGATACGGAGCTAAAAATCCACGAGCATTGGAATATGCAGCATCACAAAGATAATATTTATCTGCAATCGACATTTGATTAGGCAAACATGCAAACATCATTCCAAGTTAAACGAGGTTGATATAATTAAGAATGTATACCTTGAGGTGGAAAAGGGAAACCAGAATTTGGGTTAAATGCAACTTCAGTTAGCACTCTAGAATCATGCGCTATGCCTTCCCATCCGGCCCAAACAAATGTGAATATCATATTGAAATCACAAATGCCTAGTACATTTTGGTAGCATCGACCTCCTCCTCTTCCTCTATATGCAGTTTGATGACTAGCAGGCACTACTGCATGTATGAGAGTCCCGTCTAGTGCACCAATTGCACCCTTCATTGATGAAAAAACGTTTAAAACGTCAAATATTTTACATATAAAAAACTATGAAAAACTATGAAAACAATGTATACCGGAAATATTTCTCTCAAACGACTTTGTTGACTTGACATAATCTCCGTGTTTGTTTCAGACGCTGCCGGACATACAATTTCTCTTGCAAACTTCATCATTCCTCGTAGAACTTCATGAAAACAACTATGGACAGTGTCGGTGGAATGTTGAAATCTTCGTTTAATCACTCTATAACGTTCATTGTGTCCAATCATTGTCAAAAACATAGCTAATTTCTCCTCGACACTTACAACTCTACCATCTTTTACCCAACCCCTTTGTTTAAAGTGATTGCATAGTAATATATATGCTTCACGAGACATACGCATCAACTCTTGACATTGCAAACTAGATCCATGTAGCAATTCTTGTGTATATGTATGTCCACTCATAACCGAAATGTTATCACGTACCCTCTCGATTCTCATTGAAGAATTCCTTTTTCGTCTTAGATACCAAAATAATAGAATTATGAACAAACGTTCTTCCTTGTACGTCAACATATCTATAAATGCAAAAATAATCGTAAATTACTACTTGCACACACCATTTATAAAATCCCAAAAATATTCGTAAATTACTACTTGCACACACCATTTATAAAATCCCAAAAATAATCGTAAATTACTACTTGCACACACCATTTATAAAATCCCAAAAATAATCGTAAATTACTACTTGCACACACCATTTATAAAAATGCAAAAATAAGCATAACACAACGTGATAACATAAAGTCAAATATCATATAACTAACCATTCCAAATACATCAATGGCCAAAGTCATCAACAAAAGAGCCATTGGAAATGTCATGAGCATCAACAAAAAAAGCCATTGGAAATGTATCATCATAAACATCAACAAAAAACATCAATGGCCAAAATACTCTAGAAACCGACAACCCCCTACTTATAGCCTTGTTTATCTCCAACCGTCTTAACCCAATCAACCGCAAACTCGGGTGGTATCATCAACCAAGGCTCTCTATTCTCCTTATCACCAAGAAGAGCCATTGCAATGCGGTACAATGCACCATCTCTTGGCCATCCAAGCTCATTGAGTTTTTGAAGACAAACCATGTAGGAAGGAGGCTCAACACCATCGGGGTTCGCATGTTTTACGGCCAAAGCTTTTAAAACCGACAAAATCTCCTCATCTATGTCAGATTGGGTAACTTTTCTCTTGTTAGTTCTCACTTGAGTACGAGCTGAAGATACGGGAGTCGAGGATGTGGGTTGGGAATTGGAGATATCCACTTCCTCATTGTTGAAAACAAAGAAAGGCTCGACAGAAGGCTCGGGATCATTTGATAGCGGTCCAAAGCTTCCGACACCCGTGGAAACACCGCCTTCAAACAATTGCGTACACAACTCGGGGAATGGAAGGTTAGTTGTCCTTAACGATTCAACATATTTATTTGACTGTGTTAAAAAAGGAATTATAAGTAACCAAGTAAACTAATTTGAAATAGAAGGAAAAGGTTATAATAAAAAGTGACCTGAATCTCAAGTTCCCATTGTTCGGGTGTCAAATTAAACGAGTTCGTTGAAGGATCGTACACATTTCCCGTCTTATTTTTAAGCTTCAACCACGCCCCATATTTCCCCTTTAAATAGTCATAGTGATTACGCATTTGCTTTCTATCAACTTCAAAGTTGTGGGTCTCTTTCAAAGTTTCAGAAACTTTCTTCCATGACATCGATTTTAGGCTTCCACCTTCCTTTCCATTCAATGCTATTTCAAGGATACAAGTTTCTAAAAACGTTTTCACAACAACCATGTTTTTCCAGCTTATCCTAGTCCTTTTAGGTTGATGTGAATCGGCAGTTTGTTCCATACCTAATGATCTATAGATCAGAAACTCAAAAACCAGAAAAACAGCATATACATTTTAAGAACATTATATAAGGATGCTAATGTGAACCAGAAAAAACAACATAAATCTATATATATAAAAATCTACTGTGAAAAGAACATATATAACAAATCTACCAGAAAAGAAACATATACATTTTAAGAACATTATATAAGGATGCTAATGTGAACCAGAAAAAACAACATAAATCTATATATATAAAAATCTACTGTGAAAAGAACATATATAACAAATCTACCAGAAAAGAAACATATACATTTTAAGAACATTATATATGTGAACCAGAAAAAACAACATAAATCTATATATATAAAAATCTACTGTGAAAAGAACATATATAACAACTCTACCAGAAAAGAAACATATACATTTTAAGAACATTATATATGTGAACCAGAAAAAACAACATAAATCTATATAAATAAAAATCTACTGTGAAAAGAACATATATAACAAATCTACCAGAAAAGAACATATATAACAAATCAATCCCACATATGCTACATTTTCAACAAATCTACTGTGAAAAACAATCGTTGCAGAGAAATCGTTATGTGAAAAACAATCGCTGCAGTATATAGTGGTATTTTCCAACAAATCCACATATCAGTCGTGATGACCAGAAAAACATTGAAATCGTAATGGGTGTAAACCAGGAAATCAACAGAGAAATCGTGATGGGTTTAAACCAGAAAACAAACAAAGAAATCGTGAGTGTAGTTGGTGGGTTTAAACCACAAAATCGATGGGTTTAAACCCAAATAATCGATGTATACACTTGTGATTTTAGATCGATGGAGAGGACAATCAATCGATCCCACAAAATCGATGGGTTAAAACCACAAAATCGATGGGTTTAACCCATAACACAGGTGCCATTCGTGAGAGAGAAGAATGGAGAAGAAATATACCTGTCTTCAATGGCGATGGAGAAGAAAGCTACAAGTGTCTTCAATGGCGATGGAGAAGAAAGCTACTGTGAAAAACAATCGTTGCAGAGAAATCGTTATGTGAAAAACAATCGCTGCAGTATATAGTGGTATTTTCCAACAAATCCACATATCAGTCGTGATGACCAGAAAAACATTGAAATCGTAATGGGTGTAAACCAGGAAATCAACAGAGAAATCGTGATGGGTTTAAACCAGAAAACAAACAAAGAAATCGTGAGTGTAGTTGGTGGGTTTAAACCACAAAATCGATGGGTTTAAACCCAAATAATCGATGTATACACTTGTGATTTTAGATCGATGGAGAGGACAAGCAATCGATCCCACAAAATCGATGGGTTAAAACCACAAAATCGATGGGTTTAACCCATAACACAGGTGTCATTCGTGAGAGAGAAGAATGGAGAAGAAAGATACCTGTCTTCAATGGCGATGGAGAAGAAAGCTACAAGTGTCTTCAATGGCGATGGAGAAGAAAGCGTCTTCTGATTTTGCTCGGTTGTGGTTTTTAATAGCAGGTTAGGTTTTCATAAATGGGAGTAGTTGGGGAGTTGGGAGTTGGAGGGTAGATGAGGAAAGGACAATATATTTAATAGCTGAATGTGGAGGAGTTAATTTTTTTAGCTGATTCGGTCAGCCACCAGCTGACCGATTAAGCTACTACCGAACAATGAGATATGGCTGACCGAATAAGCCATATCTCTTATTCAGCCCATTAAGCCGCTACCGAACAGGCCCTAAGTTGGTAACCGATTAAGACTTGAATTTGGGCCAAGGATTTGGGCCTTTATTTAGTTAGCTAACATGGATTTTATAAATTATATAACTGAAAATTATAAATCAGACTTTGTATTTAATTTATAACTTCAGTCTTGAGCCGTAAATATAAATATATATATATATAAGTACATCTTCGGAACATTCAACGGAAGAAAGAAAAGTTGTGCCTACTCTCGAGTTCATATAAAAGGTCATTATGCTTCTTCGTTTCTGACCCGTTCAACCATCGATAATAACTGAACAACCATTTCGTGCCCACTCTTCTTCTTGATTCTTGAGAAGCAGTTTAGTCCTCTCAACTTCTTCCTTCACTAATGGTTCTCTAAGTTGATATTGGCTTGAAGGACGGTAACCTGGACCAAATTCCTTACCGCTTCAACAAACTTCTTAAATCCATCATTATCAATGGCATGAAAAAGGATACCTGATTCATAAACCCATCGAGCACAATATTGATGTACTTGGTGCGTTCTTTCTTTGCAAATTGCATCTGCAATATTTTGTTGAGCATAGTCGGAGCATCGGGATTAATAGGATTAACAAATTTGTCCAATGGCCCTAAAGACGTTGCCTATTTTCTCTTGTGACCCACATTCACCTCATTTTCTTCATTTTCTATTTCAACTTTTGCCCTCATTTCTTCTTCCCGGATTCTATTATCTACCTTCTTCTCTTTTGGCTTCTCAAGTAACGAGACACACATCTTTATCTTCTTTGCCAACTTTCTTACATATGGTAACACCCTTCCCTTTTATTCCCGCAACGTGGTACTTCATCTTTGTGATTCCCGCTCTACATATAAACCCGCATAAGTTACATTTGACCGCATCTTTATTTGTAAGATTACACAAAGTACCGTAGTTCCATCGCGCATCACCCGAATTCTGTTTCAAGAATGTCTCTGAACAAGAACTTGCTTCAGTTATGCGGTTGGTTTGGCCAAACCATTCAAATTAGAACCCCCACTACCACTAGCCATTAGCTAAGCTGTATGGGCATTTGCAAAACCTGTACAAAATCAAAAGAATGTAAAAGAGAATGTAATGATCACTATATCATTAGAAGTATAGATTGTGATTTGAGTATATATATATATATATATATATATTTGAATATAAGTAACATATTCAGATTGTGATTTCTTTAAATTAAATTCCCGGTCAGAACCGGTAATATTAGATGAACTTGTAATAATACAGCTTTACATGCCTAAGGTGAATATCAAAATGAGGTGAATATGGGTCAGAAGAGAAAGAAGGCAACATCTTTAGGACCATTGGACAAATTTTCTAATCCTATTAATCCTGATGCTCTGACTATGCGTCAACAAAATATTGCAGATGTAGTTTGCAAAGAAAGAATGCACCAAGTACATCATATGATGGGTTTATGAATTAGGTATCCCTTTTCGTGCCATTAATAATGATGGATTTAAGAAGTTTATTGAAGCAGTAGGGCAATTTGGTTGAGGTTGTTGTCCTCTAAGCCAATATAAAATTAGAGGACCATTTTTTAAGGAAGAAGTTGAGAGGACTAAAAGGCTTCTCAAGAATCAAGAAGAAGAGTGGACATGAAATGGTTGTTCGGTTATGACTGATGGTTGGACGAATCAGATTCGAAGAAGCATAATGAACTTTTGTGTGAATTCGAGGGTAGGTAGAACTTTTCTATCTTTCGTTGAATGTTCCAAAGATGCACATACGGGCAAATACATCTTTGAGTATGTTGACAAATGCATTGAAGATGTTGGGCCACAAAATGTTATACAAGTTGTTACCGACAATGCTTCTAATAATATGGCGGCCTACCAATTATTGATAGAGAAAAGGCCAAACATGTTTTGGACTTCTTGTGCGGCACATACGATTGATCTTATGCTTGAAGCAATTGGGAAAGAGGCTAAATTTAAAGGTTCGATAAAACCTCTTAGTTGTTTTCATTTATGCACATCATACGACTTTGGCATTGATGAGGAGGCTTACAAAGTCTAGAGACACTGTGAGGCCGGGAGTTTCTAGATTTGCTACTTCATTTCTTACATTGCAAAGTTTGATGGAGAAAAAAGAAAAGCTAAGGCTTATGTTTACTAGTGATGATTGGACACAATCTAAGTGGGCCAAAACTAACAAAGGGAAAGGAGCATATGCGATTGTAATGGGTGTATCATTTTGGAATGGGATAAGCTTATGCTTGAAAGTGATTTATCCTTTAGTCAAAGTTCTTCGACTTGTTGATGGAGCTCGAAGTTGTCAACGGGCTTCTTGCATGGAGAGCTTAAACAAGAAAAAAAAAAGATATCAAAAAGGCTTGTAACAATGTGAAGATTTACTACCATTCTATTGTAGACATTGTGGAAACAAAAGCTAAAGGATGACTTGATAGTCCATTACATATGGTGACCTACCTATTGAATCCATACTATTTATTCAAAGATCCAAGCATAAAAATAATCTTATGGTCTCTGATGCAGTTTTCACATGTGTTGATGAATTTGGGAAGCAAGATCAAGTAATGCATTTGGAGCTCCCAAAGTACAAGGGAAAAGAAGGAGATTTTGGAAGAATGTTAGCAGCCAAGGGGTGTTCAGAAAATAATAGTATTTTATGATCCCGGTATGTATTCATTTCTTGTTTAGATATGTTACATGACTTAGATCTTAAACTCTTTTATCTCTTATATGTATTTATTTTTATTTGAGTGGTTACTTGGTGGATGACGTATGGAAATGTCACCCCAACTTTGCAAAAGATGGCCATAAACATTATTTCGTTGACAACTAGATCCTCGGGATGTGAAAGAAATTGGAGTGCTTTTGAGGGGGTAAGTGATTATATGTTTTAATAAATATTAATAATGGTATTAACAAATTAATACGCGTACATATTGGTTGATAATTTTATATTTTTTTTTTTAGATACATACAAAGAAGAGGAATAGGGTTTGATAGTTAAAGATTGGATGATCTTGTATTTGTTCAATTTAATGTCAAACTCATCAACAAATGGAAAGAATCAAGAACCAAAATATGGATGTGTTACGTTATCTTGATGCTAGTAAAACACAATCATGGATCGTTGCTATTAGTGATGAGGATGAGGAAATGGAAGAAGGTGGTACTTTGGAGGCTAGAGAACTTGATGAGGATGATTTTGAGTCGGATGAAGAACCAGAAGTCGAAGGTGGCGAAGATTTTGAATTCACGATAACGAAAGACTTTTGGATATAATTGGTGATGATAACATGGAAGGATAGTTTGTTTAGATGATGCATCATACATCTACTCTAATATAACACGTTTTTTGTTTATGATATTAGAGTCTTAGAATATCAGAGATATATGGATTATAGAACCATGGGTAGATCATTCTTTTTGTTATGATCTCTTAATATATTTTTTTTAACCTTATATATTTGATATCAATTCATGGTTCTTCTTTTGTCTATCATTTTATATGAATTTAAATTATTAAGAACTTAATCATTATTGTTCAAGACACTAACATAAACACACACACACACACACACACACACATATATATATATGCAGATTTGCCGACTTAAGCCACACTTTGGAAAATGCCATGGCCTCGCCGTAACTCGTAAGGCTTGAGCATGATCTCGCTGCCACGCCATGCCGCACACCATTTAGAATCTTGTATGTAAAGCATTTGTTTCTAGCTATCACCTATATATTGCATCAAAACCTGCACTTTTCTACATACCAATCAAACTGAACATGCTCGAAATACTTGATTTCACTATACTGTCATACGTCAACACAATGTCGATCTGAACATATTCGAAATACTCAAATACATCAACACAATGTCAATTTCACCATATTTGTGTGACAATTTCACCAAATTTCCAATGATTTAGGATTGACGAACCTCGAAGAAATGAAGAAACGATTTTTGACCTTGTCGAACTCGTTTGATCATATGATTTGTATCTGATTTAAGATTTTAGGATTTTTTTGTAAGTTTTTGACCCGTATAAAAGATTAAAAGTTATTTAGTCATTGTTATTTACATTACTCCTGTTTAAGCTTTGAAAATTGCAATCCCCCCCCCCAAAAAAAAAAACACACCTTTATAATGGCATAACGCGTCATGGCACACCGTTATAACGAGCTCCACGCCAATGAGGTAAACGTGGTCGCAAGACCATGCCTTAGCACCAAGGCGCGTTTTTTAGAACCTTGACCACATATAGGATGCAAACCATATTTTAATTTTTCAACACATTTTGTATTATTAAGTGCGTTGTTAAATGAAATGCTAATTACTTTATTTGACAAATTATAAAATCAATTATATTTTTTGTATTTTAAATAATTCTTTGAATAAATTACAAATTTCGTCCCTGTGGTTATATAGAAATTATGGATTGGGTCCCTCAAACAAAATAATTACAACTATGGTGATTGTGGTTTTACTTTTGTTATAGACTGGATCCCTTGTCATAACTCTATTAACATAAGCTCCATTAATTTAGAGACATTTTAGTCTTTTTAGCTATTGTTTAAAAAAACACTTTAAATATCCCATTCTTAACTAAAACGCCCCATCTTTAATCTCATTTCCCTCCCAAAGCATGTTTGTGTTCACCATTCCCTCTTCGTCCCATACAACACCACCGGCCCTCCTTCTCCGGCAGTAACCACACACATGTTCATCTCCTTCTCACTCTAAATCAACCCCAAATTGTAACAGAAACAAAATGTTTGTGTGTTTTATTGTTTGAATTTAATACATGATGTGTGTGTCTGTATTTTTATATGATTTTCTTCTTTTATTTATTAATTCAATATACAGTAACCTAGTCCACCAATTTCTTCTTCCTCTAATCTCATTTGGGTTCCACCTCATTTTTCTTGTTGTGGGGTTTATTGTGTTTCCTCCACCATCAAACCCAACCAACCACCTTGTAATTAAGTTGTTATCATCCTCCGAACTCAAACTAGTAAGTCTCTAAAAATCACGTTTTGACAGCCCGACAAATCACTTTTTCTTGAAACATACATAACTCAGCAAAATCAAATTTTGACAGCCAACCATTTCAAGTCTAAAAATCACGTCGATCCATGTGTTTAATGAAACAAGTTTAACCTATGGTGGTGAATAGGTACCGTTTACATAAGGGTATGTTCCGGTTCCATCGTGGTTTCACCCTATGAACGAACTTTTTTTTGGTTTGTTGGCGCTAAACAGGGACTGGTTTTTAATGTCTTCGGTTGTTTGATGTAGGATGTAAGTGAAGAGCATATTGAGAGAATGGAAAAGTTGAAGACAGAGAGGAGGGATGAGAAGGAGTTGGGCGATGAAAAACGGACTTTAAAGACAAAGTGGTCGAAGATGTTGTCCAACTGTTGTCTTGGCTTTAGATGGAGAATGAGGAGGCATTCCTGGAAGACAGTTTATGTCCGGCTGTTAAGAACTTGGTGGCCGGTGGTGGTAGCGGAAAGAAAGAGAGAGAGAGAGAGAGACATAGATAGAGAGAGAGGGAGGCGTGGAGATTGGGGGAGGAGGAGGATTACGTGTGACGACAAGATGTGGACATGTGGTTGGAGAGGGGGAATCTGGCAGTGGCAGAAGCTGCCGGAAAACTAGTGGTGTTGGGGGGAAGGATCATCGACTTCGGTGTGGGGGAGGGGAGAAAGGTCTGATGACGGGGACGATTAATCAATATGCTTTTATTAATATTATATATATATATATATATATATATATATATATATATATATATATATATATACAAGTGTAATTTTTAAATAAAAATTTATAAAAAGACAATATTACCCTGACTTAACGGAGCACTAGTTAATGGAGTTAGAACAAGGGATCCAATCCATAATTAAAATGAAACCATGGTGACCATACATGTAATTATTTCGATTGAGGGACTCGATTCAAAATTTTCAATAACCATAGGGACTAATTATTTTTCCAAGTGCGGGTAACCAAATTGCTCACATGCAATTGTACACTTTAATCATGGTTCACATAGGTGGATCAATCCAATAAGTTGTTATACCTAGATACGAATGTGCTAAATTGTGTAGAGCGTTCTAAACGTCTCAACATACCAAGTTCAAAAATAATTGTTGCATTTCAGTTTGTGCAATTTTCCATAATTTAAATGTGCCAGGTTTATGGTTTACGTGTTGATATCTCAATTGGAGCAATGTTTGGATCCCATTATATATGTTCACACTCTTGTTTTTTCATTTGACAAGATTGCCAAATCGTAACGTTACCCAACCAAGACTTTTCAATTATGGTCGTTAATACTTTGGTAACATATTCGAAAACCGAAGACTTGGCTTGAGATCCGAGAGAATTGTGTGATACGATTTGCCAAATGGAATTGGGAGTTCGAACGAAATTATCTTGAAATGAAATATGACAGATATTAAAATCGAGATCACAGATATATCAAAAACCAAATTTACAATGTAAACCTTGAGAGGTTAAGAGAAATAAATGGTGGGAAGATTTAAACACGTACTCTCCTTGAGTATTTACACAAAAAAGAAGAAATTGTATTTTGATGATTAAATTAATTGAAAAAACGGAAAAAAGGTAAAATAACCAAGAAATAACAAAAAAGAACCGAGCATTTTAACGAGTCCATAGGTCAATGAGATGCTTCCACGTGGCCGATGAAACTTTTTCGTAAAAACATCGATCTCTCTAACCAGGTATGAAAACGATTCTCACATAACCAGTCCCTATGGGCCCACCAGTTTAAATTTTTCGGGCTAATTGGTTCCTATCCAATGACAACTGGTCCTTGTATAATCGGGTCGGACCCAATTGAGCCCAAACTTGTCCTTGTTAACCAGTTGGGTTTGCCATCACTAGGGAAAACAACAAAAAATGGAGTCTCCGTGCCCTTAAAAATGTTTTGGTTTACGTAGAACTCGTAAATATAAGAATAAAACATCTATAAATTATGAAGTACAAATCAACCGTGCACCGAGAAATACGAAGAGAAGATGCATGGGTTTCGAAAACCCATTCGCCATTAACCCTTTTCAAAAAATAAAATAACGACAATTTAGTATATTTAGCTATTTATTTATAGATCGGCAAATCAAAATTTATAGATCGGCAAATCAAATGAGAACTTAAAAGCGTGTTAAAAAACCATGAAAACAAGTTTCACTTGAGAAACATACAATGTGTTTCATATATAATACAGACAAAATTGTCACAATGTGAAACAAAACATGTCCACACATTCCGTATATGAAACACACACATGAACGATAATACCAAATTAAATCCTAACCTAAAATGAAACCCATTAAGGATGCGTTCGGTACCCAAACAGGATAGGAAAGCATTTGGTAAGACAAGACGGGACATGACTGAACTGGTTAAATGACCAATATACCCCTAAATAAATGGAATTAGTTCTCACTGGTTTCAACATTTTTATATTTTTCTATTTGATTTTTCCCATATCTACAGGCAAGTTCAATAAGAATGACAAAAAAAAAGTTGAGAAGAATAGATCAAACAAAATAAGACTTTCAACAGAAATATGTTGCTTTCATTCACCTTTCTGCTTAAGTATGCATATTTCCACATAATTTCCAACAAAAGATCTTGTACCATGAACCAACTTTAACCTCAAAATTATAAGTACAGAGTTATAAACAATAAACAAGAAATTATATAGTTTTCTTCTATACATTTCTATGTTAAACTGAGTCATCTAGGAGACTCAATTTGTCAAATAATTCTCTTAACTCTTGCTCTACAACATTATAATGTTCTTTAGATTTTGCACCCTCCTCAACTATCCGAAGGGCTCGTTGACATAAATGATTATACCAGTATAACGGGTCACTATTGAAATCATCGAGTCTATACTCTACTAGTTCCGATCGTACCTTATAGTCTCGACACCATCGTGGAAGGATATACTGAGAAGGAACTTCTTCGATCCCATTGTAGTTGAGAACACTTAATGCATGCCTGCATAAATAGCCATTAAAGTTAAACAAGCTACAAATGCAGCGTATTTCTGCACGAGTTGACTCGTACACAACCTCTAGAGTTCTAATCTCCTTTTCCTCACCCTCAAGTTGGACTCGTTCTTTGACCAGATATGTCGTTATTGGGCCATTTACGTTGACTTGTATGGTGTTGAAGCAACTTTGCATCCCCTCAACCTCGGCTTGGAACAACTTGAAAATCTGCTTGGTGTAGAATCTTGAAAGCTGGATTTCAAAGCTGCATCTAGTTTTTGGAGTGAAGATTGAAGCTTTTCTTGATTCGAGATCCTCCATAGCTTCTTTTAAGCGATTTCTGTGTAAAGCTAGATCATACTTATCGAGAAATTCCTTGAATGATGTGTGTTTATGAACATAACCGTTGAAAAATGCATCGAGTGTTTCATTTACTTTCATGGGAATCATACCTGCAAAGGCAACATCCTTCAAGTAAACTGGAACCCATTGTTGTCTATCTTCATATAGTGCTTGAAGCCATTTATTACCACCAAGCCCATCATGATCATTGATCATCTTATACCATGAAGTTTCAAATTCAACTATTTTCAAGGAGTCATAAACTGCTTTATGTATTTGCCTCTTGATTGCCTCATAATCCTTTAATCCGCCCAGTCTCTCGGGTAGCTGTTGCATAATATAGCACAAGCAATAACAATGACGAGACCGTGGGAAAACCTGGTGAACCGCGGCTTGCAAGGGCTTAGACCGTTCACTTATGATAACTTGTGGAGGTCGATCCATCATACATGTAAGCCATGTCTTAAAGATCCATGTGAAGGACTCGAGAGAATCATCTCCAAGAAACGCACAACCCAATAATACATATTGTCTATGGTGGTTAACTCCAGCAAATGAAACGATGGGAATCTCATATTTGTAAGCCAAGCTTGTCGTATCGATCAAAATTGTATCGTAGAAGTAGTTATATGCAACTTTGGACCTTGCATCAGCCCAAAACACATTCTGCAATCGTCCTTCATCATCGAGATCCGTCAGGTAAAAGAAGTTTGGATTTGTCAATTTCATTCGACAGAAGTAATTGTAGACGGCAAGCAGATCTCCACCTTTAAGTTCCAAATGGTTAGAACTCTTAACAGGAAATCTCACCTCTTTTCTGTTGAGATTTGAGTCGTGGTTATATCCAGCATGATCAACTGCTTTTATATTTGTATGATACAACTTGATAGTATGTATTTCCTTTACAGGTTCCAACTGATATCCTTTCTTGGATGCAAGGATCATCCTTTTATGCGACTTGTAGAAACGTTTGATTTCTGGGCTGACTGGATGGTTGTGTAGGAGCTCAACTTCAAAAATCCTCCATCTTTTAGAATCCACAAGCTTAATGATGATCATTGCAGGGCAACCTGTTCTTGTTTCTGGTCTCGGATTGCTTGATTCGCTCTTCTTAAAACCGGCACTACTGCAGCTAAGCTTTGCTCTATAACGCTCTTTCATTTTCGATCTAAACCACGAATTGCTTACCCTAATGCCAAACCCTTGTTCTCTGCCATATTTGTTGTAGAAGTCATAAGCTTGGTCGAACGAATCAAACTCTAATCCAACAGTGGGTGGCAGGGGTTCCCTATTTGACATAGTTTCACAAACTTCATCATCGTGTCCTTTCTCGTCTACGAGTTCATGATCTTCTTCAAACACAGGCTCACGGTTGAGACAAACCTCCATCTAATACATAGGTCAAACCTATAAATTCAAAAGAAAGGTGTTCATACCAACATTACAGCAGCAGGACAAAAAACAGTCATCCCCTTATCAAACCATTGAACTTTGGATTTCGTTACAAAGTAATCATTGTTCTTGCAGAATGCTACAAAAAGTAAGTAGTTTGCAAGGATGAACACTTTTAGACATATTGTGAATGTGTAAATGCAAAAAAATGTTGTGGTTGCACTTTTTTTTGGGTAACCGTGGGTGTCCAGGCCAGTTTGCATGCACCTCGACTAATCCCATGGGACCCTGTGAAGATAACAGCCAGAAAAATTCCCAATGGCCCTGAGGAGACTCGAACTACCGACCTATGGGGAGGAGCCCCAAGACCTAGCCTTTACATGATGCAAGTTGAGCTAGCCCTCAAGGTTGTACTTGCACTTTTTATCAAAGATTGCTCATTCTTGCAAAGTGAAATCTTCATTCTGGGTTTTCATAGAAATGATGGTTTGTTTCCAAACAAAGGCCCAAAAGAGGTACACTTTTTCATAGCTTGCCTTAAGCAAGCATATTTGATGTTAAACCTTGATATCGTTCTCTAGATTTATAGACTTTTCTGGGAACTACATTAAAACGAGGAGAGCAAGAGATAATGGGATGTGGAATGTGGCTCCACCTTCTGACAAAAGTTGAGACGATATATACTTGTAGCCTACCTACCTAGCTGAGCTTGCTCAAGTGGATTGACAAGATAACGTGGAGATAACGAGTTTCAATCTTTGTGTTTTGCCTAGTGAATGTTCAGGGGTATACAAAATAGAGTATGGCAAAGTTTCAACCCCTTAGATGTGGTTTCCTAGGTCTTGAGAAAAAGAACTTTTCTTGCTATGGACTGTAGAGATGCACAAAAGGATTATGGCGAAGGACCAACTCCAACCCTTACGGCACATTGGTCCTAAACGATCCCTCTTGCTCTGGTCTTGACCAGTCTAGGTGCAACAAATAGGACCTAGTTAGGATTGGTGGTGGCCTTTTTCTAAACAAAAATAGTGGAATTAAATTCCTTCTTAATATTCGGGTTAATTATTTATTGTTAGGTTTATATAATGTCAAGAGTTAGTGTTTAGTAATTGATTACTTAATGTTATTATCTAATAAACAGACGGTCCCCTAACTCTTGTCCGTCTTGAAGAAATTAAAATTTGCCAATTGAACTGGAAATCTCACTCAAAGAAGGTATCTGGGAGGAGTAGGACAAGAGATTGGCCAAGAGGTGCCAGAAATCGGGATCACAGTCAGTTGTTGCTCCAGGGATGAAAACATAACTGGTCTTAGCCTCTTGGGAAACAGACTCTGTGCAAATTGGGAAACCTACAACCAATCTAGGACAAGGGTGTGGAGAAGTTAAAAGTTAAATGTACAACTGAAATTAAAGCACAGTAGGTATCACTGTCTCTTGCCCAGAAACTTGTACAACTCTACTCTTATTTATATCTTTTTGTCTACATTCAATCAGTTTCTATCTGCAAGTATGTAGAACAGCCGTTAGAACAATCCCACCTAAAAGTTATACAGAAACACCCAGTACACTTTCCCCACTGTAAAGTATAACTGTCAAAACAGAACTAATACAAAGGGGGGGGGGGTTGTAGTTCTAGGAAACAATTTCTACAAGACTAGCATCTCAACTGGTGAACATCCAGAACACACGAGCACCCTAGTCATGAACTCAAAGCCAACAATTCAACTACCTTTTACAAACAAATGTACAAAATTCAAAAAAGATATAAATATACAACAAACACAATAGAACTTTACTAAAGAAAAAGAGCATATAAACACATATAATTTGTGGAGTAAGCACCTAGAGTGTATGTCTTCAAGTACAAAAAGTGTGTGCAATAACCATTTATATATGTTTACAAGCTCTTTTTACTTTCTATGCTTTGAATTTTTGAAGTTTACCCTTTTGAATTGTCTACAGGAAGGTGGCAATTGCCAAAGCTAGACCAACTATCTTTGAAATTATGCTATTTCAGGGATTTAACAACTCCTCCAAACTGTCAAATTATCAACATACAGAGAAATCGGAGTCGTGCATTGAGTGTGTTTGCAAATGTACAAATTACAAAAGTGGGGAACCCTAAGTCAATTCAATGGTATAGAAGTTAAGTAAAATGGAAAAAGGGAAAGCAATTGGCATGAAAACTGAAAATTATTGTGGAAAAGTAGTTGGATTGGCAGATTCTTACTGTGTTAATCAATGAATTTGATGAGTAGAAACTTTATTATCTGCAATTCTGCTTCTGGCGGCGATTCTCTCTCTCTCTCTCTCTAACTTTCTCTTTCTAGAAAGGGGAAAATTCGGTTCCACAACCTCCGTTGGAACCCCTTGGCCGACACGTGGCTGTAGTTCATTTTCTCCATGATGAATGCCAAATGGGCATTGCATAATAAAAATTTATTAAAATATATTTTTTTTAAATCTAAAATAATTTTTACATTCCTGATTTTTCCAAACAAACAAATCTTTAAACTTTTTGAAATTGAATAAATATTTTTTTAAATATTTTTTAAATCAAAGTTTTAACACTTGTCGTTTGTTTTTTAAAATGTCTAAAGTCTGAAGTCTTATTTTAGTTATGATTAATAAGAGGTGGTGTGTAAAAAGATTTGAACGATTCAGACTTAAAAACAATTAAGAAGTTTTTTTTAAAAAACAAACAACACCTTATAAAGAAATATACTACTTCTATATCAATGTTTCAATAGATTAATAAAAAAGTACAATAAATCAATAAAAAGATGATTAAATACCATTTCCATTAAAATGCAAAGAACTTTGTTTTATTTCATACTATAAGAAAGATTTTTTTTCTTAATTAATGTAACAAAGTTTTAAAATTCTAGTATCAAATTACTTGATGATTGAGGTATATTTTATTTGGCATTTAATTGATGAGTTGGCATTACAAACGAATATTAATTAATGATGTGTCCGATGACTTGGATTTGCTTAATTTAGATTAAAGCATCGTTTCATGTTTGGATAGACATAAATTAACTTTTTGATAAGCTATTTGGACTAGCTTATGAGAAGCTTTTGTGATTATTCCAATTATGTCCTCACTAATATTCATTATTATATATTAACTATTAATTGTAAATGAATATTAATTATTAAAATTTATTATTATTTTGATTAATAAATATTAATTAATATTATCTGAAAATTATAACATAAATTTTAATTATACATTGATATTAATTTTTAATTATTTAGAATTATTGATAATGATATCAATTTTTTTTAATATTGATCAATATATTTTAGTTATCAATTATTAATATTTTTTTAATTATTATTTGATTATTTTTTCCATTTTATATGTAACGGTTATTTAAAATCATAAGTTAATGTAGATTTTTTTTTTAAATTTGGTTTAAAATTCAACATTTATAATATATATAATAATAAATTACAAATTTCTTTTAATTAACATATTATGTTATTTACTACATTATTTGTATTAATTAATATATTATTTTACTAAATTGACTATTTTTTCTAGATGTTCTTTTGGTAATTTTACATGATTATAAGCTAGTTTTTGTCAAACGTGACTTTTTAATCAGCTAACTTACTAGCTTATCAGTCACCAACTAACTTATCAGCTACCAGCTAACTTATCAGTCATCAGCTAGCATATCATCTAGTTTGCCAAACATAGCCTAAAGATAAAAATTAATAATAAAAACTTCCAATGTTTTCACTCCATCTCGGTTTTTACCATCATCAAGATATATTAAGACTTTTCCCATTGTCCACCGGTCTCGTTGTAATCAATCTTTTCTTCTGTTCAATCATCCAAATAAAACAAAAATAATGATGATTAAAAAAACAAAACGCTAGCACAGAATTGAAATCCAAACAAAAACTCTTACTTTTATATGTTTTTCTTTATAACCAAAACCGAAATATACGAGGATGATGTTGACGCAGAAGATGAAGATTTTGATGTTGAGATTAAAGATGAAGATGTTAATCAATTCCAAAAAGGAAGCTCAAATCGTCTCTAAATATAGGTTTCATTCCTTCCATGAGCTCCACATATATTTGACAAATTCTAGTTCTTACCTCACAGATTCATTTAAGCAGAAAAGCGATATAGAGGGTTCATCAAAGAATAGGAATTAACACATTTTGATACATTTTAGCCTTTCCATTTTCCATTATTTATTTTTCAGATGCAATCGCAAGAGAAGTTGCCTGACATTTAGAGTGGATTTTGAAAATGTAACACCTGGAAATTTCAATAAGTAAAAGATTATTTTCTATTTTTAGTAAGTTGTAATTACAGGTTAATGTTAAGGGAATGTTTTACCTTTGGGCACCAATCTGATCGAGAGCGTTGCGGATGAGAAAAGTTGAGTTTTGGGGTTCGTTCAAGGTGATTATTCCTCGCGACAGTGCCATAAAGCACTATCACCAGTCACAATCGCGGAGCAGTAACCACCTTGGGTACAAGTGGGGCGAGTGTGTCCTACGACTGTGACAAGGTCACTATCGCGTAAGAATAGTTGTAGGGGAAGAGTAGCATCCGGTACAAGTGGGGCGATAGTGCCCTGAGACTGTGACAGGGTCACTATCGTTATGTCAGTATCGCGGTCGGGCATCAGAGGTATTTAGTGAGCAGGTTCGATTTTAGACAAGTGTGGTTCATTCTCAGCTTGATTTCTTGTGCGATTTCTCTGCATTTAAAGCGATTTTCCTCATCCCTCTCCCTCTTCCTTCATTATATTCGATTAGGATAGTACCAAGAGCAATTATTGTTCATCCCTAGGGATTTTTAAGCATTAAGTGTGAAGAACCTCAAGTATTGATCAAGCTTTAAGGGTTGTCATCCATTTTCTAAGGTTTGGTGATGTCTAGGTTTTAACCCAAAACCTAGTATTGTAATTCATGTTTTTTTCTTTAAACTTTATACATGCTAAAATATGTGGTGTTTTACCTATTCAAATGCCTTCATTTGTACATTTCAAACTTGATAGAGATTAGGATCTTTTAGGTGAAAACTTAATATTTTGGGCATTTTAGTATGATGTGAAGTAAATATGGCATATTTGTAACACCCTCATTTTCCGCCAGGGGTAATGTTACGTCATCGTCATTAACTTTCCTGTAATAACTTCAAAATAACGGCTAAATTAAAATCGTTTACAGCGGAAGCCTTTAAAAACAATAAATGTGTGACTTAAATGCTAACCCGTCCCATACTGGGTTGAGATACAAAATTTATCCAACATAAATGTCAACATAAATACTGAACCTTAATAGACAGGGCAAGTATCTATGTGTGCCCTTTTCCTTTTTCCAACCTTGAACCTTCTGTCCCTGAGATGCATACTATAGTCAACTTAAAAAGCTTAGTAAGTTCATGGTTTTCATGAATAAAATCATTTCACATTTCACATGTCAATTTGTAAACTCTTTATCAAATAATATGCATTTTCTAAAAACATGCAATGCAAAAACAATTGAGATCTCTTAAATTTTCTGGTTAGGTATGAGTCATTTTGTCATTGACACGCCCGACTGAACTTTTTGTTCTGTTCGATCACCCACTTGTCTGGGTCGTGTCATTTGTCGGTGGCTTACTGCTCAACCCTTAAAACTGACATGCTAGAATTGTTTGAAAACAATAAACATAAAGCATGCAACTAGTCATAAATAACATATATGTAATATGTATTGTAACATGTATGAAAACTAAAACACCGTTCATACGCACACATCATTGTACAAATCATATAATTCTTAAATAAATTTCTACGTATGTATGCATCTCATTGTAAGTCTCATAAAGACTCATCTGCCCGTGTAGATCGACTACGACTGAAGACCTACATATTTAAAATCACCATATCTAATTAATGGTTAATTTTCTCTAATAGTCAACTATAGTTAAACTCGACCCGACCTAAAGTCAAACTCGAAACCGGAGTATCTTAATCCGTCTCAAATATCTCCATTTGATCTCATCGTTAAAATCCTTGTGGGTCAAATGAGGTAAAAGTCAACTCTTGGTCAACCTTGACTAACTTTTGTTAAACCCCAAGTCTAAAACTCGATGACGCCCCAAAACATCAAATTAACCATTGTGTAACAATATAAAGTTACTATTCCAGATTAAAGCATCCCAATATTGTTTAAATCAAAAGATGACACTTTAATATCTTTATTAAATCACTTAAATAAATAAATGATTTATTGTAATCATCCGTTAAAAATACATAACTAAAATATCAAGTCCCAAACAATGTAGGTAATTTTATAAAGCAAAATACCCAAGTATTGCTTAAAATACTGACTCTTTAATAATAGAGGCATTTTTGTAATTTCATAAACTCCATAAATTAAAAAATGGTTCAAACTTATCTATACTATATTATAAAGGCATTTTTGTAATTTCATAAGCTCCATCATTTTATGCAAGATTTTAAAAATCTCTTAATTTACAAGTATCAAAGCACAAGATACATATTACTACTGCAGACTTCTAACACCTACCAATTTGGTATGTGCAGGGTCTTCCTTTTATGCAGACATTTCCATATATCACTATTAATTAATATATTATCTTAATATATATTTGTTTTAATTATATTATTAAATATGTAATTGGTTATTTTTTCTAGATGTCATTAAAATATATAAGATAATCATTGAATTCTAACAAAATACTTAATTTTTTTATATAAAAAACGTTATATTATTAAGCCTAAATTAAACAAATTTATAAAAAAAAACATTATCACTTTCTTAAAACCATCCAAAATCGTACTGTAAATTCGACAAAAAACAAAAGATAAAATGAAACATTAAAATCGTGATGTATTTCGCTGCATTGTGCGAGTACGCTTCTAGTATTTTATAAAGTCCAACAACCTCTCTAAAATTTCCATAAATTATCGTTGCTAAAGTCGAATTTTCGAACTCCAAAAGCTATAATGTAATTTATCGAACATTATAGTTGAACGATGTAATATATGAATTTCCATTGCATTAGAGGATCCACGTCCATCTTGCAAATGGTATTGCAAGATGACATGACATGTCCATGTAGATTGCAAGTTCTTTTACACTTGCTAATTTAGAAAGACCATTTGCAATGTCAAGTAGATAAAACATTAACATTTTTGTTTAAATTAATTAATTAGTTTGTTTAATATTAATTTTTAGTTTGTTTGAACATTAACTTTTAGTCATATTCTATATTTTATAATTAATTTATTATTTATATTATAATTAATTTATTGTTTATATTATAAATAAATCATATTTAGTATTTCTTATGATATTATAAATTATTAAAACATGTAAATATAAATTATAAAATAGTTAGTGATATGGCAGTGGAGACCACTTTTGAAAGGAATTTGAACTTTCATTGATGTGTGAGATGGTATTACAAAGCTGATATGACACTTTAGAAAAGAGTTTGGACTTTTATTTATGCGGATGGTCTTAAACTAACAAATAATATGATTAGGCTGGTAGCAAGCAATTGCTGCTTCAAACTGGAGGTCCAGGGATGGAACCTTACTCCATGCATCTTTTCTTTATTTTTTTGAAACAAGTAGCAGCATCCATGGTATGATTTTTGGAGTTTTTGAGCTTGATTTTGACGCATTTCTTGCTCTTTCTACTTCATTCTTTTTGCACCAAAGTTTTGGTAATATTTTTACCAACATTTTGACATAAAGAACACAATTTTTCGTCAAGAAATGAGTTCCATTTTCTCATTTAAACTTTAAGCTTTTAAAACTAAAACCTAACAACTTTGAACACCAAATTGACCCATGAAAACGTAAATCTATAATATGAAATTAATGGGGTCTATATAGAACTTCAAAACGAAGCTATTGATATAAAAATTACGAGATTTGGTTAAGTATTCTTACCATAATCGAAGAAAAATCGAACCTCCATATCAATGGCCTCTTCCTTCTATTCACTCTTTAAAACTCTTTCTTTCTCTTTCTCTAAAACTCTCAACCTTTTGCAAGTAAAAAATAAATTAATTCATTACAATGAGTATATGAAACCGTTTATGCTTCAAATATGATGATAAAGTAAAAAAAATCAAGTCCATACTACTTCCCAATGGTTGGCCATACCTTCAGTAACACCCATAAATTTTGGTAAGTAAAAGTCACCTCGTGTTCGGTTGTGGTTTCTAGATCATAGATCTTTGTGATAGGGAGTTGTTATGTAATATCCCCTGTCCACGTGGTCTGAAATGGGCGATGTCACTAACGAGACTTAATATGAATACACAACTAATACAGAGCTACTAACAAACTACAAACGTAGATTACAACTTTTAAAACATGCTTTACAACGTAAAATACTACATATCAGAAAGATCTTATAAACTCGGAACACTTATATGTTAAGACGAGTCTAAAGACTCCAAAATTTCACGCTCAATCTCAAGTCACGTCCCCATCAGTGTCACTTGGAACATGTCGTGTTAGAAAACAAGAAACACGGCTGAGTACTGGGCTCAGTGAATGGATTATAATATTAACTCGAAATAACAATAGATAACAATGATAACAAAGCGTAAGACTTATAATTCGAATAAACTAAATTATAGAAACACAAGACGGTTCCCAATTTAATTTCAAAATGCAATATTGTAACACCCCGACTTTCAAAAGGTATCATTTCAGGTTGATACAGAAACCGTTATATCAAGGAAAAATAAGATATTTAATCTTGGACTTGAATCCTAGATTTTATAGTCTAAATGGATGAAGGATTCAATTACGAGTCCAACGGTTCTTTCCGGAGCGAAAACGGAACTATAACGAAGAAGTTATGACCAAAACAGTATCGAGGAGAAAACCAGGGGAAGCGAGCGACTTATGCCGCGACCCAAGGTCGCGAGACAAGTCGCGAAACCCCCTGGATGAGCTTGAAACTGATTTTCAGCACCCAAACTTCATTTCTTCATATCTCCTTCATCCTAACTCCGATTTGGGTGATTCAAAGTGCTACGGTTTCGTTTTTGAGAGCTCTTCAAGGATCTAGCAAGAGATTGGAGGTCTATTGGAGTATACAAGAGTATTTTGTGGTGGTAAACTCCCCATCTCTCCCATTTCATCTTCTTCACCAAGTTTTCTAGGGTTTCATCCACCCTTTGTGCTTCCTTTCATAGATTGGAGATTTGTGGTTATTTTGGTGAACTATAAGTGTTTTGGTTGGTGGATTCAAGCTTGGGTTTAAGGTAATCTTCTATTCTCTTCGGTTATGGAAGTTAGGGTTTTGGTATTAGTTGAGGTATTGATGTTTATGGTTTGGGAAACGATTCTTTGTGGTTGATTATGTTTATTTGCGGTTGAATATGTATGGATTTAGGTTTTGGAAGTTTTGTCTTGAGAATCCAAGTGTTCTTCAAAGGAGCTCTAGTTGGGGGGAAAAATCTAGATTTAGCCTAAATATAGCAAGGTGAGTTCAAGTTGATTTGTGAAAACGCTGTACATGCCAAAATGGTTATTTTAAAGTGTTTTATACGAAATGGTTAACTGCTAATAAGTTTGGAATATTTTGAAGTAAATTATGTTTTACTTGGTTGTCAAAGGGTGAGTATTTTGATAAGTTTTCATATTTGGTGAACTTGGGTTGTGTTAACCTCATAAAATGCTCATATTTGGGTTTTGAATGTTCTAACGAGTAAATAGCATGGTTTTCACATTCATGGTGATTTTGTACAAATGAAGTCTATTTCATGTTATACGTATTTCGGGTACATTTGCATTCATAAACCCTTTGGAAAACCTTTGGTCCCATTATGTGTTGAGTTTTGGGTTAATCTCGTCTTTGAGGTATGTGTCTTCGTAAACGTTGTTTCCAGACATTTTATTACTCGGGGAACCGATAATTATTTGATCAAATGGATTTTGAGCATTTTAGCTCGGTGTTGGCTTAAAAGAGTCTTGTGGACAATTGTCCGGATTTAATAGCTCGATGTAGAGTCCCATTTCATGGCTTACATCTAAATACATTTTTATCGCATATTTATAATTACAGGCTCGAGTGCTGTTGTCATTCAGGTATAGTCGTGTAATCTTAGACTATGTTGCATTGGATCCATAGGCACATAAGTCAGTCTTATTTGATGGTCATTTGGGTGGTACGGGGTTGGACTCCGGGACACATGTTTTATGACCTTGTCCGTTCAAGGAGTACACTAGGAGGACTGAGTCCGGGTGGTGCTATCATGGCGTGGAGTAGCCATTGGATGGGCGTTTTGGACCTCCGCCAGGTGGGGCAATGCCTTGGTTGTATCCCCCTTGGGCCGGACCTTGGAGCGGTATTCTCGTTGTTATATCGCTAAGGTCAGTTGACTCTTTGGTGTAGCTTGAAGGGAGTCGTAGGGACACTTGGGCTTGTGTGTTGTAAAGTGTCATACGATTAACGTTGTATGAGTGACATACTTTTGTGTTCCTCCACTCTCAACGGATACGGGAATCCCCCGTCGTCGGCCCGTCGTATTTTGGATATTTAATTGTCCATGTTTTAATATTGGGATTTCATTCTACTTTATGGTCGCGTGAGTATTAAATTGGGTTACATGTTTTCAATGACGTACCATATTATTTAAGAATCGTTTTCCTTTACTTAAGGGTCGAGTATTATGTTCCGCCCGTGTTTTGGGTGTTTTGGGTTATAAGGTATTATTTACATTTCCATGAATTGGAATGTCGAACTATGATCCCATCTTGGGTGAGTTCCGGATTGCATCATTTTATATGAAACGTGTGTTTGGGAGCATTGTCTTTAAAGGTGCATATTTTGGGAAAATGTGTCGTTTCCATGTTAAAGTATATTATTTCGAAGGATCTCGCTTTAAACTGGTTTCCTTGCTTTTAAAGATTTATTCATTCATGCTAAAACTCTTGAGCTCACTAGGCATTAAGCCTAACCCTTTTTATTTGTCGGCATGTGCATTAGGTCTCAGTTTGGAGATAGTAGCTATGCATGGGTATTAAGTCTTCCGCGAGTTGGAGATAGAGACTAAGCATGAGCATTAAGTCCTCCGCATGATTGAAGATAGTATTTGTTATTGGGTTTAGTAACACCCGTCCTGTTCATAGAATGTATGTATAAGGTGAATGGGAATATTGAGGTTGATTCTCAATTTATGTTTGTAGTTCAAGGTATTAGTTGATGTATTTAGAAATTTTAATTAAGTTGCTATTTTCAGATTTGAGGGTGTTACAAATATAAAACAAAATTTGTCAATTCCTATTTGAGTGTTCGTGGGGTGGCCAACCCACATGAACTATTGGGCTGGCGTGCCGACACACACATACCTGAATCCCCCGTGAATTTAACCACGGTCATATGTTTTGTGGGTATATATTCTAGGATTGACCCTTCCTCTCTAGAGCCAACAAAGTCAGCCTACTCCTTAGAGTCGGGTTCACGGAAGCCACAATTGGGCCTAACCCTGGTGGACCGAATACACCTGCAGGACGCCATGACTACAAAGCCGCCATTGAAGGCATTCCAAATAATATGCCCAATAATTAGGTTGTTCTGAAAACAAAGAAAACTGAATATATGACACTACCCGAATGACGTTCATAAAATTCAAGTTCAATATACTTCATAAAACTCCAAAACCAATTCAATATGAGACACACTTTACAAAAACACGAAAAGATTCAAACATAGGATTCAATAAACCAAAATCAATGTGTGTGTGTGTGTGTATAAGTACACATTTTCATGATCACGTTCAACTGATCAATGACAAGGCGGTGAACCACCTTCGGGAAGGATCAACTACAACAAATAGTTGCCCAAGAGTCAAAGGAAGTGATGTCCATACCTTAGAATACCAAACGATCGAACGAGACTCACGGTATAGTTTTACTTGTTCGTGTGCCTATTGAAACTATGAATTGTTATTATTTGCACGAACGTATTTGACTGCGGACCATTGAACGCTTTAGCCGCACACTTGAACGATAACTCATAAAGTCAAGGGAATGATTGGATAATTGGTTTATATAAATCTAAAACTCACTGCTTTGTCATGCTTCTAGTTTTGCATTGTCGTGCTTCAAGCATTGTCGTGCTTTTAGCTATGCTTTGTCGTGCTTCTAGAATTGTTATGCTTCTAGCTTTTCGTGCTTCCTCTTATAGTTCCCTCAATTTACATCTTTGGCCCCTACAATAATTATCACTTATAGAACAACCCTTGAACTTACACTATTGACAAAAAATGCGTTATTACAAACTCTCCCCCTTAACAGAATTCCGTCCTGGAATTCGTTCAAGCAACACGAAGGGTAACTAATCACCAAAATCTATTTCACTCTTACAACACATCGTTGCCTTTAGGGAATCACGAAAGGACTTTTACATAACCAACCTTACATATCGAACCATCTTTCAAACTAAAACATGAATACCAACAAAATACCACGCTTCCGTTGCGCAACTCTGATTAAACTCATGGAACACATGATATTCTTAAAAATCACACCCTAATTAAATATTAACACACACAAGTGATCAGATTGTTCGTGTTGAGTTAAAGATTCAACTTGAATGACCAAACCAAAAAGTTATCAAAAAGTGGTAACACCCAAGTGTTACATTTTACATCTTAGGTTCGACTTACATCCACACCCAAAGGGCGGTTTAGCTAATGCTAAAAAGAAAAGACATAATAGAAATAAAGAAGTACTCAAAGTTAAATTGCATTAAACTGAAAATTTGTCACTGAGGCCAGTGTCACCACAGTGGTGAACATAACTGAACTGTAGAAAATAAATTACATCTAAACTAAGAAAATGAAATATAAGTTAAGCCATAAGATTCTACGTTGTTGGAGTTCAAGGTTCAAAAGCCTCTCCCAAGATTAATTCTTAAGCTCCTTTAAATATGTGAAGATGAGAGATGAGATGAAAACGACTTGGGATGCAAGAAAATGACATTATCATTGCTTATCTTATTCCTCAAGTTTGTCCTATCCTTTAAGGACACTTGAGAGGGGAGAGGGACCTCTCAATGATGTTCTCTTCCTCTAGTTTGTCATTATATCCTTTGTCTTCTTTTTTCTTCTCTTACATGAAAATACAGTACCATTTATTACAAAATCAACAATAGAACTGTTGCTAAAATATTCTAGTGTTTGCTCGCCATAGTGGTGACTCGTCGGCCCAAAATAACCCACACACTAATCAAAACACAAATTTTTTTCCTTAACAACTCCAAATAAAAATAAATAAATAAAAAGTGGAAACACGAACAAATAATGGGAAAACATACACCAAAAGAAAATAAAAAAACACACTAAGGAAATGTAAATAACATTCAAAATGAGAATTATCACACCCCAAACTTAATTTGTTACTTGTCTCCAAGTAACTAAAAAGACAAAAAATAAAAAAAATAACATGACTCAAGCATACAAGAAGACTAAGTATCACATATAGGATCATTGATTTTCTTTTTTCTTTTTTATCGTCCTCATTTTTTTTTCATCTCAAATCCTTTTGATTAAAAATACCTGAGCCGGTACATTTTGGAGCCCCTGTGTTAAAACCTAAATGTGACATTATACTTTTTTTCAATTATATTATTTAATAAGTTTTTTATTACTAAATTCAAAAATAAATTCTTTTAGTGCAGAATATACATGCAAGTATAAAATAATTACAAACAAGATTCAAATCAAAATCAAAATGACATTTATATCGTTAAATTAATGTTCATAAATCTTCTACCATTAATCCGGTGAGAAGAGTAAGAAGTTAAATAACAAATTTAAAAGTAATGACATAATAAGTAAAACTTACAATATACATTTTTCTAGAAAGAAGACAAAGAACCAATTTTTACTATGTTTTGAATATAGATTTTCTATCATTTATAATAGCAAAATCATCTATTATAATTTCATAATCAAAATTTGTCACGAACTCATTTCCAATTGAAATCAAACTCAAAACATTTAATCTATCTTGAGACATAGTTGATCACAAATGAATTTTCGAAATTGAACATAATTAAGAAAAACATAGAAATAGTCAATAAGAAATATGGAAAATTTTAAGTATCACTAAATAATCAAACATAATTAATAGAAGAAAATGCTTTAACAATAAAATAAATAAAGAAAAACATTTTATATTTACTTATAGATTGAAATTTGTACTTTAAAGGTAAAGAGTGGAGATTAATTTGTACCTTAAAGATGGAATAACATAAGAAAACATTACAATTTTATAATGAATATAACCAAAAAAAATGGAAAGTTTGGTTTAAAAAAAATAGTTTAGAAATATATCACCAAAAATGAATAGATAAATAAAAAATAAAAAATAAAAAGCTAATTAAAAATTTTGTATAATTAAATTATTTAAAAGGTTTACAAAAGTTTTATATAATTAACTCAATTTTCTCTTAATTCATAACCTTAATAGAAATAATAAGAAATAATTTATTTTAGTTAAAAGAAACAATTGTAATTAATAAAATGCTTAAAAGTCACTATTCCTGGGTTTCTTTGAAACAAGGGGAAACACTAACCAACAGATTTGGGAAGAACTTAGGTTAAGTAGAGAATTTTTTTTCCTTATATCTTAACTACATCAATTATAAAGATTCTAAAAAAATTCGGAGGCCCAGTGCGGCAACACCACTCGAAACACCCCAAGGAACAAGGAATGACCCTGAAAAATACTATAGATTTCCTAATTTTTCCACTCTTTCATTCTATTGCAATCTAATTTCCATAGGCTAAGTTATAATTCACCCATCTTATGATAATTAACTTTGTGAAGTTAGATCCAAAGTGCTTTCATAGGTTAGTGTTTACGACTTCTCACTCTCCTTACATTTCTCATATTCCTCTAAACTTGTCTTTTTGGGCTACAAATAAAAAAGAATTGTAAACTTAATGCGTATTTCCGAACTTTTTAATCACATGTGTCAAACTCAACTATTTATATGATTTCGATCCAATTTCATAATTTTCTTTTCTCACTATGGGTGGCCAATAATGACATAGTAGGCACATTTGGTCCTTCCAATTTTCGAAGGATTAAAATCTTTTTTTAATAACACATGTGTTCCCTCCCCCAAACTTAAGATACACAATGTCCTCATTGTAGATGGACCATTACAAAAAGGCTTGGGTAAGATAACAAAAGAAGAGTGTATCGGCTAAGTGTTTACAAAGATAGCCTATGTCATTTCTAAAGTTCCAAAGTTTAATCAATATGGACACCGAGGAATTTGTTGCTTAGTTTTAGAAATCTACTATTAGTGAAAAGATTGTTCAAACTTCAAACTATGAGATTGAAAATCTAAGGAAATAAAATGAGAATACTTTTTTTTTTTTTTTTTCCTGTTCTCTCTTTTTTTTTATCCCAAAAACTTTGATACTAGTTGGAAAAAATACAAAAAATAAACTCAATTCTCACATACACAAAAAATGCAAAATATATAAAAGACACAAAATTGGAGTTGAGAGTAACGAAAAAAATTGTATGGTAGGTTGTGATTCACCACCCCACTTAGTGATGGCCAAATGGGCCCGACCCGACCCGATCGATTAACCGAGCCCGACCCGACTGAAAACCCGGCCCGGTGTCAAACCGGTTTGAAGCCCGAAAACCTAGACTGGTTTGGGTTTTTGGTGTTTTTGGCGGCCCGGCCCGGCCCGGCCCGAAACCGGTTCCCGGCCCGGTTTTTGGCCCGGCCCGGCCCGGCCCGATTTTCACATTTTAAAAAATATAGCCGTTTATAGCCGTTTTCTAGCCGTTGGTATGCATTTTTTGACCCTTTTTTTGGTGTTTTTTACCCCTCCAAACCCATATAAATACTTGTGTTGGTTATGGATAGTGACACCAACTTACAAAACGCAAAAAACGCATACAATTCTCATTTATCGGCTCTCGCTATATTCGTTTCTCGCAAGTTCTAGTCTAATATCTCTAGTTCTCTACTCTCTAGTCTCTACTCTCAAGTCTCTACTCTCAAAATGGCCGAACAAAATTACCAAGTTATTGTCGATCATGGACGAAAAGCACCAATTTGGAACCATTTCAACTTGGTGATGCTCCCCGACGGTACAAAAAAATCAAAATGCAAACGGTGTGGAGATCTCCTTGCGGCGGCCGTAAATACCACGTTAAAGCGCCACTACGAGTCTTCGTGCAAGAAGTTGAAATCGAGTGACGATCCAAGTCAACCCATACTTGACAATTCCGGTCAAGTATGGTCGTATGATGTCGCGTTGGCCCGAGAAATGCAAATGAAATGTGTCATTCAAGTGGGGTTGCCGTTCGGACATTTCGACAATCCTCACATTACGAACATGATCAAACTCTCGCTCCAACCACGCTACGTGGGTTCGGTAAGTCGTCAAACTCTTAGACGTGATGCTATAAAACTTTGGAAAATGGCCAAAAAAGATACGCGACAAACGTTTTTATCATTACCCAACAACATTTCTTTAACGTGTGATATATGGAGCGCACTATTCGGATTGCCACAATCTTATATATGCATAACGGCACATTGGATTGTGCCGCAATTGTGGCAATTATGCAAACGTGTAATCACGTTTGAGCACTTTGGTTCGCCACATTCGGGTGAGCGTCAATTTAATATAATTATGAGAAATATTGAATATTATAATTTAACTAATAAGGTTATTAGTATTTCGTTTGATAATGCTAGTAATAATACGTTATGTGTGGAGAAATTAAAGTTGGCTTTATCCCCTATTTTAAATGGAAAATTATTTCACACACGTTGTTGCGCACACATAATAAATCTAGCCGTTCAAGACGGCTTAGTAGTATGTAAACATTCTTTAACTAAGTTTAGGCTTATGTTACGCCGGATTTTCACAAAAGGTAAAAGCATGCAACAAGCATTTATAAAATATTGCAAAGATGTCGGTTTTAAAGCTTTGGGACCGACACACGCTATGGCCATTCGATGGAATTCCACTTACAAAATGATGGATAATTTATTAAGACAAAAACCATATATTCACGCATTTTATAACATTCAATACCCGGATAACACGATATCTGAATATGATTGGCAAATGCTTGAAGGCTTACATGATATTTTGGGCGATTTCAAAACTGCAACAACTTTGTTATCCGGTATTTATTATCCAACAAGCCCTTTACTTTTAAATCAAATATATATTTTGGCAAGTAAAATTTCTCAATACGAAGAACATTTCAACTTTCAAAACGTGGTAGCACCAATGAAAGCAAAATTGTTAAAATATTTTAAAGAGATCCCCTTCAGTTTTCTTTGTGCCGCGGCATTAAATCCGTATTTAAATGTTACGGGTGTCGAAGTTTTAATACAATCAATATGTGTAGCGTTTGGTTTGGATACGATTACAAATTCTTCTTTTTCAAGGAACCGCATACTACAATTTAATAATGATTTTCATCAATTATTTGATATTTATAGAATTAATTATGGGGGAGGAAGCCAACAAACCCCTACAACTCAAATGTTTTCACCAGGTTCTAGTTCTCGTGGGCGAAACCGGTCCGACTTAATGGCAAATTTAATGAACTCGTTTTTAAATGAATCTAGTAAAAAATCTAGATTTGATGGAGATAATTTGAGTGAATTCAATATGTACATACATACTAATTTTATAGCGGCATCCTCCACAACCGTCAGCGATGTTGAATCACTAGATTTATTAGAATGGTGGAAAGGTAAACAACCTCAATACCCGGTTTTGGCATCTATTGCCCTTGATATACTAACAATCCAAGCTAGTACCATAGCTTCGGAGTCTGCTTTTTCTCTTAGTGGCAGGATCATATCGGAGCGTCGGTCAAGATTAACCTCGGAGTCGGTAGAGTGCTGCATATGTTTGAAGGATTACTTGGATGGCCAACAAAGAATTCAACATGAAACAAGCCTGGAGGCGGATATAGACGATGTAGAATTAAACTTAGCCGAAAACGAAGTCGACGAAGGACTAAGTACACCGGGAACCGTAACCGAGGACGATGCTAGTAGTGCCGGTGG
Source organism: Arctium minus (assembly GCA_954870635.1). Classification (NCBI taxonomy): domain Eukaryota; kingdom Viridiplantae; phylum Streptophyta; class Magnoliopsida; order Asterales; family Asteraceae; genus Arctium; species Arctium minus. The sequence goes on from OX941084.1 coordinate 112,077,070, forward strand.
CGTCTCACGTTACGACGATGAAGAAGAAGAACCAGACACCGACCGCCTTGATGATAATACGGCTGTTGATCGACTGGAAAAGTACGGAACTCTTGAAAACTACAATTCAGAGTATAATCCATACAATCCATACAATTACAATCCATGGGGATGGGGTGAGGTTGGGAGTTTGGGAGCGGGACCTTCGGGTTCGGGTTATTAGAATTTATGTATTGTAAGTTTGTAACTTAAAATTATAAATACAATGTATTTTTAAAGTGTATTTTAGAGATTTATTATAAATAAAACGTATTTTTAAAGTGTATTTTAGTGATCCAATCCAATTTTTATTTTTTAAAGTTTAATAATTAATTATTATATAAAGGAAGTTATTAAAAAAAAAAAACGTAGCCCGATCTTGGCCCGGTTTTGGGTCCGGCTCGGCCCGGTTTTTGTTAAACCGGTTTACCCCAAGACTAACCGGGCCACCCCTTTTCGGGTGAAGCCCGGCCCGAAGCCCGTTTGGGCCCGGTTTTTGCTTTCACTGTAGAGGCCCGAAGCCCGTTTTGGCCCGGCCCGGCTCGGCCCGAGCCCGATTTTTGGCCATCACTAACCCCACTAATGCATCTTCCAAAAGTGGGATGGTTTCAAGATAATAGTCACCTTCACCTTACTAAAGGCTCTTCCAACAACTCCACCATCCAAAGGACACGATCTAGTCAAATCTCCTGAGCTTTTGATCACACAATTTCTCCGCACGATCCGATGTGTGACTACGGTGGGAGCACTATGGTCACAAAAAGAAGGATGCATAACATGAGCAAAATTCATTAAGTCAGAATTTTTAGTATATTGTAGCACCTCTTCACTATTGGAGAGTAATCAAGGCTTGCTCAAATATTCGGATTTTGCCTAAAAAAAATCTCCAACTCTTTCACAACATCATTTTTATCCTTACCAACACATATTAGTTTTTCGGTATCACTTGCTAAGAGACCTTGACTTTAATCTTTTAACTCGTCGACTAGTTGTCTCATCTTACTGCTCAAGGCATTAAAAGAAGATGTAAAATTTTCCAAAAGAGTTGTAAGACTTTCAATTAAGCTTGGGGAAATAGTTTGAAAAGGTGAGATGGTCTGGGTTGTTCAAAAAAAAAATCTCGGGTGGGTAGTTAGGAACAAAGGACGGGAATCCATGGTAAGGATTCGTCCCTTGGAAATCACATTAAAAATCAACCTGCTCCTCCCATGAGTGGTCAAATGTATTCAAATACGTATCATTCCAATCTTGGTAGAGAAGTGCAAATGAAGTGTACGTGCCATCATCTTGAATATTTGTACAAAATAAAGATGTTGTTTCTAACAATAATCGAAAGTATTATAATAAGGGGCATTCCAACTAAAACCATCCATTATGGTGAAAGAAAAACCAATGAAAAACTTAATTTACAACTCAAGAAACTCTGGAAATATGCCAATCCCAGGCAACGGCAAGAAAAACTTGATAGCAAATGTATATATACCCACAAATGTGGCACAATAGTGGTGCAAGTGCACATAGAATGCTATGATGACTTTCAAGTAATAAAGTGGTAAAAATACCGATATCGTATCCACAAGGATTGAACTTCAAATTTTCTAGTACTAACTCGAGAAGACGTCGATTTCAATTAGAGAAGAATAAAATATTTTGAGCGAGTTCGGTTCTTTACAAGATTAATTAATACCATGTAATAAAAAGCGGGTGTGAGTGTAAGCTTTTTCCAAGAGTATGATAGTAACTAAAATGGTTGACAAAACTTGTCACAAAATAACCTCAAACAATTTTCTTCTCTCGAAGCTACATTATGCAGAATGTGGCCACGGTCTCGCCATAAAGTGGCTAAAACTGCTAACTTTCGATTTGCCAACCTTACTAAGTAGATCTCAAATATCCTAGTTTTGTTGTTATGGAGAGATGCGTATATCCCTATGACATACCCACTTGACTGACATCGAGACCTCAATAACGATTATGCAACAACCCATATCTCTATGTGATTATTGAAGATTCTCAAACCTCCTTGTATCACTCAAGCCGTATTTCGAATCCGTGCATCTCTGGGTCAAATATCTAATATTAACACACACAAGTGATTGGATTGTCCGCGTTGAGTTAAACCTTCAACTTGAATGACCAAACCAAAAAGTTAGCAAAAAGTGGTAATATTCAAATGTTAAGATAGTTCGACCAAAAGCAATTATTACTTTAACTAAACAGTTATGAAGGTCAATATTATGCCTTGAAGAGGACTCGAAACTCCACTCTCTTTAGCACGAGATTTTGAGTCTCGAGTTTACCTATTGGGTTCGGCGTACACCCACATCCAAAAGGGGTTTAGCTAATGCTTAAAAGAGAAGACATAATAGAAGAAAAGAAGTAGTAAAAGTTAAATTGTATTAAAATGAAATCCGTCATTATGGCTAGTGTCGCCACAGTGGTGAATAGAACTAAAATACGGAAAATAAGTTACATCTAAACTAAGAAAATGAAATACAAGTTAAGCCTTAAACTTCTACATTGCTAGAGTTCAAGTTTTAAAAGCCTCTACCAAGATAAATTCCCAAGCTCTTTTATATAGGTGAAGAGGAGAGAAGAGATGAAAATGACTTACGATGCATGACAATGACATATCATTATTTGTGTTCTTCCTCAAGTTTGTCCTATCCTTTTTAAAGAGACTTGAGAGAGAGGAAACAAACCTCTCTATCGTGTCATCTTACTCTATTTTGTCATGATCTCCTTTGTCTTTTTTTTTCTTCACTTTCAGGCAGGGTTGACTAAGGCTAAGATCTACACCATTTTTTACAAAATTGGCAACAAATCTGCTGCCAAAATCTTCCAGTTGCTACTTGCCATAGTGGTGACTCGCCATAATGACTCATCAAATCCAAAATAATACATGCATTAATCAAAACATAAACTTTTATCCTCAATGGGGCGGTGGTATAAATGGTAAATAAAGGCCATTTCTGAATTATTTTCAAGTAAACATAAATGTGCATAGGGTAATTCCGGAATAACAATTATAGTGAAAGGTGGTTATGACATCACCCAGATAATCCAGGATTCACATTCCTATTATATCTTTGTTCTGTCATTGCCTAAATAACCCATGTAACACTTTCCTGAAGCAACAATTCCCAACAATACGATTTCATGGATTATGATTGCATATTGCATTAGACATATGAAAATTCATGCATATGGCTTTTGTAGGATGCAGTGGTGTGACCGTACAAAAACACATGAAGTTATATCACTTTCATAGCAATTTCATGTATTAATATGTAAACAGATTCACAGAAGCAATATTATTTCATGAAGTATGATTGCAGTACACATATAAATATTCATGCGTATGGATTTTGTTTGATTGGTGAGACCATAAGAAAACACATAATGTAACACCCTAAATTTTAGCGAAATAAAAATTCGAAATTTCTGCAATATGACTGCTATAATTAGATAAAAACCTGGATATAAAACCTGCTAAAATCAATCCCAAAGTATCATCCCGATAGGACGGGGGAACAGTACTATAATCATTACAATGAATCAAATGAAGGATAGACTAACAACCTAATAATCTAACTTAAGTAAGAAAGATTAATATCGGGTGTTGCTATTCTTCCAAAAGGTATGATCGCTATTTCAAAATGTCGGTCTATACATCTCCCAAAAAGACCGCTCTTAGCCCAAAGCTATCCGCTCAGTCCCGACGAACCTCACCGGAGACCTGACCTGTTATACATGTCATTTTAAGAAAAAGTGTTAGGCTAAAGCCTAGTGAGATCAAACATTTGTAGTTAAAGAGATTTAATATAGAATAAGTAAAAGGTTTCCTTTTGTACAACAACAATAATGAAGTAGTAACAATAATGCTCTTTGAAATAAACCAATACCTCTTGGGTTAACGGGGGAGACCCACCTACTAACCCGAATGACGGAACACAAAAGTAAGCCATTCGATGGGTCAGTAAAACCAATAAACATATAAAGTACACGCAAGGGATGTCAGGCTCAGTGGCTTTAAACGTACACCCACGGAAACTCGAGTTCAACCCCGTTGGGTTCCTATGTCGAGCTCCTCATCCAATATCGTAATACTTGAGCACGAAGGACTTATACCGCACCCGGTACCTAACGTGCAGCACGAAGGACTTATACCGCTCCCGGTACCTAACGTGCAGCACGAAGGACTTATACCGCTCCCGGTACCTAACGTGCCTCGACGTGGAAAACTATCCGTCCCAACGCCGGAACAATAATAACCAAATACAGGGTCATGACTCCCAATGCATCAATTAAACCAAATAATGCACATAAGGCTCAACAAAGAATTCCAACAATGGTTAATATGCAATAATTGTGAGATGGAGGGTGTTTTCCACCAAAACCACTCCCATTACTTATCAAAAGACCGTTAGTAAAAAATATAGACAATTCCTCTTTATTTTAAATCCCCAAAATATGGAATAAGTTTAATATGCAACTTATCAGCAGTTAACTACAATATCAATATTTCCAAGATCATAAGTTTTGCATGGTAATTGCCATTCACTTGAAAGTATAACCCAAGTAGAAACTAGTTAAAGAACATTAGTAAAGTTCATAAATCATCATTTCTCAAAGATCATCCAAAACACTAATATCCCCAAAAGTTAGGTTTAACACAATGTTCTACAAAACCAAGTATATGAAAGGGAGATATTAGGTATTCAAAATCCACCTTTTGACATGTATAAAGTTTGATAAAATGTGTAAGAACTCACCTTAGTAGTTTCCTTAGGAAGGAAACCAAACCCTAGAAATGGGAGAGATGAAAACCACTTGAGAGCTCACCACCAACACTTCCTAAATGTATTAAGGGCCACCATTAATGACCTAGAATCACCATAAATGAGGAGAGAAGTCTAGAGGAAGAATGCTTACCGAAGTCAGCTGCCAAAATCGCTCCTAAACCCTAGAACTCGGATAAAAATGACTGAAAATCGCGACTTGTCTTTTTATACCCGAAACACTCGCCGGCGATAGTGACACGGCGAGAGTGACATTTGTCACTCTTGCGGGCATAATCGCGCCAACACCCCCACCCGCGGTACAATCTGGGCGATAGTGCCCGGCGATTGTGACCCTGTCACTCTCGCATGGCACTATCGCGAGAGACGTACCGAGAGTTCTTGACCCCCGACGATTGTGCCTCTGCGATTGTGACATCCTATCACTCTCGCGGGCACTGTCGCGAGCCCTCCCGAATTTCACAATTTGCCACTTTTTAGCCCACGATGCTTAACTCTAATAGGTTCAATATGAAACTGATAAATCCTTAAAGTTAAGAGGTTTCCAAAACGAGAACGATAATGCATAGGCTCTCAGAATTCGGGGTGTTACACATAACATAATAAGTATAATTGACTAACTACAACCCTCTATCACAATTACGAATCTCTAGTCCAATTTATCTACAAACATAGACCTAACACACAAAACCATGATGCATCAATTACATTCTTCATCGAAAAAAATAGTATAAGCGTCTTCAATATCTTTTCGTTTTCATACATCCACATGCGATTCTTGACATTGGCTTTCTTCCCCAACGACTGTGAACAAACCTGAAGACATCCCGACCGATGAACCGACGACATCATTGATGAAAAACTCGTTCATTGAGTAGGAGTCATCTATTGTTAATTTTTTGTTCCGAAGAACTTCAACAATTTTTCCAACCTCTCTCACAGAAACTGGAACTTGAAAAATATGTAAATGATAATATCAAAACTGATTTAGCCATAATCACATCATCAAAGAATCACTGTAAATTAAGAGATTACTAACTTAACATAATTAATTAATATAAATATAACGAAATTAATTTAACAAATTACATTACTAACGTTCTCGCATTTATAAATAAAACTTCAAATTAATTAAAATGGATGTCTAGGATTGGTTTGAAAAGTTTGTCGGAATCGTCTGGTTTGCAATTGAAACGCATTTTTGTGGTTGTGATGAATGTCAACGAGACTAACGATAAGTTAGTCAACAAATTATCTGGAGAGGAAATAGTTCATTACAGTTTCATCAAAACAAAAGATAATAACAATAACGTTATCAATAGAATTCTTAGACCCGCTAATTGTTAGTGGTTTACCCCCATTTACATTCGATTCAAATTTGGGTGTCTAATAATAGTATTACCAAATATCGATCGCTCAAATGGATTATCTAATAGACAATATTGATATGTAGAGCTTTTCAGTTGAATGTTATCGATGCAGAGTTAGTTGTTGGTCAACATGTTGGTTGTATCAGGTTTGGAATATATAAATGGGATGATGCCATGAAGGTCGAGATATAATCTATGTCAGATAAATAGGTTTGGAACTCAGTTGATGTACTTGTCGGCGTACTTATAAGTAGAGGTGGCCAAAAACCGGTCCCTGATCAGGTCGGGTGGGGTCGGGCACAATCGGCCCCAGGCCGTAACAGTAACACCGGCAACCGGTCCCGGTTCGGTTCGACCAAATATGTTGAGGCCCGATTAAGGGTTATGGTAACCGGTTCCGGTCCCGGGTTTGGCCCAAATCGGTCCTTCATTATTATTTCTTTTTCTTTTTTTAATAAATTCTTTAATTTACTTAAATAAACTTTAAAAAATAAAGTTGGGTCACTCAAATACACTTTAAAAATACGTTTTATTATAATTTCGAGTTAATTGTAACATTTAAAATTACATCAATTCTTAAAAAAACAGTTATTCAAATGGTGGATTGAATCGAAATGTCCCGTACATTTAAGTCTTTCAAGAGTCGTGGGTTCGGTCGTCAATGTCGAGTTCTTCATCATCATCATATTGTGAGACACTACCATCAGTATCAGTAGTTGGCGGCGTACTTAGTCCTATGGCGACTTCGTTTTCTTCTAAATTTTCTTCCACTACTTCAATCTCCACCTCGAGTGATCTCTTATCTTGAAGTCTTTCAACACTATCCAAATGATCCTTCAAGCATATGCAACACTCCACCAACTCCGGGGTTAGTTTTATTTGATGTACTGAAATGATTCTGCCACTAAGAGAAAAAGCGGACTCTGAAGCTACGGTACTAGCTTGGATTTTTGGTATATCACGGGCCATACATGCCAATGTTGGAAATTTTAGTAAAAATATGGGTTTTTACTAACTTTGGACACATTTAAATACATGTTTATGTATTCTATATATCCAACTCTTTGTGGGTTTGTGTTCTACTATATGAGAGCTTCGAAACGATATATTATGTGTCCAAAACGGAATATGTGTGAATGAGATATCGATGCTCAAAGTTGGATGATTGGAATGAATTTGGTGGAAACCAAGTGGTGTGGGAAGTTGTCCCACATAGGAAGGAGGAGTAAACCATTTTGTGGTTTATAACCATGAATGTGAGAAGGACTTACAAGTCCTTTGTTTGGTTTTACTCCAACACCTACCCGTGCGCAGGGGGGGGTGCCGATTGAGACTTTCGTAGGCTAAAATCGGCGAACTTGTGTGTGGGCGCGACCTGCGGACACGAATGCCGCTCCGAAATCTTGTGCTCGCACAACTTGGTTTATAATAGGAGTTCGGGTTCCTCATTCCTTAAAAAACACCGAACATATCGATATACCGAACGACTCACACTATTCTCTGAAATCTCTATTGCATACGTTTCTCTCCGGCATTTTCAGTTCTTACATTCGTTGTAATTTTATATGTATTATCAAAATACATAGTGGAAAAACCAACAATCTTAAATAGATTCTAATCGAGTTTAGCTCGATTCATTTGGTTGTCTGTTTTGTGTAAACAGATTATATATCGAATTTATTTCGATCTGTTACGAATCGAGTTTTGTCTCGATTTAAGGGTATAAACGGATTGATAATCGAGTTGTTTCGATTAATTCGTTTTATGTGAAAAAAAATTCTATCGACTATTGGTTCGATTTAATTCTTTATATGTTTTGTGTAAACATATTTTAAATCGTAGTTGTCGATTTAAATAATTACTGTTTTGTAAACAGTTTGGAAAATCGAGCTTGTATCGATTTTGTGGAGAGAGATTCTAAATCGAGTTTGTTTCGATTTTGTAAAGAAAATTTCCAAATCGATTTTGTTTCGATTTTGTGGAAATAAAAAATAAATCGAATCTGCTTCAATTTGTGGAAAAAGATTATTAAAATCGAGCGTGTTTCGATTTTGTGGAAAAGGTTCTAAATCGAATTTGTTTTGATTTTGTGTAAACAAATTCTAAAACGAGTTTGTTTTAATTTAAGTCATTTTCTGTTTATATAAAAGGATTCTCAATCAAGTTTGTATTTGATTTAATTCCTTCTCTGTTTTGTGTAAACAGATTAAGATTGAGGTACTAAATTGTTCATGTGAAATTTGTTTTCCACGATGGTGAATGAGTATGTGGTGGGAATGATCACATATCTCACGGCCATGGTCTCGGAGTTGAATGTGATTGGTGCAAACTCTAGAGAATGGTGGATTGATACCGGAGCGACTCGTCATGTGTGTCATGACAAGAGAAACTTCAACACCTACAAGGATGTTGATGATGTGCAAAAGCTCTTTATGGGAAATGCCGCCACCGCCGATGTCAAGGGTATTGGAGACGTCATTTTGAAGATGACCTCCGGGAAAGAGCTCAAGCTTGTATGTCCCGGAGCTTCGAAAGAACCTCGTTTCGGGTTGGTTGTTAAACAAGTTTGGTTTCAAACTAGTGTTTGTGTCGGATGAATTTGTTTTGTCCAAAAATGGTATGCATGTGGGTGAAGGATATGCCTTGAATGACATGTTCAAGTTGAATGTAATTGTTGTCAATGGAATGGATAAAACAACTTCAAGTTAAGTTTATTTGCTTGAATCTCAAAATGTTTGGCATGGCCGTTTAGGACATGTAAAATTTAATTCCATTCGACATTTAATTAAATTAAACAGCATACCAAAATTTGATATTGACTCAAATCACAAGTGCCCCACATGTGTAGAATCCAAACTTACTAGAACATCTTTCCAATGGATTGAAAGGAAAACCGAACCCCTTGATTTAATTCAAATTGACGTGTGTGATTTAAAATCGATCCCTACTAGAGGTGGGAATAAATACTTTATCACGTTTATCGATGATAGCACGAAATATTGTTATATATATTTACTTAAGAGTAAAGACGAAGCAATAGACAAGTTTGTCTTGTATAAAAATGAAGTTGAAAATCAACTTAATAAGAAAATCAAGGTCGCTAGAAGTGATAGGGGAGGTGAATATGTTTCACCGTTTGCTGAATGTTGTTTTAACAATGGAATTCGACATTAATTCACAGCACCCTACTCACCTCAGCAAAACGGTATTGCTGAGAGAAAGAATCGCACCTTGAAAGAGATGGTGAATGCCATGTTGATCAGTTCTGGATTAAATCAGAACATGTGGGGGGGAAGCTATTTTGTCGGCTAATTATCTTTTGAATAAGATACCTCATAAGAAAAAAGATGAAACACCATATGAACTTTGGATGGGTAGAAAACCATCTTACAAGTACTTACGAGTGTGGGGGTGCTTAGCTAAAGTAATTGTACCTCCGCCAAAGGTACAAAAGTTAGGACCTAAAACAGTGGATTGTGTATTCATTGGATATGCACAAAATAGTAGTGCTTATCGGTTTCTTGTGTATGAATCAAAAAATCCCGAGATACACAAGAATACAATTATGGAGTCAAGAAATGCTTCATTCTTTGAAGACGTATTTCCTTGTTTGAACAAGGAAGATCAAACTTCATCTTCTATGGATAAAGAAATTGTTGATATTTTTTAAAAAGAGGAAATCAAAGAAACTGGAATAATCAATGGGCTCAGAAACAAGGAGTTGATCTGAATAAAATCAATAGACCAAAACCTTGTTTTATATGTGGCAAGTTGAATCATTTGGCTAAGTATTGTTACTTTAACCCTATTAACCAACAGATGAACTTTCAAAGATTTGTGCAAAAATCTGTGGGTTATAGGAAGGCTGGAAAGAAACATGTGATAAAGAAATATGTTGAAAATAAAGGCACTTTAAAGAAAAAGATTTTAAAAGAATGTATCAAAATGTGGGTGCCTAGAAGTACTAACAGTATTAGTACTGCTAACAATATTAGTACTGCTAACACAGTTACTACTGCTAACAGTGTTAGTACTGCTGAAAATATTAATGCTGCTAATACTGTTAATACCTCTTCAAAAGTTAATACTGCCAACACAGTTACTGCTGCTAACACAGTTACTACTTCTAACAAAGTTAGTGCTGCTAAGCATGCAAGTGCTGCCAAGGTAGTTAGTACTTCTAAAACTAGTACTGATTCTAGCAAACATAGTTCCAAGCCTATTATTGTAACAAAGTACTCCAAGAATGAGGAGTTAAAGTTCAAAAATCTTGTCAAGAAAGAATGCAAATATTTTGATGAGAAAGGGGTACCCAAGACCACTTTGGCTTGGGTTCCTAAATCATACTAATTGATTTATCTAATGTGCAGGGCAACCAACAGCTCAAGGGAAAGAGCATTTGGCATGTTGATAGTGGTTGCTCTAGGCACATGACAGGCAACATGTCATGCCTTCAGGATTTCAAGTATATCAATGGAGGACATGTTGCATTTGGAGACAATCTTACTGGTGGTAAGATAAGTGGAAAAGGTAATGTCACCAAAGGTAAGATGACATTTGAGGATGTCTACTATGTTGATCAATTAAAGTACAACCTGTTAAGTGTATCACAGGTTTGTGACAAACAACATAGTATATTATTTACAAATACTGAGTGTATGATCCTTGCTCCAGGGTTCAAGGTAGTTGATGAAAGCATGATACTACTTAGAACTCCAAGGAAGGACAATGTTTACTGTCTTGATATGGACAATGTTGATAGTGATTCATCTCTAAATTGTCTTGTTTCAAAAGCTTCTGTAGATGAATCCTCTCTATGGCACAGAAGGATGTGTCACATGAATTTCAAGACTATGAACAATCTTGTTAAAAATAACCTTGTAAGAGGGTTACCTTCAAAAGTCTTTTCATGTGATGATCATTGTGTTGCTTGTCTTAAAGGCAAACAACACAAAACTTCTCATAAGACCAAAGAGTTAAATTCTGTTTCTTCTTGTCTCCAGTTATTGCATATGGATCTGTTTGGTCCTACAAATGTTATGAGTATAGGCAAGAAATCTTACTGCTTGGTTATTGTTGATGATTACTCCAGATTTACTTGGGTATATTTTCTAAGGACTAAGGATGAAACAAGTGGTCTTATCAAATCCTTTATTCTAAGAATTGAAAACCAAACTAATCAAAGAGTAAAAGTCATTAGATCAGATAATGGAACTGAGTTTAAAAATCATGATCTAAACACCTTTTGTGAAGAGAAAGGTATTGAGAGGCAATATAGTGCTCCTAGGACTCCTCAACAGAATGGTATTGCTGAAAGGAGGAATAGAACACTATTAGAGGCTGCTAGATCTCTGTTGGCTGATTCAAAATTGCCAATTACCTTCTGGGCTGAAGCAGTTAATACTGCTTGTTATGTCCAAAACAGAGTTCTAGTGGTCAAGCAAAAGAACAAGACCCCATATGAGCTTTTAAATAAAAGAAAACCTTTCATTGGTTTCTTCAAACCTTTTGGGTGTCCTTGTACAATTCTCAATACCAAATCTCACTTAGGTAAGTTTGATAGCAAAGCAGATGATGGATTTCTTGTTGGATATTCATCTCAGAGTAAGGCCTACAGAGTTTTTAACTCATCTTCTAGAATAATTGAAGAAAGTGACAATGTCAAATGCAATGAGAACACACCAAATCCTGTTGGGTCTGGACCTCAGTGGCTATTTGACATTGATTCACTAACTAATTCTTTTGGTTTCAGTAGTGATGATTCTACAGGAACAAGATGTGGAGGATCAGGGATCACACAAGTCTCAGAAAGTATATCTAAATCTGTGATATTTCCCATACCCACAGTGAATTCTGTTGAAGACTGTGAAAAGGAATCATTTACTGGACCAAATCAGAGTGAAGAATGAAACAACAAAAGTTATCTAACTATTCTAAACAATACAATATATATACTGAATACAAAGATAATTACAATAAATAAAATATCTTCAGTATATCTTCTATGTATATCTCTAAGCTTCCATGTATATCCTTTCATACGAATCTTCATCATATAAGCAGTATTAATCTTCAGCAGCATTAACTTCCTTCTAGCAGCATTAACTACTAAGCAGTACTAACCACTAGCAGTACTAACTAGCTAAGCAGTACTAACTTTGTTCAAGCAGCACTAACTTTGACTAGCAGTATTAACTACTAGCAGTAGTAACACTCAGCAGTATTAACCTTTAAGTCTTCTAGCAGTATTAACTCTGAACTAGCAGCATTAACCATACTTGATTTTTTTTTTTTTTTTTTCAGTTCCCAACAATCTCCCCCTAACTTGACTTTTAGGAAGAGAAGTCAAGTTCTTCAAAAAAAAAAATTCAAGATGCTTTCAACACCTCAATTCATACTCCTAGATTAGGATCCAAACCCAAACTTTGATTAATGATTCTGCTAACCACAATCTTTGCCATTTCTGAATCTTTTGAACATGTAATCTTTGCATTCAACATTGCTTGTAATTTGGCCTTGCTGTGATCATAGATTTTATCAACTAAGTAGTACTCATGATAGGCTCTGTCCACAGTGATGACATAGACTCCACACCTTTCAAATATCATCCAGTTTTCTATTCTTTGGAATTTATTCTGTAGATGCAAATCTCTGATCACATGTTGAACTTTGCTAGGGTCAAACATCATGCATAAGTACTCCATAGCTAATCTGATTAAGCTCATCCCTTCTCCTTTCAGTTCCTTTTCATATATCTTCAACCCAACTTTAAACATCTCTTCTAAATCTGATCTTGAACAACTTCTTATGAGTCTACCCCAAGTAGAGTACACTTCATATAGATCTCCCATTCTCTTAAGCCTGAAGTATTTCTTCCTTTGATCTTCCAAAATATCCCAAAAGATAACTTCTGGAGCTTTCATAGAGATGGGATCAACTGAAACTGGTTCATCAGCTGTTGTAGTCATATAAAAATCAAGATTATATTGCTTATTGGATTGTTCTGGATTCTTTACAGATTCAGTTGTAGAAGTAACTGAAGGTTCTGCTGTTTCTGCTGTTTCTTTAACTCTTGGCCTTTTGTTCTGCTTCTTGGAGGCAATTGACTTCACCCTCTTCACAGATGTAGCTTCTATACCAACACCTTCATGTTCTTCCTTCATCTCTTCAGTTTTATCTTTTGAAGGTGTGGTGTCCTCAGGGAATGGCTTTTGAATATTCAGGTCATGCCTTTCCTTCATTCTTCTCTCAGCCTCTTCCCTTTGGACTGAATCACCTTGAAGCTTAAGCATCTCTTTCTGATACAACTCCTTAACCTGAGTGTATGCCATGTTGGTGAATATCTCCCCCTTAACACCAATTGCACCTTTCAGGAAATTTATCATCTTTCTTCTTTCCTGATTGGCCAAAAATGTTTTGGAGGGTTGTCTCTTTTGCTTTTTGAATGGCATTCTTTGCTTAAAAACTTTCACAGAGCTTTTCTTGGCTTGAGCTGCTTCTTTGATGCTTTTCTGATATTCTGCATTCAACTTTCTAGCCATGATCTTTGCAAGCTCTCTATCCTTCTCTGATTGAAGTTGTTCTTCTTTTTCCATTTCAGCCTGAAGTAGCTTTGCCATTTCTTCATCCAACTCAATCTGACTCTTTTTCTTGGCAGGCAGTTCAGCTTCAACCATTTTCTCCTTTCCTTTTCCTTTTGTCTCCTTTGCCTTTTCTGTTGCCTTTTGTTGAACTTTTCCTTCATTGATGACTACTCCCTTGGCCTTTTGAGTAGCCTCAGGAGTGTCATTCTTTGCTTTGACTAGTGTTTCTACAATTTCCATTTCTTCAACAGAAAGCCCTGTTACTGCTACTTCAGCAGTATTAACAGTTTCTGCTGCTTCAGTAAATTCTGATTCTTTTTCTGCCTCTTCCTCCCCCTCAACCTCAAATGCCCTCTCAGCTGGATTTGCTTTCTCTTTTTCAGCCTCTTTCTCCCCCTTGTTGGAAGCATCTTTATTAGTTGACCTCTTCTTTAAAACAAACTGTTTTCTTCTCTTCTTCTGTACAAGCTTTGTCACCATCTTCTTTAATTTGGCAATCTGAACTTGTTGTGACAGGATTACCAGCTTCATCTCCTCTATTTCTTTTCCTTGTTTCAGAACATCTAGGTTGATGTTACCCATTGCCTCCATCAATTCATCATAGTTATATCTGTCCTCACCTTCTCCAGAAGTGTTACCCTCCTTTGAAGGATCATTGGATATTTTATTTGTGGAAGTCTTCTGCCTTGCAGAGGCACTATCCACCCCTGTGGTTTCTTGGCACCAGGGACCTTCAAATGATTGCTCATTCAAAGTTGCCATGGGGGAGGTCTTATTGATGTTACCACTTTCCTCCTCTGTACTAGTAGGAGTAGTGGCAGCCTCATCACCCATATGCTCTACCTCCTCCTCAGAGAGCACCTCCTTTGGGTTGGGAGACACCCTTGTGGTTTCCCTTTGGATATTCTCTAGGGGAGAATTCTCCCTTAGAGGGCTTATAGGCTTAGTGGGTAATGGTACAAGAAGGGAAGGAGCCTTCTTTACCTGTTTTCTCTTGTAGGTTTGGGTGATGGGAGAGGTTGGTTTTTCAAGAAGGGACTGGGGAATTGATTTTGAGAGGGAAGGTTGGGCTTGGCTAGCAGTGGGTTGATCTAATGGGGGCCTTGACCCTGCTGCCATACCTTCATTGGTTTGGGACACCACCATCATTGTAGAGAACAATGGGGTGTCAACTCCTTCAGAGTCCCCAGCAGATCTTCTCATATTTGAGAAAACCTTGCCTTTGGGGGGTTTAGGTACATATACCCCAACAGGTTGAGGTATATCCGTTAATTCATGAGTAATAACTTCTTGAACAAACCTGGGATACATAAAAAAGCTCTTTTTGTTTCCCATGTTTGAGACAAGATCATTGAAAATCATTTTAGAAAAATTATACTTTCTGGCAGTGGCCAAGCACACCAAAGCATAAGCAATAGTGCTGCTGAACTCACTCCATCCAGTAGTCTTTTTGGATATACAATGCATAAGAGTATGGACAAAGAAACGCCATTGGGGTGAGAATTTTGCTTTAGAAAATTTGAAAACACCCAATGGGCCTCCATACCCCATTCTTGTAAGAGTTGAAAACAGTTCATCGTTTGGGATAGAAGTTATACCAGAGGCATCGTCTAGACGTAGACTGATGCGAATAACCTCTTCAGTAACTGTTAGTGATTGATCACAGATTCTTGTCTTGATCATTTGCACACCATTTTCCACAACAATGGTTGCATTAGCCCAGAACTGCCTTTGATGCTCAATGTAGATTGTAGGTGATACAATAAGAGCATGAGCAATGTGGCTTGTCTTGAGGAAATCCACAATCTGATGAAATCCTGAAGCTTGCTTTGGCTTTTGTAGCATCGCAATCTCGTTGTGCTCGTCGATGAAAGTCATGGATGCCATTGATCTTAGTGAGAAGCTTGCCTGAAAACTTCGAACTTGAGAGAGAAAAGGTTTTGAGCGCAAGAGAACAGTATGCAAAGAGTCGTTATGAACTTTTAGGCGGGCAAAAAGTATTTATAGTATTCGGAATATAAGCAGTATTAACCTAGAGCAGTATTAACTACTAGCAGTATTAACTGCTAGCAGTATTAACTAACTAGCAGTATTAACTGAAAGCAGTATTAACCACTAGCAGTATTAACTGAAAGCAATATTAACCACTAGCAGTATTAACTGAAAGCAGTATTAACCACTAGCAGTATTAACTGAAAGCAGTATTAACTACTAGCAGTATTAACTGAAAGCAGTATTAACCACTAGCAGTATTAACTGAAAGCAGTATTAACTACTAGCAGTATTAACTGAAAGCAGTATTAACCACTAGCAGTATTAACTACTAGCAGTATTAACCACTAGCAGTATTAACTACTCTTACTCCTTTTAAACTTGCTAAACACTGAGTACTGCTATGCAAATCCTGAAAAAGAAGATTAGTAATACCAAGAATACTATACAGAAAAAAAAACACTTTTTGAGAAGGAGATTATTCAGAGTTTATCATTCCCACACTTGTTACCAAGAAAGTGAATCTACCCACATCAAAAGCTTTAGTGAATAGATCAGCAAACTGATTATCAGTGTGAACTTTGACAACTTGAATAAGTTTCTTTTCATTACAATCTCTTATAAAGTGATACCTGATTTCAATGTGCTTTGTTTTTGAGTGCTTGACTGGATTATTCACAATGCTAATAGCACTGCTGTTGTCAATAAAGATTGGAGTGTGTAGAAAGGTTACCCCATAATCCAACATTTGATTCTGAATCCATAAGACTTGAGAACAGCAACTTGCAGCTGCTATGTACTCTGCCTCTGTTGTAGATGTGGATACTGTGGTTTGTTTCTTGCACTGCCATGAGACTAGTCTAGCACCCAAAAACTGACATCCTCCAGAAGTAGATTTTCTGTCCAAGTTTGCCCCACCTAGATCACTGTCTGAGTATGCTATTAGGTCAAAAGGTGAGTTATGAGGATACCAAAGTCCCAATCTGGGTTGCCCTTTGAGATATCTGAATATCCTCTTAACAGCTTGAAAGTGAGATTGCTTTGGCCTACCTTGAAATCTTGCACATACACAGACTGGAAACATTATATCTGGCCTTGATGCTGTGAGATACATGAGAGAGCCAATCATGGATCTATAATGATGCACATCCATATCCTCCCCCTCAAGATCTGCTGTGATCTGCTTGTGTGTTTCCATAGGTGTGCTGGCAGGTTTTGATTCTGAGAAACCAAACTTGGTTAGAATATCCTGCACATACTTGGATTGACATATGAAAATGCCATCTGACTTCTGTTGAACTTGGAGTCCAAGGAAGAAAGTAAGTTCCCCCATGGAACTCATTTTGAACCTTTGATGCATTAAATCCTCAAACTCCTTGCACATGTTGTTTCTTGTAGATCCAAAGATAATGTCATCAACATAGATTTGGACCAGCAAGATATCCTTCTTCTTTCTTTTGATAAATAGAGTCTTATCAATGACTCCTCTTTCAAAGTCATTTTCCAAGAGATAGGATGACAGAGTGTCATACCATGCTCTTGGAGCTTGATGTAGTCCATAAAGTGCTTTCTTTAATTTGTATACCCTGTCTGGATAGCTTGGGTTTTCAAACCCTGGTGGTTGACAGACATATACTTCTTCTTCAATTGATCCATAGAGAAAAGCACTTTTTACATCCATTTGATAGACTTTGAAGTTCATGTAAGAAGCATAGGCTAGGAATAGTCTGATTGCTTCTATCCTTGCCACGGGTGCAAAAACTTCTTCATAATCTATACCCTCTTCTTGAGTATAGCCTTGAGCCACCAGCCTTGCTTTGTTCCTTATGACAATACCTCTTTCATCTCTCTTGTTTCTGAAAATCCACTTTGTGCCAATTGCTCTGTGACCTTTAGGAAGGTCTACTAGATCCCATACATCTTGTAGCTTGAACTGTAACAGTTCCTCTTGCATTGCTTCTATCCAGCTAGATTCTTTCATAGCATCATGTGCCTTTTTAGGCTCAAGCTGTGATAGAAAACAAGAAAGGACTGTATGCTGTTGATCTTGCATTTCTTGAAGCCTGCTTTGATGTCTAGTCATCATAGGAGAAGAGATATCTCCTATTACCAGCTGTGGAGGATGATTCTTTTGAACTCTGGTGTTATGACTAGGTTCTTCATTCAGTCCAGCCTCTAGATTAGAGTCATGCAACTCAACTGAAGTGTTTTCAGAAGCCACTTCTGATTCTTTATTTTCTTGAGTCTCCTCATCTCTAGTTTCTTCTTCACTCTGATTTGGTCCAGTAAATGATTCCTTTTCACAGTCTTCAACAGAATTCACTGTGGGTATGGGAAATATCACAGATTTAGATATACTTTCTGAGACTTGTGTGATCCCTGATCCTCCACATCTTGTTCCTGTAGAATCATCACTACTGAAACCAAAAGAATTAGTTAGTGAATCAATGTCAAATAGCCACTGAGGTCCAGACCCAACAGGATTTGGTGTGTTCTCATTGCATTTGACATTGTCACTTTCTTCAATTATTCTAGAAGATGAGTTAAAAACTCTGTAGGCCTTACTCTGAGATGAATATCCAACAAGAAATCCATCATCTGCTTTGCTATCAAACTTACCTAAGTGAGATTTGGTATTGAGAATTGTACAAGGACACCCAAAAGGTTTGAAGAAACCAATGAAAGGTTTTCTTTTATTTAAAAGCTCATATGGGGTCTTGTTCTTTTGCTTGACCACTAGAACTCTGTTTTGGACATAACAAGCAGTATTAACTGCTTCAGCCCAGAAGGTAATTGGCAATTTTGAATCAGCCAACAGAGATCTAGCAGCCTCTATTAGTGTTATATTCCTCCTTTCAGCAATACCATTCTGTTGAGGAGTCCTAGGAGCACTATATTGCCTCTCAATACCTTTCTCTTCACAAAAGGTGTTTAGATCATGATTTTTAAACTCAGTTCCATTATCTAATCTAATGACTTTTACTCTTTGATTAGTTTGGTTTTCAATTCTTAGAATAAAGGATTTGATAAGACCACTTGTTTCATCCTTAGTCCTTAGAAAATATACCCAAGTAAATCTGGAGTAATCATCAACAATAACCAAGCAGTAAGATTTCTTGCCTATACTCATAACATTTGTAGGACCAAACAGATCCATAGGCCAAGGGAGTAGTCATCAATGAAGGAAAAGTTCAACAAAAGGCAACAGAAAAGGCAAAGGAGACAAAAGGAAAAGGAAAGGAGAAAATGGTTGAAGCTGAACTGCCTGCCAAGAAAAAGAGTCAGATTGAGTTGGATGAAGAAATGGCAAAGCTACTTCAGGCTGAAATGGAAAAAGAAGAACAACTTCAATCAGAGAAGGATAGAGAGCTTGCAAAGATCATGGCTAGAAAGTTGAATGCAGAATATCAGAAAAGCATCAAAGAAGCAGCTCAAGCCAAGAAAAGCTCTGTGAAAGTTTTTAAGCAAAGAATGCCATTCAAAAAGCAAAAGAGACAACCCTCCAAAACATTTTTGGCCAATCAGGAAAGAAGAAAGATGATAAATTTCCTGAAAGGTGCAATTGGTGTTAAGGGGGAGATATTCACCAACATGGCATACACTCAGGTTAAGGAGTTGTATCAGAAAGAGATGCTTAAGCTTCAAGGTGATTCAGTCCAAAGGGAAGAGGCTGAGAGAAGAATGAAGGAAAGGCATGACCTGAATATTCAAAAGCCATTCCCTGAGGACACCACACCTTCAAAAGATAAAACTGAAGAGATGAAGGAAGAACATGAAGGTGTTGGTATAGAAGCTACATCTGTGAAGAGGGTGAAGTCAATTGCCTCCAAGAAGCAGAACAAAAGGCCAAGAGTTAAAGAAACAGCAGAAACAGCAGAACCTTCAGTTACTTCTACAACTGAATCTGTAAAGAATCCAGAACAATCCAATAAGCAATATAATCTTGATTTTTATATGACTACAACAGCTGATGAACCAGTTTCAGTTGATCCCATCTCTATGAAAGCTCCAGAAGTTATCTTTTGGGATATTTTGGAAGATCAAAGGAAGAAATACTTCAGGCTTAAGAGAATGGGAGATCTATATGAAGTGTACTCTACTTGGGGTAGACTCATAAGAAGTTGTTCAAGATCAGATTTAGAAGAGATGTTTAAAGTTGGGTTGAAGATATATGAAAAGGAACTGAAAGGAGAAGGGATGAGCTTAATCAGATTAGCTATGGAGTACTTATGCATGATGTTTGACCCTAGCAAAGTTCAACATGTGATCAGAGATTTGCATCTACAGAATAAATTCCAAAGAATAGAAAACTGGATGATATTTGAAAGGTGTGGAGTCTATGTCATCACTGTGGACAGAGCCTATCATGAGTACTACTTAGTTGATAAAATCTATGATCACAGCAAGGCCAAATTACAAGCAATGTTGAATGCAAAGATTACATGTTCAAAAGATTCAGAAATGGCAAAGATTGTGGTTAGCAGAATCATTAATCAAAGTTTGGGTTTGGATCCTAATCTAGGAGTATGAATTGAGGTGTTGAAAGCATCTTGAATTTTTTTTTTTGAAGAACTTGACTTCTCTTCCTAAAAGTCAAGTTAGGGGGAGATTGTTGGGAACTGAAAAAAAAAAAAAAAACTCAAGTATGGTTAATGCTGCTAGTTCAGAGTTAATACTGCTAGAAGACTTAAAGGTTAATACTGCTGAGTGTTACTACTGCTAGTAGTTAATACTGCTAGTCAAAGTTAGTGCTGCTTGAACAAAGTTAGTACTGCTTAGCTAGTTAGTACTGCTAGTGGTTAGTACTGCTTAGTAGTTAATGCTGCTAGAAGGAAGTTAATGCTGCTGAAGATTAATACTGCTTATATGATGAAGATTCGTATGAAAGGATATACATGGAAGCTTAGAGATATACATAGAAGATATACTGAAGATATTTTATTTATTGTAATTATCTTTGTATTCAGTATATATATTGTATTGTTTAGAATAGTTAGATAACTTTTGTTGTTTCATTCTTCACTCTGATTTGGTCCAGTAAATGATTCCTTTTCACAGTCTTCAACAGAATTCACTGTGGGTATGGGAAATATCACAGATTTAGATATACTTTCTGAGACTTGTGTGATCCCTGATCCTCCACATCTTGTTCCTGTAGAATCATCACTACTGAAACCAAAAGAATTAGTTAGTGAATCAATGTCAAATAGCTACTGAGGTCCAGACCCAACAGGATTTGGTGTGTTCTCATTGCATTTGACATTGTCACTTTCTTCAATTATTCTAGAAGATGAGTTAAAAACTCTGTAGGCCTTACTCTGAGATGAATATCCAACAAGAAATCCATCATCTGCTTTGCTATCAAACTTACCTAAGTGAGATTTGGTATTGAGAATTGTACAAGGACACCCAAAAGGTTTGAAGAAACCAATGAAAGGTTTTCTTTTATTTAAAAGCTCATATGGGGTCTTGTTCTTTTGCTTGACCACTAGAACTCTGTTTTGGACATAACAAGCAGTATTAACTGCTTCAGCCCAGAAGGTAATTGGCAATTTTGAATCAGCCAACAGAGATCTAGCAGCCTCTAATAGTGTTCTATTCCTCCTTTCAGCAATACCATTCTGTTGAGGAGTCCTAGGAGCACTATATTGCCTCTCAATACCTTTCTCTTCACAAAAGGTGTTTAGATCATGATTTTTAAACTCAGTTCCATTATCTGATCTAATGACTTTTACTCTTTGATTAGTTTGGTTTTCAATTCTTAGAATAAAGGATTTGATAAGACCACTTGTTTCATCCTTAGTCCTTAGAAAATATACCCAAGTAAATCTGGAGTAATCATCAACAATAACCAAGCAGTAAGATTTCTTGCCTATACTCATAACATTTGTAGGACCAAACAGATCCATATGCAATAACTGGAGACAAGAAGAAACAGAATTTAACTCTTTGGTCTTATGAGAAGTTTTGTGTTGTTTGCCTTTAAGACAAGCAACACAATGATCATCACATGAAAAGACTTTTGAAGGTAACCCTCTTACAAGGTTATTTTTAACAAGATTGTTCATAGTCTTGAAATTCATGTGACACATCCTTCTGTGCCATAGAGAGGATTCATCTACAGAAGCTTTTGAAACAAGACAATTTAGAGATGAATCACTATCAACATTGTCCATATCAAGACAGTAAACATTGTCCTTCCTTGGAGTTCTAAGTAGTATCATGCTTTCATCAACTACCTTGAACCCTGGAGCAAGGATCATACACTCAGTATTTGTAAATAATATACTATGTTGTTTGTCACAAACCTGTGATACACTTAACAGGTTGTACTTTAATTGATCAACATAGTAGACATCCTCAAATGTCATCTTACCTTTGGTGACATTACCTTTTCCACTTATCTTACCACCAGTAAAATTGTCTCCAAATGCAACATGTCCTCCATTGATATACTTGAAATCCTGAAGGCATGACATGTTGCCTGTCATGTGCCTAGAGCAACCACTATCAACATGCCAAATGCTCTTTCCCTTGAGCTGTTGGTTGCCCTGCACATTAGATAAATCAATTAGTATGATTTAGGAACCCAAGCCAAAGTGGTCTTGGGTACCCCTTTCTCATCAAAATATTTGCATTCTTTCTTGACAAGATTTTTGAACTTTAACTCCTCATTCTTGGAGTACTTTGTTACAATAATAGGCTTGGAACTATGTTTGCTAGAATCAGTACTAGTTTTAGAAGTACTAACTACCTTGGCAGCACTTGCATGCTTAGCAGCACTAACTTTGTTAGAAGTAGTAACTGTGTTAGCAGCAGTAACTGTGTTGGCAGTATTAACTTAGAGCAGTATTAACCTAGAGCAGTATTAACCTAGAGCAGTATTAACTACTAGCAGTATTAACTGCTAGCAGTATTAACTAACTAGCAGTATTAACTGAAAGCAGTATTAACCACTAGCAGTATTAACTGAAAGCAGTATTAACCACTAGCAGTATTAACTGAAAGCAGTATTAACCACTAGCAGTATTAACTGAAAGCAGTATTAACCACTAGCAGTATTAACTGAAAGCAGTATTAACTACTAGCAGTATTAACTGAAAGCAGTATTAACCACTAGCAGTATTAACTACTAGCAGTATTAACCACTAGCAGTATTAACTACTCTTACTCCTTTTAAACTTGCTAAACACTGAGTACTGCTATGCAAATCCTGAAAAAGAAGATTAGTAATACCAAGAATACTATACAGAAAAAAAAACACTTTTTGAGAAGGAGATTATTCAGAGTTTATCATTCCCACACTTGTTACCAAGAAAGTGAATCTACCCACATCAAAAGCTTTAGTGAATAGATCAGCAAACTGATTATCAGTGTGAACTTTGACAACTTGAATAAGTTTCTTTTCATTACAATCTCTTATAAAGTGATACCTGATTTCAATGTGCTTTGTTTTTGAGTGCTTGACTGGATTATTCACAATGCTAATAGCACTGCTGTTGTCAATAAAGATTGGAGTGTGTAGAAAGGTTACCCCATAATCCAACATTTGATTCTGAATCCATAAGACTTGAGAACAGCAACTTGCAGCTGCTATGTACTCTGCCTCTGTTGTAGATGTGGATACTGTGGTTTGTTTCTTGCACTGCCATGAGACTAGTCTAGCACCCAAAAACTGACATCCTCCAGAAGTAGATTTTCTGTCCAAGTTTGCCCCACCTAGATCACTGTCTGAGTATGCTATTAGGTCAAAAGGTGAGTTATGAGGATACCAAAGTCCCAATCTGGGTTGCCCTTTGAGATATCTGAATATCCTCTTAACAGCTTGAAAGTGAGATTGCTTTGGCCTAACTTGAAATCTTGCACATACACAGACTGGAAACATTATATCTGGCCTTGATGCTGTGAGATACATGAGAGAGACAATCATGGATCTATAATGATGCACATCCATATCCTCCCCCTCAAGATCTGCTGTGATCTGCTTGTGTGTTTCCATAGGTGTGCTGGCAGGTTTTGATTCTGAGAAACCAAACTTGGTTAGAATATCCTGCACATACTTGGATTGACATATGAAAATGCCATCTGACTTCTGTTGAACTTGGAGTCCAAGGAAGAAAGTAAGTTCCCCCATGGAACTCATTTTGAACCTTTGATGCATTAAATCCTCAAACTCCTTGCACATGTTGTTTCTTGTAGATCCAAAGATAATGTCATCAACATAGATTTGGACCAGCAAGATATCCTTCTTCTTTCTTTTGATAAATAGAGTCTTATCAATGACTCCTCTTTCAAAGTCATTTTCCAAGAGATAGGATGACAGAGTGTCATACCATGCTCTTGGAGCTTGATGTAGTCCATAAAGTGCTTTCTTTAATTTGTATACCCTGTCTGGATAGCTTGGGTTTTCAAACCCTGGTGGTTGACAGACATATACTTCTTCTTCAATTGATCCATAGAGAAAAGCACTTTTTACATCCATTTGATAGACTTTGAAGTTCATGTAAGAAGCATAGGCTAGGAATAGTCTGATTGCTTCTATCCTTGCCACGGGTGCAAAAACTTCTTCATAATCTATACCCTCTTCTTGAGTATAGCCTTGAGCCACCAGCCTTGCTTTGTTCCTTATGACAATACCTCTTTCATCTCTCTTGTTTCTGAAAATCCACTTTGTGCCAATTGCTCTGTGACCTTTAGGAAGGTCTACTAGATCCCATACATCTTGTAGCTTGAACTGTAACAGTTCCTCTTGCATTGCTTCTATCCAGCTAGATTCTTTCATAGCATCATGTGCCTTTTTAGGCTCAAGCTGTGATAGAAAACAAGAAAGGACTGTATGCTGTTGATCTTGCATTTCTTGAAGCCTGCTTTGATGTCTAGTCATCATAGGAGAAGAGATATCTCCTATTACCAGCTGTGGAGGATGATTCTTTTGAACTCTGGTGTTATGACTAGGTTCTTCATTCAGTCCAGCCTCTAGATTAGAGTCATGCAACTCAACTGAAGTGTTTTCAGAAGCCACTTCTGATTCTTTATTTTCTTGAGTCTCCTCATCTCTAGTTTCTTCTTCACTCTGATTTGGTCCAGTAAATGATTCCTTTTCACAGTCTTCAACAGAATTCACTGTGGGTATGGGAAATATCACAGATTTAGATATACTTTCTGAGACTTGTGTGATCCCTGATCCTCCACATCTTGTTCCTGTAGAATCATCACTACTGAAACCAAAAGAATTAGTTAGTGAATCAATGTCAAATAGCCACTGAGGTCCAGACCCAACAGGATTTGGTGTGTTCTCATTGCATTTGACATTGTCACTTTCTTCAATTATTCTAGAAGATGAGTTAAAAACTCTGTAGGCCTTACTCTGAGATGAATATCCAACAAGAAATCCATCATCTGCTTTGCTATCAAACTTACCTAAGTGAGATTTGGTATTGAGAATTGTACAAGGACACCCAAAAGGTTTGAAGAAACCAATGAAAGGTTTTCTTTTATTTAAAAGCTCATATGGGGTCTTGTTCTTTTGCTTGACCACTAGAACTCTGTTTTGGACATAACAAGCAGTATTAACTGCTTCAGCCCAGAAGGTAATTGGCAATTTTGAATCAGCCAACAGAGATCTAGCAGCCTCTATTAGTGTTCTATTCCTCCTTTCAGCAATACCATTCTGTTGAGGAGTCCTAGGAGCACTATATTGCCTCTCAATACCTTTCTCTTCACAAAAGGTGTTTAGATCATGATTTTTAAACTCAGTTCCATTATCTAATCTAATGACTTTTACTCTTTGATTAGTTTGGTTTTCAATTCTTAGAATAAAGGATTTGATAAGACCACTTGTTTCATCCTTAGTCCTTAGAAAATATACCCAAGTAAATCTGGAGTAATCATCAACAATAACCAAGCAGTAAGATTTCTTGCCTATACTCATAACATTTGTAGGACCAAACAGATCCATAGGCCAAGGGAGTAGTCATCAATGAAGGAAAAGTTCAACAAAAGGCAACAGAAAAGGCAAAGGAGACAAAAGGAAAAGGAAAGGAGAAAATGGTTGAAGCTGAACTGCCTGCCAAGAAAAAGAGTCAGATTGAGTTGGATGAAGAAATGGCAAAGCTACTTCAGGCTGAAATGGAAAAAGAAGAACAACTTCAATCAGAGAAGGATAGAGAGCTTGCAAAGATCATGGCTAGAAAGTTGAATGCAGAATATCAGAAAAGCATCAAAGAAGCAGCTCAAGCCAAGAAAAGCTCTGTGAAAGTTTTTAAGCAAAGAATGCCATTCAAAAAGCAAAAGAGACAACCCTCCAAAACATTTTTGGCCAATCAGGAAAGAAGAAAGATGATAAATTTCCTGAAAGGTGCAATTGGTGTTAAGGGGGAGATATTCACCAACATGGCATACACTCAGGTTAAGGAGTTGTATCAGAAAGAGATGCTTAAGCTTCAAGGTGATTCAGTCCAAAGGGAAGAGGCTGAGAGAAGAATGAAGGAAAGGCATGACCTGAATATTCAAAAGCCATTCCCTGAGGACACCACACCTTCAAAAGATAAAACTGAAGAGATGAAGGAAGAACATGAAGGTGTTGGTATAGAAGCTACATCTGTGAAGAGGGTGAAGTCAATTGCCTCCAAGAAGCAGAACAAAAGGCCAAGAGTTAAAGAAACAGCAGAAACAGCAGAACCTTCAGTTACTTCTACAACTGAATCTGTAAAGAATCCAGAACAATCCAATAAGCAATATAATCTTGATTTTTATATGACTACAACAGCTGATGAACCAGTTTCAGTTGATCCCATCTCTATGAAAGCTCCAGAAGTTATCTTTTGGGATATTTTGGAAGATCAAAGGAAGAAATACTTCAGGCTTAAGAGAATGGGAGATCTATATGAAGTGTACTCTACTTGGGGTAGACTCATAAGAAGTTGTTCAAGATCAGATTTAGAAGAGATGTTTAAAGTTGGGTTGAAGATATATGAAAAGGAACTGAAAGGAGAAGGGATGAGCTTAATCAGATTAGCTATGGAGTACTTATGCATGATGTTTGACCCTAGCAAAGTTCAACATGTGATCAGAGATTTGCATCTACAGAATAAATTCCAAAGAATAGAAAACTGGATGATATTTGAAAGGTGTGGAGTCTATGTCATCACTGTGGACAGAGCCTATCATGAGTACTACTTAGTTGATAAAATCTATGATCACAGCAAGGCCAAATTACAAGCAATGTTGAATGCAAAGATTACATGTTCAAAAGATTCAGAAATGGCAAAGATTGTGGTTAGCAGAATCATTAATCAAAGTTTGGGTTTGGATCCAAATCTAGGAGTATGAATTGAGGTGTTGAAAGCATCTTGATTTTTTTTTTTTGAAGAACTTGACTTCTCTTCCTAAAAGTCAAGTTAGGGGGAGATTGTTGGGAACTGAAAAAAAAAAAAAAACTCAAGTATGGTTAATGCTGCTAGTTCAGAGTTAATACTGCTAGAAGACTTAAAGGTTAATACTGCTGAGTGTTACTACTGCTAGTAGTTAATACTGCTAGTCAAAGTTAGTGCTGCTTGAACAAAGTTAGTACTGCTTAGCTAGTTAGTACTGCTAGTGGTTAGTACTGCTTAGTAGTTAATGCTGCTAGAAGGAAGTTAATGCTGCTGAAGATTAATACTGCTTATATGATGAAGATTCGTATGAAAGGATATACATGGAAGCTTAGAGATATACATAGAAGATATACTGAAGATATTTTATTTATTGTAATTATCTTTGTATTCAGTATATATATTGTATTGTTTAGAATAGTTAGATAACTTTTGTTGTTTCATTCTTCACTCTGATTTGGTCCAGTAAATGATTCCTTTTCACAGTCTTCAACAGAATTCACTGTGGGTATGGGAAATATCACAGATTTAGATATACTTTCTGAGACTTGTGTGATCCATGATCCTCCACATCTTGTTCCTGTAGAATCATCACTACTGAAACCAAAAGAATTAGTTAGTGAATCAATGTCAAATAGCCACTGAGGTCCAGACCCAACAGGATTTGGTGTGTTCTCATTGCATTTGACATTGTCACTTTCTTCAATTATTCTAGAAGATGAGTTAAAAACTCTGTAGGCCTTACTCTGAGATGAATATCCAACAAGAAATCCATCATCTGCTTTGCTATCAAACTTACCTAAGTGAGATTTGGTATTGAGAATTGTACAAGGACACCCAAAAGGTTTGAAGAAACCAATGAAAGGTTTTCTTTTATTTAAAAGCTCATATGGGGTCTTGTTCTTTTGCTTGACCACTAGAACTCTGTTTTGGACATAACAAGCAGTATTAACTGCTTCAGCCCAGAAGGTAATTGGCAATTTTGAATCAGCCAACAGAGATCTAGCAGCCTCTAATAGTGTTCTATTCCTCCTTTCAGCAATACCATTCTGTTGAGGAGTCCTAGGAGCACTATATTGCCTCTCAATACCTTTCTCTTCACAAAAGGTGTTTAGATCATGATTTTTAAACTCAGTTCCATTATCTGATCTAATGACTTTTACTCTTTGATTAGTTTGGTTTTCAATTCTTAGAATAAAGGATTTGATAAGACCACTTGTTTCATCCTTAGTCCTTAGAAAATATACCCAAGTAAATCTGGAGTAATCATCAACAATAACCAAGCAGTAAGATTTCTTGCCTATACTCATAACATTTGTAGGACCAAACAGATCCATATGCAATAACTGGAGACAAGAAGAAACAGAATTTAACTCTTTGGTCTTATGAGAAGTTTTGTGTTGTTTGCCTTTAAGACAAGCAACACAATGATCATCACATGAAAAGACTTTTGAAGGTAACCCTCTTACAAGGTTATTTTTAACAAGATTGTTCATAGTCTTGAAATTCATGTGACACATCCTTCTGTGCCATAGAGAGGATTCATCTACAGAAGCTTTTGAAACAAGACAATTTAGAGATGAATCACTATCAACATTGTCCATATCAAGACAGTAAACATTGTCTTTCCTTGGAGTTCTAAGTAGTATCATGCTTTCATCAACTACCTTGAACCCTGGAGCAAGGATCATACACTCAGTATTTGTAAATAATATACTATGTTGTTTGTCACAAACCTGTGATACACTTAACAGGTTGTACTTTAATTGATCAACATAGTAGACATCCTCAAATGTCATCTTACCTTTGGTGACATTACCTTTTCCACTTATCTTACCACCAGTAAGATTGTCTCCAAATGCAACATGTCCTCCATTGATATACTTGAAATCCTGAAGGCATGACATGTTGCCTGTCATGTGCCTAGAGCAACCACTATCAACATGCCAAATGCTCTTTCCCTTGAGCTGTTGGTTGCCCTGCACATTAGATAAATCAATTAGTATGATTTAGGAACCCAAGCCAAAGTGGTCTTGGGTACCCCTTTCTCATCAAAATATTTGCATTCTTTCTTGACAAGATTTTTGAACTTTAACTCCTCATTCTTGGAGTACTTTGTTACAATAATAGGCTTGGAACTATGTTTGCTAGAATCAGTACTAGTTTTAGAAGTACTAACTACCTTGGCAGCACTTGCATGCTTAGCAGCACTAACTTTGTTAGAAGTAGTAACTGTGTTAGCAGCAGTAACTGTGTTGGCAGTATTAACTTTTGAAGAGGTATTAACAGTATTAGCAGCATTAATATTTTCAGCAGTACTAACACTGTTAGCAGTAGTAACTGTGTTAGCAGTACTAATATTGTTAGCAGTACTAATACTGTTAGTACTTCTAGGCACCCACATTTTGATACATTCTTTTAAAATCTTTTTCTTTAAAGTGCCTTTATTTTCAACATATTTCTTTATCACATGTTTCTTTCCAGCCTTCCTATAACCCACAGATTTTTGCACAAATCTTTGAAAGTTCATCTGTTGGTTAATAGGGTTAAAGTAACAATACTTAGCCAAATGATTCAACTTGCCACATATAAAACAAGGTTTTGGTCTATTGATTTTATTCAGATCAACTCCTTGTTTCTGAGCCCATTGATTATTCCAGTTTCTTTGATTTCCTCTTTTTAAACCAGAATTTAGGCTCTTGACTTTATTGCAATCACACTGTTTGCAAGGAATAGGGTTCACAACAGTGGTCTGCTTATAGTGAACCTTCTTGTTCTTTCCCTCAGTCTTTTCTATCTCTTTAGACTTGATCCAGTGCTTTCCACATCCCTCATTGGTGATAATGTGATTTTCTTTAGGAATCTCACCACTCACAGTATTGTCCTTATCCTTGACAACTTCTTTCTCAGTTTTATCCTTAACAACCACTTCATCTAAGGGATCTATTTCAGTGGCTCCCTTAGGTAGATCCTTCCTATCCTTTGTTTCTAACAACTCTGAACTAGGAGGGATGTAGTTGTTGTTATAAGGTGGTGGTGTGGTATTGTACCCTATACCTCTTCTCAGTTTATCATGAATCTGAGTTTGTAACAAAGAATCCATTGCTTTGGAAGCATTAGAAAACTTTTCTACATCAAGTTTGACTTTAGCTAGCTCTCCTCTTAGCTTTTCACTTTCTTCTTTAGATCTGGTCAGTTGAAGCTCTAAGTCATTCTTCTCCCACTTCCAGTAATTTGTGTCATAAGAGTGTTGAAGCTCATTAGCTTGAAAACCCTTAATCTGTTCTTCAAATCTCTCAACAATCCTCACATAATCTTTTATGTCTTTTTCCAATCTCTTAAGGTCATCACTCATGTTCTGGTTGTGATCCCTATACCTTTTAACAGTGTTAATGCAATTTTGAGAGCAAAGATTGGAAGTTACCTCTGTAGGGAGACCAGACACCTCTGCCATTAGAGCTTGATTCTGAATAGCCTCTTCAGCTTGATCACTCCAATCAAACCCCATACCTTGTTGAGAGACAAGGGCTTGTGCAGAGTTTCTGTTGAAGCTTCCAGATTGAGCTTGTTGGTGGTTGTTATTCTGAGACATTCCACTTCTGCATTCTCTAGCAAAGTGTCCCTTTTGATGGCATTTGTAACATTCCACCTTGGACTTGTCAAATCCTGCTCCATCTTCTCTTCTTTGGGAGAAGTTGTTCCTCCCAGTTCTTTTGATGAACTTTTTAACTCTCATGGAGAGCATGGCCATCTGCCATTTAATATCCATCTCTTCAAGATCATCTGGATTGAGTTGTTCCAAGTCATCATTAATGAGAGAAGAGTTTCCATGACTTGCCAGAAAGGCCTCAAACACAGTTTCAGTGCCTTTCTCTTGGTTTGTTCCATTGGCAGTACTAACTGATTCAAGGTTGGAAGTAGAATCAGTTGATGCTGAAAGGAGTGCAGCATTGTGAACATACCCAGAAGGCCTCTTTTTAGCCTCTACCTCAGATTCAAAAACTCTTAGATCATTATAAAGATCATCAAGTTCCTTTTCTTCCAGTTGATCATTCTGTCTGAAAGATACAGTATACATGGTCCATTCATCACTCAAGGACCTTAGAAACTTTCTGTTCAGATCATCTTGATCAATTTGTACTCCCACTGTAGCTAGTTCACCAATAAGTTTGTTGAACCTGTCAAAAGTTTGAGTCATGGACTCATTCTTGGTTGACATAAAGTTCTCATATTGTTGCTTCAGAATGGCTTTCTGATTTCTCTTGGTACTTTTGGTACCAGAGAATCTCTTCTCCAGAGCATTCCAGAGCATCTCTGCATCAGTGCAGTTACAGAACTGATGTTGATATTCATTGGGAATAGCCAAGAGCAAGGTGCTCAAGGCTTTCATCTCTGTCTGTCTGATCTTTCTTTCTGCATCAGTTTTTGGTGGAGTTCTCTTTCCATCTGCACCAATCTTTCCTGCTTCAGAAGGATCATTCTCTATGATGTCCCACATAGAATAGTCAGTGAGGAGTATGTACTGCTTGATTCTGATCTTCCACATATCGAATTCATTGGGTCTAAGCATTGGAACCTTTGAGACCAAAGTACTGCTTGATTCTGCAAGATTTTCCATGATGAATAGTTGTTTCTGAGAAATCAGGCTCTGATACCACTTGTCAGGATCGAATTCTCAACAAGAATTAATTCTCAGAAACAATATCAAAGAAGTTTGCGGAATAACACTTTGATATTCAATAAAAAAGTAAATCAATACAGAAAATATGAATAACAAACTGTAAGCTTTTATTTAATGCTTTGAAGTTACAAGATCAATCACTCAACCTCAATATTGATGAACAGGCTCACCAATACGAATTCTACTTCTCTAGAATTAGGATCTATGCCTTGAGGTTGATTTTCTCTAAAAGAATGAAACAACAAAAGTTATCTAACTATTCTAAACAATACAATATATATACTGAATACAAAGATAATTACAATAAATAAAATATCTTCAGTATATCTTCTATGTATATCTCTAAGCTTCCATGTATATCCTTTCATACGAATCTTCATCATATAAGCAGTATTAATCTTCTGCAGCATTAACTTCCTTCTAGCAGCATTAACTACTAAGCAGTACTAACCACTAGCAGTACTAACTAGCTAAGCAGTACTAACTTTGTTCAAGCAACACTAACTTTGACTAGCAGTATTAACTACTAGCAGTAGTAACACTCAGCAGTATTAACCTTTAAGTCTTCTAGCAGTATTAACTCTGAACTAGCAGCATTAACCATACTTGAGTTTTTTTTTTTTTTTTTTTTTTTCAGTTCCCAACAATATGAAACAAGGATGGGAACTGAATAATCAAGACCTAAAGAGGAAATCAAAGAAATCAAATAAACTTGTTCATCCTCTAATCAAGACCTTGTTTCAGATAAACAATATGTTGGGAACTGAAAAAAAAAAAAAAAAAAACTCAAGTATGGTTAATGCTGCTAGTTCAGAGTTAATACTGCTAGAAGACTTAAAGGTTAATACTGCTGAGTGTTACTACTGCTAGTAGTTAATACTGCTAGTCAAAGTTAGTGCTGCTTGAACAAAGTTAGTACTGCTTAGCTAGTTAGTACTGCTAGTGGTTAGTACTGCTTAGTAGTTAATGCTGCTAGAAGGAAGTTAATGCTGCTGAAGATTAATACTGCTTATATGATGAAGATTCGTATGAAAGGATATACATGGAAGCTTAGAGATATACATAGAAGATATACTGAAGATATTTTATTTATTGTAATTATCTTTGTATTCAGTATATATATTGTATTGTTTAGAATAGTTAGATAACTTTTGTTGTTTCATTCTTTTAGAGAAAATCAACCTCAAGGCATAGATCCTAATTCTAGAGAAGTAGAATTCGTATTGGTGAGCCTGTTCATCAATATTGAGGTTGAGTGATTGATCTTGTAACTTCAAAGCATTAAATAAAAGCTTACAGTTTGTTATTCATATTTTCTGTATTGATTTACTTTTTTATTGAATATCAAAGTGTTATTCCGCAAACTTCTTTGATATTGTTTCTGAGAATTAATTCTTGTTGAGAATTCGATCCTGACAAGTGGTATCAGAGCCTGATTTCTCAGAAACAACTATTCATCATGGAAAATCTTGCAGAATCATGCAGTACTTTGGTCTCAAAGGTTCCAATGCTTAGACCCAATGAATTCGATATGTGGAAGATCAGAATCAAGCAGTACATACTCCTCACTGACTATTCTATGTGGGACATCATAGAGAATGGTCCTTCTGAAGCAGGAAAGATTGGTGCAGATGGAAAGAGAACTCCACCAAAAACTGATGCAGAAAGAAAGATCAGACAGACAGAGATGAAAGCCTTGAGCACCTTGCTCTTGGCTATTCCCAATGAATATCAACATCAGTTCTGTAACTGCACTGATGCAGAGATGCTCTGGAATGCTCTGGAGAATAGATTCTCTGGTACCAAAAGTACCAAGAGAAATCAGAAAGCCATTCTGAAGCAACAATATGAGAACTTTATGTCAACCAAGAATGAGTCCATGACTCAAACTTTTGACAGGTTCAACAAACTTATTGGTGAACTAGCTACAGTGGGAGTACAAATTGATCAAGATGATCTGAACAGAAAGTTTCTAAGGTCCTTGAGTGATGAATGGACCATGTATACTGTATCTTTCAGACAGAATGATCAACTGGAAGAAAAGGAACTTGATGATCTTTATAATGATCTAAGAGTTTTTGAATCTGAGGTAGAGGCTAAAAAGAGGCCTTCTGGGTATGTTCACAATGCTGCACTCCTTTCAGCATCAACTGATTCTACTTCCAACCTTGAATCAGTTAGTACTGCCAATGGAACAAACCAAGAGAAAGGCACTGAAACTGTGTTTGAGGCCTTTCTGGCAAGTCATGGAAACTCTTCTCTCATTAATGATGACTTGGAACAACTCAATCCAGATGATCTTGAAGAGATGGATATTAAATGGCAGATGGCCATGCTCTCCATGAGAGTTAAAAAGTTCATCAAAAGAACTGGGAGGAACAACTTCTCCCAAAGAAGAGAAGATGGAGCAGGATTTGACAAGTCCAAGGTGGAATGTTACAAATGCCATCAAAAGGGACACTTTGCTAGAGAATGCAGAAGTGGAATGTCTCAGAATAACAACCACCAACAAGCTCAATCTGGAAGCTTCAACAGAAACTCTGCACAAGCCCTTGTCTCTCAACAAGGTATGGGGTTTGATTGGAGTGATCAAGCTGAAGAGGCTATTCAGAATCAAGCTCTAATGGCAGAGGTGTCT
Organism: Arctium minus; assembly: GCA_954870635.1. Lineage (NCBI taxonomy): Eukaryota > Viridiplantae > Streptophyta > Magnoliopsida > Asterales > Asteraceae > Arctium > Arctium minus. Next base: position 112,111,526 of record OX941084.1, read on the forward strand.
GGTCTCCCTACAGAGGTAACTTCCAATCTTTGCTCTCAAAATTGCATTAACACTGTTAAAAGGTATAGGGATCACAACCAGAACATGAGTGATGACCTTAAGAGATTGGAAAAAGACATAAAAGATTATGTGAGGATTGTTGAGAGATTTGAAGAACAGATTAAGGGTTTTCAAGCTAATGAGCTTCAACACTCTTATGACACAAATTACTGGAAGTGGGAGAAGAATGACTTAGAGCTTCAACTGACCAGATCTAAAGAAGAAAGTGAAAAGCTAAGAGGAGAGCTAGCTAAAGTCAAACTTGATGTAGAAAAGTTTTCTAATGCTTCCAAAGCAATGGATTCTTTGTTACAAACTCAGATTCATGATAAACTGAGAAGAGGTATAGGGTACAATACCACACCACCACCTTATAACAACAACTACATCCCTCCTAGTTCAGAGTTGTTAGAAACAAAGGATAGGAAGGATCTACCTAAGGGAGCCACTGAAATAGATCCCTTAGATGAAGTGGTTGTTAAGGATAAAACTGAGAAAGAAGTTGTCAAGGATAAGGACAATACTGTGAGTGGTGAGATTCCTAAAGAAAATCACATTATCACCAATGAGGGATGTGGAAAGCACTGGATCAAGTCTAAAGAGATAGAAAAGACTGAGGGAAAGAACAAGAAGGTTCACTATAAGCAGACCACTGTTGTGAACCCTATTCCTTGCAAACAGTGTGATTGCAATAAAGTCAAGAGCCTAAATTCTGGTTTAAAAAGAGGAAATCAAAGAAACTGGAATAATCAATGGGCTCAGAAACAAGGAGTTGATCTGAATAAAATCAATAGACCAAAACCTTGTTTTATATGTGGCAAGTTGAATCATTTGGCTAAGTATTGTTACTTTAACCCTATTAACCAACAGATGAACTTTCAAAGATTTGTGCAAAAATCTGTGGGTTATAGGAAGGCTGGAAAGAAACATGTGATAAAGAAATATGTTGAAAATAAAGGCACTTTAAAGAAAAAGATTTTAAAAGAATGTATCAAAATGTGGGTGCCTAGAAGTACTAACAGTATTAGTACTGCTAACAATATTAGTACTGCTAACACAGTTACTACTGCTAACAGTGTTAGTACTGCTGAAAATATTAATGCTGCTAATACTGTTAATACCTCTTCAAAAGTTAATACTGCCAACACAGTTACTGCTGCTAACACAGTTACTACTTCTAACAAAGTTAGTGCTGCTAAGCATGCAAGTGCTGCCAAGGTAGTTAGTACTTCTAAAACTAGTACTGATTCTAGCAAACATAGTTCCAAGCCTATTATTGTAACAAAGTACTCCAAGAATGAGGAGTTAAAGTTCAAAAATCTTGTCAAGAAAGAATGCAAATATTTTGATGAGAAAGGGGTACCCAAGACCACTTTGGCTTGGGTTCCTAAATCATACTAATTGATTTATCTAATGTGCAGGGCAACCAACAGCTCAAGGGAAAGAGCATTTGGCATGTTGATAGTGGTTGCTCTAGGCACATGACAGGCAACATGTCATGCCTTCAGGATTTCAAGTATATCAATGGAGGACATGTTGCATTTGGAGACAATCTTACTGGTGGTAAGATAAGTGGAAAAGGTAATGTCACCAAAGGTAAGATGACATTTGAGGATGTCTACTATGTTGATCAATTAAAGTACAACCTGTTAAGTGTATCACAGGTTTGTGACAAACAACATAGTATATTATTTACAAATACTGAGTGTATGATCCTTGCTCCAGGGTTCAAGGTAGTTGATGAAAGCATGATACTACTTAGAACTCCAAGGAAAGACAATGTTTACTGTCTTGATATGGACAATGTTGATAGTGATTCATCTCTAAATTGTCTTGTTTCAAAAGCTTCTGTAGATGAATCCTCTCTATGGCACAGAAGGATGTGTCACATGAATTTCAAGACTATGAACAATCTTGTTAAAAATAACCTTGTAAGAGGGTTACCTTCAAAAGTCTTTTCATGTGATGATCATTGTGTTGCTTGTCTTAAAGGCAAACAACACAAAACTTCTCATAAGACCAAAGAGTTAAATTCTGTTTCTTCTTGTCTCCAGTTATTGCATATGGATCTGTTTGGTCCTACAAATGTTATGAGTATAGGCAAGAAATCTTACTGCTTGGTTATTGTTGATGATTACTCCAGATTTACTTGGGTATATTTTCTAAGGACTAAGGATGAAACAAGTGGTCTTATCAAATCCTTTATTCTAAGAATTGAAAACCAAACTAATCAAAGAGTAAAAGTCATTAGATCAGATAATGGAACTGAGTTTAAAAATCATGATCTAAACACCTTTTGTGAAGAGAAAGGTATTGAGAGGCAATATAGTGCTCCTAGGACTCCTCAACAGAATGGTATTGCTGAAAGGAGGAATAGAACACTATTAGAGGCTGCTAGATCTCTGTTGGCTGATTCAAAATTGCCAATTACCTTCTGGGCTGAAGCAGTTAATACTGCTTGTTATGTCCAAAACAGAGTTCTAGTGGTCAAGCAAAAGAACAAGACCCCATATGAGCTTTTAAATAAAAGAAAACCTTTCATTGGTTTCTTCAAACCTTTTGGGTGTCCTTGTACAATTCTCAATACCAAATCTCACTTAGGTAAGTTTGATAGCAAAGCAGATGATGGATTTCTTGTTGGATATTCATCTCAGAGTAACGCCTACAGAGTTTTTAACTCATCTTCTAGAATAATTGAAGAAAGTGACAATGTCAAATGCAATGAGAACACACCAAATCCTGTTGGGTCTGGACCTCAGTGGCTATTTGACATTGATTCACTAACTAATTCTTTTGGTTTCAGTAGTGATGATTCTACAGGAACAAGATGTGGAGGATCAGGGATCACACAAGTCTCAGAAAGTATATCTAAATCTGTGATATTTCCCATACCCACAGTGAATTCTGTTGAAGACTGTGAAAATGAATCATTTACTGGACCAAATCAGAGTGAAGAAGAAACTAGAGATGAGGAGACTCAAGAAAATAAAGAATCAGAAGTGGCTTCTGAAAACACTTCAGTTGAGTTGCATGACTCTAATCTAGAGGCTGGACTGAATGAAGAACCTAGTCATAACACCAGAGTTCAAAAGAATCATCCTCCACAGCTGGTAATAGGAGATATCTCTTCTCCTATGATGACTAGACATCAAAGCAGGCTTCAAGAAATGCAAGATCAACAGCATACAGTCCTTTCTTGTTTTCTATCACAGCTTGAGCCTAAAAAGGCACATGATGCTATGAAAGAATCTAGCTGGATAGAAGCAATGCAAGAGGAACTGTTACAGTTCAAGCTACAAGATGTATGGGATCTAGTAGACCTTCCTAAAGGTCACAGAGCAATTGGCACAAAGTGGATTTTCAGAAACAAGAGAGATGAAAGAGGTATTGTCATAAGGAACAAAGCAAGGCTGGTGGCTCAAGGCTATACTCAAGAAGAGGGTATAGATTATGAAGAAGTTTTTGCACCCGTGGCAAGGATAGAAGCAATCAGACTATTCCTAGCCTATGCTTCTTACATGAACTTCAAAGTCTATCAAATGGATGTAAAAAGTGCTTTTCTCTATGGATCAATTGAAGAAGAAGTATATGTCTGTCAACCACCAGGGTTTGAAAACCCAAGCTATCCAGACAGGGTATACAAATTAAAGAAAGCACTTTATGGACTACATCAAGCTCCAAGAGCATGGTATGACACTCTGTCATCCTATCTCTTGGAAAATGACTTTGAAAGAGGAGTCATTGATAAGACTCTATTTATCAAAAGAAAGAAGAAGGATATCTTGCTGGTCCAAATCTATGTTGATGACATTATCTTTGGATCTACAAGAAACAACATGTGCAAGGAGTTTGAGGATTTAATGCATCAAAGGTTCAAAATGAGTTCCATGGGGGAACTTACTTTCTTCCTTGGACTCCAAGTTCAACAGAAGTCAGATGGCATTTTCATATGTCAATCCAAGTATGTGCAGGATATTCTAACCAAGTTTGGTTTCTCAGAATCAAAACCTGCCAGCACACCTATGGAAACACACAAGCAGATCACAGCAGATCTTGAGGGGGAGGATATGGATGTGCATCATTATAGATCCATGATTGGCTCTCTCATGTATCTCACAGCATCAAGGCCAGATATAATGTTTCCAGTCTGTGTATGTGCAAGATTTCAAGTTAGGCCAAAGCAATCTCACTTTCAAGCTGTTAAGAGGATATTCAGATATCTCAAAGGGCAACCCAGATTGGGACTTTGGTATCCTCATAACTCACCTTTTGACCTAATAGCATACTCAGACAGTGATCTAGGTGGGGCAAACTTGGACAGAAAATCTACTTCTGGAGGATGTCAGTTTTTGGGTGCTAGACTAGTCTCATGGCAGTGCAAGAAACAAACCACAGTATCCACATCTACAACAGAGGCAGAGTACATAGCAGCTGCAAGTTGCTGTTCTCAAGTCTTATGGATTCAGAATCAAATGTTGGATTATGGGGTAACCTTTCTACACACTCCAATCTTTATTGACAACAGCAGTGCTATTAGCATTGTGAATAATCCAGTCAAGCACTCAAAAACAAAGCACATTGAAATCAGGTATCACTTTATAAGAGATTGTAATGAAAAGAAACTTATTCAAGTTGTCAAAGTTCACACTGATAATCAGTTTGCTGATCTATTCACTAAAGCTTTTGATGTGGGTAGATTCACTTTCTTGGTAACAAGTGTGGGAATGATAAACTCTGAATAATCTCCTTCTCAAAAAGTGTTTTTTTTTCTGTATAGTATTCTTGGTATTACTAATCTTCTTTTTCAGGATTTGCATAGCAGTACTCAGTGTTTAGCAAGTTTAAAAGGAGTAAGAGTAGTTAATACTGCTAGTGGTTAATACTGCTAGTAGTTAATACTGCTAGTGGTTAATACTGCTTTCAGTTAATACTGCTTTCAGTTAATACTGCTAGTAGTTAATACTGCTTTCAGTTAATACTGCTAGTGGTTAATACTGCTTTCAGTTAATACTGCTAGTAGTTAATACTGCTTTCAGTTAATACTGCTAGTGGTTAATACTGCTTTCAGTTAATACTGCTAGTGGTTAATATTGCTTTCAGTTAATACTGCTAGTGGTTAATACTGCTTTCAGTTAATACTGCTAGTTAGTTAATACTGCTAGCAGTTAATACTGCTAGTAGTTAATACTGCTCTAGGTTAATACTGCTTATATTCCGAATACTATAAATACTTTTTGCCCGCCTAAAAGTTCATAACGACTCTTTGCATACTGTTCTCTTGCGCTCAAAACCTTTTCTCTCTCAAGTTCGAAGTTTTCAGGCAAGCTTCTCACTAAGATCAATGGCATCCATGACTTTCATCGACGAGCACAACGAGATTGCGATGCTACAAAAGCCAAAGCAAGCTTCAGGATTTCATCAGATTGTGGATTTCCTCAAGACAAGCCACATTGCTCATGCTCTTATTGTATCACCTACAATCTACATTGAGCATCAAAGGCAGTTCTGGGCTAATGCAACCATTGTTGTGGAAAATGGTGTGCAAATGATCAAGACAAGAATCTGTGATCAATCACTAACAGTTACTGAAGAGGTTATTCGCATCAGTCTACGTCTAGACGATGCCTCTGGTATAACTTCTATCCCAAACGATGAACTGTTTTCAACTCTTACAAGAATGGGGTATGGAGGCCCATTGGGTGTTTTCAAATTTTCTAAAGCAAAATTCTCACCCCAATGGCGTTTCTTTGTCCATACTCTTATGCATTGTATATCCAAAAAGACTACTGGATGGAGTGAGTTCAGCAGCACTATTGCTTATGCTTTGGTGTGCTTGGCCACTGCCAGAAAGTATAATTTTTCTAAAATGATTTTCAATGATCTTGTCTCAAACATGGGAAACAAAAAGAGCTTTTTTATGTATCCCAGGTTTGTTCAAGAAGTTATTACTCATGAATTAACGGATATACCTCAACCTGTTGGGGTATATGTACCTAAACCCCCCAAAGGCAAGGTTTTCTCAAATATGAGAAGATCTGCTGGGGACTCTGAAGGAGTTGACACCCCATTGTTCTCTACAATGATGGTGGTGTCCCAAACCAATGAAGGTATGGCAGCAGGGTCAAGGCCCCCATTAGACCAACCCACTGCTAGCCAAGCCCAACCTTCCCTCTCAAAATCAATTCCCCAGTCCCTTCTTGAAAAACCAACCTCTCCCATCACCCAAACCTACAAGAGAAAACAGGTAAAGAAGGCTCCTTCCCTTCTTGTACCATTACCCACTAAGCCTATAAGCCCTCTAAGGGAGAATTCTCCCCTAGAGAATATCCAAAGGGAAACCACAAGGGTGTCTCCCAACCCAAAGGAGGTGCTCTCTGAGGAGGAGGTAGAGCATATGGGTGATGAGGCTGCCACTACTCCTACTAGTACAGAGGAGGAAAGTGGTAACATCAATAAGACCTCCCCCATGGCAACTTTGAATGAGCAATCATTTGAAGGTCCCTGGTGCCAAGAAACCACAGGGGTGGATAGTGCCTCTGCAAGGCAGAAGACTTCCACAAATAAAATATCCAATGATCCTTCAAAGGAGGGTAACACTTCTGGAGAAGGTGAGGACAGATATAACTATGATGAATTGATGGAGGCAATGGGTAACATCAACCTAGATGTTCTGAAACAAGGAAAAGAAATAGAGGAGATGAAGCTGGTAATCCTGTCACAACAAGTTCAGATTGCCAAATTAAAGAAGATGGTGACAAAGCTTGTACAGAAGAAGAGAAGAAAACAGTTTGTTTTAAAGAAGAGGTCAACTAATAAAGATGCTTCCAACAAGGGGGAGAAAGAGGCTGAAAAAGAGAAAGCAAATCTAGCTGAGAGGGCATTTGAGGTTGAGGGGGAGGAAGAGGCAGAAAAAGAATCAGAATTTACTGAAGCAGCAGAAACTGTTAATACTGCTGAAGTAGCAGTAACAGGGCTTTCTGTTGAAGAAATGGAAATTGTAGAAACACTAGTCAAAGCAAAGAATGACACTCCTGAGGCTACTCAAAAGGCCAAGGGAGTAGTCATCAATGAAGGAAAAGTTCAACAAAAGGCAACAGAAAAGGCAAAGGAGACAAAAGGAAAAGGAAAGGAGAAAATGGTTGAAGCTGAACTGCCTGCCAAGAAAAAGAGTCAGATTGAGTTGGATGAAGAAATGGCAAAGCTACTTCAGGCTGAAATGGAAAAAGAAGAACAACTTCAATCAGAGAAGGATAGAGAGCTTGCAAAGATCATGGCTAGAAAGTTGAATGCAGAATATCAGAAAAGCATCAAAGAAGCAGCTCAAGCCAAGAAAAGCTCTGTGAAAGTTTTTAAGCAAAGAATGCCATTCAAAAAGCAAAAGAGACAACCCTCCAAAACATTTTTGGCCAATCAGGAAAGAAGAAAGATGATAAATTTCCTGAAAGGTGCAATTGGTGTTAAGGGGGAGATATTCACCAACATGGCATACACTCAGGTTAAGGAGTTGTATCAGAAAGAGATGCTTAAGCTTCAAGCTGATTCAGTCCAAAGGGAAGAGGCTGAGAGAAGAATGAAGGAAAGGCATGACCTGAATATTCAAAAGCCATTCTCTGAGGACACCACACCTTCAAAAGATAAAACTGAAGAGATGAAGGAAGAACATGAAGGTGTTGGTATAGAAGCTACATCTGTGAAGAGGGTGAAGTCAATTGCCTCCAAGAAGCAGAACAAAAGGCCAAGAGTTGAAGAAACAGCAGAAACAGCAGAACCTTCAGTTACTTCTACAACTGAATCTGTAAAGAATCCAGAACAATCCAATAAGCAATATAATCTTGATTTTTATATGACTACAACAGCTGATGAACCAGTTTCAGTTGATCCCATCTCTATGAAAGCTCCAGAAGTTATCTTTTGGGATATTTTGGAAGATCAAAGGAAGAAATACTTCAGGCTTAAGAGAATGGGAGATCTATATGAAGTGTACTCTACTTGGGGTAGACTCATAAGAAGTTGTTCAAGATCAGATTTAGAAGAGATGTTTAAAGTTGGGTTGAAGATATATGAAAAGGAACTGAAAGGAGAAGGAATGAGCTTAATCAGATTAGCTATGGAGTACTTATGCATGATGTTTGACCCTAGCAAAGTTCAACATGTGATCAGAGATTTGCATCTACAGAATAAATTCCAAAGAATAGAAAACTGGATGATATTTGAAAGGTGTGGAGTCTATGTCATCACTGTGGACAGAGCCTATCATGAGTACTACTTAGTTGATAAAATCTATGATCACAGCAAGGCCAAATTACAAGCAATGTTGAATGCAAAGCTTACATGTTCAAAAGATTCAGAAATGGCAAAGATTGTGGTTAGCAGAATCATTAATCAAAGTTTGGGTTTGGATCCTAATCTAGGAGTATGAATTGAGGTGTTGAAAGCATCTTGAAATTTTTTTTTTTTTTGAAGAACTTGACTTCTCTTCCTAAAAGTCAAGTTAGGGGGAGATTGTTGGGAACTGAAAAAAAAAAAAAAAACTCAAGTATGGTTAATGCTGCTAGTTCAGAGTTAATACTGCTAGAAGACTTAAAGGTTAATACTGCTGAGTGTTACTACTGCTAGTAGTTAATACTGCTAGTCAAAGTTAGTGCTGCTTGAACAAAGTTAGTACTGCTTAGCTAGTTAGTACTGCTAGTGGTTAGTACTGCTTAGTAGTTAATGCTGCTAGAAGGAAGTTAATGCTGCTGAAGATTAATACTGCTTATATGATGAAGATTCGTATGAAAGGATATACATGGAAGCTTAGAGATATACATAGAAGATATACTGAAGATATTTTATTTATTGTAATTATCTTTGTATTCAGTATATATATTGTATTGTTTAGAATAGTTAGATAACTTTTGTTGTTTCATTCTTTTAGAGAAAATCAACCTCAAGGCATAGATCCTAATTCTAGAGAAGTAGAATTCGTATTGGTGAGCCTGTTCATCAATATTGAGGTTGAGTGATTGATCTTGTAACTTCAAAGCATTAAATAAAAGCTTACAGTTTGTTATTCATATTTTCTGTATTGATTTACTTTTTTATTAAATATCAAAGTGTTATTCCGCAAACTTCTTTGATATTGTTTCTGAGAATTAATTCTTGTTGAGAATTCGATCCTGACATTTAACTGATGAAGAAGTAGTGGAACCTAGAAGAAGTAAACGGGCTTGGTTTGAAAAATCGTTTGGTCCCGATTTTCACACCTACGTGGTGGAAAGTGAACCCAAAACCTATCGTGAGGCGGTTACGTCTTTAGAGGGACCTCAATGGAAAGAAGCCATCAAGAGTGAGATAGAATCTATCTTACATAACCATACATGGGAACTAGTAGACCTACCACCGGGTTGTAAGTCACTAGATTACCGTTGGATCTTTAAAAGAAAGATGAAAGCTGATGGCAGTATTGACAAATACAAGGCGAGATTAGTGATCAAAGGATATAGACAAAAGGAAGGTCTAGATTACTTTGATACTTATTCGCCGGTGTCAAGAATAACATCCATTAGATTGGTGTTAGCTATTGCAGCTATTAGAAATCTGCAAATTCACCAAATGGATGTGAAAACTGCTTTTCTAAACGAAGATTTAGAAGAAGAAATCTATATGGAGCAGCCTGAGGGATTCGTTGACCCTGGACAAGAGAACAAGGTTTGTAAACTTATTAAATCCTTGTATGGCCTAAAGCAAGCTCCAAAGCAATGGCATCAAAAGTTTGATCAAGCCATGTTAGAAAGCGGTTTTAAGATAAATGAGTGTGATAAGTGTGTTTATATGAAAGACACCACTCATGGATATGTCATCTTGTGTTTATATGTTGATGATATGCTTATCATTGGCAGTGATGACAAAATGATAAGGTCCACGAAGGATATGTTAAAATCTAAGTTTGACATGAAAGATTTGGGTTTAGCGGATGTGATTCTTGGGGTCAAGATCACAAGAACCCAAAATGGTTTGGTGTTAAATCAAACACATTACGTGGACAAGATTCTTGAGAAATTCAATGAAGGAGATACTAGTATAGCTAGAACTCCGATTGACATTAGTCAACATCTATCTAAGAATAGAGGGGAAGGTGTTGCACAAGTGGAATACTCAAGAATAATTGGCAGTCTGATGTATCTTATGAGTTGTACTAGACCTGACTTAGGGCCTATTTGAAAATGGCTTAATGGGCTTAATAGCCCATATACCTTAATCGCTCAGCTATAGAAATATGTTTGTCAACAGCTTATTGATTATTACCATGACTTATTCGCTCAGATTTCATGTTGTTGCTTTCCCCACTCAGCCACGACTCTCCCCAAAATACCCTTCTTACCTCTCTCGCTTCACAGGAAGAAAAAAAGACCATGGCTGCTCTCTCTCCTCCCTTTCTCCATTGTTGTACATCTCGTCCTTCCTTCATCATCATGTCTCATCACTGAAGAACTTCATCATCATGTCTCATCGCTTCACAGGTGTTTCTTCAATGGTGATTTTAATGAAATCTAGGTTTTTTTTTGTGATTCAATCTTGTTCGATTCAAACATTTTGGTATTCTTCAATCAATTGTTTGGGTTTGATGCAATAGCAAGTTTTGGTGTTCTTCAATCAATGGTTAGGGTTTGCTGCAACTGCAGATTTTGGTTAGGGTTCTTCAATCAAGTTTTGGTGTTCTTCAATCAATGGTTAGGTTTTTAATGATTTTTGTTTTGGTGTTCTTCTACCTATTGTTCTTTAATGAATTTTTGTTTTGGTGTTCTTCTATGATTGATCTTCTATCGATTGCTCTTCAATGGTGTTTGGATTTCAATAACTTCTTCCAGATTGTTGCCCACGAGTTGACAAAAAGTGGGTTAGGATTTGGAAGTAGATTAGTTTTTGGTATAATGTTTATATGATAATTTTTTAATTAATTAATTCTTAATTGGTTAGACATTTTTAAGAACCAAAAATAAATAGAAGGGTAAAATTGTCATTTCATCATTCAGACAGTTTATTTAGTATAATGAACAAACATCAATTTTATTTAATCCATACAGTCAACTTTATCTATACAGTCAACTTTATCGATACAGGAGTTAATGGAAAACCAACCAAACAGCCCCTTAGTATATGTTGTGAGCAGGCTAAGTAGGTATACTAGTAATCCCAGTTTAGAACACTGGAAGAGTATTACTAGATTATTAAGATATTTAAGATACACACGTGAATATGGACTGCATTATGGAAAATATCCAATGGTGATCGAAGGATACAGCGATGCAAATTGGATATCTGATATAAAGGATTCCAAATCGACAAGTGGATATGTGTTTACACTTGGAGGTGCGGCTATATCTTGGAAATCGTCCAAGCAAACTGCTATAGCTAGATCCACGATGGAATATGAATTTATTGCCTTGGATAAATATGGCGAAGAGGGAGAATGGCTACGTCATTTCATGGAAGATATTCCCAAATGGCCTAAGCCGGTAACGGCCATATGTATACATTGTGATAGCCAATCGGAGATTGGTAGAGCTCAAAGTACAATGTATAATGGGAAATCTACACATATTAGACGTAGACATAATACGATTCGACAATTACTCTCTAATGGAGTTATCACGATTGACTATGTGAAGTCAAAGGATAACATTGCGGATCCGCTTACGAAAGGCCTAAGTAGAGAGTTGGTTTATAAGTCGTCGATAGGAATGGGACTAAAGCCCTTGAATGAGTAATTCATGCAAAGGAAACCTTACCCAGAAGACTGGAGATCCCAATATCTGGGTTCAAAAGGACAACCTAGTTGTATGAATAAGGGAGGTCACTGTGGGGGAGTTAATAAACTTCCTAGTCCAATTCTGGAATCAGTGACAGTGAGGCTAAGCATATGGCTTTTAATGATTATTGAAAATCACCTATGTGAGAGAGAAGTGGGGTCGCTTCGAAGGGAATTGTGGGGGCTCAATTCCTATCAGCTCTCGCTGAACCAGGCTAGTGTTCATGACCATAACGAACACGACTATGAGGATATGACCTTGTTAGGAAGAGTTCTGTGTGAAATGTATTGTCGCCTACATAAATGGCAGTTCAGTTCAAGGACATTGAGTCTATTGACAACTAGGAGGCTAAGTGTGTTTCACAAGGGAAGGTTCAAAGGATAACACCTACCTATCCTATGCAGGATTCGACCATTCGAAATTCCGTAGGGAACTTTTCATATGCAAAGATCGATCTCCATTCATGTGGGGGATTGTTGGAAATTTTAGTAAAAATATGGGTTTTTTTACTAACTTTGGACACATTTAAATACATGTATATGTAATGTATATATCTAACTCTTTGTGGATTTGTGTTCTACTATATGAGAGCTTCGAAACGATATATTATGTGTCCAAAACGGAATATGTGTGAATGAGATATCGATGCTCAAAGTTGGGTGATTGGAATGAATTTGGTGGAAACCAAGTGGTGTGGGAAGTTGTCCCACATAGGAAGGAGGAGTAAACCATTTTGTGGTTTATAACCATGAATGTGAGAAGGACTTACAAGTCCTTTGTTTGGTTTTACTCCAACACCTACCCGCACGCAGGGGGGGTGCCGATTGAGACTTTCGTAGGCTAAAATCGACGAACTTGTGTGTGGGCGCGACCTGCAGACACGAATGCCGCTCCGAAATCTTGTGCTCTCGCAACTTGGTTTTTGCGAAAATTTTGTTTTGATCCAGTGCATTGGGCGAGTTATGCCGTGGGTTTACCAGCGTGGCAACTCGCGACATGCACTGGAGTGAGGACAAAAACAGTGAACCACGCGGGTTAGGCCGCGGGCTTACCCACGTCGTAAGCCGCGACATGCACTGTCTTGAGGACGAGAAACAGTGCACCACGCGGGTTGTGTCGCGAGTTTACCCGCATGGCAAGTCGCGACTCGCACTGTTTAAGAGTCCTTTGTAACTCCCGATTGATACTCATTTATGTATAAGATTAATATGATTAATGGTAATTAAAAATTAATTTTAATTACTGATTAATTTCATATTAAGTTGTTGGTTTCGATATCGAGTATATAATAGGAGTCCGGGTTCATTCCTCATTCCTTAAAAAACACCGAACATATCGATATACCGAACGACTCACACTATTCTCTGAAATCTCTATTGCATACGTTTCTCTCTGGCATTTTCAGTTCTTACATTCGTTGTAATTTTATATGTATTATCAAAATACATAGTGGAAAAACGAACAACCAAAATCGGGAATTGAGGTTGTTTTTGTTGCCAAAATTCTAATAAATTTATTTTTTCAAAAGCTTCAATATATGGGCACGGGATGAAGCCATAAAATTAGTATGCACGTAAATATTTAATTCACCCAGATCGCTATTATCATATCTAGTTTTTTTTATTAGATTCATTGAAAAACCTCGTTCATTAAGTTTGTCATTAAGTCGGCCTAGTTTTGGCGATGACAACTAGAACTATAACCCACAAATAATTGACTTGTAGAGCTTTGTTGGCTTCCTCCTTAATGATAAGTTTTATAGATGTCAAATAAATCTTCAAAGTTACGAATTAACAAACGTTTGCATTCCTTTGAAAAACTACTATTGGTAGGTGTATCTAAACCAAAAGCCACACATAAAACTTCAACACCCGTAACATTTAAATACGGGTTTAACGCCGTAACATAAAGAAAAGAGAAGGGGATCTCGAGAAAATATTTGAACAATTTTGCTTTCATTGAACCCATCAACCTTCCCCAATCGTGATGGTCTTCGTATTGTGAAATTTTATTTGCCAAAATGTGTAGTTGATTTAAAAGTAAAAGGTTTGTTGGATAATAAATACCGGATAAAAGAATTGTTGCATTTTTAATATTGCCCAAGATATCGAATAAGCCCTCAAGCACGACTCAATCTTGATGTCCGATAGTATTATCCACGTAATGAACATTATAAAATGCTTTAAATATAATTTCTTTGTTTTAGCAAATTATCAATCATATAGTAAGTGGAATTCCATCGAACGGGCATATCAAAGGTTGGTCCCAAAGCTCGAAAACCAACATCCTCGCAATATTTTATATATGGCGCGTGCATTTTTTTACCTTTTGTGAAAATTCGCCGTAATATAAGTCTAAACTTATTTATTATGAGTTTACAAGTTTCTAAATTGTCTTGAATGACTAAATTTATTATTTGTGGACAACAACATATATGAAATGATTGACTCTCTAAAATAGGGGTCAAAGCCAACTTTAATTTCTCCACACATCGATTATTATTACTAGCATTATCAAATGAAATGCTAATGACTTTAGAATATAAATTATAAAACGTAAGACTTTTTTTAATAATAGAAAATTGGCGATCACCCGAATGTGGCGCACCAAATGGTTCAAACGTGATTACGCGTTTGCATAATTGCTACGATTGCGTCTCAATCCAATGTGCCGTTATGTATATATAAGAAAACGACAATCCATGTGGTGCACTCCATACATCACACGTTAAAAACGTTGTTGGGTAAAAGAGAAAACATTTGTCACGTTTCATTTTTAGCAATTTTCCATGTTTTAATCGAATTACGTATAAGAGTTTGACGACTTACTGGCTTGTAGAGTGGTTGTAGAATTTTTTAATCAACTTCGTAATGTGAGGATTGTCGAAATGTCCAAACAGCAACCCGGTTTGAATGACACATTGTGTTGTCATTTGTCGGTTCAAATCGGCATCATAAGACAATATTTGACCCGAATTGTCAAATACTAGTTGACTTGAATCGACCCCGATTTCAACCCCGGGCACGTTCGATCGGTATGCCACCTTAAGGTTGAATTTCCTTCCTCCGTAAGGAGAGCTCCACAAATTTTGCATTGCACCTTTCTTTTTCCGTTGGTGAGGATCACCATGTTGTAATTGTTTCAAACATTTGAATTTCGTCCATGCTTGGCGACAACTTGGCAATTATTTCATTAGATGCATTATGTTATTCATCGGCCATTTTGGAAGAGGAAGAGAGAAATATATGAGAATTGAGAACTTGCGGGTTGCGAGAAACGAATACGAGTCGAAATCACGAAATATAGTGAGAATTGTTTGCGTTTTTTACATTTTATAACTTGGTATCATACCCCATACACCACATACCTTATTTATAGTGTTTGGGGGGGGGGGGGGGGAGGGGTTAAAGAGCCAAAAAATGAGAAAACAATGGTCATATAGTCATTCCCAACTGTCATATAACGGCTAGAATTTTGAATCTGTCGGACCGGGCCGTCGAATCCACCAAAACCGGTCCCAAGCCAGGCCGGTCCTTTACCAGTCCCGGTTCCAGTCCTTCGATGGTCCCGGGCAGCATCGAGCCGGTTTGGCCATCTCTACTCATAAGGCTAAGATTGTAGCAAAAGGTTTCACCCAAACTCATGGAGTTGACTATGATGAAACTCTTTCTCCAATAGCCATGATTAAGTCTATCAGGATTCTTCTGGCTATAATTGCATATCATGATTACGATATATGGCAAATAGATGTTAAAACCACGTTCCTTAACGGAATTTTGAGCAAAGACATGGACATGGTATAACCATAAGGTTTTAAGCATCCAAAGTATCCTGATAGAGTATGCAAGTTGCAGAGGTCTATTTATTGGCTGAAGCAAGCATCTTGCAGTTGAAGTATTTGTTTTAAAGAAAAAATCAAGAAATTTGATTTTGTAAAGAACGAAGATGACCCTTGTGTATATGAGAAAACTAGTTGGAGCATAGTAGTATTTCTAATCCTGTATGTCGATGACATATTGATCATCGGAAACAACATCCCAATGCTTGAATGTGTAAAAGTCTGGATAGGAAAGTGTTTCGCAATGAAGGATTTAGGAGAGACAACATATATACTTGGTATAAAGATCAATCGAGATAGATCTAAGCGCCTCTTTGGATTAAGTCAAAGTACATACATTGACAAGGTTTTGAGACACTTCAAGATGGAAGATTCCAAGAGAGGAAACTTGTCAATGGTACATGGTATATAAATGAGCAAGAATATTCTGAGATGATATCACCTAATTTGAGAGATCATTGATCAAAATGATGTCTAGATATGCGAAGTTCGATTAGAAGATAACCTAACAGATCCTCTCACAAAGCCTTTGAGTCAAAGCTAGCATAAGGCTCATACCAGTTCTATAAGCTTGAGATTTTGCAATACTTTGGATATTGTAACTTTTAGTAAACTTTAAACTTATTTGTAAAATTAAGAAGTTATGCATTGTTTGTTATGTCATATTGGGTACGAATATCTACATTAACGTCACTTGCTCTATATTAGCATGTTTTGTTATCCTTAAATACTATGATGATCATATCATTTTAAATTGTATGTGGCCAATTATTATTAGGGGATTAGTAATAAAATAAATATCATTGTGAAGTCTAGTTATGTTCAAAGATGGAAGCGCACTAGATGCAACCAGAGTCACATGCGTTTGTGGGATAAAACCCACTGTTAGAATCAATTCATAGATCGGTGTCATATAGTGATTTCTGGGATGGAGAATATTCTTTTATCCTTAGACATGAGGTGTGCATTGGGATCTAATGCACAAGGAATGTTATGTTTTGATGTAGTCTAATGTTCTCCTTAACTGGGCTATCATAAGGACTACGTTAGGATTAACATGAATTGTGTATAAGTCATGTACATGCAATATTCGATTTGGTTACTCTCAAGTTGAGAGAGATATTTTTGGTCCTGTCGATGACATAATTTATTACTGCATGGACATGTACAAGTAGATTAGTAGAATTAGTAGCACTTGTTTTGGCCATGTAGATTAGTAAAACTAGTAGCACTTGTTTAATCAAATATGTTCGAATTGAGAAACATAATTATTGAACAACAAATGATGAGTCATATCTATGCCTTAAGTTCAAAACAAAATACCATGTAGCAAAAGGATGATAAATGATTCTACCATACGATTGATTGATCAATGAACTACTTAAAAAATCACATATTATGTAGTTTTGGGAGTGGTGACGTGTTACTAGACGCTTACCACAATCTGGTCACTGTGTCATGTGCAAATGGGAGAATTTAAGTTACATATGCCCATGAGACATGTCATATAGTGATTGATGAATGTCTATTTATAACCCTATTGCACCACTTTCTCCATCTTTTCCCTTACTTTTATCTTCCCAAAATCCAATAGTTGAGCCTTTTATTATATTGTTTTACATTTTTATTGTTTATGGATATAGAAATAGAATTTGGACTTTCTTGGACATTTATGCTAATTGAGCTTTAAATCAAATTTTCGATACGAGATGTTGCAGGAACTACTTTGGGCTTAATTTTTAGGCCTGGATTTAGGCCGAAGCTACTTGAAGATTTTGGGCTTGGACTTGCATTTTTTGGACTTTGTTTTGTAAACCCTTGGGCCCTAAGTCTCCTAAGGTTATAAATAGATTGTTTAGTTCAGTTTTAAAGACATCACTTTAGATTTCTCTTACAAACTTTTAGTTTACTTGTAAATGTTTGTTCTAAGCTTCATGGTTCTTTTGGTACTTCAAAAACAAATTAATTTGTTCAAGAACCTTCATAGCCGAAAGTTCTTTGTGATTATTGCACGTTTTTCTTCAAGTAATCTCATTCTCCTTTATTATTCTTGTTACTTCCAACTCTGTAAGGTTTTTAATCTTGGTTTGTTTTTGGTTTCACTCTTGGACAAGCTTAAAAATTCGTGGCTTTACATTGGATTTAACATACACTTGTGGCTCGATGCTAATGTTTGTTTAGTTGAATCCTTTTACTACCAAGTAGCTAAAAATTGTTTACAGTTACTTTTTTACTTAAAAATCCTTAGCTTATTTTTATGTTTTACTTTTAGAGAACACCTTGAACTCATGGCTTACATTTGACTAAAATTCCATTTGTGGCTCGTGGTTAATATTTAAAAGGCTGAAACCTTTATTTCCCAAGTAAATCATGCAAGTATTCAAGATTTGGAGCGAGACTTTCTGCACAAGTTTCTAAATTTCTTTCTTTCTTTCTTTATTTTACTTTACTTCTTTAAGTTTTACATTTCCCGCATTATGTTACTTTCATTTACATTCCAGTCTTTTACTTTCTGCAATTTATTTTTCCGCATTTTACTTTCTATAATTTACCATCATTTACATTTTCGAGCAATTTACTTTCAATATTTTCTTTAAGAAATTAGTAAATTGCAAAACAAGTTTCATTTTCTTAACATTAATATTTGTAGTTTACTTTATGCATTTTCCATCTATGTTATTTACATTTCAGTCCTTACATCTTTCGTAAGAAGAATTTTGTTGTTCCATAAATCAATGATATATCATCAATGTAAAAGAATCAAACAAAGAATATCAAGATATAGAGAGAAAATCTAGAGAGAGAATTTATGTGTCATACATCTCACAATGTGCCACACGATTACAATGCTCAAAGTTTCAAGATGATTACAACGGAATAAAGGCTATTTATATGGTCAACACATTAGACCACATATTACATCAAAAGACTTAACAAAACAAAGAGTTGACTTTCAAAGACTAGAACAATAAGACTATTCATTCCAACACTGAATGCTATAACAATATCCCCTTTTGGAATCAATCAGTGAAGCGCCTTGTTCTTGTGTCTCGTATGCCCAAATAAGTTTCAAAACGCTTGGTTGCCTTCCTGAATTCAATTCTGTCTTCCAGAATGTCAACTGCTTTCTTCAAAATCAACCTTTTTCTTTTTGGCATAAAATCACCTTCAGCATATCTAATCCTTTCATTCTCATCATATCGGCTTTGTAGTTGAAGCTTGACCACCTTTAAAGTACCATCCGAGAACTTAGCAACCTCAGAGAATCTTAGAAATCTCTTTTCATTCTTCCCATTCTGGTAAACTACACCAAAGTCTGGATCTTCAAGAATTGTGAACAATGGGTAGCTTTCCAAGTCTGATAACTTCAGATTAGGCTTAATCATATTGATCTTCTTCTGATTACTCTCTATGCCCAAATGAAAGTCATAACAGTAGTTGAAGTTGATATGCCTTCTCAAGAATCTTTTTATGGCCTCTAGAGCAAACATGATGTTCTCCTTTCTGATAGTCATGTCTCTAAACAAATGATACATGTATTCAAAGTCGTCAACCTGGAGATGATGAAAGTCTGCTTCGGTAAACGTGTACTCATGAGTGTTTTGCCTTTGAACAACAAAGTACGAATACCATATTCTGCAGTACTTCTTCAAGATGACTTCTTTGACAGTAACTATCTTGCTCTTGAGATCATTGATCATGTGTATATATTCTCGTTGATAATAGTTAGGCTTATCCTTGATACCCAATACAAGGCAAATATCAAGCTTCTGAATGTGATGCACATAGATTTTGTTGGATTCTTCAAGGAAAGGTGTTCTAAGTGCATTTCAGTAATGCCTCTCTTCAGCTTATGAAAGATCAGGTTCAGGTGCATTTGAAGGACCGTCTTGATCTGAAGGACCAACTTCATTTGAAGGATCTACTTGGTTTGAAGGACTGACTTCATATGTGGTTTGATCAGCTGGTTGATTTGGTTGACTTTGTGGCTGATATGGTTGACTTTGTTGAACAAGCTGAGAAGTAGGAAGCTCTTGCCTTGAAGGCATAATATCTGGAATGTAGTGAAATCATGGAATTCAGGAATCTCATTATGTACAGGGCTGTGATGCATATCTTCTGGTGTTTCAGGGTCATACAGTTCTTGTAACAACTCTGTGTCTACATTATCAAACAAGTTATCTAACACATTCTCTCATTGATTAATAGCAAGAACTCCTCCTTGATCATGTTCATCATCAGAACAATCAATTAACTGATCAAACTCTTCCTTGACTTTCCAAAATTTATCATACTGGTCAGCTTGGTCATCCTCATCATCCAAACTAACGTCAATAACAGTAGGATTCCCACAGTAAGTAGCAATATCTCCTTTCTTGTAGAAACCTAGGGCTTTTCAATGGTCTATGTCCGGATCCACATAAAGTACTAACTCCATACCACTTACATGCCTGTGGTCATCACTTTGAAACTGTTGTTGAGCCAAATCTTCTTGACTTGCATAATCAGTGCCATGAACATGTTGCTCAAAATTTCCAAAAGTTCTTTGTCTCTTTTGTCTCTCCCCCTCATGGTCATGATAGAATCATGCCCATGCCTCTTTTTAGAACTTTCTGCCTAAGCCTTGCAAGAATTCTGAACAACCTTTAATAATTCGGAGGTCTGTTATTGCATAGACTGCAGGGATTGCAGAACATCTTGTTTGAAAGAATCAAACTCGGATTGAATCTGGGGAACCGCTGGAACAACTTGCGGTTGCTGAGATATGATAAGACTAAACAAATCTGAATCTGACTGATGAGCTGGAGCTTAAGACAGTAACTTGGCAAACAGTAAGGATTTCATCTCATCAACTGACATATCTTCTTGTTGAACATGTGGAGGTGGAGTAGATTTCTCTGGTTCAGTAACTGGATCCTTCCCTTTCAACATCCTTTTCACTCCGAATATCTCATCAATAAAGGGCTCACTCAAACTGGTCTCGATAGCCTTTAAGGCTCTATCGAAATGCTCCTTTGACATTAAGTCAAGGAAAATAACTCTGGAGCCACTTAGGTGTTCCGTTGACACAACATTTGATGAAGCAACCATGTGGCCTGTGTTCAAAGTTGGAAAAGCGTTAGCAATGACAGGACTTCCACTCTGTCCTCGTAGTCCAATAGATGGATCTACTCTCTGTGTTCCGATCAGGTCACTAAGACTTCCAATATTAGCAGATGGAAATATATGTGACCTAGGAATAATAATACGTATAGCAATTGGCTCTAGACTCGATTGTTCATAGAAAGAAGTCGAGAACTGGGGCTGGTATTCTCTTGTTTCAATACCCACACTCTCCAATTGAAAGTTGGATAGTTGTTGTGCTATATCCTCGTGAGAAGGTAAGACTAACACCTGTTGAGGGGTGATAGAATGGTTGGCTTGGGTGTGCAACTGCGTTAATGTGCGACTAACATCTTGTTCTATACCAGAACTCAACACATGAGTGGTAGGTTATGTTACACACACGCTCACCATGTTTTTCTCCTTCCTTTTCACTCAACCTCTCATTTTCAACATTTTTGACTAAGTCTCCCTCATTCCTCCTTATATCACCTACCACTTTATGAATAGTTGTTTCAATTTCCATTTCAACTGTATGATCATTGTGACCATTGTTATCATCATCATCATCGGAATCATCATCATCAGCATCAGCATCAGTAACATGCATATTATCATTATCATTCTGATCAGCATCATCACCATTATCACTTTCACTTGCACTTTCAGATTCATCAGCAGTTGTCGCACGATTCGACACATGTTCAGAATTCGAACTTTCCTCGACGTTCTCAACCTGCGGACCCGATGGTGAAATGATAGCCACCTCAGTTCAAGATGTGGAATCATATTGATGTATGGAATTAGCCTGTGATTCCATAGCCTCCAGTTCAATATTCTGACCCCCTTCGGTTCCCCTCTCGGAGTTTTCCCTCTGCTCTCCCCGTTCACGTACCCCCTCGGTATCATGAACCCTCGCAGACTCCGCTCTCTTAGGGTTTGAGTCCTGGGAAGGAACATCCGGCTCTATCTGTCCCATAGACTTTATATATTCACACACACACTCAACTGTCTGATCGGTGTATGAAAGTAGTGCCTCAGGAATTGGCATACTGTTGAACGTCCGCTTTTGTTTCTGAAGATATCTCATTGGAAACTCAGGTCCTGTTTCACGACGTAGTCATCTTAGAATATCTCTGTTTGATCTCAACATGACACGAACAATCAGTTGCATGAATCTTTGATACGGTACAAAGATTGGTGCCTTTGTAGTTTGCTTGTCAAGGACCCGTTCATAGAGTTCATTCCAGAAAATGAAAGAATAATCCACGTGCAGATCGTACATGATGGCATGAAATAGCTTCAGGATGTGTATGTTGGCGTTGTCAACTCCAGGGTGCTTTGCAGTTAAGCACCGGTTGATCATAGAGAATAAAGTATACCAGAAGGGTGGCATATTGTTCTTCTTGAACAGGCTTATCCTTGTAAGAGTACCAACATATCCTAGTGCTTGGATTCCTTCAAACGCTTCAGTATCGGTAGGATCGATGTCAAATGAGTTTTCCCTTCTCGAGAATCAACTTCTAGTAACTGAAGAACGAGTCTCTGTCTCTCATAGTTCAGGATAGAGGTGTAGTGATCAATCTGAATCTGAAACAATGGTTCATCATCCTGATGAATGAATTTGATTGTCCTCTAGGCTTGTTGCAAGTAGATGATCGGCACAGTTGCTCTGGCAGTAAGTGCATACAACAGTCAATGACATTTGAGAATCTCCAGTACAATTGGATCAATATTGAGGTGATCAAAATCCACGTGATGGTTGTTCGGTGAGAGCAACAGATAGTCATTTTGGTGAATGAGTGCCAAATCAAGATTCTCTCCTTGGATGGATTGATGGTGTGATCGGGATGAAGGCATCGGTGCCTCTCGAGTGACTTGAGGATTGTTTTCATCCATCACCACATTTTGGTCAACTGATTGATCATTATCCTCCATTGGATACCTGAAAGTTGAGAAAGTTTGGACTGATGTCCAATTTATTAGTGAAAGCTCAAAATCATTTTTTCAAAAAAATTTCTAAGTCGAAAATTCGCAGACCAAAGGACTAGAAAAATTCCCATAGACAAGGATAGAACTCGCAAGTGCCTGAAATACAAGCACTTGTCGCAGGCCGAAGAAATGAACTCACTTGTCGCAGGCCAAAGTTTGCGACAAGTAGACTTAGAAAAAAATAGGCTCGACACATCAAGAATTCACAAATCTCTTGAAATGATGGACTTGTCGTATGATGCTTGAACAAGTCAAGAACTCGCAATATTCATCTTTTGATGAACTTGCAATTTCAAACCTTCAAAAATTCTAAGTCTAGAAACTCCAAATTCGAAAATTTTCCCTTTTAAGTCCAAAAAATTACACATATTTGTCCAAAAACATCATTCAAACATGATTTTAACCTTTAATTTCATTATTTGTCCATTAAAGTTGACAACATACCAAGAACTCGTTTAGAGTTCGAAAGGTCAAAATTTGATTTCAGTCCACAAGATATCGACTAAGTCCAAAATTGAGTTCATTATTATGTTCGAAACCAAAAACCCACAAGATTAAACACATTTATGTTCTTGATTTGTCCATTAATGACAGTCCAAAGTAAAATATATCAAGAACTCGGGTTCAAAGGGGTTTGGGATACGAACAGTTACACGAATCAAAACCCTAAATTTGTTATCAAGATGTGAAATTGATGAACAATAACAGTTCACAAACATAAATTGAACAAAAAGTTACAAACAATATAGCAAAAGACCTACCCTAAATCGATATTGGAATCTGGAAGTGAAAAGTCAGATGAAAAGTTTGAGAGCAAAAAGTTTCTAAGTGCAAAAGTCGCAAGATAGCTTATGGGACAAGTGGGAAAAAACTTAAACTTAAACTCGTATATATACTCGAGAAAGGGCATGACACGTGGCACGAATTGATTCGACCATCCACTTATCGCAAGCTACTTGAAGCAATAACTTGTCGCAAAGAAAACAAGTTTTGTGTGAACTTGTCGTAAGGTTCAATTTACGACAAGTATACCTAAGGAAAGAAGTCACATGACGAAGGATGTGAGTTGTTTACTTAACGTATTCCATAGGATACGAGAAGTTACTTGTCACAAGCTATGCTTTGCGTCAAGTTACTTTTTGCAAGAAAGGTTTTGCGTCAAGTGCCTTGTCGCAAGCAACTGTTTACGTCAAGTGACCAACTTGCCAAAAATAGTTTCCAAAAATGCAACTTTGACTTTTCACACTTGCTAAAAATGGAAACTTTTCACTTTTTATCCTTTAAAGCTCAAAATTGTTTTCTCACTTTTCAAAAAACTTCATATTTCTCAAAAACTTTTGACACACACACACATACACTTTTCTTAGATACTCCCCCTTGAAGTGTGCACTATAAGTCCTGCAAAATCAGATATATCTAGGTACTCATATAAACATGAGTCCTTAGTGGTTATAAGTATCACTTTCAACAATTTACTCCCCCTTGACAAAATCAATAACAAAACACATCAATCCATATCTAAACAATCTGAAAAAAATACTTACACTCCCCCTTGATATAAGCATTATGTTCATATCATTGAAGTATGAGTCCTGAGCTGATTTACTCAGAAGTCAAAATCCTTTGAAGTATGAGTCCTAATCTGATATGATTAGAAGTCATTCTTGATCTTTGAAGTATGGGTTCTGAACTGTAGTATTCAAAAGCCATTATTCTCACTCCCCCTACACCTGTGGTTCATGCAAAACAGAAGTAACAGGTGTTGGTACCCATTGGTATTTGGGTCCAGATTGGTTAGATTTTAGAATCCACTTAAGATTGGATCCAGATCTATTAAAAGCAGTTTGGTGGGAAGTGATTCTATAAGTTCCATACCAGTGATGAGCAAAGTCTTTTTGAACAAAATCATTAGCACAACAATAAGAACAACCGATTTTATTTTTAGCATGATTAAATGATTTACAAAATACATAATAGCAGGTTTATCAAAAGATTTACCTTTACGGGCTTTGTTCTTTTTATCTTTATGTGTTGGTGCAGATGATTTCTGAACATCTTTGTCATTAGTAGAACCCTTTACCCTCCAGACCATCTGATCTCTCTTAGAAGCATGCTTTATGTGTTTGTGCAAATGATTTCTTATAAGCTTTATGTGTTGGTGTACGAGTTCTCACTTGCCACAAGTAATGGTGTGCGAGTTATCACTTGTCGTAAACCACTATTTGCGAGTTCTGCACTTGTCGAAAAAAGGAATGTGCGAGTTCTATACTTAGAACTATTTTGAGAACACAAAAGATACTTGTTGCAAACAAATATTCACGGGTTCTCAACTTGTCGTAAACCGAAAGATACGAGAAGTAACAACTCGTAAGCATTGACGTACGAGAAGTAGCAATTCGCAAGAAGAGACGTGTGAGTTCGGAACTTCACGCAAGCAAGGACGTACGAGTTATGATCAACTCGCAAACAATTACATACGAGAACTTAGAATTCGTAAGAAGCTTTCTACGAGTTCTTTCCTTAGAAATTTCAACAAAGTCCTCAGATGATGCTTACAAGTTCTAGGATGATGCTTGCGAGTTCTTTGAATCTAACGAGTTCTTCACCAAAAATCACAATTTCAGTCATATCTTCTTCGGTTATGAGAAAATGATCTTGAAAATTTGTAGGGTTGCTCGATTCTTGAATCATAACATCTTTCTTTCACACTTTTGTCCAAAAAACACTAGATCAATGAATTCGATCGAAATGACAATTTCTTGAAAACTTTGAACTTCAAGAACACAAAAATCCAAAATTCAACACTTAATTGTGTGAATTAGGACAAGTAATCTAAACAACAAATGTTCCACAATCAAAAACGAATCTGAATCAACCAAAAAATCCAAAATTCAACACTGAATTGTGTTACGAATCTAACAACTACTTTCTAGAAACGACTTGCGAGTTCTTCAAAAACTTCCAAATTTGCACAAGTTCAACCAAAAATGGCAATTAATCCATGCTTCTGAATGATTCAGTTTTATCTGATACCAAATGTTGTTCCAGAAATCAAGCATACACCATCAAAGTATAAGAATCAAATAAAGAATATCAAGATATAGAGAGAGAATCTAGAGAGAGAATTTATGTGTCATATATCTGACAATGTGCTACAAGATTACAATGCTCAAAGTTCTAAGATGATTACAAGGGAATAAACGCCATTTATATGGTGAACACATTAGACCACATATTACATCAAAAGACTTAACAAAACAAAGAGTTGACTTTCAAAGACTAGAACAATAAGACTATTGATTCCAATACTAAATGCTCTAACAAATTTGAGTGGTGATGGGCTAATAGCCTTAACTTGAGGTGTAAGGCAAAGTTAAGACTAAAAGTGGTGAAAAATAAAGAGGTGTCTCAAATAAAGCATTATAGTCTGATTTATCTAAATCAGATTATTAATATTTCATTGAAGATTACATCTAATTAACTGAGAACTAATTACATGTATGAAAATGTGTTAGCTTTCAAGAAGTTATATTAAATATTAATAATATGAGATAACAGAAGACTGCTATAATGTTTTTTTACCTGATCATTTATTTTTATCTTAATAGACCTTTGCACCTATGGCTTCTTTTTTACGACTGATTTTCCTTAGTTGATAACTCACACACACAACAAAAGATTTCTTCGAATTCGACATCTGAAGTTGATTTTTAAAGATTGGACTTTTTGAAAGACTTTTACAAGTCTTCCCTATGGATCGATATTTGGTACTTTTACCGTTATTACTTGTTAACAACACGACAACAGACCATGGTGTATACTTGCACTGAGATCTGTTTGCATGCATCTAGAGGTTGCGTAAACGTTACGACAGGTTTTTGGCGCTGTTACCGGGAAGACACGTTAAAAGTTTTTATTTTAATGTAAAATTTGTAAAAACTAATTTTTCTACCACTTGTTACTGAACATCATTCGCATTGTTGATATCGGGATAGAGGAATCATGGACTATGTTATTAATGTTTTTAGTCAATTAAATTCAAGAATACAAAGGCCACATATTAGGGATGAGCAAACCGGACCGTTTTCCCGAACCAAACCGAACCGGTACCGAACCAGTACCTACCGGTACCATATATTCGGTCTGGTATTCGGTTCCAACTATTATGAAAAATCGTTATTCGGGATTTCGTTATTGGGTAACGGGAATTTCCTGAAAATACCGAAACCGAACCGAGAATTTTAAAAGTTAGTCTTTTAATATTCTTTGATTATGCATATCTTTTCCTAATATTATAAAGCTTATATTTTCCTAATTAAAATAAATCATCTCCTAAACAACCCAAACTTTCTCTATAAGTACCTATTCTTCTCCAAATCTTTTTATCACCATCAAAAAATCGGCCCCTACATTAACATAAAAAAACCGACGGATTCGGAATTGATTTTGAAACACATTTGAATCATTATGAATATATTTTGGTTTGTGGTTTTGATATATATATATATATATATATATATATATATATATATTTGACACATTTTTTTATTTTCGGTCCTAAGTGGTACTAGTACCGATTTTCCAGTCCCGAAACCGAAACCGTACAGGTACTGAACCAGTACATACAGTTTGGTATTCGGTACCAGTTTTTAGTCTCAATTTTTTTGGTACCAAATGGTTCAGTACCGATATGGTCCCAATCTCATCCCTACCACAAATTAAGGAAACTCACTTTGAGCTCACGCCTGCCATATTTCAGTTGCTGCATACTAATGGCCAGTTCAGTGGTTTGCCATCTGAAGACCCGTATTTGCACTTAAAATCTTTAATGGAAATAATTGATTGCTTTCTTATCCATGGAGTGTCTAATGATGTCTTAAGACTGAAGTTGTTTCCATATTCTCAAAGGGATAGAGCAAAGTTATAGTTTAACTCTTTACAATCAAATTCCATAATCTCTTGGAATGGCCTTATAGAGAAATTTTTAAGAAAACAATTTTCTCCCAATAGGAATGCTGAGATCGGATATGAAATGTGTGTGTTTAGACAACTGGATAATGAAGCAGCACATTATGCATGGGAAAGGTACAAAAAGTTGTTAAGAAAACTTTCTTACCATGACATTCCTTACTGTATTTAGCTAGAGACATTTTACAATGGTTTAATAATCGTTGCTAAACAAATACTTGATGTTACTATAGGAGGAGCTTTCACAGCTTGTACTTATAAGATAGGTATGACATACTTCAGAAAATTTCAAATAATAATGGATAATCGGTTGATTCACATGCATTAATACAGAAGCATACAATTGGATACATGAAACAACTTCATATAATGCACTTACAACACAACTCGCATCTATCACTGACATATATATATGAATGTTAGCCCAAATCTGGGGACTGTGGCTGCAACATCATATCCTACTGTCAATTTTGTGGCATATGTGTTATGTGGAGGAGGTCATCCATTTGATCAATGTGCATGTAACCTAGAGTTAGTTAATTTTTATGGAAACCAAAATAGGGGTTGTTCTGATTCTCAAGTTTATAATGCAAGGTGGCAACAACAACCAATTTTTTTTCTTGGATATCTCTAACCTTGAATGAACCCATAGTTTTTTCAACAACAATATCAAAGTGATTCTTACAACCACCAGTCAAATTTTTACCAACAACACCCAACCCAGCCGTTTTTCAACCAATAAACAAGTTTTCAACCACAAAGTCATCAACCCTCTTTCCAAAACAAGTCCAATCAGTCTGTTGAATCATCAACTTCCTTGGAAGCAATGATGAATGTTAGGACCATATTGTTGTATTCAAGATTTAAAGGGTGTAAAATGTAATTGTTTGTAAAGTGTTGTAAAGGTCAAAGGTGTTGACCTACTATAAGTAGTTTATGTTCTTTGTAATTTGGGTGGCACATAGAGTGTATAGAAATCATTTGTACAAGGCTTAGAGAGAGAAAGTCATTGAGTTTAGTGAGAGAAACTAATTGTAAATCATTCAAAGATCAATGACATATAACTTATACATTTTGATATCGTGTGTTTAATCTGAACTTGATTCTGGAACAATAATTGGTATCAGAGCTACACAAAGATCTCAGAAAAATTGGTCGATTTTGGAGGAAAATTGAACGGTCTCAAGAACTGTCAAAAGTTACTGTTGAGAGATCAAATTTCCTTAATTTTGGGTTATTTGGATTTGTATTTGATTGAATTGTAATCGTTTTGTGGATTAGATCACTTCTTGTTTAGATCATATAGTCTAATTTGCAACAGTTGTAATTTTTGTTCGAAAAGTGTTAAACACTGTTTCAGATCGAATTCTAATTTCTAGCGGTTTTTGGTTAACATTGTATGCTATAAAGACGTTCAGATTGTTATCGTGAATAACCCTACACAGTTTCAAATCGAAAATCGAAGAATTGAAGAAATTATGGCTATTTTTGGATTCTGAAGTCGACTTGACGCAAGATTCAAACTTGACGCAAGTTGATACACTTGACGCAAGACTCATCAAGCTTGACGCAAGATTCATCTGAATTTTGGATATTTTTTACTAAGGACAGTTGACGCAAGAGGTGTGTTGTGAGAAGTGTACTTGACGCAAGGTACATTATACGTCAAGTTACTGTTAATCGAGGTTGTCGCAAACAGTTGCTTACGACAAGTGAAGAACTCTCAAGGCTTGTGGTACGTCAAGCAAGGTTGATGCAAGTTGCCTGATACGTCAAGTGAAGTTGACACAAGAAGCTTGTTACTTCAAGTAGAGGTTGACGCAAGTCATATCTTACGACAAGTGAACTCATCGTGTCAAGGAACATACGTCAAGTAACTGTTCATCTTAGTTAGCTCCGTCAAGTGAAGTAATTCAACCTGCAACAAGTATGGTTGACGCAAGCATACGATAAGTTGGTTTCTTTGATCTGCGTCAAGTGAAACTATTCAGTTTACGACAAGTTCTATTATGTTGGTTGCGACAAGTGCATTCTGTTGACCAGTTTGACTTTCTTAAAGTCAAAGTTTTTCTGATTCTTTGCTAACGATCATATCAAGTTTATATTTTTACAGATTTCAAGATGTCTAAAGATTTATTTAGTATGGGTTCTCAGTCTAAACCTCCAGTCCTGTCAATTGGAGAATATCCACAATGGAGACAGAGGATGACTCAATTTTTGAACAACAAGGATAGAAAAATTGATGAAATCAATCCTTGAAGGACCCATTCAGCCTCAGATTACTGTAGTTGGTTCACCTGAGACCACTACCTCTCTAGAAATTCCTGATAGGCAAATCTCCAAACCTCATGAGTACTTAAATGATGTAGAAAAGACACAAGCATTGATTGATGAGCAAGCCTTGATTCTACTGACTATGGCTATTCCTAATGATTCGTATAATCGGGTGGACAGTAGAGAGTCTGCAAAGGCAATGTGGGATGAATTAGAGAGGCAGTGCAAAGTACTGAAAGATCAATCAAAGCAAAGTTGAACCTGAGTATTAATGCATATGAGGGCTTTAAGGCAAAAGAAGGTGAATCTCTGACTGATAGCTACAACAGATTTAATGTTATTCTGAATGACTTAAGAAGGAATGAGTTGAACAAGACAGTATCTGAGATCAAGTACAAGATTGTAAAGAATTTGAATCTAGAATGGGATACTTATTCTATCAATCTTCAAATGACAAAGAATATGGATCAAGAGAATATGAATGATCTCTTTGTGATTTTGATTCAACATGAGGATAAAGTTTAACAGATAAGTGCTGAAAAGAAGACGATAGTTGATTCTCTGGCACTTCTAGCTGAAAAACATATGAGTATGAAGTCAAGTTCTTCCAAGTCTATGCACTCTAAAGCTTAACTGATGTCGGAGTTACCTGATGTTAGTGCACAAATATGTTGGATCCAAGATCATGAAAATTAAATGTAAAAGTTCCAAGTCAAAGCCTTCTTATGCAAAGTCAAAGTCAAGAAGCTCAAAGGATAAAGTCAAAGTCTTCTAAAGTCAACTAGTTTAGTTTAATTGTTTTCCTTGTATTTGTAGTTGGTATAAATAGTTTTGTTTTTCTCTTGTAACCATGTAGCATATTGAAGAGTGGCACATAATAGAGAGCATTTTAGAATGAGAAATAGTGAGAGAACACATTGTAATCGATTCATATTGAGATTGAAATACATATGACGTTTGGATAGATTTCATCGTTATCATCTTGATTTGCACATCATAAGGGACTATCAATTGGTATCAGAGCAAGCACAAAATCAGAGAATCATGATCATAATATGATATTTTGGCCGATTATATCAAGAACTTGCAGAACACTGTTTAAGAATCAATTTTCTTGATTTTGTGTGTTTTTTAGTGTAATTTTTGGTTCATTGTATTCGAATGATGTTC
Organism: Arctium minus; assembly: GCA_954870635.1. Lineage (NCBI taxonomy): Eukaryota > Viridiplantae > Streptophyta > Magnoliopsida > Asterales > Asteraceae > Arctium > Arctium minus. The sequence goes on from OX941084.1 coordinate 112,142,702, forward strand.
TAGAACAGGTTTGTTGTTGGTTGTTTTGTCCAATTCATTATTAATTTGTGTGAATTTGGATTTAATTGAGTTTTTGGTTCGTAGTTTTTTCACACACTGTATTCTTGAGATCGAGTTGTAACTTTTGTTGTTTTTGTTCAAAAGTGAGTGTTTGTAATATGTTCTAATACTGTGCGAGGGCAAATTGGTGAAGTTTCAGGATCAATTTTGGAGAATTGAATTGATTTTGGACAGATTTGAAGTTTTCAGACTCAAAATTGTGAAGAACTCGCAAGATTTGAAGAAGTCACAAGCTTCTTGAAGAACTCGCAAGGATCAACTGAAGAACTCACAAGCTTCTTTGATTTTGTGTTTTGTTGTTTGAATTTTTTTCTAAGGCAAGAACTCGCAGAGCTTGATTTACGACAAGCTCAGAACTCGCAAACTTTGACCTACGACAAGTTACAGTTCAAGCTATTCGGTCTGCGACAAGTTGAAGAACTCGTATAGTGAAGCTTACGACAAGTGTTCCTTTGCGACAAGTTTTTTGTCTGAAATTTTTCAAAGTATAGAACTCGTATGCATTGCGACAAGTTTTTTGTCTGAAAATTTTCCAAGTATAGAACTACCAAGTGGAATCATACAAGAAGTGATATTTTGTGAATTTTTCTAAGTACAGAACTCGCAAGCTTCGATTAGCGACAAGTCAGAAATCACAAGCTTCAGCCTACGACAAGTTCAAGAACTCGCATCCTTCAGCTTGCGACAATCAAGAACTCGCAAGCCTCTGTTTACGACAAGTTTGAACTCGCTAGTTGTGCTTTGCGACAAGTGTGTTGAATAGCTTTGCGACAAGGGTTTCACTGTGATATGCGACTTCTACACTTAGAAAATTTTTGGCCTTTTTCAGAATTTTGAAAAATTCATGATTTGGTGTTTAAAGATCAGTGCAAGTTCAAGATGACTTCAAGGGATGTTCTTGCTATTGGAACTGATGTTAAACCACCAGTTCTTTTCAAAGGGGAATACGAGCAGTGGAAAGATAGATTTCTGGATTTCATAGATCGACACGATAATGGAGAATTCATCAAACAGTCTATTGATGAGGGTCTTATGAAACCAGTAACATCTATTGTTCCAGATGAAGAAAATGAGAGTTCTAATAGTGGAGATGGTATGGAGCCCCGAGAGCCTAAAACCAAAGAGATTGTTATTGATTTCTCAAGTTATTCTGTTGAGCAAAAGAAGAGGTATAAGGCAGACAAACAAGTTAGATCTATACTTCTTCAGAGCATACCAAATGAGATCTACATCAAGATTGATAGCTACAAAGCGACAACCAAGAAAATGTGGAATCAACTTGAGAAGATGATGATGGGTTCAAAGGTAGGCAACCAAATGAAAGTGGCTAACTGCATTAATAACTATGAAGAGTTCAAGGACAAATCTGGTGAAAGTTTAGAGGAACTTATGAAAGATTTGTATCACTTCTAAATGAACTGGCTAAGAACAAAGTTAAGAAGAAGCAGATTGAAAAAAAACGTCAAGTTCTTAAGTATTCTTCAGCCAGAATGGAAGAAACACACACGGAGAATGAAACAAATGAAAGATCTGAGTGATATTCCACTACACGAAGTTTATGAAACACTCCGACAAAATGAGGAGGAAGTAGAAGAGAAGAGAGAAGAGAAGAAAGAAAAGGAAAATATAGTACCTGATCCAGTTGCCTTAGTAGTTGACAAGAAATAGGAGAAAGAGAAGAAGAAAAAGAAAGTTGTGATTTCTAGTTCTGATGGATCAGATAGTGGCAACTCCGATTCTGATGATGGAGAAAATCTGAAGCAAGCTATGCTATTGATGACCCGTGCTTTTCAGAAGAAGTTCTATAAGAAACCGGGTTCTAATAGTCAGAGATACTCTTCAGGATCGCGGAATTATGAACACAAGGAGAGGATAGAAGGAAAAAGGAATGATGAAAGAAATTCTGATGGAAGGAAGCCAGAGGAAAGGAAATATGTGAATAGTTATGAAAAGAAAGTGGAAGATCCAGTCAAGTGCTACAATTGTGGAAAAATTGGTCACTTTGCTAAAGACTGCCGAAAGCCGAAAGTAAGGAATTTAGAGTATTACAAGAATAAGATGCTTTTGGAAAAACAAAAGGAAGCGGGTAAAGATTTAATGGCTGAAGATGACCATTGGTTGGATTTTTCTGAATCGGAAAGTGAGAGAAGAAACAGCCCACATGTGCTTGATGGGAAAAGAAGTCAAATATGATGAGTCAGATGATGAGAATTCAGAAGAGGTAAATGATTTATCCAAATGTGATTTTTTAATGAAAATGGAAATCATGATGGTCGAGCTTCAAGACCTACAAGCTAAGCTTAAAAAGGAGAAAAGCAAAGTTGCGAAAAAGCGTCAAACAATTTTTGATCTCAATAAGGAAATTGTTGGGAACAAAAACTTGTTTGAGTATTTGAACAAAGCTGCTACTGATTTTGAAAAACAAAAAGCTTGTTTTGAAAGTCAAATTTCTGACGCAATTTTCAAGTTCAATAAGTGTGAACTTGAGATACAAGAGTTTGTTGTGAAACATAACAAGTTGCAGTTTGAAAACAAAAAATTGCTTAAAAAGATGAATGGTTTGGAAGCCAAGTTGTGAAATTATAACAAGTTTCTTTGAGCCAGAAGTGAAACGAAGGTTGTTTGATCCTGATCTATGCTGGAACTTTTTCTGATAATGTTGAGAGAGAAGTATCATCGCCTTTTCAAGAGCCTCACCATCATCTTCAGTTGACCCATCATAGGCACTTTCAGATAAAGCTTGTCAGCCAGTTGGCTAGCAAGTAGAGCAATTGGATCAACAGACTTTGGCTTATTCTTCTTATCAATCTTTGCTTTCTTTTCCTGAACCATGTTCTCATCAGTCATCAAGATTTCGTAAAGTTCCTGAATTGGCATTGTGGAAATTCTGACATCATTCCTCATTCTATGACAGGATTTGCTCCATTCTGGTTGAAGAGCATTCAGAAACTTCAGATTAGCTTCCAGTTCAGTCTTTGTCACCTTTATCTTGTACAGATCATTTATTACTGCCCAAAATCTATCAAATACGCTTTTCAGACTCTCTCCATCTTTTGCTTTAAACTCCTCAAAGTTGTTCATGTATCGAGTCTGACGGAGTTGAGTAGCCACAGCTGATCCAAGCATTATCTTTTCTAGTTGAGTCCACATTAGCATCGGATTCTGCTTGAAACAGTCAATTCTGTTGTAGATTGAATTGGGTAGAGCAAGAATCAGATTAGATTTTGCCTGGTTATCAGCTTGATATCTCAAAAGCTCTTCAGCATCATACTCTCTTATAGCCTTCTCAACTCTTGTAGCCTGAGTAGTTGCAGTAGCTGGTATTTCTTTCATAAGCCTTTCCATCGGACCTTCAGTTAGAGATTTCATCATATTGTCACCATTTGGTTGTCTCTCTATGAAGTTGATGAATCTGTCCTGCCATTGTTGAAACTCATTTTCATTTATCAGAACAGGAGGGAGAGTATCTGATCCCAAAGACATCATTATGTCGCTCTTATAAAACTGAGCTTGTAGAGACATTTTGACAAAATCACAAAGTCAGAAAATGCTAAGTCTGAAAACTGGTAAACTGGCGCAAACTGAAGGTTTGCGTGAGCAGAGAGAGACGCAAACACATATTTGCATGAGCAGTGGATGACGCAAACACAAATTTGCGTGATCAATTCATGGCGCAAACAAACTTTGCGTGAGGCGTTGATGACGCAAACCAAACTTTGCGTGATTCAGAAGTAACACGAACAAAACTTCGCGTGAGATGATGATGGCGCAAAGGTAACTAAAACACTGAACTGTAATTCTCGTGAACTGTAGGAGACGCAAGCTATACTTTGCGTGATGCAAAGGTGACGCAAAGATAGCTTTGCGTGATGAATCGAAGGCGAAAAGCTGAACTTCTCTTGAAAACCTGAAGACGTACAATATACATGGGATGAACTCGCGCAAATCTAGATGAACTAGCGCAAAGATCAGATCTGGCGCAAAGCTCACAGAATCAAGAAAAACCTTCTAAAATCGATTAGAAAAACGAAATTAATGACATTTTCACACACAAATATGATCGAAAACAAGATTCTAACACTTTTCAAACAACAAAATCGATCAAAAACCACAAAATTGAAAATTCTTGAAATGTACAGTTCGCAAAAAACGTATTTCCAGAAAATCGAAAATTTTCAAAATTGATGATCAAAAACAGATTTTCTTGAAAAATGATGTGAATTAAAAGTGTTCTCCTATCAAAATCGAATCCAACATATCAAATTTCAACAAAATTCACTCAGATTACAATCCAAATTTGATGAAAAATCAAAAAACGAGATTTTCTTGAAAAAATCAAGAAAATCGATCAAATTTTATGATTTAATCACAAATTCAGATACTAAAAACGATTTCTCTCAATCCTCTCAGATTCAGAATTGCTCTGATACCAATTGATAATCCCAAAATCTCTAAATCTTAGAGAGAGAAAGTAGAGAGAGAAAGTGAGAGCGCCAAATGTAAACAGTTCTATTCAAATGAGGTTCAAAGTTACAATACAAAGGCACCAAGGGGACTTAAATACCCCAAGACCTAAACAGAACAGATAAGCTAACTTAACACTGTTTAGACCACAGAATATAAATACATTGATTACTATTCAAAATATACTTAACACCAAGCTTTACGCTAGAGGTCAAAAAAATCAAACCATTCATTTAAACAAACCAAAGGAATTTACATCTTTTAAAGATAATTGGGGTATTGGATATGATAACCCACATTATCTAAAGAAAGCTATTCGAAAACAGCCAGCTTTATATAATTTTGATTTCTTACAAGCGGCTAATAAAAATCCTCATTTGAAACCCAAATTTGTCACTAAATCATCTGATGAGGTGGAAGCCAAGGAAGATGAAAATAGGAAAAACACAACAAAAATACAACTACCATTCTGCTATGATAAGCTGAATGATAGTTATCTATCTAAACAACCTAAATTTCTCTCAAATGACTATTTTCAAAGCTATTATAATGAGGAATTGGAGGCTAAACCTGTTGAAGCTAAAATTTATGTACCTCCACTTATCTTGGAAAGTAAAATTTATAAGCTTGAGAATACCTTAGTGGATGAGAGAATTTTGGCTGATTTAGAAAAGGTTGTGTTTTCCACTGTGATTTTCAATACTGGTTTAAAATCTTCTAAAGCTCCTAAATTTGATGATGATGGTAATGATTTATTTGAGGATGGATTTGATTTTTTAAATTCCGATGATAGTGATGATGGATGTGTTAAGAACTTTGATTTCACTGCTAAACTTCCAGATCATTCTACATTTATTATTCATATTGATGTTTTACTAAAGTATTTTTGAAAAAGGTGAATCATCAACTAAAGTTGATGAATCCGTTCCTATGAGTACCTACAATGCTAAAGGTAAGAAGCAAAAGAAAAGGATCTTACAGAAACAGATCAATACAGGTAAGCACAAAAAGAAGCAAACTCTTAAATCTCATGATTCTTACAAATCTAAATCTTCTGTTTCAGACTTGAGATATAAAAGGTCCGAAGCTAGACTTGAATGGCGATCTAAAAAGAAGATTTAAGAGCATACAAAATCATTTTCTGATAAAGATTGTAATAGGGATACTGGTAGTTTTTCTAATGTATTTGGTTCAGTTGCTTCTCATAAATCAAACCTTGTAACTTCTTACAAGACTTACACAATAAAACAATTGTTCCATTTAAATACGTCTACTGTACAGTCTTATACATCTCGTAGAAATGATTTTGTTACTCGACAAAATTTTGATAGTTGGTTTAGATCATATCATGTTTATAATTCCTCAGTTTCAAAAGTTTTTCAAAGGTTAAAAGGGACCAATTTCAAATGGGTGCCAAAATCTTATGCTAACATTCTAGAACCCATCTATAAATGGGTACCTAAACCTCTTATTGCTTGATTTATCATGTGCAGACCCGTCATATGTGGTACTTGGATTCAGGCTGTTCCAAGCATATGACCGGGCAGAAAGATATATTGTCTAATTATACAGAGAAATTTGCAGTAATGTGAGATTTGGGAATGATCAGTTTTCACCAATACTTGGATATGGAGATGTCGAGCAAGAAAACTTAACAATTAAGAATGCGAGTTATGTCGACGGTTTAGAACACAATCTGTTTAGCATTGGACAGTTCTGTGACAAGGATTTAGAGGTGAATTTCAAGGCCAAGAGATGTTGTGTGAGAATGGAAGATGGTAAAGAAATCTTGGTCGACACTAGGAAGTCAAACCTCTACACTATAAATATGTCAAATGTCAAGACTGATAATGCGATGTGTCTACTTTCTAAAGTCTCTACACAATAGAGCTGGTTGTGGTATAGAAGGCTATCTCATCTTAACTTTCGATGCATAAACAAGTTGGTAACAGGAAATTTAGTCAAGGGTTTGCCTGAGCATAAGTATGAAAAAGAACATCTGTGTGATGCATGTGAGAAAGGAAAGATGAAGAGAGCTTCACATAAGCCCAAGCCTGAACCCAGTACAAGCGCTCCTCTAAAACTGATGCATATGGATCTATGTGGTCCAATGCGAACACAAAGCATAAACGGCAAGAAGTACGTTCAAGTGATCATGGATGATTATTCAATATACACTTGGGTCAAGTTTCTGAGATCAAAGGACGAAACTCCTGAGATCATTATTTCATTTTTGAAGACCATTCAAGTGAACTTGCAGAAGATAGTTAAGCTACTCAGAACTGATAATGGCACAGAGTTTAAGAATTAAACAGATGATGATTATCTCGAATCGGTCGGGATAACTCATCAGTTTTCTGCTGCCAGAATGCTAGAATAAAATGGGGTAGTTGAACGAAAAAATCAAACTCTTGTTGAGGTTGCACGAACGATGCTAAGCTAATCCAATCTACCTTTATTTTTGTGGGTAAGCTGTCTCAACTGCATGCTATACTCAAAACTGTTCAATCATTCATCGTTGGTTTGGTAAAACTCTGTATGATTTGATTAACAATAGAATACCTAGCATTAAACATTTTCATATATTTGGATTCAGGTGTTATATCTTGAACGATAAAGAGAGCTTGAACAATGATAATCCAAGATCTATGAATCTGTAGAGAGAGAGTAACAAGAAAGCACAAAGTAAGATTGTATTGATGTGTGCGTGAAGGTTCTCTTACACGGAACAAAGACCAAAGGGACTTAAATACCCTTGGTCAGATACAACACAGA